>CM043714.1:22221016-22821016 GCA_023969325.1 Oryzias curvinotus
ATAGAGCATGGTTAGATTTGATTTATTTTTCTCTATTTATCTCAAATTAATAGATGTTTAAAAGTAAAACTTATCTCATCAAAACTAAATCTCATCTAACTCACCAATTTTGGAGGGGAAGAGCGTCTCGTCATCCAGCTGATCCTGCACCCAGGTCATCAAGTAGTCAATGTACTTGGGTGCAGAGCATTTGATTGGCTTTTTAATGTTGGTACCATCGGCCCAGTGGTACTCATACCTACAAATCATGACATATAACAGTTAATAACTGCTGTGAAAACACAAAAACTGTATTTATTAGCAGACGAGCTATAAAATCCGGAGGAATAAATGTAAACCTATCTGGAGCGAAACTTTTGATACTGTTGATATAAAAAGGAAGCAAAGAGTCATTTCTTCTCTTGATTAAAAACTGAGCTCAAACTGTCCAAGCAGGAAAAAGGATTGAGGAAGTGTCACAGCCTGATTGTTAGTAAAACAGCTTCTACAAGGACCTCGTGAAAAGCTTAATTCCTGTTTCCATGTCTCATGTGACAGTCAGGCAAAAGACCCCTAATAACATGAAATGTTTCAGTTTAATTAGACTCACTGCTTGAACCGGCAAAAGTTTGGCTTCTTTGATGTGGAGACTTTTCTAATTTTACAGACTGTAAATGTCTCAGAAAGAATTAATTGTTTATGTTACGCACTAATCAAGCAGGGAATTGAAGTCTTGATAATATTAGTTAAGTCTAAAGGTTTTTCTGTGAGTGCCTTAGAATCTGTATTTGCGGGAACTGTCCTGTCATCATTAAAACAGTTACATTTGGACAAAAGCGATAAAAAAAAAGCTTCCTGTTTGTGAGACCTTCACATGCTAGAAATAAACAGCCTTTCTGTACTTTGCTGCATCGGTGAACACTTTCACCCAAAGTGAGACATGCTGAGACACACAGTCAATACCACAACACACTCCCACTGTTACCTTAAGTTATAATGGGAGTCCAAAAAAATAACAGTGTCGGGTCATAAGTCAGCCATGCTGATTACAAGTGAAAAATAACTTGTATTTTCACTACAAACTGTGCTGACTTCAACCAAAAAAACAGAACTATCAAAGGCTGTCAAGTAAAATCAGATGTTTCTCTTTTTTGCTGAAGCAATACCTCTGTGGTTTATAATGATCGTTCCAAGTAATCAGACCTTGCTGTGTTTACAGGGACAACAAAGTTCCAGCTTGTTAAAACACAGAAATTAATTCTAAGAAAATGTAAAACTGAAAGATTTGAAGAGTTTGACTTTATTTTTTATTTCAGCTTCCCTACAGAGGTCAGTTAATCATCTGCCATTGTTTAAGCTCACCTTCATCTCTTATATTAACCATTTTCATGCTTTTTTTTTTAAACCATCCAAAATCTGGTCGTCTTTTAAAGCCTTTTGCCTAACCTTGGTATTTGTTTACAGATTCACTGTCCCTCTGACTTCTTGTCAAAAACCTTAAACATCATCTTATATACTTCTGTTACTCCCAAAATTAACCTCAACATCCTTCTTCCTGCTACCTCCAGCTTTACATCTTGAACTAAGACAAAGAAAAATTACAAGGAGTCTAAAAAGTATTGCATACCTGGGTCCAGCAGACATCACTGAGCAGCTGGTCTCTGTACAGAACTCTGTGATGGTACCATACAGCATGTTGATTTGGTTGAAGAAGTCGACCGCTGGAGAACACAAACATATTCAAATTAAAAATGTTGTTAAATATGGTACCACAGTCTAGCATTACAATGTTAAAATGTCGACATTCAACTACAGGAACAGACAAAGGTTACATCACAGTATATGTCTGTGGTCGAGATTTACATTTTCTTGTGCTAAACTGCAGCAGCTAGCAGGTAGACAAGTCCACAACAGGAAGTTGAAGAAATGTTGAATATCCTCAGTTTGTTTTGCTGATTTAACATTAGGCAGCTTGATTCTTCTACATTAAACTTGCTTCATTTAAGCTCCACTTTATACATTAAACAACCATTAGCAGATGCTTTTTACAGTTGCTGTGTCTTCAAATGTAATCTAGTCTAGAAGTTTGAACCCCTGACCAAAAAATGGCAGACAGTAAGCTACAGCCATCCCACCCATGAAAGGATCACCAAAGTTATTTTGACGGGTTCTATTTTTTTGTAATTTTTTAAACTACGTGTTCACTCACTGTTGACAGCAATCCATTCATTGAGATCCTCTCCTTCTGGCAGCATCACAGCCTGTCTCAGGTTCCCGCTGCCAAGGGTTGCCTCGGCGTGTTTCAGCAGCTCATACTGGTGGGAGCCCTCTGGAATATTTTTCTTCGGCTTGAAGGTCTTAGATGAGCGACTGCCACTGCAGACATATAAAAAAAAAAGAGCAAATGTGCAAAGGAAAGAGATAAGGTGATGTCAGGGTCCAGCTTGACCCCTGAACTGTGACCTTATATTTATGATACTTGTAAGGATCTTACATGACTTTTATGTGAGCAGTTTTCCTGCTAAACTTTGACACAATATGTATATTATTAGTCATGTTTGTGCAGTTAGAAAGACTAACATTTTTGTGTACTTGCTGTAACATCTGTTTAGCTCATCTTCGTTTAAAAATGCCAATTTTAAACCTTGTTTTCCGTGAGACAGACACGTCACTCTCAATCTGTACCATAACCAAGTTAGCGGTTACCCACAAGGTGCAATTTACAGGAAATGGTGGCTGTAAACAACTGGAGGAATATTTTAATTTCTTGACGTTTGTAGAGAAAGCTCTCACTCTCAGAAAGACAAAAAGTGTCCCATGAAAGATATTTAGAGTATATCAATTAGTAAGCTAAAAGTGTCAGAGCTAACACAGCAAAAAAATAAGCTGGCTAACCAAAAGCACACACGCAAACGAAAGAGAAAAGTTATAATAAATGGACAGTCTGGGGGAAGCGAAACAATAAAGCTAACATATATAACAGAAATACTGACATCTGACAGTAAATCCATTAATGTTAAAATGCATTAATTGAAACATTTTGTTGTGTTGGTGGTGGTGGTGCCCTTTCTTTATCGATGGTAACTTCCCTCAGTGGAAGTTCGTAGAAGTGCAGCTAACGGTAACCGCAAACTGCGGCTGTAACTCAGGAAGCCCCTGTAAAACTTTACTTACAACAAGAAGCTCATCGTAGCGAAGACGTTGGTAACGAAGTACTCAAAATGTTTGTTCGTGGGTAGTTTGGCTCTCAAAAATATGTGTTTCACAAACAGCAACGATCACTTGTCAGTACTTCCTGCTAATTGCAATGCTAACACACGAACTGCACCCACAGCGGCTCTTCCTCTGTTTCCTATCTGTGACAACCAACCCAAGAAGAAGACTGCGCCCCCTGGTGGTTACATGACGGAAGTACCTTTAGAATTGACATCCATTCATTCAACACTTTCATTACTAGACTTCAGACTCAAAATGTACTTCACATCAGTTTTCCTGCTGTTAAAATTACCTAACATCGTAAAAAAAAAAAAACAACTATGAAAGTGGTTTATTGGTTTAACCATCTGGCACCAGTAACTAAACCCTTAGCAAAAAAAGTAATCTGTTTTAGAAGTCCATACTAAAAGTGAGGCAGTATTCTTGAAGTTTATTTTCATATACCATGTATATATTGTAAATTTCAAATGTTTCAGTTTAGCCCGAAGAAGTCTCCAATTAATATACTTCCTATGCTACACATACATGATCTATAACAGAGGCTCCAGCTCCTGAGCCACATGCAGCTCTTAAATTCCTCCTCTGTGGCTATTTAACTTTATAGAGAATTGCCAACAGTTCGAATCAATAATGGATTTGTAATTTTTGTTTGCTTGTTTTACTTAAATTGTCATTTATGTTTTGATCTTTTTGGCATGTCAAATAACAGAGAGAGAAAAAATGATGGTTAAGGTTGAATCTGTTGTCAGAGCGGTTTACTATTAGAATCAGCTTGAAGCACATATTCTGATTTGCTATCATGTCTAGTTGCTGTTCAGAAGCAAAGTTCTTCAAGTATATACATGCATTCACATCTTAAAATGCCCCTCGTCCTCATTAATCAGGAAAAAATTCAATAATAAATTTCTAGATTTAAAAAACAAGTTCGACACTTATGTCATGTTATGCCACATTTTGCTTGGCTTTTTGGATATTTAATTCAAGTGAATCTAATAGGATCTGATTTGACTCAGAGTGTATTTATTTTGAAAGTATGTCTGCTCTTATCAAAAGCAAAGGAAATGGAAATTGTTTTATATACTTTCTTTTAAATTCACTGTCATAATTCAATTATTGTAAATATTTAAAAGCTGCATCTTATGACTAAAAGACCACAGAAACTGCTCTATAGTATACTTGCTATACTCAAATAAACCTTGTAAAAAAAAGCTTCAAGTGTACTACTTTTTGTCGAGGAAAGCGTACCCCTCCAAGAAAGAAGTGTTTTAGAATCTGTCAATAAAAATATTATTAGCAAAATAATAAATGAATGAGTCTTTACTTGATTTCCATTCTTGTTTTGATTTTTCTGTCTTCAAATACTTAATAATCTATGAACAGAAAGTTTCATAAAATTCCCAGTAATTTGTTGCTGATGAGTTCAGCAACAGATGTGAAATGGAAATAATAAAAGAGCGTTTTTTTCTTTCAGTCTTTTTTTTTTTTTTTGTAACCAGTCATATCACACATCTGCCGGACGCTGATAAGGGTGACGCAGGAAGCAGGTGGGCGTGGCCAGCCTTTTAAAGCGCCTATGCTCCCATTCCTCCCTCCCAGACGGTCTCTGTCTCACCGGAACGTTACAGCGTTTCGTAACCTGCGGCTGATATTGTCACTTCCCCTCTAATTTGGTCAGAAATGGCAGCGATCAGGACTCTCAGGAAACTCTGTCAACACGCCCAACACCAAGTCTGTAAACTGCACACGTCCGCTTCGAGGTGAGTCGACCGTCCATCTCATCATGATCCGCTCAGTCTGTGCTGCATTCGGTTCATTTAGGAACACATTTACGACCTGAGACACACACAACTTACGATCCGCTTTCATTTGTTAATGTCATGTGAACGTTTTGAAGTCGTTGTTTTTCGGTAAATATTACTCAGGGATCAAATCGTTAATTTTCACATGTGATTTGTACCGTTTTGTACCAAATATCAGTGGGGAATCGTTTCCTCGGTGCGCCCCCTAGTGTCATGCCGGTAAAAGTGCACCCTGGAATCTGGCTGATGAAATAGTGTTGAGGTTTGCAGCCAGGGGCTCGTGAGCAAACACACTGTTTGAAACTCCTCACGAAGGTACGTTTGCATGTAGGAAATAAAAAATAAAAAAATATGCACGCATAGTATTATAGCTGTTCAGATGTAAATAGATTCAAAGTATCCAGTCAAGAAGAGCAGAACAAATCCCGTGCAGGTTTGTATTGAAAACGTGCAGGATGTAATTTGACCCAGCATGCACGTATTGATCTAATGTTTCACACGTGATGTGAAAGTTAAAGCTGATGGTTTTTGCACATGACCTGGGTGCAGTACTATCTAATTAACCTATGGTGTCTTGTGCATTAGTTACTCCAATGTGAAGCACTAAACTAGACCTGGAAAGGTCACATCATTTTTTAAATTACAACTTTTTGGCTCAACTGCAATAAATAAATAAATTAATAAAGCTGCACATGTGCAAAAATACTGCTGAATGACAAGTAAAAGTTCATATTTTTATCCTTCAAAAAGAGTGTTTTCTTTTAATTTGGAAAATCTCGCTGCCCAGAATTCTTGACATATTTGAGGTACACTTGCCCCATTGCACCAGTCCAATGGGGCATACCCTCTTCCGTGGGGTTTAATTAGTTCTGGCAAAGGAGCGCCCTGTTACATCACCGATGATGGTTCATTGCTTTACAGTTATCAGCCATATTTCCTGTTTAGTCTTATATAATGCCAAAAGCATCCTCTAGTTTACTTGGTCTTCCTCATCTCTAGTCAGTCTCAGCTGTCAGGCTCTGCTGAAGGGGGGGGTTGAACCCTAAGTCACGAAGCAATCCGCTGCAGATCTGCTGGTCTAATTTTAGAGACTTGAAACTGTACCTCTGTTTTGTGACAGTGGAGTCTAACCAGCTGACCAGTATCTGCAGAACAAATTTGCTAATGTTGGCAGTGTTTTTATGAGAATATGTACAACCGTCCTCCTAAATCATGTCAATCCTCATTTGTTGACTCAGACAGGAGGCCGTGATTATCTCAGGGAGGAAGCTGGCCCGTCAGATTCGGGATGAGGCCCGCGCTGATGTGGAAAAATGGGTTTTAGATGGCAACAGAAGGCCCCACCTGAGTGTAATTCTTGTAGGGGACAACCCAGCAAGTCACTCCTACGTTCTTAACAAGACCCGAGCTGCAGCAGAAATTGGTAAGTGGACAAACGGCTAATTAAAAGCTTTTTGAGAGGTTAAGTTTTTGATTTGATTTGATTTGAAATGGTTTATTTCAAGCACTTAAGTAGAAATAATACACAAGAAATATAATCATCAGTTGTGCATTCATACAGTAACTAATCAAACTTAGGATAATTAGACATATTATTAAATATTGCTTGAAAGGGAGTGGAAGGAAGCGAATTTATATAATCCCACCCTGTTATACTATAACCATTTTATTACATGATCTATCAATATCCGGTCCCTAGTTTTTATCAGACAGAATTAAGAATCATAAGGTATCGATAAAGCACATGACAAAGATGAATTACTTAATTATTATGTAAAAAATAGCATGGTCAGCTCTCTTTTTGGAGAAAATCAACTTTTTAAGTAATTTGAGGATAGTTGTATTCACAGAGAGCCACGCCACGCGCCCTGCTGTGTAACCCAGAACCGGAAATGCGTTGGAAATGATTAAAGTTGATTTCTTCTGTTCTTGTAGTAGCAGCACAAAATTTTATAAAATGATATTCAGTAAGATTCATATCAAATTTCCCGCTCAACTTCTGAGGTACTTCTCCAATTGAACATCTAATTAGAAGTTCACATTTAATATTTTCTCTTAATTTTTTTCCAATGCCAACAGGAATCTCAAGTGAAACGATCCTCAAGCACACAGACATCAGTGAGGAGGAACTACTGGACTTAATCTACAAACTGAACACAGACCATCGTGTGGACGGCCTGCTGGTCCAGCTACCTCTGCCAGGTGAGTAGACTGTGGAAAACCTCATCTACAGACTGAGCCAAGATCGTGCTGCTCACCCACATGGATTGAATTCTCCTCCTCCTTTTCACAGACCACATCGATGAGCGTATGATCTGCAATGCAGTTGCGCCCGCCAAGGATGTAGACGGTTTCCACGTGGTGAATGTTGGCCGCATGTGCCTGGACCAGACCACCATGCTTCCTGCTACTCCCTGGGGAGTCTGGGAGATAATTCAACGCACGGGTAAATATGATTGTTGTATTTTTGATATCCTCCACGAGGTAAAAAAAATTTCTGAGCAACAGTTAACGGTCAATCTTTTATCTTCAGGTATTCCCACCTTTGGCAAAAACGTTTTAGTTGCGGGGCGCTCTAAGAACGTGGGCATGCCCATCGCCATGTTGCTGCACACCGACGGCCGTCATGAGAGACCTGGAGGTTGGTGCTTGTGGTTGTTCTTCACCTTTTTATGCAATCACACAGTAAGGAAGCATGTAGATATAAACACCCTCTCTCCAATTCTGCCACAGGAGACGCCACAGTCACCATAACTCACCGTTACACTCCAAAGGAACAGCTTCGGCAACACGCCCAGATTGCTGATATCATTGTGGCTGCGGCAGGTTTGTTTGCAGAAATGATGACATCTTGGTCCTTTTTTTTTCCTGTTCTAAGTGAGAGATTTCAGTCTTATTTATTTGTGTTTATTGACCTGCAGGGGTTCCCAACCTGATCACAGCAGACATGGTCAAAGAGGGCGCAGCTGTCATCGACGTGGGAATAAATCGGGTGAAGGACCCAGTTACAGGAAAGGATAGACTGGTCGGAGATGTGGACTTTGAAGGTGCAGTGAGGCGGCAGAATCTCTGAATTACTTTGCTTGGACTCATTTTTATGTTCCGTCAGTAACAAACTTTTTGCACACATTCAGGTGTGAGGAAAAAGGTGGGATACATCACCCCGGTTCCCGGAGGCGTCGGACCCATGACTGTAGCCATGCTAATGAAGAACACCATCAAAGCTGCCAAGAGCGTCCTGCAGTATCCCCCAGAGAGAGTCCGCATGGCTGCTGCATCCTAAATTTAAAGCAGAAAAAGCGCTTGAGCTACAGTGACACATTCCAACCCCTGCCCCCTCCCACACCAAACTCCTTAAATTTTTAGCTTGGAGCAACCTGACAGGCTCCCATTGCACACGGACTGGAACGATGACAGCTTTCAGACGTCTTTTCAAGCATCAAGTCCAGCCATATTTAGCCTGTTACATGCAGACGCATGCTTTTTGTAACAGTATTTATCACTCCAAATCTACTTCTGCTGTAAAGATATTGATGTTAAAAAATCTTGGGTGAGATTGTTTCTGTTTATTGCAACAAAGACGCAGTATTTTAAACTTGAATGACAACACTATAAACTTTATTTAGCTAAGCTGGCAAGCCGTTCTAAGCAGAGTTACAGACTCATTTGCTGCTTTTTCAGTTAGTTTAGCCTTATACTACAGATAAGGGCTAACAACATCAGGAATACAGATGATATGAGCTTTAAAGATTCACAATTGCCTTTGTTGAACTTTGAAATAAACAGTACATTTATCGTCATTGTTTGGGTCTTTTTTTTTTTCGCAAAGCAATTATAAATGACTAAAAATCTAGCTATATATATTAATACTTGCTACTTATATTTGGCTAAAGGAATCCACATTTAGTTTTTATTACTTTGCGTTAAACTTTATAGCATTTTTATGATTTGAAGCCAAGAGAAATTGTTTCATCAGCTTTGATGCAAAATTTGATTCTGAATTTGAAATGTTGCACAAATTGAATGAAAATGTGGTTACAACTTTCAGCTGTATGATGTCAAAATATTTCAATTTGCCTTCGACCTTAAGGTAACAGCACTTTAACAACTGAACAGAAATATAAGGACTATACAAAGAGGCTGTCCTTGTGTAGTGAAAATAGCAAGTTACGCACATGGGGCGGGGGGGTCAGAGGGTTGCTGGAGCCTATCCCAGCCACTGTTGGGTGGACCTTGAACACTAAAGGTACATCAATCCACTGAACACAGACACGCACACTCTCATACTAGAGTCACCAGGTGATCTTTGATGTACCTTTTTAAATTAAAGTGCCTGGAGAAATTGATGACCTCACACAGAGAGATCACAACCACGGTCTTCTGAGGTGAGAATACTTATCACTGCATCACCATGCAGGCCTTTAGGAAAATGTATGCACAGTACCTTAAGAGATACCAATACATAACTTGAAATTTTGGATGCCAAAAAGATTAAGACTGCAATAAACCAAATCCAACTGACTATTGATAGTGCCAAGAGTTGGAATAATTCACACTAGATTTGGTCTTGTGACTTAAATTTGGGAGGTGTGGGATACAATAAATAAAAACAAAACTATCTGTATAAACCTTTTTTATTTACACAATTAAAAAAAAGTTAAAGTATAAGCTCATAGACTGCTTCCAGCGTTTGTCTATTTATTGACGATGGTGTTTTAAAACAGGAACTAGGAACCATCGATCCGCTCGTTTGCCGACGGAAGGTAAACAGAGACGAACAGGTTTCTGGTAAACAGGCGGACAGTCTCTAAACCGCCGTAGTCCAAACCTGTAAAGAACTGTTGTCTTAGAAATGGGTCGGAGCAGGTCACCCAGCAAAGATGTCAGAGAGAAGAAACAGATGAAGAAGAAACGGAGAAGATCCTCCTCCTCTTCTTCATCGACATCTTCCAGCAGGAGCCGGAGCAGGTCGTCCAAGACAAAAACTCACAAGAAGCAAGGTTGGAATAGTTTTTACACGTATATGGCTGTCACTATCACGAAATAAAAAATAAAATATAATGAAATTTGTGTTTCTGCGTGTTTAACCCAGATGTAAACACTCAAAGGAAAAAGCGCAGGACTCGCTCATCCTCGTCATCCTCCACATCTTCCTCCTCGTCATCCACCTCCTCCTCCTCATCGTCCAGTGATGAGAGGTCAAAGAAGAAAAAGATGAAAGCAAAGAAAAAGAAACTGAAGAAGAAAAAGGCGAAACTTAAAAAGCAGAAGAAAATGGAAAAGAAGCAAAAGAAGATCAAGAAGAGGGAGAAGAAGATGAAGAAAGGGGTGGTTGTGGGAACCGTGCAGATTCCAGCAGAAAAGCAACCTCCATCCTACCTGGAAGTTTGGCAGAACGACGAAGAGGCGGCGGAGCTCGGGCCTGGTGAGACCAACACAAAGGAACAAACACTGCATCACCAAAATCCTTAAACTACACAAGCACTTAGTGTAACAATGATGCTGGAAAAAATACATTATTATATTTATTTACTTGAACTCTATTGTTCTTAGAAGTGAAACATAGGTTTGATTTCATCTATCTATATGGGGAAATGGCCGAAACAACAGACATTTTATTTTTACTTATCATTTTTTGGGGTTATGTCTTTTATTAGAGGGTTCAGGTATTTTTGAATACTTACTGTTGATTAAAGTGCTAATAATTTTCTTTTTGTAAAAAAAAAATAATAATCGTGTTTTCGTGCAATCAAACAAACCTCAGATCAACTCAAATTGTTTTTATTACTTCTTATTTTTTCACACAAACGTTATTGTAACAAAAATTAGATTTTCTTTTCATAAAGGTTAAGGAGACACAGGCGGTACTAACTCTTTTCCCTGGAACTGTATTCAGAGCTCAGGAGCCAGATTTACAGAGCTCCTCTGTGTGTTATGTTCTCCAGTAATGACTGATGAGCAGAAGGCCAGGCTTTCCACGAAGAGGCCTCTCACCAAAGAGGAGTATGAAGCCCGGCAGAGTGTCATCCGCAGGGTGGTGGACCCAGAAACAGGAAGGACCAGGTATGGCTAAAAAATAAATAAATAAATAAATAAAGAGCTGCATGTCACCCAGAAAAACGAGATTGGTGATCCCAGATTTAAGACCCCTTTCTTTTTGTTTAGATTGGTGAGAGGAGAGGGAGAAATCATTGAGGAGATAGTCAGCAAGGAGAAACACAAAGAGATCAACAAGGTAAAGCTGAAACTGTCCCTTTTTATTTTTTGATGTAGGTTTTGCTGCTTTAAAGCTGCCTGTACATTTCCATTTACTTCACAGCAATCTACGAAGGGAGATGGGAACGCCTTTCAGAGAAAACTGGGAATCACGGGATAGAAAGCTAAAACACACTTTACTCAAATAAAGTGAATGTTAAAAATCGTTTAACCGGACATCTGAAAGTGTCAGAATATTTACAGAAAATTGCAGTTAGTTCACATTTTATACCAAAAGAATTGTCTGTGATCTCTGGTGGAACAAGATGAACTCACAATAACCAGTCTTTTTATTTCTGCGGCTCAGAAAAAGAAAGATTTTGATGTGCTGTGTTGATATCAAATGATGCCCAAACAGAACAGCAAGTGGACCTGACGTCTCAAATAATAACTTCTATTACTTTGAATGAAATTAGCTAAATTCTTTTGTGTTTTTAGAAAAATTGAATGTCCCCAAATGATGGTTAAACATATTTTCTTTTCAGAAACTTTACTCTTCAATAAAATGATTTCTGTGTACTTTGTCTGCACAACATTAAACTGAACTCTGAATTACACTGTTTTGAATTTTTACCTTCCAAATTCAATCATGGTTTTGTGAACTTGTGTCAGAAAAGTGACGTTTGTTTTAACCCACTTTATTTGAACATTTTCCTGTCTTTGAAGTAGTAGTATAGTTTATAGTAAGTTGCATAAGGTTTGACTTTTTAGGACAATTGGCTTTTTTAGTAAAAAAAATAATGAATCACAATTTTTCATATCTTTATATTTTCTTTATACACTGTACATAAATCACATGAGTATGGATCAAATGAAATGATCCAAACCCTACAAGTTCCACATCCTGTACATGTATGACTTTTCAAGCAGAACTCACCAATTTATATACAGTTGACAAGCAAACTATTGAAGAAACCGCTGTCGTTGCATTAACCCTCGGAACAGAGCTTGAGACAGCAACCCGTTGCCTACTATTAGGAAAATATGTCAGATCAAAAGAAACCAGAGTCTTTTAGGAAAATATGGCCTCATCATTTATCCACAAAGTCCACACGAACAGTCAGTCCTTCCCCAAGAAGAGCGTCCACTTTTGGCCTTGCCAGATAATGGTCCACATAAGGCAGGAAAGGGACATTTAAGGCCTCTGGTAAAGTTAGTCCAAAGCAGATCATCTGCCCAGAGGTATCCAAACTTCACCAGGCTTTGCAGCATTTCAGCTTTACATTCTCTAGATTCCCATCAGGAAATATGGTTAACAGTTATGCTTTGTTTTTGTTTTTCAGGTCAGGGCTACCCGTTTTTTATTTATTTTTTTTTATTTGAATGCATAACCAGCCGTTTTTATTTTAACTAGCAGCTTTCCAAAGTCTTGTGGCTTCATGCTAAAATGTAGACGGGTCCAAATGCTGAAGGGTCCTGGTTAACATGGTTTGCAGCATCCATCAGAATCTATTTAAAGAGGCTGTAGGGACACGTTAAAGCACAACAATCTAATCCCTCACCGATACACACGTTGGACTAAAAAAAGTAATGCATTTAAGCCTCAAAATATATAACTTTTCATAAGTTTGGTAGAATTTTTCTGTGTCAACTGCTCACCTAAATGTGACATTCCACAGGCCAGTGTTATGTTCTTTTTAGGAGTATAACAAGAGCAACACCCTCTGCAGTTTGACTTTTGGAGAACATAAGCCGGTTCTTCTGATTGTCAGTTCACCATGAAGTTTTTTTGTTTTGTTTTTTTAAACGTCCGGTTTTATCTGGCGAAGCTTGTCCAGTAATATTGCACAATTCCCTTTTGTGTTTGAGCCCATTTTGGTCCACTACAGTCAACTCTGCGCCAGTCTGTTAAAGGGACACATCCTCACCATCATCTGACTGACTATGATGAAAAACAGTCACCATGTTTTCACCCATTTCCTTGAAATAAACAGCTGCTAGCATAAGGCAGGTCTCAGCTCGTACTCCTAATTTCAACAAGATATCGTACAGGATTTACAGTTTGCACATTTTTCTCCTCTAAAGGTGCAGCAGAGCAAAAAAAAAAAAAAACAATTAGAAATTAGATTATCTCTAAGAGAACATTCAATGCCTCATTTACAGGTCAGGGATAATCAGAAAGAAGCCAAACCCCCAAATTTCCAAAAATACCTAGTAATAAGAAACATACATTAATATGACATAAGAAGTTGATACAGTGATAGTAATTTGCCAGAGTAATACAAATACAATACTGTTCCATGAAAAACTTTGCATTTTGGCGGCTGCAACTTGAATTGGAAGGAAAAATAAGTACACCACATAGCAAAAAGTAATCTTAAAACACATTTTGTTCACAAAATCAATGTTTAAAAATAGCTAAAACCTTAAATAGCAATATTCACCGATCAGTAAAACATGTCCTGAATGATCTGCTGTTCACCTCCAGAGTAAATAAGACACTTTAAACTGGTTTTCAGCAAACTAGATACCAGATCTGCACTGTAATGGAACGATTATGTACAAGACTTTTGGTGGCATCGTACCCAATTCAGTTTTCACACACGTCTCTCTGCTCACATATTCTGGGCTGTTTTGCTCTGGCACGTTCAGTGTGCAGAGGTAGCAGTTTTCTCCACAGCTGCGTCACACTGAGGACGATCAATGTTATAAAATACAGAGAGCAGTTCCAGCTGCATCCGTGCTTAAAGGGGGATTTAGCTATTTGCTTCCCACGACGCTCCAATAAGTCTTTGTGTCTGACAGGAAGGAAAAGAAATAGACAAAGCTGGAACCTAAACACTTTAAGCCTTTACAGTTTGTAAATTCTAAGTAACTAATCCGATTATGTCTGTTTGGCCTAGAAATCACTGAATCAGTTGTTTTTACTTCTGATAAAGCACTGCAGTGCTTCTAAGATTTATTTTGGCATCAAGTTTAAAAAAAATTGAAATGCAGTGTCCACAGTCACTGTCTTTGCAATCAGGACAGATCATACCAGATGATCACGTAAAAAAAAAAAAAAACCCTTAAAAGGTACTACACACGATGTTTACGTCTGTTGCCGCTGTTGTGCTTGCATTGGCCGTGTTTGCTGCAGTGGAATATCAGTGTGTGAATGTTCCTGATACGAGCCGAGTGTAACAACTTCTTCTTGTTTGCTGAGGAGAAAAGAAATGCTTTACATGTAACAATCTCCAGCTTAAAAGCTTGTTGGAGGAAGAGAACTGACCTTTTATTTGATGGTGATAAATATTCATGAGCAAAAACAGTCTCAATCTCTACAATATTAGCTTAATGTGGATATTTGTTTTTCAGACTTCAGGGTTGATAAATCTGCCTGTGTCTTTAAATATTTATGGTGAATGTGTACGTTTTCTAATGGGGTGGGGGTGGGGGGGTAGTAGCACCAGACATCTTTGTGCTATTTACCCTTCCAGTGCCAACCAGTAGTTTTTCCGTCTTTTCAGTCACTTTAGTCTATTTTTGGCGCTCTGCATCTTTAAAGCCACATTAGCAAGTTCTCTCCTGTTGTCCCGGACTTCTCACTTTGGGCTGAACAAGCCCGGGTCCAGCTTGGTGCTGCTGCTGCGGCCCCAACAGCTGGCTGTGATGCTCATGCTGCGCTGAGTAGCTCCCTGGGTGTGGCTGTGAGTGCGCTCCAGACGCTCCCGTTCCAGCCGCTCGCTGTCCGATTGGCTCTGTGTGCGCTCGGGTCTGTTGTGGATGTTGCCGGTCGGGGAGCTGGGGGCTGGTTGTGAAGATATCGTGCGCAACAAGTGGTTCCTCTTCCTCAGGAAGTCACTGTTTGCACCTAAACCGAAGCTGCCTTTCCGTAGGACCATGCGGGCGCTGCTGGACTTGGCCGGCCGAGAACGGTGGCTGTACTCTAGCTGCGACAAATGAGCCGCATACCCCTCTGTGATGAACTGGAGGGACAAAGAGGAAGCATGTAGAGGAATAAGGACATACATAATTATTTCTACAGGACAATTGATACAAGTCAATTTTAAAGTCGAAGATCTTTTAATATGTGGCAGCTGAAGTTATGACCTTAGTGATCATTAATACGGTCTTTATTAATGTTGCCTTTCTGACCAAAGCTACAACCGACTGAAATTTAAAAACAACCGAGCAGCGGTGACACATCAGATCTGCATTCTTAAAGCATCTGATTGTTGCTACCTGACACTGGTGCTGCATCTTCTTAGTTGGTCTGCCTACGATATAGATCTGGGAGGGCAGGAGGCCAATGGAGGTGTAGACAGAGATGTCTTTGCTGGATCCATAGCCAACGTAAATCTTCATTTGAGCCTGAAATCAGTCAAAAGACAAAAGAAACTTAAGAAAGACAAAGACACGCATGCATACAGAAAAGCTCCACACTCCTCTGACTGACCTCTGTCAGAGATTTGAGGAAGTTGGCCTTGTGTCTGAGCGGGTCGTGGACTAGGCCGTCACAAAAAGAGACGATTCCATGCGGGAAGTTGTGTTGAGAAAGCCATGCCACGACTCGCTGCTTCTGCATATCTGGACGGCCAGTAACATAAATGATCAAGTAACCCAAATCCTGCCAGTACCTGCAGTAAAAGAAACACGAGAGAATCTGTGAGAATACCAATCAATAGTTTGAACTCAAGAAAACAGAAGAAGCAGCTAATTACCTGACGACGTCCACAGCTCCTGCTCGCACTTTGGGATCACTGCCCATAATGGACACACTGGCAGCAAATGAGCCATCAATGCTAAACGCGACAAACTCTGTGCCACGGGGAATAACAGTCAGGTAGCTGTCAGCAAACGTGTGGTCGCCTCTGATGAACCAAAAGAGAAATGAAGGTGAGTAAGAAAGAAACTAAAATCCCAAAAACATTTAAACGAAACAGAAAACAAAATCAGGACACCCTCTTATTTGTATCCTATAACCTTACCTAACAACCATTTTAATCGGATAGACTCCGATGCCCAGACGCTTGTCCTCTGGGATGATAAAAGACACCCGACCACTATTGTTGGTCACCTCCGTGCAGAAGTACACCCATTCCCCAGAAGGGGGCTGAGTCATGATGTGGAGGTCAACCTGAGTACAAACAAACACTTTCTTAAAAGGGTGCGCGAACATAAATAAAACTTCCTGTTGTGTTTAGTGTTTACCTTTTCCCCGGCTAAAGTTACCATGTCCAGAGGGCCGTACATGAAGCGGCCCGTCACGATCTGTTGGCTGTCTTCTGTAAAAACGGCGTCGTTCACGCGGTGGTTGGCGGTCACATTCTGGAGAAGAAGATCAAGAAGCATTAGGGGAAAACAATGAAAATTCACAAACAGGAAGTATCCGAGGAGCGCATACGAGAAAAAATCCACAGGAACAGAATTTGGTTGCGATTTTACACTCACCCTGATCTTGACATGAGTCCTCTTGCGGAGCCACTTCTCCCGAGGTTTAGATGGAGTAAATTCAGACACTTCCTTTCCATCAAGCTCTAAAATGCTGGAGTTTTCATGCCTCATGACCTGAAAATTGAAGGAGTCAACCCAGGAGTCTTAGACTGAAATCCTGTGGGTTAGGCCTTTTGTACAGCCGGGCAGACTCACCTGTCTCAGGAGAAAAGACACAACATCCGTGGATTCCCAGTACGAAGCGTGGAAAAGGTGAGGCAATGCTACTGTGGGGAACGCAGTCAGAGCATCGGGGCAGTAAAGGGCAAAGTCCAGCCTTTTTGTGCCCCACCAACGTCCTGCAACTGTAGCGGGGAACGAAGCAAAAGTTTATGCAAGATTAAACCATGAAGGTACATGAGCAGCAATCAAACAAAAGATGCAACACCCCCAAAGCTGGAGAAAAATAGCTGATTTTTTTTTTTTTTTTTTAAAACACAACCGTCACCACATCCAGCAGTTCTTCAGCTGCAGAAGAGAAGTTTGTGATTGTTATCAGAAAAATCAAGGCTTTTACAAAAACCAAAAATTAGCCAGAGCCAAAGTGTGATTATTTGGGCAGGTGAAGTAGTTGGTTCATGTTAGTGAGTGGATGGAGGAAAGGAGGCAAACCACAGATCTGAACAGTCCCACATCTCAGTGAAAATAAAACAATTTATACAAAATCAGAGGAAAAGAAAAAGAGGCTTTCCAGAACTGTGCTTTTGGATGGTGCAGAGCAGTAAGCAGAGATGATTTAAAGCCTGCTTGTAATCTCCTCTCCTTCAGAAAAATACCTTCATCGACTTGGGAGTCCAGAGACACAAGGTCACACATAGCACAGTCCAGCCCCACTGACGGGTAGCTTTCATAGTGGGACGATTGACTCAGACTGTCAAAAGAGTTTGCCTCAGCATCCAGCTCTAGTTCTGCATCAGAAGATCCAACAGCCCGGTCAACCTCTGCTTTTTTACGGGACTTTGGAGGACTCCTCATGGAGAATTTGTTTTGGGGTATGGCGAGCAAAGACAAAAAACTGAAGGTTTTTGATTGTTTATTCTGGTCTGGTTTTGCTATGAGGAAAAAAGGGGAAAAAAAAGAGACAACCATAAAAAGACTTGTATGCATATTTGTATGAAACGCGTTCAACAGCTTGTGGAATGATGCTGAGATGAAACCAGCTGCAGAGAGATTCAATAAGAACTGTTAGCAAGGAGGCAGAAGAACCATTAGTCAAGATAACGGTACTGCTGGAAAGCTTCAATGTTTTGATGCTGCAGAAGAAGAAGAAACCCCTCCTAAAGGGCTCATCTCCAGGGCTGCGCTGGAGCTGGGTTGAACGGCCGTGCTCACATCAGTAATGTGAGGCACAGATGTTCTGGTAAAAAAAGTAAATAAAAATAAGTGAAGGAAGAGGAGGGACTTTTGTGGACAAACAAAGAAAACTGAGATGGATCATCTCAGCAAACACTTCAACACAGGGTGAACGATGCCGAAATGGCTTCAGGTAAGAGGCATGCGTACGATAAATGCAGCACTCAGTCATTGCATTTACATTTAGATGGTGGATAAGAGTAAGACAGACACTGGAAAGTGATGCTAAAGCTAGTTCTATAGCAAATGTCTAATCTTTTCTGCAAGAGATTTCCTATAGAACAATTCTAAAAATCTGAAAAAGCAATTAAAGCTATCAAAGATGCTGACTGACAGGACTGTTTTTAGGAGACTGTCAGAGCAAAGTTGGCTTAAAGCGGTGTTAAAGGAGATGGATAAAGAGAAAACAGACAGGAGAAGAGGGAGCAGAGTGAAGTCGAGCTGCGTTTGTCTGAGTGGAAGGAAGAGAAAGAGAGGATGAGAGACTGGTTGGACTTCAGAACACTTACTGTTGGCTATGTTGGTGGCAGTGTAACTGTCTGCCATTCCTGAGACCTGGCTGGCAATGCTGATCTCACTGGCTCTCCGCTGGCCCCGGGAGAGGGGGCCTGTTACAGGGGATGAGGGGTACGAACTGTCCATGAAGACACCACCATGAGACTGAACAACATCCGCTATTAAGTCCAAACAAGGAGATCCCATTAGACAAGAGACACAGGTAAAGGGAACTCACAGTGATGGGGAGGGAGGGAGGGAGGGAGGGAGGTTGGCAAGGCAGGCACCATGGTTTCAGAGGACACGTGAGAAACCACGGAGAGGCCGCATGCTGGCCAAGGTCACATGACTTCAACCACTGACACATGAACACACACAACACTGATGTGAAAACGGTTATGTCCACCTAATGAGCCGTCCAAGTTGAGTTGGATGAAATATATTTTTAACCCTCCTTTGTCTTTGTCTTTGTGAGGAGACAACGTTTTAGGAACATCCTACGACCTCTGTCCACGATAACAAATAAAGACCATAAAGCACTACATGTCCAGGATGTACACAGAGCTCCATGTCCACCGTGCAAAAGAACCAGCTCAAACAGAGATGTCAAAATCACTCTCTACAATGTTGCTGAAAGCTGAGATACACTTTGCCGCCATCAACAATCAAAAACCACGATGGAGGGATCAAACCCACACGGTGTCTTCCAAACCACACAAACACAACAAAGAGGACGCATGAAAATCTACTACCACAACAAGTGCCTGTCAGATTTTTTTGGAGTATTTCCATGGCATGAAGACATAGTTTGTGATTAGCTTTTGGGTCAAATCTAAAAATAAATAAATAAATCAGATTTTAACTGAATAAAACAACTTTTTTTGTCCAGAAAAAGTGTCTGATAGTCTCCTGGACCAAATTTAGATAAGGGTGACTGATGTCTTTTACCAGCTGCAATGGTAATACTCATCCACAGCACGCAGGGCAAAAAAAAAATCTGAGCATCTTGAATGTAACAAGGAGGTAAAGATGAGGGGATCACAGTACATGAGGGTAACATGGAGGTGAATGGGAGAGGCTACACACACTCCATAAAGGCGGGTGTGGCTTTGAGGTAGCCCTCTTGCCAGTTTAGCACGGGCACAGGAATGCAGGTCTCACTGATGGTCTCCTGACAGCGAAAGGATAAGGGGGGCCCGCTGTCAAGCAGCAGCTGAGCGTTGCTCTGGACTGTCTCCACTACAGAGGGAGGTGGAGGGGCAGGAAGGGCAGAGGCAAGGGTGGTTTTAAAGGTAGGGGGGCCAGGTAGGCAGATATGGGGGCAGGAGGCCGAGGAAGGAAAGAAGACAAGGAAGACACAAGAACATGAAGTGAACATAAAACAAGAAAAAAGCCAAGTCCTTAGTGGACCCACTTCTTTTGGACCACAACTGCTCATTTACACATTATTTATCGTCATATCACACTGTTTTATGTTAAAAATGGTTCACAATCTAATAGTTTTATTAATTTGTATATATACTGCTTTAAAAAATGATCTTTTTTATGTCTATAAATGTTAATTAGTCTCACTAAAAGTTGCTAAATGTCTTCAGTTACAGCTCACTGAACCACTTTGGGTGCAGAAACCTGGCATAATGAAACATTTGTTAGCCTGAACATATGGCTGTTTACTCCATTCGGACCTGAGGGCTTCTTCAAAGACGATGCTAAACTCTCACTTAACTGGAAAACAAGGCTGTCCACTAAAACCCTTTACTTATCAGCTTTAGCAAAAAATACTCTTAAATTAGATGCTTTTTTTGGTGTTGATTTGCATAAAGTTACATTTTCTTTTATAAGTATACATACTTTTTGTCACATCTGTCTGTATACGGTTATAATTCACTGTTCTTAATTTTACTTTAAACAAAAAAACAGTTTTAATAAAAAGTTACCCTTTTTAAAAAAATATCAGTTCAGCAGCCAGATTTATTTAGCTATATTCAAATAATTGCATTCACAGAATAGTTTAAAGTTACTCTCTGAACATGAATTGGTCCAAATAGAAACACCCAGCAGGACTATGACCACATTTAGATGACATAAACTGCTTCACAGAAGATGAAACAGTAGAAAAATGTTTCATTTTTCTTTGGGACTCAGTGGAACTGGCGTCCCAGCAGGGCACGCGTTGCACAGATCAATGATAGACAGGACAGTGAGTAAACATTTATGAACCTTCAGTTCATGTCTTCTTCAGTTAAAAGAAGAGAAGAGGAGTCCTCTGTTTTATAATACCATTTTCCATTTGTGTCTGTTTTAAATCTGTTCTAAAGGGAAGGCTTTCAAAAAGGAAAGGACTTACCGAGCAGAGCAGAGTTTCCATCTCCAAGGGGAAAGCGTTGATAACGAGGTACATTAAAGGGAGGGAGGAGGTGAAATTTCCTCTCCAGTAGGGGCTCCAAGCGGGACGCTGACGGATCGGCTGGGTGGAACAAGTTATAAACCTGCTGACAAGCGGGACGCAGCTGGGCCACTAGGGGGAGAAATCAGTCCAGACACATGAGAACGCCGAACCAGAAAACCATAAATACAAGGACAGTACACAAGCACCAGCTTCATTCCATCAGTCCCTCCATGTTTTTGTAACCACTGTTAGTGGCTGGAATTCATCCTAGCTGCAACTGTGCAAATAGTGGCCTAAACTAGCCCACTGTGGTGCCACCTAAGCACAAACAAGACAGCTTTTCATGCTCTTGCTCACACCCACAGCCGATTTAAAGCAACAAACAAATCTAACAAACAAATTCTACAAACAAACAGAAGTAAAGGGTTTTCCTGCTGTGACATCTTACACACACATTATCAGTGGAAATAATTGCATTATTTTAGTTTTAAAAGCTTACCGTCCAACACTGGAATGACAGTCTTCCGTAGGGCTAAAACCAAGCCCAAAGGGGAGCCGAAGAGGAAAAAGTCCGACACCTCAAAGTCAAACTTCCCCACAGAAGATCCGTCCAGCATGGTGCTGCTGCTCGACCTGCGTGAGGTGGCGTCATTACGCAAAACGCTGGAGTGCAAGCTGGAGAGACAAAACACAAATCTTTCTATAGAGCACATGCAGGCTTTTATTGTGAAAGTATAACACAGAGACTAAAAGCTGCGCCTCACCTGGACAAGAAAGCTTGATGTTGTTTGATCGTGTCCAGTTCGTAGGTGGAGGAGTCGCTCCTCTTGCGCGGCAGTTGCCTCTTCATTTCGTCCCCCACACTGGCACGAGGAATATCAATGTTACTGCGACTGAGGTGGCGGCTGCCCTCCAGCGTTGGAGATGCTGAGCCATGTACGCTGTTGACAATGATGCCAGGGGAGAGGAGGTCCTGGTCCTACGGGGCATCAATGAACACAGGTTACTGAATTGTATATTTGCAGTGGGAAAATAAACTTTTTCGTGCTGGAGTAGTTCTGCCTTTCACCTGTACACTGATCACGCTGCCCCTGCGACTGCTGTTTTGGCTTTCGTTTACTGTGGGGTTACTATTGCACAGGGCATCAAACCCCAAGATTCCTCCAACACAATCCCCTATGAGGCACACCTGGAACAAACGAGGATCACAAACAGGACTGGTTTTATTTACGAGCCAGATGAAACCTCCCAAGCACAACCAGGTGGTCACAAATAAGGAAGAAAAAAAAATAAAGTGATGAAAACGTTTACATACAGACCAATATTGAAACAAAAATAATGGTAATAATTTCAAAACTCCACCCAGAAGAATGACTGACCTGGCCCGAGAAGGCAGCCCCGTCCAAAGACTTTATAAAGTCAGCATAAACCTGGTTTGCTCGGACGATGACTGTGGCGACGGCGTCCTGGTACTGTGGAGACGAGGTAGCCAGCAGGGGCAGAGCTGCCAGCGGGATGTGGTCTTGGCTGCTGCACAGACAGCTTTCATCATAGCTGTAAGGGCTGAGGCTGTCAATGGATAAAAACAGAAAATACATTTAAATATATGAATAAAAAAGATAAAAAATAAGTAAATGGGATAAGCATCACAGCTGAACTTTAAGAAAATAAAACAGAGCAATACACCATAAAATCATAAGAGAAACCTTGAAGGATGCATGGGACTGCATGCACGTGTTTTGTCTTACTTAGACACCAAGGAGAACGCCTCGGCACAGATGGCAGGGCAGGGCACCAAGCGGATGGCAATGCGTCCCAGCGCAGCAGGGTAGTGAACACGCATGACCGTGTCAAAAGCCGTGCTAATTGTGTTGACGTCGGCCTGTTTGCTGTTCTGGTCCCCTCCGCCCGTGTCCAGGATGTTCCCGCCGTGAAGGACCAAGATCAGCACGTGGATTTTGGAAGGCTGGAGACACTGCTGGACGGAGCTCTCCTGAGGAGAACACATTACAAGAAGAGTGAACGAGGGGACCGGAGAAGATCGACCCTCTCAGAATGTTTGATGGATGGTTCGTCTGGTTAATCACTATGAACAAGGACAGCATCTTTACAGGGCAACAAACATATATGAGAAAACAGATAAATCATTTTTTGCAATAGTTTTTGACTCTTTGTGTCCATCCTTTCAGACATGGACCACACAGCAGGCGTCCTCTCACAAGCATAGAGGGCGGAGCACCATGAGGGGAGACAGACGAGAGCCCACCTCCACCTAGACAAGTTTCCAACTAACAGCAAACAACAACCATGCTTTTTGGACAATGTCACATTAAATAGGACGACTCAATGTGTAGTTTTGTATTTGCCTTCTGATCCAAAACTTCACATTTGTATAGGACTGAACACCACAGCTGTAGGTACAAAGGAGTTGAACATAGGGCAGTGAGGTTGAGGAGTACACATGGGTCTGGGTTTGGGCGATGGCGAGGAGAAGGGAAGAGCAGTTAAGTACTGGGTCCGTCTACATGGATCTCATCTCCCTGCGGGGCTGCTGCTCCCCGCAGTGGACCCGGGCCAAAATGTTTACTTACTGACTGGTGCCTTGTTACCATGATGGTGGGAATGGGAGAGCTATCGGCTTGGCCACTAAGAGAGTCACGGATCTGAACACAAGAGGACATAAAGGCTCAGGAACACAGCCTTTTTTTATCCTCTCAAGAATCAAGTCTTAAAAGAAAAAAAAAGCGATGCAAACTTATTGACGGTTAGCAACAGATTTGGGTTTGGGGGATTCTTTTTACTTTCTTTATAGCTCCTTTTTAGGTATGGAAATGCATCAGTAAGTGCTGGCTAGGACTTCACAAACACTCATAATGCTTGACCCACATACCTCATCCAGTCTGTCCTCACTTCCTGCTCTTTCATAATCCAAGGTCATTTCTTTCAGGAGCTCATCTGCACAGATGAATGCAAATTATTAATAAAAAAAAAAAAAAATCACTTAACTCTCCTCGATGACTAAAGACAGTAACGTGGATGGTCCGTCATCTGCTTCGTACCTGGAGTTTCTTCTGCAGCTTCAATCTTGTCCATCAAGTCATTGGAGTTCCATTTGGTAATTTCTTTTGGGAAGACTTCCTCACCATCTGAAAAATCCTCTGTAAGGTAAGAAGCAGATACATCCTCATCAGTGGAGGAATATTTGCTTTTTAGGTCAGCCTCACTGCTTCAAGAATCAACCTTTTCTTAGAGGTAAATTATGAAAAATAGAAGCAAAAATTAGAAAAATGTATTGCTTATAATCACTTAATGTAAGCTTTCAGTCGCACTCTAATGGCCATTAAGGGAACGTTAAATAAAGTTAAAGCTTGAGATGGCAGCTTTGTGGTGTATACCAAATTTTAATCGCCAATACGACATGTTAATATTTAATATTCAATGTTCACAATGCATTTTAAACATATAAGGCTAATGTACCATAACAGTTTGTGAGGAGTTTCATACATTTTCTTTAACTATACATAAACATTTCTTGTATAATTAATCTGTCAGCAGATTGAATTTTTTTCCCCTATGAAATCATTTTCTAACACTAAACTATTGTTAAATATGTAATCAAAAGTTTATGTCCAAACATAAATATGTGTGATTTATTGTGAATATTAGGGGGAAAAAACATAAATAGGTGCAATAAATATTTCCAAATATTATCAGGCTTTTCTAGTTTTTCTCAGTTTTAAACCCGTTAGATATTCCATCTTTTTTTAGTCCAATTTAAAAGTGGAATAAAAAAAATATATAAAATTAGACAACATGTACAATAGGAGTTGTCCTGCTAATATCATCTATTATTTAAAAAAATGGCAAAGATAAAAAAAGAACAAATGGTTGCACTCTTTAAGACGATTTTTTATTAAATTATTACTGTAAGAAACTAAAACTTGACCGTGGGTTTTTAAATATCATAACTTTAATTGTGTGAATCATTTATATACCCGTGCCTACATAGGTGTTTCTGATTTACAGTAACTTTAATACATTTACTACTATCCACTTTATTTACCACAGATAAGTGCTCCTGCAATGTGCAGCATAGACATGAGAAGATAAGCGACTGAATTGGGCGTCAAGTACAACACAGTCAGTGAGAGCATTTAATGTGACTGACACAAGACGTGTCAGCGATTTAAGACACAACCTGACATCAGCTCAGTTGATGGAACAGACATCCAAGATGCAATCAATCAATCTGAACAGAAGTACTTCTTGTTAATTCATTCAAATTTCTGGATGCCAAACAAGCAAGCACAAATAAATCTGATAAACCTGTAATGAGTGGAGACAATGTGCAGCAAAGTCGGTGAGAACACTTTGACTGATGCAGCATGTTCAGTTTTATTCTCGTTTCATCATGACTGCAGGGAAGGTCAGTTTCATCACACAAACACCGGTTTGAGGGGTTCCGTTTATTTGCTGGATGATTGGTGTGAGGAAATCTGTCTGAGTGTGTCGGAAAACGTTAGGCTGAGCAGAGTGGTGAGTCGAGGAGAAGACGACTGGGATTTCTAAACTTGAAGTAAGGATGAAACACCCGGCCCGTGTCCTCGGCCAACTCATCTTGTAGTGGAAGGATGACTGTTGCACCACATCCACCTATTTCAACTGCAGTCCCAAAGCATGCTGGGTATCTGAGAAGTTTAAGAACTGATCTGTGGTTAAAGAGATGCATGCAGAGTAACTGAAGATGGGAAGAAGCAGGGGGTTTTTTGTGCATAGAATCAAAAATCAATAAAAAAAAAAACCAAACAAAATCAAAGCTTTGGTTACCATGAGCGTCAAAGAACTCCTCATCCGAGCTGTCGTCGGAGTCTCTGGCTATACTCTGCATCCTCCATTCTGAGATGCTGTGGCGTGAGGGGCTCACTGAAAACACACATGAAGAAACTCACAGTTATTGGGGGAACATGCCTTTTTTTCCTTTTGAACCCACAGAGACAAACAAATGAAAAAAAAAACTCCCACCTCGAACACAAGCTCTGTATTATATAAACATGCAACAGTCTCTGCGGTGCATTTATGCATCACCAATGGGCTGCTTTGTAGTCAGGGGTGGTGTGTATAAATGCCCAAAAACTAAATACCAGCTAAAATTGAATGATGACAGTAAAAGCCAAACTGGTGTGTGTGTCTGTCACTTCTTCATTTAATTGGTGGGGGGGGCACAGCTGTAGCCGTCAGCACACAAAAGCAAATAGCAGCGGTGGAGGGGTGGGGTCACTCAGGGAGCGTCAGCTTCCTCCGATGTGTGATGTCAGCGCTGCTGCTAAAAATAGCTCAACATAGAACCACAGGGGGGGGAGTTTCAGGGTGAAGCAAGACATGCTGAATGAGTCTGGGTCTATGTGGTGGCTATGGGGAGAGCTACCTGGAACATGGGTAGAAGGGTATGTTTGCGTCATTTAAGGTGTAAGAGCCTATGCTAGTGAGAAAAAAAGGGAGTGTGCAAAAATAAGACTATTCAAGATAAGGGCATTTAGAAATAAAAGTGCCTGAAAGGACATGATTAAAATTGTATTTTCCCGTTTGACTTTCAGCGTTTTGAATTTGCACAAACAAACTCAAAGCTGGACAATGTCTGGCAAAGCTGCCAGAAGTTTTACTCCAGAGCGCACACAGTAGCAGTGATGTCCGTTACAGCAGGACAGTGCAGTCCCCAAAATTGGTTCTTTTGCATTTGTTCAGGATGGTATTTGGACTGAACAGAGGTCTGTTCAGTGCGTGACAAAGAAATGCCACTACTACCTTAAATTTACTCCTCCAGAAATGGTTCTGCATCCACAGCCAAAGCTATATCACAGTGAAACGTGTCGGTTTGCTGTTAGGATTATAAATAAATAAAGGCATCCAGAACATCAAAAATAGCTGCAGGGGTGATTATATGTAAAAGAAGAAAAACACGTGCAGAGCTGCCAGGGAAGGAGGCTGAAAATGTACTTTCAGGGATTGCAACGGAAATCTGCAATGAAGTTATATAATGTAAATAAAGGATGCTACACACAAATATGGTACACGTAAATCGGCAAAGATGCTAGCACCTCCTCTCTTGGATGAGCGGGAGGATCGGGACGAAGTGGACCACTGCTTGGTGAGAACACCTCGTGGCTGAAGAGTCTCTCCTGCAGATCTAGCATCAGTATCTTCTGCTTCAATGGAGCTGATTGCCTCTTTAACCTCTTTGTCTTTGTCTGGAGATGGCACGCATTCACTAGCTTCAGTAGCCTCCTCTGCTTGACAAAACTGAGCCATCGTCCTGGCCAAGGCCAGCTGGGTTTCCAGTTCAAGCTGCCTGATGTCCTCAATGGTGAGACCATACCACTCATCTTGCCAACACCAGGCCTGTCGGTGAGCACGCACCATCACCTTCCTCAGACCTAGAAAGGTGGTGAACCAATTCATAAAAAATTATCCAACCAAATTATATGCTCACTCATGTGAAATGGAAGAAATCTCAACTGTGAACAACAAAACTTCCACTCACCAACATCATGTATGAAGCGTTCGATTTTGGACTGCATGCCCCAATAACGGAACTCTACTTTGCAGAGTTTGTAGGCACACATAATGGGGGTCTTTCCGGGGTTATTATTGTACTCCTCGATCCAGTCGTCCCTCAGAGGACCCCTCTGGGTTTTGACTGACTTATACAACCTTGGGTCTTCCTCTGCTTTGTACTCATGAGGGGCAATGGGGTCTGTAACTATATCAATGGGATCTGCCAAAGAGATCAGACGTTTAGTCAGTGATGCCTTTTGAAGAAAGGTGATTGAACTGGCAGGACTAAGCATGGTGGGGTTGTGTTCAAAACAATCGCTGTAGTCAAATGTAGTTTGTATAGGCTTGTGCTGAGCTGGATTATATTCAAATGAGAAGTGATGTGATTGATTAAAATGTCTTACCAATTACTTAAAAATATAATTATATATATTTTTAATTTAGTCATAATTCATGATAATATTACAGTGCTAAAGCAGAATCACAAAACCAGCTATTAATTTAGTTTTATTTTTAACAGAGGAAGCATCCTGTTAAACAAAATAACTCAATTATGAGAAAACAAAACACAGACGCCACACTAATTATCCGCCACCAGCAGGCCTCAATGATTGCTTATGTATAAGTATCAAGTGGATAGATATCAAACTCCCATCCCACCCTTAAAAACCATCATTTATGCATCTGATTTTACTGCCAAGTGGAATATGCAATAACCTTTTTTTAATAAGCACATATTAGATTACGTGATTTGACATAAATTGTGCTCGACTGCTCAAGATGACTAATACAATGGCATCTCACCTATAGTTCTTTGCCTCTTGTCAGCTGCAGACAAATTAAAGACATCTGGTTGATTGCCTGTGTCCGATTTGTAATAGGTTTCGATATCAATGGAAAACTTTTCAACGAAGGGACAGGTGTATCTGTGGAAGATGAGAGAAGGAGAAATCTCAGCTGATAAACTCCATGTAAAGTGCTTGATATCTGCGCATTCTGGCTGCTGAGGGCAGCAGGAGGGCATGTGAACCATGTTCATCTGTTGCATCTCAGGCATCTGCCATAAATCTGACACTGGTGGAATAGATGTGTCAACAGGCTCTTGCAGTCTATCAATATCCTGACACTATAGTCTAGGGCATATCTCTTTTCTGCACCTTTGCGTCTCCATGTTTATCAAGCCTGCACACAGGCAAACAGTGAGACACCCTGAGAATGAGGGGGGTCGTGACATCTAGCAGTGTGGTTTGCTGGACACTCGCTGATCCAATGGCCTGTTGGGTAATACTCTGACAAACTGTTGCCGGGCCTTTATCCTGGCTTGGTTTTTTTGTCTGACTCAGCTGGACCTCATTCCTCATAACTATCTAGTACACAAGGTCAGCTGAAATTTTGACCTAAAGCGTCTGTAAAAGCCGTGGCTGCAGCATGTTAGACACACACAAAATCCCATTTGTTTGCTGTGGAGCTCACCTGGTGCGGGTGTAAGGGTAGGCGTTCCACGACTCCTCTTCAACCCGCAGGGCAGCTTTGGGCAGAATGGAACGGAACCAGCTGGGAATGTGCATGCCAATGTGATACACCTTGTGAGTGTACTGACCCGTCCCACCGGGTCCATCAGTGTAGGGCTTATTTTCAAGTATCTCTACTCCACTACCCTCACCGCAGCTCTCCTCTCTGCTCTTTTTCTGTCAGAAGCAAAAAAAAAAAAAAAATTCAGTTGCCAGTGTTGATGTCTGGACTTTAATAATGTGCTATAGTGGGCTTTTGTTGACCTGACATTAAGAATAACAACATTTACAGTGAATAACATGACAACGAACAATCAAAATGAACAAATTAAGGGCAAGCAAGGTCTAACAGTCAGCTCATGGAGTCACACCTTTCCCATATTTACATTCGAGGTGAGGAGGACGAGAGGCTGGGTGGAGTCAAAGCAAGGCAAGTTAAAAAAAAAAAAAAACTGTTGGGTTTTTGGTTATGACATCAGTGAAACAGGAAACTTCAAAGGAAGAGCATAGTTCACGTGCTGACGGTGCACAAAACTCGTTGATGTTTCACTGCATTCCCTTTTCTTTTCATGAGCAGTTTTGTAATCTCTTCTGTTTACAGCAGTATTCAAAGGCGCGGCGGGATAGCAGACTTCTCTGGTTTTGTACAGTGGCAGGAGATGATGCCAGTGAATCAGTTGGGTTGCAAAAGAGGAAGCCAAGAAGCTTCCAGCGCTCTGGACCTCATTACCTCTGACAGATCATTCATTAGCCACCCACCCTGCTCTCAACAGCTCAGACACAGCTCCAACGACACAAAACAGACGCCACAGACCCATTAAACAGGCCACATACAAGGCCGGAACATCAGACAGAGACTCGCCGACCAAACATAATGCGCCTGAAGAATAGGTTGTGCCTATAGAGCAATATGTATGAACACCAGTTCATACATACACATGTAAACAAAACTCAGCTCACACAGATCATTCTTTGAGGCACACAATGAAAGAAAGTATTTATTTGAAATAAATAAATAAATACTGCAGTTAATGTCTCTTTTTGGTCTGAGTCATTTACACCAGACAGGTAAGTGCACAGCTGCACCCCCGGAGGGCAGCTAGGTAGTTGGGCAACATGTTTGAAGTTAAAAGAGGCCTAAAGGAAAGATTTAAATGAAAACAGAGCATTTCAGCTCATCATGCACAAGTAAACTGAGAAAGACCAGAGATAAGTAGATATTTATTTCAAGTCCCACTCCGATCATCTTTTGAGCTATTTAAAAGCTATTTTGAAAGTGTTTCCAGTGTTTTTTTTTAATTATGATTCTAATGTTTTTATCTGTCAGGACAGTTTCTGCAACTCTGCAGTAGTTCAGGACAAAATCAGGACAAATTCACCTTTGAGTTGTGGACAGGACTGTTGGCGTGGAGGAACCTCGCTCCCCCTCCCCTTGCTGTTGCAGTAGGGAGCATGGAGCTTGTGGCCTGCCCAGCATATTTTTTATGTCACAAAGCTCTTTCTTAAGCTGCATTTTTTTTCATCTGCTCCTGATTTACCGCAGTTTGAATAAGGAAATACTCAGAAATGCATTTTGAGCTCAATTTTCTTCCTATATGTCATCAGAAAAATGCCACAAAAACCCGTTAAAAACACCAAAAACATGATTCTCATCTGAGTGTGTTCTTAAGCTTCCTTTTCTTTAAAACCTAACCTTCCTTATTCTAACAAAACGGCCATTTTCGCTCAGACCACAAAGTGAAGCAACTGTCTCCCAAGTTGAATACCAAACTCTTTTTGTGAAGTTCTCCTTAAACAGTCCTTAGACTATTACATCAACCAACTCCATAGGTTTAGATCCCCCTCAGTGGACAGGATGGGAGTCACATCCTGGTTTTTCCCTTCTGTTGTCAACTTTGTGAGGCGCATTTCCTGATCCAGATAATGGTTCTTAATGAAAATGAAGACTATAGCTGCTTTTCAAGAAGAGACAATGGGACAAATGAAGAACTTTTGATATTCTAAAGTCTCGCAATTGTGCATTTACTTTGCCCTATGCTGCAAATCTTTATATTCTGAACACTGAATTTTAATGATCTATCAGACAAGAGGGTGATAAAAGAGCAAAGAAAATAAGATGCAAGCTAAAGCACTGCCTGTGGATGTGCAGACAAAACCAGAGTCCTAAGGCTCGGACTTCAACCATGAAGTCTAACATCAGTGATGGATCGCCTGCAGGCAGGCGTGCTTGTGGCAGTTGCCCTGGTAACATACTGCGATGAAGAAAAGGAAGGCACACTCTCTTTTCCTTTCCGCCCCCTCTCCCATTTCTTCCCATTACTCTTTCACTGCTTTTCTTTTTATCCTCCATTTCCTCTTTTCATTCACTGTCATGAACAAAAACCTGACCACTGGTATGCTGCTGATGTCATGGTTGCCATAGTGACAGAAACCTTCCAGCTACGCGGTGGCGCGAAGACAGTGGGGTCAGTGAAAAGGTAACTATGGGTCAATAATGTAATGGTTCCTCATGTGATCCGTTTACATGCCTGATGGTGACACATGCACCCGTTTTTGCATAGGTGGTTAGACCTTGTGTAGTCCTGTTTGTGTATTGAGCTTTGACACAATTTCCTGTCTGAAGAAACGCAGCATTTCTAAATGACAAAGTTTCACAGAAGTGCTAAATAAGCAAGCACCGAGGTGTCTGGCAAATCAGGAAGTATGCAAAAACTAATAAGCCAAAGTTTTGAAATCTTAATCTGATAATAGATATAAGAAATATAATAACAGATGAATCGATTATTAGTCATAGTTTTGGAAATGTTTGATTTTTTTCTAAGAAAAGACAAAAAAATGTGTTTGCAGTGTAACTGGAGAAATGCTCCGATGTCTTGTTTAAACATTTTTAAACTCAATTTACCAAAAAAAAAAATTTGAATAAACTTCTGAAGCTTATATTGTATTTAAGCCTTGTAACAATAATTTTTTTTATAATATAGGACTTTAAAATCCTCCTATTAGACTATATTTAGGAGGTTGTCCGGAAAACACGATGAGATTTGTAAGTTTTCAACTTATCCAGAGAACAACATACTTAAGCTTCAGTTAATGCTTCTAATGATACTTTGGTGTGAAACGTAAAGAGACCATTCTTTAGGCCAAAACAAATGACAAGACTAAGTCTGTGCAGACTTAGTCTTGTCATTTGCCATCTAACGTCTCTGCATTCATTTGCTACAGCAGTACAATGCCTATTTGGATGAAGTAAGCTTAGAACCTGCTCTTCAACAATAAGCTAATAATAAAGTTTAATAACTCTAATGAAGTTTAGATGTTGTGGGTAGGTGTTCCGGGCATGTCCCACTGGGCGGAGGCCAGGAGAGACGCCCCAGAGGAGCTAGAGGAAGTGGCAGGGGTGAAGGAAGTCTGGGCATCTTTGCTTAGACTGCTGCCCCCGCGACCCAGTCCCGGATAAGCGGAGGAAGATGGATGGATAGATGCTGTGAAGCAGTTGGCACCTTAAAGATCCACTCTGATGAAAATTGAGTTTTTGATGTTTTCTCTGACTCTCATGTTCTTGTAGCATTTTTCTGATGATGGAGGACATATATAAAGTATTTCTTAATTCACATTGTTATGAATCAGGAGAAGATAAAAAAAACAGGTTTTGAAAAAGCTTGTAACACTGATGTATAAACTACACTGAGTTTCCTGCTCCGCTCCATTCTGACGCATCCACTTGCAGACAAATAGATCCACTAATGTCTTTATCCTCCTTGACTGGGCTGGTATCTGGCTCTAAACTGCACGGCTGGATAACTCCAATATTGCTCGCCATTTTTGTTACACCCCCCCAACCTTACGTTTTGTTAATGTAAGGTTGGGGAGTGTGAGGCTGTAAGCTGAGAGAGTGTGTAAACAGAGAGCTCTCAGCAATGGGGAGGGGAAAGTGGGCTGTGCCAACAGTCCCGCCCACAACTCAGAGGCGAATTTCTATTAAACCCAAGCTGTTCTACAGAAACTCTGTCCAAGAAAACAACACTGGTTTTGCCTAAAAATGGTCTAATCATAATTAAAAGACCATTGGGAACGCTTTAAAACAGATCAAAAGATGACTCGAGTGGGACTTAAAAAATATTTGTTTGGTCCGAAAACAAAACCAAAAAAAACAGCATATCTTCATAGTTTTGTTGAAGACTTCTTCTTATAATGAGGCTTTTTTTTTTTTTTTAAACAAATGAAACCTCTGACCATATCTACTCACAGCATTGCGGCCTCACCCTCCTGCAGATACAAACAGCCTGAGACTTTTAAAGCTCTTCCCCTCTGTAGTCCAGATTTGGATAATCGGTACAAAAGCGCTCTTTGTTCTTTTTCTTCACCAGCGTAACACGTTATGTGATCAGTAATTTCATAATTGCATTTGTGGCGACAGAGTTATCAAAAAATTCCCAGAGCTTAAAAATAATCATTCCCTCCGAATGATTATTTGGGTTATTTTCTTCCGCCTGGTTGTGTGTGTGTGTGTGTGGATCCAACTTTAGCACAGAGCGTGGCGTTGTCACCTTACCTGGATCATGTAGAGCTGGGCGATGCGATACTCCTCCACACTCATAGGCATGGGGATGCGGTACTCCTTAATAAGCATGGTGAATCTCAAACAGACAGGAAAGAGGAAGAAGACTGACAAGGGGATGGGGTGGAAAGGGCAGAGGGAAGGGAGGGGAGAGGGAAAAGGAGAGACTCCGACCGCTCCTATGTGAAATGCGTCAAACCGGCAGCTGATCTTCACATGGATGACTCCTGTTAAAGAAAGTGAAACAGCAGGAATTAGGTACATTATCTGATAACTAGCTAAAAAACATCCAAGCATGCTGTTAAAAACAAAGAGAGACTTGATGTATTTTTTTTAAGTACAGATTACTGAAAAAGGAATCAAAACAAAGAACTGATCAGTTACTCTGTTGTTTCTGAGTATGAACTCCAAACTTTGCCGTTAAGGAGAAACTCCTGCATTTGTGGCTCGTTTTGCATAGTAAGGTACTTGCTCAAAAAACAACCCCTTCTTATACATGGGCATTGTGAACATGGGAGGGGGGGGGTCTAAGTCTTTGGAGTTTACCCATTCCTTGCAAACAGTAACCCCGTCTCGCTCTCTCAGCATAAAAAGGATTATTCTTGAGTGGGGACCCTTACGTAACTTTGTAAGAACTCCCCCATGCATGACCAAGGTTTCACAAATAGCTGCTTTAGAGTTTCACAAAAGCATTGTTTTAAACCACCGGGCAGAAAGAGGTAGGTGTGAGCTATACATACCCCATGTGTGGGTAGCATGAGCTGCAAAAATCTGTTCTGACCAATGCAAAACCTGTTTGTCAGAAATAATCAGGGGAAAAAGGAAAATGTTGGGATTTACTGGAGAAGACGTTTGTCTAAATGAAATAACCGAAAGACTCAGTGAAGGTTAGTCAAACTACCGGTAGGTCAATGCAAAATAGGGGTGGGCAATACTGGGAATTTGGATATAGATCCAATATCAAGTTCTTATATTAGTAATGGCATAATATAAACATAAGAAGAAGAAAGAAACAGTAAGAAGTGATAAATAAAAAAGCTACTACAATGTAACAAAATTTAAAAGTAAAACAGCACCACAAACATATATTTAAAATAAAGGCAGTACCAAAAAAAAAACAAATCACGATAACTAGTTAAAAAAAAAAAAAAAGAAAAAAAAAAACGGCAAAAGTAAGATTGGGCAGTTTTCTGTTCAAATCAGGCAGCTTTTGGCACAAATTGAGTATTTTCTTTTTCCCATTCTGCCAACACTGCATTCAGCTGGACACCGCGCTTGCAAGAACTCGGTTAGTAAATTCAAGCTCGTTACTGTACATATTAAAGAAAAACTACAATGAAAATGTCGATCTCATCGCGCTAGTAGTAATACCTCACCTTGGTATCGATACTATCGATCATCAGATCAATACGCTCACGCCTAAAGCAAAAGCTAAAGAACAACTCTTTCCAAAAGAGCACAATCAAGCGCCTGACAACCTGCAAATTCTTTTCGGGGAAATCCGGTTAGTCAGGTACGGGAAATCATAACAATTCACACAAACGCTGAGTTCTGAGTCCCTTTTTACAGCTCAAATCTTTTACAATCAATTAACTCCTGAGCGGAAAAGACAAGGACAGTTTAGTAAACCAAGAGCCGGCGTTCAGACAGATCTGAACAAAGCACATTTAGACTGCATCTCTGCAACCGGTTTTCCTCTTCCTGGAATGCTGTGCAGCAAGGAAGGACAGTACCACTGTTCTAGTACATTCATTTGGTTGTCAAAACAAAACCTGCTCATCTCTGACTTGTGGCAGCAGCTGGACATATCCTTGAAGCCATTGTGTCTAATCACTCTAATGCTGCCAGTATGCCACTTATCCAACAACAAATAATCTGGATCTGGCTGCTTTCTTTGAGATGTAACAGACATAGACGCTCAGATCTAATAATCCCGTTGATGCACAGCTCTGACATACCTAGCTGCTTGCCAACATTAAAAGAGGCGACCTGCTAGAGCAGCATCAGATTTTTCAGAAATAGGCCAACAGATGTAGCAACAAACAAAAAAATAAAGGATATAGCTTTGAAAGTTGGAGGATTTTCTTTTTTTCTTTTCAAAATCAGATATTGTGAATGTGACAGATGCTCAGGTGAGTAAATCATTCAGTTCAGAATTAGTTTATTGCCACCTTATCTGCTGGAGAACAATCAATGTACAATTGAACTTCCAGTAATGACCGCAACGCCCATAAAAAAAAAAAAAAACGCTGATACCGGTGTGCAACAGAGAGATCAAGAGAAAGTCAATTTGAGTTTATCTAATAGCATACATCTTTGAAGTTGACATTTAAGAAATCATTTTCTAAGTTTTTTTTTTTTCACCTCTAATGGACGTTAGGCAAGTTGTTAACTGATAAGTTTTGAGCTGTTAAAATCAAGTGGAATTATTTCAAGAATGCAGAAAAGTCCCAAAGGCGTCACTGTTGCCTCAACAAGTCCTCGTTGAAGTTCAACTTTTTTTTTTTAAGTTATGAGCACTCTGAGCTTCAGCCGGAGCGTCAGACCTGGCACGTTCATGTTAACTGTTTGAAATTGTTCAAATATAGGGTGAATAACCTACTGGGATCTCGAAATGTCCTTGGGCAGAACACAGAATCCCACATTGCTACTGGTGGTTATAGGTGTATAGGCAGTGTTTGGCAGCAGAGCCATCAGTGTGTGAATGTGTGTGTGTGTGTGTGTGTGTGTGTGTGTGTGTGTGTGTGTGTGTGTGCGCATGCATGCGTGAATGGGACTTTAAAGCGCTTTGGGGCTTTTAAGAGTGTAGTAAAGAGCTAAATCAACATTTTTTTTCAGGTCTATATCATGAAAATCCTTAAGTTTCTAAATACCGGTAAGTAAACAAAATTGTGTACTGTTGTGTACTGTTAATAACATGAGTTGTTTGCAACACTTTTTTTGTACTCGTCACCAACATTATTCAATTTTTAGGTTAATTATTATAATATTTAAAAATAAATGTACAAAATAAAGCAAGACTGTTTATATACATGGTTTAAAATTATTCACAGTAGTGTTATGACTTAATTCTTCTGTCTCTGTTTGTTTGGTATGTGTGTGTGTCTTTGTGTGAGTGCATAAAGTGTGTGTTCAGCCTGCAGGAGGCCAGCCAGTTTTTGTGCATGCTGCCTGACCCCGCCTCCTGCGTCTCTGATTGAGGCTTCCTCCACGCCAGCCAAAAGTGAAGGACGTCTTAGAATTTGTGGAACACACGTTTCAGGTTTTTGAGTCAGCATTGTGTCTACTCTGAAAAACTAGAAAGCTTGCATTCTGGTTGGGTTTGTTTCACACTTATTAATACGCTTCTTTTGTGCTCATGCTGAGCTGATTCGTTCATGTAGCATAAGCAAAGTTTTTTCCAGTTTTGTTGCTTTGAGTAGTCCTCTTGTTCTTCCTTTTTACTGATCTTTAATTCCTTTCCAGCTCATTAAACATCTGAGCTGCATTGTAAAATTCCCACCAATTTGCCTTTTCTTTACACTATTTGTTTTGAATCAAAGCTTAAATTAGGAAATTACAATGTTTAGGGTTGGATATTAATTCATAAATACTCAATAAATTGCAGTTCTATACCTTTTTAAAGATTTAATTCATTACCAATTTTATTTGGTAAAAAAACAAACATATTTCACGTATCTAGTGGTGTAAACTCATTATCAAAGATAAGTAATTATTTACATTAAAACTAAATGAAGACATTTATTTGCTTTTTACTGGACATTTTTAACCTTTGTGCTATCCTAGGCACTTTAAGATTGGGAGTTGGGTCATCTAGACCCACTAGACAAGTGTGTCTTTTTTCCTCAATGATTTGTGATCTTCACTGGTTTCCATGGATTACATGAAATCCTCTCCTCTCACCTTTATCCACCTTTGTCATGGTAGGGAGAACACGTCAATGTGAGGGTGGGGTCATAGAATAGCACAAGGGTTAAAAGGAAAATCATTTCATGTAACTGATCGATGTAACTGATAGCTGATCGAACCGATCGATCAATAGACTTTTTTTTAAAATGAAGATTGATTTGATATCAGTTCATCTTTTTTTTTTTTTTTAAACCCAGTCCTCCCCATGGTCTGACATTATGGCTACAAAAAAATGTGTCCCTTGGTTACATGTCTGCTACAGCAGCTTTAACTATGAAATGAATGCTTGTCCAATTTATTATAGTTTTACTTTTCAATTTCTCTTATAAATCTATTGGCCTCACTAAGCCACAATGACCCCAGAAATTATTATTTTCAAGCTAAATTATTAAATAATTTTCACAGCATTTTGCCTTGACCCACCCAGAAGAATTTACTATTGTAAATTGTAGACAATTTTACGACTATCTGTTTTGTTTTGTTTTTAAATATGTTGTAAAGTTATTTTCAGCCTGTGGCTAAGAGAACAGAAGAGCAACTTAATATAATGTCGAAAAAAATGTTAGCGCCCAAAGGTGTAGAATAATTGTGCAAATTTCTTCCTAAAGTATATATTAAAACTTATAATAAATTATGCAATTATTATCATGTGTTTAAATGAGCTTAAGGGATTATGTGTTAAATAACTGATTATGTGTTCACTAACCCTGCCAAAGACAAAGACTAAAGATGAAAAGAAAATAGAAAATAAAAAGCAAATATAAAGGAAGGACCACATTTGATGTTAAAGCAAATTAAAACCGCAATCAGTGTGTGAAGCCAAGCTGTAATAAAAACATAAGAAAGATGAATCAACAAAAGCCAGGAAAGAATTTACTAAAGGGAAGCAGTCATTATTCAATGACGGTTAGATGGAAAGAGATGTTCTGGTGTCTTAAAATCCGTAACAGTTTTGCTTGATACAGATTCATTGAAACCTAATAGCTGCTTCAAGAAAACAAGCACATTTTAAGATTTGCTGATGATGATGGTTTGGAAAAAAGCATGTTTCCATCCTGCTCATCTGTTTGCTGCTTCTCATGAAAGTGGGAGCATGACTGAAAAACACATTTTCAAATTAGACCTCAAGCTTTGAGGTGGAAAGAGGATTCTATAAATTCCAGTTGTTTGGGGTTTTTTTTTTCCGACAGTGTCTCAGGGTGACCTGTGTGAGTATCGCCTGTACAGGGATCCCAAATCCAGATAAAAAAAGTTCAAAAGGAGACTTTAACTTTAGGAGGACTCTCCTCCTCCTCTTCCTAATGACACCAGATCCTTTCGGACCGTTTCCTCAGAGACTGTTGCAGATGCTGCGCGCCGCATACAAAACTTCGACGCTTGATGCACCAGCAACCCTCCAGAGAGAACTGGCACTGGGCTTGACCCAGAAAAAGGCCTGTCACACACAGGGGCGTAAAAATAGCTCAGTCACAATAATCCAAGCATACGCAAGCAGAGCGCCTGACGCTCGTTCAAAAAATATGCTCATTCCCATCTAAAAATACAACCCTAACCCCCCTTCAGTGACGCAATAGCGGCACACGCCGGAGCACAATGATTATCATAAAACGTTCTTGCTGCAACAAAGCTGGTGATTCCATGTCTTCTAGTCTTTGTCCCCTATAGAAGCCTCAGAAAGCTGTTAGATGTGTCACCAACCAAACATCCTGAAAGGATTGTGGACGTCTGAGAGGACACTGCTTTCCAAATGATGCGTTTAATCATCGCACAGTCAAGATCCAGACCCAACTGTTTAGATACTAACTCCAGTTAGACCCCTAAAAACAACCTCCAATACAATATTATGATAAACCTTATGGTTCATTTCAATAGGATAGCTAAATTCACTTAAAACAGACAGCCATGCTTTTAAACGAATTAGTCATTATCTCATGTTTTCCCTCTTGTAAAGTAATGTGAAGGTAACATTTGATCCCTCCATAAATGCAACGTATATTTAACGCTGAAGGCTACATGCATGAAAGACGGAACGGAAAGCTGCAGCTGTGCGCTCAAACTCGGAGTGCAACACTCGAGGGGAGTGTTTGCTCACAGGTTTTTTTTTTTTTTTTTCCTGAAGGGTAAAGTGGTGGCACTTTTTTAAATTTAGCACTGTTTTAAAGATCGGCACATAATAACAGGGAGGCAGCGCGCTTCCTGAGTCCCAGAGTGGTTGGAGGACATCAGTCAGGGTGATATGAGGGAGTTTGCTCACAATGGGAGGCCTGAGGGAAGATTTTTGCAAGATACAAAAGCCTTTCAATGCTCCAAATGAACAAAGATTCCCGGGACAGTGTTCCTGAACAATGTCAGCTGTGAAAGCTGATGTAAAAATAAAGAACAACCTCTAACAGAGCTGATGGGCTTCTGGGTAATCTCGCTAAAATATGAAGACTTAGGGGATTAATCCAAGTAGCTGTTGTATTTTTAAACATTTAACATAGGTGTCACTGCCAACTTGATGGTTTTAAATGATTTGATCAAAAGTCAGCTTTATTTGTCAAGTTCTTTTCCTAATTAAATAAAAACATTTTTACACAACTTGTGGTTAAAACTGAACATAGAAGGAACTAAAAAACGATACTTTCAAAACTAACAGAAAAGCTGCTTTTTGCCTTACAAAAACAAGAAATGTCTTCAGATACAAGCAATTTATAGATTTGATTATTCTGTATTGCGTTCTTCACATGAAGATAGATTCGATTTGGAATGAATTGACTTTACAAAACGATGCTATTTGCAGACATGCGGAAAGAACGATGCAGACTATATTTTCTCTCAGCCACTCATCGGCCCTTTTAAACCAATTTAACACGGTTCCAGAAATAAAAACTTTACCTCAGCAGGACTTCTTCATTTGCATCACCAAGAAAATTGATTTGGCCTAATAATGGCAAGGGAATCCAGTTTATTTCCATTAAAAAGTAATAAAGTGAACTCATGGTAAACATTATTATATGGATGTGGCAAGCAAAGTAGAGGAGAAGATCTTCTAAATGGGATTTTAATGAGATACAGGGAGAAAGAAAATGAAAAGGCAGAATACGAGAAAATACTTTTTTTGTTAGTTTAATTCTTCCCCACAGACACAGATCCTCATGTTAATCTCTGCTGTTTTCTGCCGACATAATAGATTTTATAGGTGGAGGGTTTTTGTAGCTCACAGATACAGATCTTTTTCCCATTCTTCTCCTAAATTTGTCCACAGCTTGAATGCATCCAAACAAGAAACTCTCAGAAGCTCCATGTTGCTGAAGAGCTAAAATAGTGACACAGTTTGCAGGCTGTTGTGCGACAGCAGCCTGCGGTGCATCACTAGCTGTGCATCACTTATTCAATTACTTGAAGCAATCCCATTTTTAGTGAGTATGTGAAGGGCAGACTGAGACTGCCTACACCTAAGAAAAAAAAAAAAAAAATCATCTTTCTAGGTACTGTTTTAACCAACTCTGAGACCGAACCGTACACAGATTCAGCAAGGACAGGCAAATATCCTGTTGAAACTGAGCTTAATTTTAATAAAGGAAAAGAGAGGATGTGCAAACATTGACACGGTCTTCAGTCAGGATTCTCAACATCACACATGGCTAGAAAAGCAGAGCTGTAAAGTGGAGGCAGAACCGTTTAGAGGGATCCATAATTTAGTTTGCACTTGATCTTTTAAAAACAAGACAGAGGAAATAAAACTGATGATCAAACCACGGCTGCTGGAGTGAAAGTGACAAACCAGCGGACCACCGTGTTCCTAAATAACACACGAACACAGCACATTAAATAACAATAGTCCCTGCAGCCTCTTACAAGCTTTGGAGGTGGGGTGCCCATCTTGCCCTTGCGCTTAACTCATCATCGCAGCACAAGGGGAAAGCTAAAAATACTTGACACCCCGTGTGCATCTCCTTCATTGTGCTCGTCCTCCTTCTCCTCATTCTCCTCCTCCCACAGTGGCCCTGCAAGCGAGAGCGGTTTCTAAAAATGATCCTAACATGGAGGGAATGAACAAAAAGCCACCGCTGAGCATAACGGAACCACGACCAGCACCAACTTCACCAAATGAAATCCAACTGATTTAGAATTTCCCTTATGTCAAGAAGATGTCAGCGGACGTTTCCGGTTATTTATTTACTCTCTTAATACACCACAATGTGCAACATGATCAGAGAAAAGTACTGACATGAAATTAGACTTTTGCTTTTGATATGAACATATATCAATATGAAAAGAGCTACAGAGCTTACACGTTCAATAAAAAATATATTAACACTTTTTAGACCTATATTGCAATAAGTTTATAATAAAATAATAAATATTCAAATAAAACCCTGGTACCCAGGTTTTCTAAGAAGAAAAATTTTACTTGAAAAACGTTAAAGTAAGTTGCTTTGGATTTTTTTTTTTAGAAAAAAATAAACCGTTACATCAGCCTCACTAAGCTACACCATCAGCTCCATCTCTAATCAAACCTCAAATCCAAAATTAGATGACCTTATATGCAAACTACGGTTGGATTAATCAGTTTTTATGCCAAGGTTAAACAGGGATCCACCCCTCGCTGTTGCTTTCAGTCAGACAGCCCCAATACACTGTGCAGAGAGCAGACTTACATAACTGCAGCAGATACAGGAAAGGAAGGCATTTCCACCCATGCATTCTGTCAATTCCATTAACTAATTCATTTAGCTAACAGCGCACAGGACAGGAAAATCTTTAGTTCTTTCAAGCAATCTCTCCCCAACATCTCCATCCGTCTCTGTGCGGTTGTGTTTGGTGGCAGCAGAAGCAGATTCAAATGAAGGTCCTGTTGTTAGGAACAAAGCTGCCCCCACTGTAGACACAAAACCTGAACAAAATGGCTTAAAAAAACCCCAGGAATGTTCAATTTTCCTACCAAAATTTAGCAGACTAATAATGTCTTTTTAACAAACAATAATCATGTGCTTCAAAAGCAGAGAAATCAACATTTAAAACACTGTAACTTAAGTATTTAGCATTAAAAAAAGCATGTGTGGTAATAATCCAAAAGAATTGATTTAAAAAAAATATGGGGTCAAATATCATAAATTGTATTTATTAAAATTAGGATAACAGTATTTCTTTAATTGTAAAACACTTTGTTTGTTTAGAAACCTAATTTCCCTTTGGAAGTATTAAGTCAGAAGGTAAACACAAGGGATGCCATAAATCTGGATTGAAAACTGAACCGTATGTTACACCATTAAACTGAAACTTGCAGAAAGTGTTTTGTATTTACGTAGAAAGTATCCACAATTATGCTAAATTTAGGAACAATGTATGTGGTTTTTTTTTTTATTATATTAGACTCGGTTTAGTATAAGACAACTGAAACATTTTTCTTCATTGTTTCTTCTGTATTAAAAAAAAAAAAAAAAAAAGATTAAAATGTTTCTTTTTTTGCCATGCACATATATATCCAACCAAAACAAAACGGTTTAAGCCGAATCTTGGGAAAAGTAAGTGTATTGTTGCATTAATAGTACACACACAAGAAGATTTGTTTCCCTGATTTTCAGAACAACATTTGAGACATCACAATTGTAAAGAAAAGCGTTTTAAACAAGAAATGTAATGCATTATACACTATCACATGTGCGACTAAAAAACTTTTGCCTTCAGCCAAAACAGGTTAAGTTTCTTTTATCCGTTGCTTGAATGGGAAAAGCGTTACCATGGAGATATATAATTAGCCGTTCCCTTACTGGTTAACGAGACAAAGTCAGAGTGACGAGGAAAACAGGGACCAGACGTGGTTAAGACCGATACCGCTTTCTCCAGTTTCATGTTTGCCATTGTCCGTTAATTCCCTTCCAGCAGTTCACAACCCAAATGCACAGATTTAACCACATCAGCAGGTTAAATGGTTTCTGTGGAGAAATCCTGCTATTCTCTGCCAAAAAGTGTTAAGACCCACTCCAATGAGAATTGGGTTTTTGGTGTTTTTCTCATCGTAGAGGACATATATTAAGAAAATTAGGACTAGAACTGCATTTCTGAGTATTTCCTTCATTCAAATTGTGGTAAATATGGAGAAGACAACCAAAATGTCGACTGAAAAAAAGCAGGTCACCAGCACCTTGCTCCATTTATTTCCGATGCATCCATTTACAGACAAATAGATCCATAGACGTCTTTGTTTTCCTCGTCTGAGCTGGAATCTGGCTCAGAACTGTACGGCTAGATAGCTCCGATAGTGCTCGCCATTTGTGTTGCATTGGTTAGGTTGGTGAAAGAAAAAGAAAAAAAAAAAAAAGAGTGTAAACAAAGGGATGACAGGAAGTGAGCGCAAGTTAACTCCATGCAACAGTTTCGCCCTCAACTGGGAGGTGAATTTCTAATGAACTCCTGCCGCTCTGCAGAAACTATGTCCTATAAAAAGACACAGGCTTTTCCGATTTTACCTAAAAACGGCATTATCATAATCAAAACAAGACCTATGGGGACGGTTTTTTTCAATAGATCAAAAGATGATGAAAGTAGGACTTAAATTTTTTTTTATTTATCAATTAAAAACCCTATAACCAAAAGTATGAACCAGAAAAAAATATATATATGTATATATTTACAAGTAGTTTTTGAGTTATTTATAAAACTTATATACCACTAACACATACAGTATGAAAACTCCTTAAAAAGTTGCATACACCAAAAAAAAAAAAAGTGCATCACAGCATGCAAGTGCCGCTGACCATAAAAGGCCATTTTCAGATGAGGTCCTGTGACTTCAGCCAACATTTCAGTGGGTTCTGAGGTCAGGTTTCCAGCATTGCAGAACACCATCAGCCTCTTTCCGCCTTAAATATTGGCCCATAATCACAAAGCAAGAAGAGCTAAGCATCTAAATAAGATAAACGTAATTTACATCTCTCTCTTCTTCACATCAATCTGGATAAAGATGGCAGTCTAGCGAGGACAAGCGCAGATTATCCAGAGACACCTCCTGATAAAGACTTTAGTGGGAGTGAGCGAAACAGAGAAGGAGATTTGGTGAAGAAATAAGAGGGAGTTAAGGCCTGAAAGAATCTATTTTTAGGTTCGGAGAGAAATCAGGTGTCTATGCCAGTGGAAAAGAAGGGGGGGGGGGGGGGGGGGCATGGATGTAGTGACATGAAGCAGTGCTGTCACTTTCATTTTTCCAAGATCCATGTGAGTCAGAGTTGCGCCGAGATCTGCGAGGGGAACAGCGCTGGAGCAAAACACAGACGCATCTAAAATCACAGATACAGTGGCAGTCATAACGTCCCGAAGGCCGTGGTGATAATGAAGAACTGAGATCCACCTGTAAATTCCTGACAGCAGCACTTTCTCCACATCTGGATCCTGCAAAGAGGATCCCTCCCAATGTTGCTGATTATGTGAGCTGAAAATACGTCAGCATTGTTTGCCCAAAGCGGCTTTTCCTGCTAAAGAGTAAAGACAATTCCTGGTAGAATAAAGAAACAGGTGAGTCATACTTCCTTTATTTCACTTCATCAATGGATGCAAAGTAAAAACACAGCGAGGTTGGACAACTGCTATTTTAAAAAATGGCTTTTCTGGAAGTCCACCCACACTAGCAAGAAACTGCTGTCCAGAGACTGTGAGGTGGGGGCAGGCAAATTACACAAAGTACTTGCTTTTGTCTCATTTTCCAGACAAAGCCGTTTTCGAGGCATTAGCGGCGATGTGCCATTCATCACCTGGCTCATCAAGGATGCACGGGGACAGGTTGTACCCCTGTTGTCGCTGTCAACAGCAGCTCCGCTCCAGACATCACCTGTTCTATTGGGGGGGGGTGAGATGAAGCGGGAGGGCAGGTAGAGCGGAGAAAGAGTGCGCAAAGCTCACGCCGCACAGAAAACACAATGTTCCACACAGTGTTTTGGCTTCTGCCCAGGTGCATGCTGGGAGCTCATCCCAGGTACCGTCATTATCCCCAGTTGTTTGCTAAAGATGAATTATGAGAGAACTCAGACCTCCTGACTCTCAGCCAGCTGATGTCGTCTCCCTGCATGCAGTAAAACAACATCACAACCTAGAAAAGGTCCTTTTGAAATCAGATTTAAATCCTTGAACGCCTTCAATCAGCTCATAAGCCTACTGATAGTCCAGCGTGTGCTATGTCTGCGGTTAAGTAGGAGGCCTTATCAAGTATTTTCCATCTTTTTTTTTTTTTGTACAATTTTCCTAAATTATTATCAATAAACAACAGGTTTTTGTTTTTTCTACCTCTCGACTCTTTATTTAATTCCTAGTTTAGCTGCTGGTGAAGTTTTAGTGGCGAGTCACATATTCTAATCTAAACCCAACTGATTTCACAATCAATGTTCATTACACCCAAGACATTATCTTCCTTCTTCTTATCAATAAAGGGCCTGTAATGTATTTACATTTTAGATAAACTCTTCCCCTTCAAAGATCCTGAAGTTCTAGTTGGCTCCAGAACCACCAAGAGCGAAGGCTCCTCGTAATGTCATTCAATTATTCAGAAAACTGAAATAGAAATTGTGGACATAACTTCCCATTTAGTTTAATCAAATCTAGAATATTCAACTAAAATTACAAGAAATATGGGGGGGGGGCTCATTTTTACTTTAGCTAATCTCTGAGATTATGCCTCATGTCATGCCTAAGAGTAACTGTAAAGGTATGTTGCTTAGATTTCCAAAAGATTTTAAAGCCTGCCTTGTTTCTAAAGGCAGTGACTGTACTTCTGTTTCCTTTAAAAAAAAAAAAAAAAAAAAAAAAACAAATGCTATGGGGGAACAAAAGTCCCCAAAATAATCACAGCAACACAAAAACACAGCCCTGGATGATTTTCGCACGCAAAAAAACCTGAATTCCTCTGTTAGATCGGTAAGAATCTATGTGTACCTGGGATTTTTTTTTGTTTTGTCTCTTCCTGTGCCGGCGATCTCAACTGATAAACAGCTCACAAGGAACAGAAATGGAACCAAAATCTGTGGTGAGCAGCAGCTGCATGCGTCATTCAGGCTTTCACCAGCAGGAAACGTCGCTTTTTTAGTTCTCTTGACTAGTTTGCTTAATGGCCACGTACCCCGTGAACACCGTTATTCATTCTTACACAGTGTAAAAATGCATCTTGTGAGGAAAATCCGAAGGCAAAACTGACAGCTACAAAAGGAAAACAGAGGATATGTCACATGCATGAATATGAAAGGCTGAAAACCACATGCTATGAATAGTCAAACAAGGCTGGGACACGCGCGCCAAAGCTGCAGGCTCCTCTGCCTCATGTCACCAACATGCACAGCATCTATTTTCCGTGTTTTCTCCCAAACGGATCAAACGGCTTGTCAGGCTTCTGCACAGAGGCAAAGCAGAAGACTGAGCAAATATTAGGAGTCCATGCAACCCATGTTCACCCCATCAGACAACAAGCAAACTCTGCACCTATTTCAACATATCTAGAGTTTTTTTTTACATTTTATTTTGTAGGAGACTTTTACGGTTTGAGTTTTCAAAACAAAAATAGCACAACGCAAAGCATTACTGGATGTGCTTCATCCTTGTTCACATAAATCATTAAACAGGTCTTGTGCTACAAAAAAAAAAATAAAAAAGTGACTTGCTGTTTTACCAAGAAATGAAAGTTCACATGACAGTAAATCCAGTGAAGAGCAATAAATGTAAGCACCACACTCTTCATGTATGGGGTCATGCACTCACGTGTAATCTGAGAACTACGCGTGTCTGCACATTTGCATAGTTTCCAAACTATATAGCCTCCAATAAATTGGGTTCTGATGGAAAATCATTTCTGTGACTGCATGACAGTTTCCAGTAGATCTTTTGCATGACATATGTGACCTGAAAACACAAGTTACTGAATAAGCATCTAAAAATACAGGATCTGAGCCTCGCTGGCTACACAAGAATGATTTCCTCTTTGTTGCGCAATAATATTTTTGCCTAGAGATGGAAAAAGTTGCAATAACAGACTGCTGATATTCTAAAAGGTACCAAGCAGCATAAAACTATTGAGCTTTTGATAAAGGCGCAAGGAAAAGTCATCTGAAAAGGCACTAAAATACAAAAAAGCAGCAAAAAAAACACGAGTCTAAACAAAGATGTGAACAATTGCTAGGAAGAACAACATTCTTCAGAAGGTAGATTTTACAAGGAACTTTTCCATACTACATGCTGTTCGTCCTTCTGCAGTTTGTTTGTTCATTCAAACTGTCTCTTTTTCAGTCAATTATTTTCAGCATCTGTTCAATGTTTGACCTGCACTTATAAGGAGAACCAAAATAGTCAAATTTTAGTCAAAAGTACAGCGAGCATGCAGCTTTGCAAAGCAAACCTGTGTTAAAACAAGCACATAGAATAGACCAGGGGTCTGCAGCCTAAGGCCCTGGAGCCACATGCGGCGCCTCCATCCTCCATTGTGGCTCTTTGACTTTGAAGAAAAATGCCAAGAATTTCAGTACATTATAGGTTTGTAGTTTGGTAATTCTTTAGTATAATCTTCTCACTTGTTGGAATTTACATGTAAGAAACTAAGAAAGCTATGCGAAGTGGACAGATGATATGCTTAAAGTGAGTAAAAAAAAATAAATTTTAAATATAAAAAGAGCCTACAATGTTGCTAATTAATAGCAGCTGATGGCTGAGACTGTGGTAATCAGGACTGCGCTCAATGACATCTATCGCCGCCGTTCTGCTCGAACAGACTGGGGAAAAAGGCTTTGTCTTTCTCCCCTCCACATGACACTTCTACAAAAGATGAAATTAAAAGAATATCTCTGATATTTTGAATCCAAGCTGAGATTGAGGAAAGTCACTTTTACGTACGTTTATACATGATTCTAATTTTATTTTTTTTTATGTGATATATAATGTAATTATTGTTCCCCCCTAGCCAGACTCCTCGAAAAAGATCTTAATCTCAATGGGACATTTCCTGGGTAAATAAAGGTTAAATTAAATAGTTTCGGAAAATTCTCTGAGTCAGCATTCTTGTATTTTTAATTCAAGTAAACCGTCTGCAGCAGGAGGAACTTCATTTGACACAGGGTGTCTTTTATTTTGAAGGGTGCTGCTGTCAAAAATAAGACATTAAAATAGATACAAAGAAAATAGCAATGATTCAATTCAATAAAAGCTACATTTGAAACAGCTTTTGACTTGAGGCAAACCACTAATAACCAGATTGTGTAGGTTATCAAGCATGGTGGCGAATGCATGATGATGTGGGGTTACATTAAAAAATGAAGGAATCCAATTGAAATTTAGCCAAACTGTTTTTAAAAAAAACTGTCATTTTTCAGGACATAGTTTCTGCAGAGCAGCAGGAAATTTGCTCCTGAGTTGTGGGCTGTTGGCGCAAAGTAAACCTGCCCCCTCTTCCTGTCATCCAACCTGTTGACATGCGCTCCTGCAAGCTAACACCCCCCTCACAACCCCAACCTGATAGGACTGGTCGAACAAAAATGGCAAGCAGTATTGGAGCTATCCAGCTGTACAGTTTTGAGCCAGATGCCAGCTCAGGTGAGGAAAACAAAGACGTAGACGGATCCGTTTGTTTACAAGTGCATGCATCAGAATGGGGCGGAGCAGAAAGCTTGTGGCCCACCGACTGCAGCGCCTACATCACAGCTACAGGCTTTTTAAATTGGCTGCTCCTGATTCACAAGCAGAAATAATCTGAACTACAGTTTTCATCTTAATTTTCTTTATATATTTCCTCCAAAATGCCACAAGAACACACACGAAAAAAAGATTTTCATTGGAGTGGCTCTTTGATTATTTCAAAGAAAATTAATCAAATAAAGTTTAATCTACAGAATGCTCAAAAAGGTTTCATGCAACAGGATTATGATTACAAGCACCCCAGTTGATTACAGTTATGATTATGAAACCACATTTCAGTTTTTCCACTTAATTGTTTTTCCAAAAAAATATTGTTGAAAGACTTCTTTTTTTGGTAAAAAACAAAAAAAAAACAAAAAAAACGTCTTTTTTTGTTGTTGTTTTCACCGTTTCAGTGTTTCCCAAAGGCAGTTCTGGATCATAAATGAGTCTAAACACATAACTCCTTTATCTAGCCTTCATCTGTGACTCAACAACAAGTAACAACTCATTCAAACCTTGCTTCTGCTAGAGATGTGAAGCAGCTGTGTGGCACGCACAAATCTTGCTATTCACACATACACACAAACCGTCAATCCTTCTGAAAGCAATACTTCTCAAAGTTTTGTGATTTCACCGTTTCTCAGAAACGGCAAAGCCAACGAAACATTAAGGGACATAGAGGAGCTGTCAGTGAGTGCGTTATACAGGCATGACGAGCACAGCGCTCAAGTTTTTACATGTCAAGGAAAGCTCACACCCTTCGTTCACAAAACCACTGGCCCCCGAAACTATTTGCCTTGGTATGTGTGTCATGTGCTTCCACCACACACAACCAAAGGCTGCATTTTGCCCTTTTTGTGGAACAAAGTGTCAGAAGAACTCCAGCACAGATTGAAGTCATGGGATAGATGCTCTCGATTAGATCCAGCGGTTCCAAACTTCACTGATCATCTGGACTGAACACAACACAACCTATGATGACTCACACAATCCCTGCTGAGTCAAGGCAACTCACTCTCTCGGTGTCTGCAAGGTTTTCTTTGCAAAACAAAGAAAAAACCAGTGATATATGTTGATGTTGTCTCGTTTCCAAGTAAAAAAATGACACCACATTGTTGTGGTATTTGTCTTACATAAAATCTCCCCCATCTGTATTAAAAAAAACATATGAGCCAGAACAGACAAATAATGCAAAGCTTGATAAATAAATACGTGGAATATTTTCCTTCTTTCATAAAGAAGACACTTTAAAGATGGGTAAGATATAAGAATAGACTGGATTTTTTTTTTAAAGGCAACAAAATGGCTACTTAGATAATCACATTTTCCACAAAATGACCTTAAAGTCGCAGGGATTTCTGGAAAAACAGCTGCAAGGAGCACATGTTGGGACAACACAGACAGACACATCATGTGCTGTGGTTGCTTCAGTGACTGTCTTGGTCCAATGTGATCATGCGGAGGATAAGATCACCCCAGCTCAAGGCGCAGACAGAACATTTTATCAGCTTTAACGAGCATGCCTGCCTCCAGCATTTGCAGCAACAGGGCCATAGATGGCATGAGAGCAGAGAGAGACCTGCTGCTGTTTGGAACGACGGGCCACAATCACGCACATGCCGGCATCATCATTGCTGCAAAAACGAAGGTTAATTTGACGCGACAACATTGCATTTCCCTGATAAGTGAACTGGAGTAAACCCATGGGTAGATATGGTTACCTAGCAACATCATGGCAGCACCGTGATGGCAAAATTGATGGCTGACAAGAATCATCACATACCTGGACCTGATGATGCACCTCTGGCTCCACCACAATCAAAAGTTGACCCGCCTTTCTCTAGGGGGGGGTTAAGGTAACGACTTTCTTCACTGAGGCTGGGTTTCCTCAGTGACAGTCGGGATCTGGCTTGATTATGTCTGGAATCGATGTCATCATAGACCCCCCCGCTATAAAAAAACAAAAACAAAAAAATGCCCCGAAAGTCCGCGGCTGATTCCCTTTAAATCGCCGTTTGCAGTGAATGGGCGCGGGCCGACGAGTAAAGATGACCAGCCCGCAAGAAGCATCACAAAACGAACACAGCCCGTTTGGTTCTACCGAGCACAGCTCCAGACAGACACTGGTTACCGAATCTGATCACATCATTGCGCGGGAGGGCAACACGCTGGATTTCCTCAATCGATAGAAAAGGCCAAAGTAGCTATGGTAACGATCATAAAAATGTCCTTGAATATCCAGCCTACCCCTCCATGAATTACTGGTTGGATTGGTCCTCTCAAAAAAAAAAAACATGAAACGTTCACGGACTCAGACCAGCAGCTTCTTCCAGTGTCCACAAAACCGGAGCAGACGACGTACAGACAAATGAGCAGCTCTCGCCATTGTAACTTGTCACTCCTGAAGTCTGAACCTATGCAAGACTTCAATCTTGAAAGCGCCGTACAAACACACAAAAAAGGTAGTGAGTCACTTCCGGTATACGTTTCAAAATAAAAATAAAACACTCCGTCGGCTTTGCTACTGAAGATTTCCCCACACCTAAATTAATTCGCTTGTAAATTGTTTTAGTTTTACAAACTGTACATATAATGCACCTCCGAAATGTTACTGAATTTCACTCGCATCTCTTTTATTTCCTCGAGAAATGTGCTTAGTAAACTTCCGGTATTTGTGTTAGAACGGAAGCTTGAATGAAAGCCTTGAATTTTGACTCGTTTTGATGGTAGAGCGACCCCTGCTGAGAAGAACTGGCACAACATCTGATGCGCGCAGTGTTTCCGCAGGTATTTGCATGTTTTGAAGTTAAATCATGAACTTTTTGCAGCATTAAAAGAGAAAACTGAAAACTCTCAATGTTCAAGGCTGTATTTTTAATTTAGAAAACTACCACAGTTTTTAAGAATAGTAAAAGTAAATTGTTTTTACTATTAGAAGGCATTTACTATACGTAACAGTTAATGAAAAAATGGCATTTGCTGAATTAAAAGTCTTTGTTCAATTTCACATTTTATTGATGACTGATAATGTTGATTTTTTTTTGCAAGTTATTGATTTTATTTATTTACTTTAAAATTTTAAAATTTATTTTGTAAGAACATAGTCAATGCTAAAGACTTTTTGTCTGTGTGAAAAAATGGGACTTTATTGCAAATTATTATCAAAAAATATATAGTATGTAAGTAAGCAGCAGTTGAAGCTTTTCTGGTCTGGATACAGGCCAACCACTTTTTTTACCAGCTAAATGAAAAATGTTTTATGGATTGGATTTGACAACTTATAATATTATTATATTTAACTTGGTAGTTGTTGAAGTGGTAGCATAACAACAGCAACATTATAACTAGGATTTTCAATTTCCTTTTAGTTTTATTGTGCTCCATTTTCTGCCACACGGTGGCGGTAATGAATCAACTTGTTCTCAACGCAGCTTTTTCACTACCACAAAGAAGACAGTGAGCATGCCTATTGGACGATTGCTCAAGAAAATAAAAGGACAAGAAGGAATCTAAACAAGCATGGGCTTTGCCGTGATCATTCAAATGCTACATAACAGCAGTCAAACTCTGTGAAAAAAAGCCTTCCTTATTGGATATAGTAGATCATAATGGCTACCTCGTTCTTTAGCCAGATGTCTATAAAGTCCTGGCGGCTCTTGTGGGGAGTTTCTCCTGGTCTCTCGTCTCAGCTGCTTAGACCATCTCAGCCGGGGTTGATTTGTGTTTCGGCGGTCGGCAAGAAGGATTTGACGGATTTCCCAGTGTTGGTTGAAGATGAGCTCGAAGAGCAGTTTGTAAGAGGTTCGGGTCCTGGAGGACAAGCAACCAACAAGACCAGCAACTGTGTGGTGCTCAAACACATTCCCACTGGGATTGTGGTGAAGGTAAACTTTTCCAATGAATTTGTGAATAATTATTCACAGTGAAATATCTCAGTATAAATTTACATTTCTGTTGATTGTTGTTGATTTCTTTTATTTTATTTTAATTGATTGAAACAAGCCAATCCCAAATCTAAATCTAATTTTCGGGAAAATGTATTTGACATTTAACATTTATTTTCACATTCCAAGGGTATTTTCAGTCTTCAGTTGTTGTTTTTGTCTATTTAGCTTTTTTATTTTTTGAACATGTTCTCTTTCCTTGCTTAAGAATTGACTTCAAAGATATGATTTTAAGTTTCAGGTTAAGTAAGATCATATTTTATACATTGTTCTTTGAATTCAGACACTTTTAAGAGTTCAAAACGTTTTAGGGTATTGACAAAACTCAGATATTTCAGAATACGAGTGAAGGTACTCTCCAAGTACTAAAATTTATATTTTATTGTGTTTTAGTTCATCACCTGCACATTGCTTCTTTAGTTACAATCTGTCTTTTTTTCTTCCCTCAGTGTCATCAGACCAGATCCGTGGATATAAATCGAAAGCGTGCCCGTGAAATCATGAGAGAGAAACTTGATGTTGCGTACAAAGGAGAGCTCAGTGAAGTTCTTGTAAAGAAGCGGGAGTCTGTGTTAAGGAAGCAAGTCAAAAGAAAAAAAGTCAATGAGAATTTGGAAAGAAAAAAACAGTTTAAAGAGGCTCTAGCTGCTGAGAACAAACCTGGAGGAAATGAGACTCTCTAAATGTTTTCGTTATAAAAGATGTTAATGTAACTCTCTAAGTTAATTTTAGGCAAGTTACAGCTCATTTAGGTTCGATGAGTGTAACTATACACTAAAATGTTTATGCAAAAAATGTATGTTTCAAAGAGTATCCTCATATATATATAAAGTGTTTACCCAATCTTTTTAATGTGTTTTGCTTTTTTATAAATCTGGTCATTAAAAACATTCTGTCAAAAGAAGCAGGGCAGCGTTTTACAACGACAGCTTAACTATGGACTCAAATGTTTTTCCTCAACCCTTTTAAAATCACCAAGGGATAAAACATTGTGTTCAGTCTCAACACATTTCATACATACATACACACACACACACATACATACATAGACTTCAACTTTGTTCAAAATAAAAGGGGAAGGTAAAGTTCATCCTAAATTTGAGGTCCTGTCAACATACTAATTTATATAAATATATCTGCTTAACAAAGTATGTCTCGTAGTAGTAGATACAAATTTAAAAAAGACAAATATCCAATTGTTAAGAAATGTCAGGAAAACCTTTGGCCACAAACACCATGAATATGAAGAACATACCAAAGAAGGCAAGTTTGTTTTATTGGCAGACTCAACATGAACATCTCAGAAAAAATAGCAAAACAAATCTAGGTTATCTAGGTTACAACAAATATGTATCAAACCACTTCCGCTGCATTCAGTAAAATCATGAGGGATATTTTTTCATAGCTGGAAATAAATTCAGAGTTCAGAGGGTTAATTGCAACTGTAATCAGATGGGACTTAATAACAATGTACATTCTTTACAAGGGATGCTTAAAAGTGTAAGGGGAAAATGTGGATTCCACATTTAAGTGTTTAAAAACTGATTTTGGTTTAAGGTTATGATCTACAATACACAACATAATTTAAAATATTCCTTAGGCTTTGTGAAGCAGTACTGTCAGCCCAACAAAGAAGCATGACATAATAATCATAAATCAAAAGGGAGATTGTTGTTGACATTGAAGAAGAGTGTACCAAGAGCCCAACTAAAGAAAATGTTAACTAATATTTTTTATTTGAAAATAAAAAACACATTTTATCCGAATCCGGACTAGTTTTTAATTGGTCAAATTTAAGACTAGAGTTGGTCAGAAAATGACTTCACAATAAATAGAAAATGTTTCTTATCTTTGTTCATATTGCTACTTCTCCATTCTGCACCACAGAGATAAATGTTGTTGCATAGTTTTACATCCTGCAAAAAGGCAATTGTGTTAAGGTGCATGTTATTTGTATGGCACCCATTTCAAGCTTTTTCATGAAGTAAGGAGACTTGTTGATGTACAGCAGACCCTTTATTTGCATTATGCGTCTTACAGTTTTCTGTTCCTGTGGTCAAATGTATGAATCCTACTCAAACATAATTCAGTTTTTTTAAACCAATACCACGGTAAATGTGTCCAGGTGGAGACAACTTGGATCAATCAAATTATCTATGAAGTATGTTTTTGGACTGAGGGAGGAAACAAGAGTGCCTGAAGAAAACCCACGCATGCATGGGGAGAACAAGCAAACTTCACACAGGAAGGACCCAGCTGGAATTTGAACCAGGACCTTGTCACTGTGAGGTGTGATTGCTAACCACTACACCACCATGCAGCCATTACTGCCATTATTGAATACATAAAATATTACTTATTTCTTGTACATAAAGAAATTATTACAAATTGTTTATGTATGTATGTGTGTGTGTGTGTGTGTATGTGTGTGTTTGTTTGTTTGTTTGTGCAATACTCTGCCAGAAACTGTAATACTCTTTTTTTCTTCAGGGCCTGTACACATACTTTTAAACCGGCCTTTTTTATGTACTCAACAATAATAGTTCTTTTTAATTATTGCAAAAAAGAAAAACATCATTAACTTTAGATGAAATCTACAATAAGTGTTGAAGCTAGAGAGATGAAGATAGCACGTTAACAAAATTAAGTTTAATATCCAAATCTTAACGGTCTGTAAATCATGAAATCTGTTTTTTTAAACATGTAACCATTTTACATGGCTGTAAAGCTCTGCAAACTACATGAAAACTACAACTAAGTAATTTATTAAATTTCAATATTTATTTTTAAAGTATATATATATAAATTTGTTCTGCCAACTTTTGGCAAGTGTTTACTAATTTGCATTATGAATTTCCAAACCCTTATTGTCAGTTTGGTGGTGGACATTAAAACATCTATACACTTCCTTTAGAAATGTGTAAAGTCAATTTAAACGTGTGTTCACAGCATGACATTTCTATTCTGGGCAAGTTAGAATGATTATCCAAATTCATTTATCCAGTATATTTATATACTGGATAAATGAATAAATAAACAAATAAAGCAATAAACCAGGCCATTTTCAATTTTATATGAAAAAAAAGACTCATTACATGAAAGAGGAACAATTATACAGGATTACAGTCAAGGTGGACTTAAAGCCACAGACTTTAAAAGTTTGGATGGTATGATTAAAATTAATTGGCTTCTCCAAAATGGGAGCAATATTTGGTTACAATTCTAATTTTATTTGATTGTATTTTATCATTTTCTTTATGTTCTATTTCTTTCTGTTCTATTAGTATGAATATGTATGTCATCTTTTGAATTTTTAATTAATATATAAAAACCTGAAGGAAAAAAAAACAGAAAAAAATGTACATTTCCTGAATCGCGTGTCTCCTTAACAGACGTCACGGAATGTAGCCAATAGAAGAGCGGCTAACTTTAAACGACACGCCCATGAAGACAATATTCAGCCAATGAGATACGACAGACAGATTTTAAATACTCCATGCGCCTACAGTTCAGCTTTGATGCTCTGATGTTTGTTCGGGAGACCTAAAAACACTGAGAAGACCGGGAAAATAAACGGAAATAATTTAGAATTTCTTCCAGGAGCCATAATGGCAAAAGGTAGATTGACTAAGTACTTTAAGTTTGTTCTAAGTTCACGGAATAATGCAGACATCAGCGTTAAAATGTTAGCTGGGGGCGGACTTTCGTGGCCAAACAAAAGCACTTTCTTTGTAACTCTTTAAAAAAGTGTTTGTTTGTTTTTTTTAAAATGAGTGTTTATCCCTCTCTTTATAAAGGGAAGAAAAATGCAACGAGAACCAACAAGAAAGAAGACCCAAAGGAGAAAATGGTCACTTCGCAAACTGAGACAAAGGAAAACAAACCAGCATCTAACAAGGTATGTCAGCATTAATACAATCTCATGTTAAATCGTCTACAAATAATAATAATAATACAGCTGTGCGCGGTCTTGTTAAATAAACTTATCAACTTTAACTTGAAAATTCGTAACTAATTTTACTTCCGGTTCGTACCTGTTAACAGCGTTTATGCACTTTTTTTCATTTTGCATGTATTATATTTTCTTTCACTTGTAACTGAATGCCCTTTAACAGTCTCCTAATATCATCTCATTATCATTTTCTAAACTCCCATCAGAGGTTCTTCCTTTTGTTTCTAATCAGCCCAAACAACTCTCTTCAGCAGACCTGCAAGGATAAAATACAGACATATTTCCAGAATCTGCGCAGTCCAAGCAAACCTAGATCCCCTCTGAGTGACAGTTCAAGTAAACTGATCCAGGAGGACAATGATTCTGAAACGACTGACCCTGAAATGGCAAGACTGAAGGAAGGTAAACATCCCAGGTGGCATAGAAGAAGCTGGAAATCTTCTATTTGTTTACCTGTTAGGTTTTAATGTTTTGCTCTTTGAAATATTAGGATTTTAAGCAGAAAAGTAGCTCATTTGTGGTTGTCTGACTTAGATATTTTAATGTATCTAATTTACTTCAGAAGCTGACAGCAAAATCAAGGATGAAGGCTGTGAATCCATTGAGAAAAAGCCTGATGTGCCTTGTCAGAGTTGTGGACCAAAAGAACAAACTTCTGATGATCTTGAGAAAAAGGAGTCTCCTAAACAACCAGTTGGGAAATCTCCAACAGACGGCAAGGTTTCAGCATCTGGGCGTCAAAGCAAAGCCAGCCGCAAGCATCGAGCAAAAAAGTGAGTTCAAATGATAGAAATTGTTAAAAAAAAATAAATAAGGAGCTGAAAAAGGGTATAAATAGAATCGTTTATTTTCCAGGGGGGAAAATACAGTTTCTCAAAACAAAAAGGTCACAGATTACTTCCCCATCAGACGGAGTAACAGGAAAACTAGAGGTGAAATAAAGGTTAGTGTGAAGGTTGTTGCATTTTAAATTGTGACACTTACACTTTTATTTTTTCAAGTAAAGCTATATTTTTGTGTCTCCAGAGTGAGGAACACAGACAGATCGATGATCTGATAAATAAAAACACAGAAGAAGGAATGGAGGTAACTGAATGATTTAAAGCCCTCTTTGGGTTTTTATTTTGCAATGAATTTAGTATTTTTGATATAATTACATGCAATATTGTGTAAACCATTATAAAACAAACAGGACTTCTAAACTTCATCAGGTCAGACAAATAGAAGGAAAAGGAAGAGGAGTATTTGCTGTGAGAGCATTCAAAAAGGGAGACTTTGTTGTGGAGTATCATGGCGACCTGCTGGACTTATCCGAGGCTAAAACAAGAGAAGATCAGTACGCTCAAGATCCTCAAACAGGCTGTTACATGTACTACTTCCAGTATCAATCGAAAAGTTACTGGTGAGTCCATGTTTTACCTTTTTGCTAATACATTGAAAAATGAACACAGAAGTATTTCTGGAGGCATCGGCATGAAGTAACTGTTGTTTTTTGTGCATTATAGCATAGACGCCACAAAAGAAAGTGGTCGTCTTGGGAGGCTGGTCAACCACAGTAAGAGTGGAAACTGTCAGACCAGGCTTCACGCCATCGAAGAAACCCCGCATCTAATCTTGGTGGCTTCTAGAGACATCAAAGCAGGGGAGGAGCTTCTCTATGACTACGGAGATCGGAGTAAAGAGTCCATCACTGCGCACCCTTGGCTCAAATTCTGAAGTCTACATGCTATGTTTTTTATTTTTCTGATTCTTCTGGATAGCTGCAAAATGGACAGTTTTCATCCTGGAATCCTTTTTTTTTTTTTTTGGTTTCCAAACATCTATAATGATCTATTATCATGTTTTTAAAAATATTTTTCTAAATGTAGCAGATGGGATGCTTGAACTGTTACTTTTGCAAGTATTGCTTCAGTTTGATTTCCTTTGTGTAATGAGAATAGTAAGGGCTTTTGGTAAATAATACATGCAGTTGATCAAGTTGTAAAAAGCATGACCTTTTATGCAAATATTTAAAAATATGTCACACAAGGTGGTCTGTCATTTCACATCCATTACATAATGCAAAGAGAAAGTGATGTTGCCAATAAAATGAGAAAAAGTGCAAAAGATTTATTCTCATGAGAAGAAACATCCAATAGTGATAAGCTTAATAGTAGACAAACTTAATTCAGTTAACACTGCCGGCATTAGCAACTTCATAAGCTGTGTTTTTTTTTGGATTGAAATCATTATACAGATATCAACCTAAACATTTTATTTTTCAAACTGCATTTCTGAAATTCTTTTACGCTGAGGCCTCAGACCAACATTCCATAGAAAAAACAAAAAAATCTTTTAAGACAAGTTGAGGATATTACAGCAACACACAAAGCCTCAGGATCTGTTTATTCTTACCGTACAGTTATATTTTTTTATATTTCTATCAAATAACTCAAAAATCAATTTAAAAACTGGGTCGGCATCAAGGCTTCATTTTCATGATTTACAGCTGTCGACGCCAGTCAGATAATACTTATTTTTTCTAGTTTCTGCATGATAAATTATGTTACTACTTGTTTCTAAATTCAAGTTGTGAAACTCTAAATAATACTAAAAAACATCTTGGATTAAAATTACAAATAAAAATCAATTTTAGTTAAGACTAAAATGGTAAAAAAAATATTACAAAAGTGGTTCAGCTGCAGACAAAACCTGTTTGCCTCCTCACGGTTGTTTCTGGTCCTGTGCTTTGCCTTATTTCCGCCTGAATGAAAACCTGTGGAGGGGAAAAAAAAAGTGAGCAGAGCTAATAAATAAAATAAACGAAATCTCAGCAGACTGTACATTGCAGCAACAGTTTAGAAGCAAAACAGTCTTCCACTCAGTCAATGCTATCACAAACATCCTCTGCATCGGCATGACTACTCAGTCACAAGCATGTCATTAGTAGACAGGAGAGGGACTGTGAGAACAGTTTCTGCTAGATCACTACATCATGTGGCTGCTGCTGAAAAAAACCAACTAAAATCTAAAAACCCTACTTTACCTGCGGCAAACTATTTTTTAACTTTGAAATTTATATTTTAAAAAACATTTGAAATCCAAGTGCAAGATACTTACAGTTTTCCTATGGTTGTCTTCTCATTTATAGTGGCTGGATTGTGCTCTGTGGCTGCTGGAGGATCCAGATTCACTTCTACCATGGCTGGTTCAGCTTGTGGAAGAATTCCACTGAAGGAATAAACAAAGGTTTACCGCAATTTTTTAAAACTTCTTCCCAAGATTTAAACTATGGTAATATTGTATATTTCAAAAAAAACAATACGTTACCTGATTATGTTTTTACTTTCAACACATTCTACTAAATTGCATTTCACGTATCAAAAACCTAAACTCGTGTAATTTTCAATTCTAACTACAAGTTATCAATGCTTAGATTCAATATGGCTTTTATTTTACTTAAACTGACATATATTAGAGTGAGAGCTTGTCTGTATGTCAGACTGTTACAAATGACTACAACTGATAAACTTGTTCCAATTTTCAAGACTATACAGTACTTACTACTACACAATAGTCATGTTAAAAAATGGCATTGGCTGCAGGAATGTGCAAAATCATAAAGGTAAGACACAAATAAATCATGACATCACAATCTGTTAATATTAATAACAAAGAAATGCATGTATTTACAGCTTTTTCACGCTTTAACTCATTCCCCTACAGTTCTGTTTACCTCTTATACAGCTGGAGCTCCTCTTGAGCCACCATGAGCTGAGCCTTCAGCTGGTTTCTCTCCTGCAGGACCTCCTTCAGCTCCTGCATGGTGAAGCGAGGTCTGTTGGGATCCGTCAGGTCCACCACCAGCTGATTGGGTCCCGCTGTGTGCTGGGATGGAGGACACAGGTCAGTTTGGATCATTCCACTGAACATCACAGGTGATCGTGAAACTCACCGTGCCCTGTCCCGCGGACGAGCCCTCTTTGATGATCCTGTCCAGCTCACTCTTCAAGTTGTCCCGTTCCAGTTTTAACTCCTCCAGGGACAGATTGTATTTGTTGACCAAAGTTTCAAACATTTCCAGGACTCGGACGATCCTGAACTGCAAATCGGACACTTCTTCACCGGCGCTGCTTATTTTTAACAAATCTCGCCCGATTACGTAGGAAATGTCATACACATCCTCGACCGTCAGCTCAAAAGCGTCCTTCTCAAACGCAAGAGCAGGGGACGACTCCTCACCAAACTCCATGCTGGAACTCTGGAACTATTTAAATATAGGAAACAATTCTAAATCTCAGCTTAAAATACCTCAAATACAACTTCCTTTCTGTTTTTGACTTCGACTATGTATTTTTACTGAAAGAAGGTAACTTCCCTTACGGCAGCACCTCCCCCATCACTCACAAACCAATGGAATGGCTCGCTGGACGAAAGAGGCGGAATTAGTGTTTCCTAGCGACAGGTGAGGCCAAACAAAGATCGTGTATTGAAGACAGTGTCGCCGATTAGCGGTGTATGACGCAGACTGGACGAACATCTCACAACACGGAGGAAAGATTTATAACTTGGAGTGCAGCTGTTAAATTTACGCAATCTTTGCTTCTCCACAGCAGTTTAGTGGCTCCGTCACGAACAGGTGAGGAAGCACGTGATTTGTTGTTTATGGCTCTTTTGCAGAATGTATTTTATCCTATAAGGTTGGAAGATTTGTCCTTGTGAAACTTGTTAAAACAGTGAAAACATGAAAAGTGAGGTAAAACTTATTTTTTGACATTGTATTACTTTGACTCACTGGTTGTTAAAACCACAGAACACCAAACCAAATATTTAAAAAAGTCTTTATTACTATATTCAGAGCAAAATTGTATTTAAGTTCACTGACGTGCGTACTATATCTGATGAATCCTCAAAAACATTTTCGTATTATTGTTTTAATATCTTCTAATAAGAAGAATTTCCATGTTCATTTTAAATACAAACAAATGAAAACAAATGCACAGTTTGAATATCTTATAGCAGATTTATACATCTCTGACAAACTAGGTTATTATTCTGCCATTTAATAATAATCAAGCCATTTTTTCTTCCACTCTTGGGTGCACTTTTAAGCAAAATACATTTGTTAAACCTTTTACTAATACATAACACACAGAGACGAATACTAAAGTTTGACATAAACAATATCGGGTTGGAATTGCCATGAATTTATGGGTACATGTATACAACATAAAATAACTAAGTATTTTTATTTAATAGGCCACTTTTCGAAGACTGAATTATTTCTGGAAAGTTGATAGGATGATGTAAAATAAAAAATAAACCTTCAACTACACAAAGGAAACAAGTCTCCTGATTGGCATCAACGTGGGGTCATCTGAGATCAAGCCGGCTGCTACCATTGGCATAATGGCTGTGAAGATCCTGTGCACAGACAGAAAATAAAGATATATTTTTGGCCACAAATGTATAAAATTGAAAGCATAAATCCACCACAACGAAAACATTTTGATCAGTAATAAAAATGTGTGTGAAGTTTGCATGATTTTTCTCCCTTTGCATGCGTGGGTTTTCTCCGGGTACTCAGGCTTCCTCCCACGGTCCAAAAACATGCTTTAGAAATCATTTGGTTACGTAAAGTGTTCATATGTTGTGAATGTGTATGAGAGTCATTGTGTGCCCTGCAACAGACTGGCAACCTGTCCAGGACTTACCCTGCTTTTGCCCAACAGTAGCTGCGACAGGGTCAAGCCCCCATGTGACTCCACAAGTGATATAGCGGGTTAAGAAGATGGATGGAATAAAAATATGCAACCTAATACCATTAATGCCATTTAGCACTGAGTACTAATGCATCTTTCACAGTAAGCAACTTTTACACTACTGCTTTTTTTTAGTTTTGGCTTGTCGTATGCCAATAAAAATCAAAAGCATTCTTTTCAACCATGTCCAACGGGTGGATCAAGAGAAATGTACAACTAATTTAAAAAGAAACGTCCTTGTAGATGCCTTAGCAGAAACCTCACTTATGGCCTTCTCTTGCCACACCAGCTAGGCCATACTGTAAAAAGCTAAAAGAAATTTAGCATTGATCCATCCATCCATCTGTCCATCCATCCAACCACTTTTAAAGTTGCTGCATCTCTTTCGGGGTCAATGGGTGGCTGGGGCCAATCCAGCTACTGTTTGGTGAAAACGGGGTACATCCTGAACAGGTCGCCAGTCTGTTGCGGCGCCACACACTCACACTCACATGCACACCTAGGGGAAATTTAGATACACTATGGCCGCATTTACACTGCAGGTCTTGATTCCCACATCCGATTTTCTGACTATATCCGATTTTTTGGATGACCCGCTTACATCATCTTTTAAAAGTGACCCATATCCGATTTTTGCATTTACACTATACAATGCTAATACTATCAAACGAAGATCTTCTGAGGACTACGCAGCAGTATTTCCGCCCTCCGCGGAGATTCTTTGGACTTTTTGACTGCGGTTGTCATGGAGGCAATGCAGCGACGGAAGGAGGCGTTGCCTTGGGCGCTCTCAGGGGATGCACGGGAGAGGAAAAAAAGGAGGGCTGCTCGGACGCCTTATGTGCTCTCTCTGAGTTTTGAATGAGGAAGTGTTTGCAGACGTGCTGTCCGAACAGTTTGATCCAAGTGTTGAACCTTTCCTGCGCGATGACTTCTCTTTCCGACCGTAGTCAGAAACACACGGGAGATTTTCTCCAGGGCCGAAGGCGGATTCTCCTTTGGGGTTCACTTTTCCGTTCTGAACCGTCAGCCTCCAGAGTGGGTTAAGAAAGACTCCAAAACTTTTGGGGGAGACACCTTATTTGTAATTTACGGTTCTCCGACACTCTCCCGCTCCGCGCTCACACCCGCTCTCTTTACACACACGCACACACGCGCACGCACACACACTCACACACGGTCCCCATCATACACGCCCCCCAAAGAAATAAACAGCTTCTAGCCTGTTCCAGAGCAACGGTGTCCCGCTTGATTAGTTACCGTTTGCGTCCCGACCGGGACCGGACCGGACATAACAGTGGTTTCTGACAACGGTCTGAAGCCTGAGGCTAAAAGGTAACACGCTGACAGCAAAATCAGCACAAAAGCACCTTAATAAGTCATGTGATCTCAGTTGGTGGTCTCCTGAGTTGATGTCACTGACGAACGACTCGCATTTACTGGGGAATATCCGATTTGTCTGCTTACATGGCACACGCAAATGCACATATCCGATTCGTTTCCGATTTATTTCCACATATGAGAGAGGCCTGTATCCGATCTGAGAAAATCGGAAGCCATGCGCTTTTGTCCTGCTTACACGGTCAACGGTCATATCCGATCCGAGCCACATGAGGAGAAAAAATCGGAATTGGGTCACTTGAACCGTGCAGTGTAAAGGCAGCCTAATTGAGCTACAAAAGCTGTATTTGGACTGTGGGAGGAATCCAGAGTGCCCACAAAAAATTCAACATGCATGGTAGCTGTTCCTGGATTTGTTATTTTTGTATTAGGTGCAGAAAGATAATCTAATCATCTATTATAATAGACAATAAAAAGCCAGGGTGTATTATTTATCACTAAAAGCTAAAACAAGAACAAGCAATAGTTTTTTTTTAACACCCTCATTTCAACCAGACTGTCCTGTACATCCCCGTGACTGTGTTCTGGTCAGGTTATCCTTAAATGAAAGTTTCTGAATGGGATCTACAAAATATGTTTTTTAATGTAGCAACAATACAAAAACAGAAAGAAAAAGCAAAATAAGTTCCATACACATAAAACACGACTTCTTCGCACATCAAAATTTACAGTAGAAAGTCTTCAGGAGGCACAGAGTTACTGTTTACCATTTGTATTTGAGTCTTTTATAAATTACCTTTAGTAAGTCAAAAATAAAAGCAGAAAGAGAATGTTTGATAAAAAAAAAATGTATGTGTTGAAAGAATAGTATGAGTGCTAGAAATGACTTACAAACGGCGTATTCCTGATTCAGGCGGATCCGGTGAAACTGACTGAGATGGAGCAGATAAAGCAGCAACAGCAGAACTGTAGTCTTCCTCAAACTCCTCACTAAAAAAACAATCAGGTCAATAATAGCAAAACATCAAAGAACGTAAACAGATGAACAGAAGTCTTTTGGGCCAAAGTGTACCTTTTATAATATGCCAGCTCTTCTTGGAGCATAAAAACTTGTACTTTAAGTTCATTTCTCTCTTGTAGGACATCCTGCAGTTCCTGCAAGGTGAACTGAGGTTTTTCTGACTCTTGCATGTCCAAGCCCTCCGTGGGTTTAGCATCATTACATCTCTGCAGCAAAAACACAAAGTTCAGAAATTATCCTGCAAAGAATGGAAGCCTGGAACAAAGCAAATACCATCATGATAATAATGGTTGCTTATAAAATTACATTTATTATTACATTTACATTTATTTATTATTATTTTGAATCATACTTCTACTTTTACTTTTACACTACTTTTAAACAAATCCGTCTTACTGCCATTTTCAAGACAGATAAGTGCAGCATGTTCTTAATTTAAGGAAGAGAAGAAACGGTAAAAAACAAAAATTAAACTACTAATAAAAAACTATTAAAACAAGACTTTGCTTTTGAAACATTGTTCAATAGAATTATTAAAAAAGACAAAACAAACCAGTGTGGACAATAATGATGGTCCTATCCTTAAATTTTTTGTCGCACAACATTTATGACAAGTAAAGCAATGAAACAATTTCCCAAATTGTCAAATTCAATTTCTGTTGCAGTTATTTTAGTCAACTCCTCGTATCTCAGGTCTTCTCCAGACACCATGTTTCATCTTTTTCCATGTATGTTCAATAGGATTTACATCCATATTAGCTACTAAGGAATAGTACAATGTTTTGCTCTTGAAATATGAAATCAAATGTTGTTGGTTTCCCATAATGTTTGTCCTGTTAAATGAATTTGATTTTTGTTTTAACAATTTTTTGGAATTTTATGATTTTTTGTTAGTTTCAGCAACTTTTTTTTTTATTCATTAATTAACAGCTGTTTTCAAATGTATCTGTTTCTTTAGTGATTTGACCCAGACAACCAATGAATAACATGTCAAGGATATGACATTTTCTTATGTCCTCTGGGGGTGTCAGAGCTTTGTTTAAATAACCAGGTCACAGAAAACAGCTAAAATGTGGTAGTTATGCTCAAAAAATGACCAAGAGACAGATTAAAGTAAAGATTAGACTAGAAAAAGAACACCTAGAGCTGTTGTAAATATAGTATTAAAAAAGTTCAGTAGATATTTTTGCCCCATTTTCTATTTACGAATTGGAAGGAAAATAGGAATTAGCATGTATTGCAGTTCTTTACAGGGCCACTAGGGGCTGATTCCAAAAGAGAGCAATTTCCTCCGTAAGTTAGGATCTAACTTTACACAAAATTATAGAAATATTATATAGAAAGGGGATGGCAAGGGCAAAGACAGGGGCAGGTAGTGGTTGCAGGCCAATCAATGCCCCTCACAGCTTAAATTAAACGTGACAAAGGGGAAAAACAGCTTTGGGGTTTGGGGCCATATAATGTTTGGGAGACTGAACCCAGATGTTACCAGCAACTGTGGTGGCCCGTCATCTGCTGCAAGAAAAGGGCCCACATTGTCCCCTCCATTTGCTAACTTTGGCTGAAGAGAAAGACTCCTGTCACACTCAAAGCACTTTTCTATGAAGGTCAGATCCCCACTGCACTCCACCAACACTGACTGGGATCTGGTGTCGGCGTCAGAGAGCGGCATAGCTCTGGCCTAGAAGTGGGACAAAATTAAAGACAGTTAAAGAACAAACTTTGATCTATTTGCAGTGTGTTTGGTCTTCTCGCTTACTTTAGTCAGTGGTAGAGGCGGTGACAACATCCCAGACCTTGAGAGAGGAAATTCCTCCAAGTCAGAAAGTTTTCTCTGGGATTCTCTCTCTTGGAGCTCCTTTCTCAGCTTTGTTATTTCCATCTGCAGAGCTGCACGCTCCTTCTGCTGTGCCTGAGCTGCAGCCTCCAGCTCAGTCTTCTGCTGAATCAGCGTCTTGCCCTTAGCTTCCATCACTCCCACCTTATGAAGGAGATCTTGATTCATATTTATCAGCCGATGTTGCTGCATCTGAAGCTGTGTTTGGGAGATAATTGATGAGTTCAACAACTTCAGCTACTAAAAAAACAATTTTGTAGACATAAACTATGATGTACAGTGTTTAGTCTTTACCGCTTCAACGTCCTCATTTCTTTGAGACAGCTGATGGTCTTTAGCCCGGATTTCATCTCTCTGTTTATCCACTAAATCTTGTAGCTTCTTCCTCATTTGACTCTCTATGTCCAAACTTCCTGCAAGAGTAAAAGAGAATATGTTTCTGATTAAATATTCTCCATCAATCAGCAGTCACACCATAGAATATTAGAGAAATAACTTTCAAAATCTCGTATAATTGAGAATTTAAACAACAATTCAAGAAGAATGCATTACTTAATTCCAAAACTTTGCTATAAGATATAAGAAAATACATGAATCTTTTGGGGAATTATTTGGGGAATTGCAGCAAGGAATTGTGATTTACAAAGGATTAAAAAAAAGTAAGAAGGCCAACTGGTAATCTTGTTTTTTTTTTTAAAAAGAGGGAAAATATCAACCATTATTCCTTCCATTGAAACCTCTTCATTTTGCTTTGCTTTGTATCTTTCTTAATTCATATAAACATATTTTACAAAAACAAGAAATGAAAAGACTTACTAGACTAAGAGTATTTTCTTTTGAGTGTACAAACATAAAGGGATCTGTGGTTATTTGTGTACATGCTCTGAAAGTAAGTGCAGCACCATTGGTTTTACACAGGAACTATATTTTGGTCTGGTTTAAAAATAGTAACCTCCACAAGCTTCCTGTGTCTCCTCATGGTTTTTTCGAGTCATCTTACAGGCATACAGATTTAATAACATAATTAGATCAAATTACAGCGCACCCCTTATTCAAATCAGTATGTCCTTATGAACATGCAAATCATGTATGTATTATTTATGAAAAAATTGTTTTAGAAAAAAGACAAGTAATTTTTTTAAATAAACAATAAACATTGATTCAAAATAAAACAAACAACTGATTATTTCATGACTATTATATGCAAACTCCCTTTGTGAGCATTTACAAGATTAAAGTTGTAGAAATGCTGTATTCAATGGATTTTTTTTAATGCATTGCAGCATGTTACTGAGATTTGAAGGGAAACGTTTGTGCATCGTTTTTTAAAATCATCACGCTACATCACTTGAAATGAGTTTGGTCTTTGTCTCCCAGACCAATGCAGCAGTTATTTGTTTCCCTTTTGTCATTTTCGAAAGTATGTGTTGAATCTTTACAGACAAATCCTGCCATCCAAATACAACTACATTTCTTTACCTAAAGTTAAAATATGTTACATTCATTTTGTTGCACACTGTAAGGTGTTTCTGTAGAAAATGTAGCTCTGTAATCTGACAAGACACTTTCACTTTTGGCCTCAATTTACTCCAGCAGCTGCTTGCCTGATACCATTTCTTCTAACAAGCTTGGTGCATTTCAAAATAAATCTTATCCTGCACCAGTGACCTAGTTATGGAATTGCATTCAAGCTGCAGGTGGCAAAGAGACATTGGTGCAGCGGGCAACCCACCCTCTGGATTCTTTAGGTCTTGCTCACAGATGGGGGACTCTTTGAGAGACAGGCTCACCAACAACCTCTTGTTGTCAGCCTGAAGCTGAGTGATTTGAGAAAGCAGGTCCTGTACTTCTCCCCTCCATACATCTTCCACTTGCTCTATCTCCTGTACACACAAGATGCATCAGAGATGAATAACATGGTGAGATATCAGTAAAAAGAAATTAAGAACAAACATTTATCGGACGACAATAGTTAAGTTGGAAATTCTGGAAACGACGTTAAGCAGTCAAATCTTGTAACTCGATTTTCTATTGGTGTACATTTTTTTTAAAACGTTTTCACAGCACTTTTAGTTTATTTTCTTAATTTAACTGATCAATAACAGCCAGTTACACAAAACTATAGAGTCTTTATGACCCAGGACGGTAGAGGCCACAAACGCAGCGGGCTGCTGACCTTCTGGTGCCTCCTCTCCTGCTCGTATCTGTCGCTGCGCTCTCGCTGCAGCCTGTCCACCTCCCTTCGCAGCTCCTCGGCTTCCTGCCCGGGAACTCCACGGTTCACCAACGCCTCCAGCAGCTCCAGCACCCGAACCACGCGGGGAACCACCCCGACCAGACACTCGCACCCAAACTTGTCTATGACCCGCTCAAACTCCTGCCCGAGGACCGCCGCTATGTCGTAGACATCCATGACGGTGAGCTCCGCCGCTGGTCTCTCTAACGCTGACATGACGAAGGTCTCTGTCCGTGCCTTGTTTTTTTCACAACACCTCGGATATTAAACATTTCTCGGCTAACCTCTGGTTACATGGTACATGGTTTTATTTGACACGACTGTCACGTGGCAAACTTGTTGGAGTTTGTTGATAGTGAATCTAACGTCCGTCACCGGTTGCCTTCCCAGACGGCTCGTTCCAATCCCTACAGAAACTCAAATATATTTAAAATGGTTGGAAACAGCACTGTGGGGTCAAAAACTGGTCCTTACTTGACACCCTACGTATGAAGAGGAGATACAGTAAGCGAACATTGGTGTTTATGGTATCTTAAATTAATCCAATCGATCCAATCAACATGTTAACACAATAAGCAATTTTAAACGCTTTTGGTTGTTTAAAAATATTCTTTTTTTTTTTTTTTTTTTTTTTTTTTTTTTTTTTTACTAAACAACATGTTAGTAGAATCACAAGATTAATCGAAGCCTTTTTGCTAAGATAGTTAAACCTAACTGGTATTCCAGGTGCTGGTTTAAAGAAAGTGTTCGTTTTTCCAACCGTCTTTGAAGGTAACATTTCCCACACTCCTGCCAGAGTTCTACTGCGCATGCTTTAAAATGTAGCAAATCAGATCACCTTCCAAGTTAAGTCAAGTGGTTTATACATCCATCTTTCGCTTTGTTTAGTCATTTTTTATATACGTCGGTGCTTTTTCAAGAACAGCAATATTTTTTTATTGGAAAGATGCTCCTGCTAGTTGTCAATGTTTTATACACTTCTGAGTAGTTTTACAAGAACGGTCATTATTTCAGGTACAAACATATAATTTTCAATAATCCCTATGAACTAATACAGCATACAATTTGTATTAATTAATGATCTACATTGTGATCCATTAATTCAGAATTTTAACATATAAGAGTGATTGTCCAATGTGTCCCAGGCAGAAACAAAAAAAACCCAAACATGTATGCTTTTGGCCAATATAACTTGAAACTAATAGGAATCCTGAAAAAATTAAGATTTTTTAAAAATTGTATAAAGCATTGCTGTATGACTTTTTCCTTTTTTTCTTACTCTATTTACTTTTGTCCCTGAGCCAAATTGTGGACAATCAATTCCTCTTAACATTGAAATAAATGTTGATCCTATAGTTTTATTTTTTTGACAAATTACATAAAACCCTTTATTTACATCATGTGTTTCATGTATTTGTAAGGTATAAAAGTATTTTTCAAAAAAGGACTCCTGTCCCGAGGGTCACTGTCATTTCCATCACACACTGCAAAATTAAACTTTATAGATTTTTATAAATGGTTGTAGATTAACAATCACAGCAGCTGTCAAGTGCCAGAGTACAAAGCAGGAGAGTAAAGGTGGCTCCATGCCAGGGGGGTTAAACAAGAAAAAAATAAAGGTTAATACTTGCTAAACCAAGAATAGGTTTGTTGGTCAGCATTTTCAAACAGCTCATATTTCTTCTGAATATACAAATAATGTGAAAAAATACATGTAATGTTGACTATTTCATGCATATTTAATGCAAACTCTAAATCTGAGATTAACATGGTAATTTAGCATGAGATTTTCCTTTAAATGTCACAAATTATGATTTCATCTAATTGATTTTGATGGAAATAACAATGCTGTTCTTCTAAAGGCATTCATTCAGTTCATTTTGAAATACTGTGTATTGAAAGTTCAACTAACTGATGTTACTTTGTATTTCAAGGATAATTAAAGTGTATACGGTTTGGCAAGGCACTTTGTCAAATGTCATTTCCAACTCCATTTGTCAATAATAATAATTAGTTGATACTTTATCCCACAATGGGGAAATTCTTCTCCGCATTTGACCCATCCTGGTGAGCCGCAGCCGAACCTGCGCTCGGTAGGCAGTTGCGTAAAGTGTCTTGACCAAGGACCCTCACTGGGTGATAATTGCTCACCATTGACTTGGTAATTGCCCCAGTACCATTGTTCATTCGAACCCTGGTTACCTGCATGGCAGTCTCTTACCTTACCAACCGAGCTACCCAGCATCAACTCCATCACAGCACATTTAGACATAAAGGTCACAACACCAATAATATTTAGGAGTTTTAAAAAGTATGTCGTTACAATCGCCAAGTGTTGGAAGACCGATTCTGCCATGAAGGAACTTTATTGAAAGACTTGAGTAAAACACAAATTTGTCATCTAAACAATGGGAATGCACTGTATTTAAAGCTTTAACATAAAAAAACTAAACATTTGGGTACATCTGTCTGAAATGTCATTGAACTTTTTTTTTTTTCTAAAAATGTGTTTAATTTTCCAATTTTTTTTTCAGACAAGATGTGACTGTAGTTGGAGACTGACCCATGAACAATTAACACAAAACTCATGTGAAATCAGACATTTATTGTTTGACATGAAGACTCCTTTACAAGGTTAAACCACCAATATCTTACTAAAATATATTAATTGATCTGAATGTATAAAGACATTTCATTGAAAAGAAAGAATCAAACATAAAAAGATGCATTTTAAGACCCTGTAAGAAAGGCTCCCAGAGGCAAAGAGGACTTGGGGACCATCATGTTATTTATTAATCTAGCCCTGCATCTGCATACAGAACCAAAACATTCAGAATATCCAACACTTGTGCTCAAGCTATAGGTCCAATTTCCAGTTTCTCTGCATGTAAATGGACATCCAATGGAAGTAGTGTGACTTGCACTCTATTATACAAGATGTACATCTGTACAGGTCTTATTTGATACATCAGTAAAGTATATTTGAAGGCCTCTAAGACATTATTCATACTGTTAAGAAAAAAAATCTATTTTGCACATGAAGGCAAAGCTGGAGGTATGTCAAACATTTGCAGCACACTACCCACCACATTATAAATAACAATACAGCAGAGTGTACATTAAAACTGGTGCATGAACATTCAAAGCAGTTTATAGGACGGGGAAAGTTCTCATAAATAAGATTTAAAAGGAACAAACAAAAACCTTTTGGTCTTAAAATGTGATATGCTGTCAGTTTGACATTTTAAACTTCACATTTAAAAGAAAAATATGGGAGGAGGCATACAAAAGAACTACAATTAATCAAAGAAACAGAAATTATAGAGAAGAATAAAAATTACTTTTATTCCTTTTCATCATTAAAAAAGGTTACCATCTTAAATATGTTTTGTTAGTATATCCTTTTTGTGTTTAAGTATGTGGATTAAAAAAGGAAGAAAAAAAAAAAGACAGGATATCCGTCATAGGCATCAAGGGTCCAAATAGGCATCTTGTCCATTTTGGCAATTAAAAGAAAAAGCTCAAATAAAACTTTAAACTGCAGGGTGACAGAGGGTTGTCAATTACCAAACTTAAGGGAAAAGCCCAAAAAATGTAACCTAACCCCTTCATATCCCAGCCATCCTATGGTGAGGTCCTTCTCTTTCTCCTGAGGCATTTATTTAAACTGAAATATGAAGAACAGCGAAAAATGTTAACAAATGTAAACAGCTTTTTTCAGTTTCAGTCAACCTTCAAAAGCCTTACCACAACTCTGGGGCCAACGTTGGGTTTCTGGGACAGTGCAGGTTTCTTCATTAGTGCAGGCTTAGAGGGCTTTGGTGACATGGTAACAGGGTTGCCCAGTGGAGTAACAGGGTTGCCCAGCGATGAAAGCTCACCGTTGCCTTCAGGAACCTGCTCTATTGGTACTCCAGCCAGGTCATAGTGTTTCTTTCTCAACTCCCCCAAACGCTGGCGTTCATTCTCCAACAGTGTTTCCAACTCAAGCAACTTCACCTAAAGAGAAATAAAACAAGGTTATTCTCTACGGCCTGCATGATAAAATGTCAAATGAAACAGGTAAAATGTAACAAAACGTGTTGCATGTGCTCAGAATTCTTGAGTTATTACTTTATATTATATTCTGACAGAGTTTTGATAACAGTGTCTAGTTGCTTACAATAAAAACATACCTGTGACTCCATTTCTTCTTTTCTTAACTTAATTAGGGACATCCCAGAAAAGTCCATGGGATCTGCTCATTTGAGACACAAGAACATTAGCCGTACATCAATCATATATTTTTTGTGACAATCTTGGCTCGAATTTAACCAGCACTTGCCTTTGTCCTCCAGGTGCTCTTGACCAGACTTTGTTGAGGCCACCAGATTAGCCGCCATCTCGTTGACATGGCGAGAGGCTTGCTGAAGAACCGGCAGCTTTTGACTGTGGCGATCAGCTTTAACCTGTGTGCATTAAAAAAAAAAGGGTGTTAAGTAACAGACTAAAATAAAGACATTTCAAACTCAGATCACCACTGTTAAGCAATGTTTTCCCAAACTGCACTTCTTACCTTTGAAGCAGCTACAAGCTGTGCTGTGCTCGCAGCAATCTCATGAGAACAGACGATCAGCTCCTCGTATTTGCCCGTGTGCAGCACCACCTTGTCTGCAGACTCTCTGCAGGAGAGCAAGACGACACTTCACTTCAGTTCTTGAAAAGACTTGATGGCCATTTTAATGAAAAGCTCTTTAACATCAGTTTTTTTTTTATGTTTAAGAATAATCACAGGATGTAATTGAGTCCAAGATGAAAATGAAACATACACCATCTCTGTAGCTCCCCATCCCACAGCTTTGGCAGCAGATATGAGTCCTTCAGTCCAACGAGAGTTTCTTGCATAAAACTCCTTAATGGTAGCTGCACCCTGGAAATGAAAAAAAAACAACTCAAAGTTGTAGTTGGAAAGGAGAACAGAGAACCCCAAATTGCTTCAGAAATAAAAAGCATGTGTTTGAATCCACAGAATCAGTGACTCACCTTCCCGCTCTCCACAATCTCCTTTTGTAAATCCGTGGATGCTTTGACCAGCATGCGAATAGCCTGAAGTCAATTGATGGTAAAAGGGACCAATTAAAACCTGACATTCCACGTGTGTTCACTGGGATTATGATGAAGTTACACAAGAGTGTGAGATAAACTGAGATACAAAGTAAAGAAGCAACAACCAAAAGGAAACGTACCTTCATTAAACCAGTGCAATTATTCAGAATTCTGTAATAAAGTGACAAAGACGTTTTATTTTGACATGTATACATTTCTTTTTATTACAAAAAAATGAAAAACAACAATTGCTTCTAAATAATATCACAAACTGGGGTTAAGGTGTTTAAAAAGCCTTAAGAAAACAAACCTTTCGTTGACTTCCAGTTTAACTCCAGATGTGTCTTTTTGTGCCTGTTTCATCATTTCCTGAATTCAAAGAATTTAAACAATAAGCTTTCTAATTTACACTCCGCATGAAATTACAAGTGTGTATACTGATGAAGGCGTTACCACATTATTTAGGTGCAGTACAGATTACTTACATCAATCCTCCGCACTGCCTCCTCAATAGCTGCTGATGTTGCCGCCATTTCCTTATCAACCAGGTCCCCCAGCTCCTCCTGACGTATGTCCATTCCTTTAGGCCGCAGCTCCTGCAGTGAGAAAAAAATGCTATGGTAACTAAAAAATACCACTTACCGCTACTAGTCAGTAAAGACATCCACTGAAAGTCAAACCCATCTGCAACATGAGAACCTAATTCTAAAATAGAGTATGATTTGATTTGAATTCCTAGCTCTGTTGGCTTTTGATTCCATGAAAATGTAAGACTTTCTTCGGTGAGGACACTTTAAATAGTCTTTTTGTCTGGTGTGAATTGATAAAATAAAGAGCTCTCCCCTGCTTCCTGAACAAATATAGCCATGTGTTTGTACCACATGAGAAAAATGAGGCCATTACATGTCCACCCACCCAAAATTTAGGACTCTTGTCAAAAACGCTTAAATCAAAAGGAGGCAAAAATGGTCAATCAGATCTCTACAATCCCTACATGCAATGAAGCTTTAATTTCATTTGATGGAGACTGGAAGCATTTTGCTGGGCGGTCCAGAGTATCTGTGACTGTAGTTGATATTTGGCCCCAGATTCATTCGCTTTAGTTTAAACAAGCAAAGTTCAGCTCCTTTTTCCTTTGCAATAAATTTATACTGTACACAAAGGGACTGCACATAATGCCAAGAACAGTCATGTTTAAACCTAAACAAAGGGGAGGAAAAAAGATTCAGAGAACTCCCTCACCTGGCCTAACGTTAGGATCTTTTGTACAACTACACGAATAGAGGCAGGATCTGCTCTCTGGAGAGAAGCTTTGGACTTCAGGTCCTTCAGGAACTGCAAACTCTGTGTGGCACAGCCTCTACAGTTTGCTGTCAGTACTGCAAAAGGTTGAAGAGCAGAAATAAACAGAGTGGCACTTCTGAAACTGCAGAATAAGATAAAAGAATTAATTCAATAAAATTAAGGGAAAAAGATGGAATCAGCAAACAGCATTTTCTTTTCTTTCTAGAACTTAATTGAAAAAGAAAATCTACAAATTTTATAAAACATCACAACTGAAATTAACCTCCTAGAGTTCCACCTTTTTAGAGTCTAAATTGTTAAAAATATATAAATATTTTGGTTTTAAAAATGCTACTTGAACATATCCAAGAGATACTGTTGAAAATGTCAGTTGTTTGTAGAAAACGTGTGACCAAATATTTCCAATCAATTGTTCCTTACGATCTGCTTGGTCAGTTGGAGCCTGGTGAGCAGTGGCACTGCCGTTAACAATGGTTTCTGCAGCCAAGTGGGAGAACTGGGTCAGAGACCTCAGTAGGCCTCCAGCATCTACAAAAACATTGGAGCTTTTTAGAAAACCAACCATAGACTGAACACACAGACACACATGTACAGTTTAGTTCCATTATTATAAGCACTGTGACATGCAGCACCAACAGCGACTTCTAAATAATGTTATTCATCTGGGTAATGTGGACCTAAGCACAGCCTGTTTCAAGACGATAGATCAGTCAAATCAGAAGCTCACCCGCCATGTTCCTTAGATAATCTGCATGGCCTTTTTTCATTTTGTCAATGGAGCCAAGCGTAGCTTCTGCCCGATTTATGAGGTAATCTGTGTTTGGAGGAAAGTCAAAGGATTAAAAGAAAACCCAGCTCAAGGCTCTTTCAAGGAAACAAATCATTGTAATCAACTAGAAAGTTAAAAAAAAATCTCTCTTTTTTTTTTTTTTTAATAAAGCTTTGACTGACTTGGGGAAAAACAACAACAACTAAAACAGTAGAGGTCTGACCTGGAGAGCTGGTGCACCGTATGTGGAGTGGATCATCCAGCTTGGTGACAGCATCTTGAATGATATTCTCAGCTTCTGTTATAGTTCCTTGTAGCAGAGCAAACTGCTCATCCAAAAGCTTCTGCTTCATCTTCTCCTCCTGACTTGCCTATATTCCAGCAAAAAAAAAAAATTTAATTAATAAAAAAAAATAAAAACACTTAAGATAAAGTATTACGTTTTTCCGCACATGCATGACTGAATACCTATGACAGGATCATTATAAAACAGTTAAAAAAAGATGCATTGAAGAGGCTTATAGTTAACCATGCTTAAGCACACCTAATAATAAAATGTTTGGGTGTTTCATCTATACATTATCAGCTAAATTTGATCACGTAAAAAAAGGTCAAAAACTTGCTGCAAAACATCTAAAGTTTTGTTTTGTATGAAGTTGGCTCCATTAAGTTTCCGTTTGTAAAGATGTGAAACACAAGAAACAATGCTACCTAAAAAAAACCCAACTCCATTTAAAAAAAAAAAAAAAAAACATTCATAATATGATGATTATGTACAGCAAAATTATTCATTGTTAAAAGTGAAAGTTAGAACCATGCAAGGCCTCGTAATGTCAAAGAGTTTTGAATTGGAAGCATCATAGGATCTTACACTGGAATTTAAGAGAAGCCAGAAATGAAACCTGTCAAAACAAGTAGCAATGCAAACATCTACAACTGACAAAAAATGATCAAGCCGAAGTCATTTGCTTTTAGGAAAATTCTACCACTGATTCAAATATATAAATACCTTATCAAAGGGTTTCTGCACACACTGCTCTTGGTATATCAATATTTCAGTTTCAGATTGCGATTTTATAGAATTACCATGAAGAGGTGAATTAAAAAAATGCCAGAGTGGAGACATCCAAGCCTCTCAGCTCTGCTGAGCTGTGCTCCACTGTCCTGACTGACCTTCTCCTTCAGTTTTCCCTGCAGCTCCACCAGCTCCCTGCTGCTCTTCTCTCGCTCCTGCTGAAGTGAGGACTGCTGCACCTGCGCCGTTTGCCGCAGAGTCGACAGCTCTGCCTCCTTCTCACTCACAGATCGCATCAAACGCTCTTTCTCTGCCTGCAGAGCTGTCATTGAACTGGTTATCTGGTCCGATGACTGGTGGAGAAACACATAGGAATCGGTGAAGCCAGAACAAGCAGATGGCCTCAAGTGTCACAGGAAACATTCATCCGGAAAAAAAAAGCCTGTCGCCTCAGAGAGCAGAGCTGATGATAGCTGGATGCTATTTAAAAATGAGCATGCAAGATTTTTTTTATAAAGATGAGCTCTTACCTTCTGAGTGTTTTGCAGCGTGTCCTTCATCCGTGTCACCTCAGTCATCTTCTCTTCCAGCTCTCTTTTCACTTTCTCCATCTCAAACTTCTGCTCTTCCAGCTGTACAAAATCAATATTGGTCATTCCAATCTTTCCTATAGATAACTATCCATACTCCAAAGCTAATCAAAACCAACCTTCATTTCAGATTCTTGTTTAATCCGCTCGATCTCAAAGGACAGCTGGTGTTTGGTCCTCTCCACTTCCTCCTGGGTCTGCTGGGTTGCTGACAGCATCCTCACAGTGTCTGCGCTCTGTCAGCACAGACACATTTGGGTTTAAGGCACACAGCCAGGTGCTGACATGTGATGAGAGCAAACATCTGTGGGTGGATGTACCTTTCGGAGCAGCTCAGCATGGCTGGACACCAGTTCTGTGTGCTTCTCCTTTAACTTGTTGTACCGCTGCTCAGTGGCCTGTGCCCTTTCTTCAGACAAGAGGGACGAGAGTTCTTACTTGCAGTTCTTTCTGAACTAGGGTTCTCAAGCGAATAACTTACTTTCTGCCTCGATGTAGGAGACCTGCACGCTCTCGTGCTCTATGTTACGCCGGAGGGTCGTCTCCAGCTCCATGCGCAGCTGTTCGTTTTCCACGAGGGCGCGTTGTTTCTGCACACGCTGCTCTTCCAGCTCTGCCTCCAAACTGTTGATCTGGGATTTAAGCTGAGTGACGTATCTCTGGGCCTTCAACGAAAGTATGTTTTGTCATTTATTTTGAATCTAAAGCTTTTAGAAAAATACCCAGGCAGTAAAAAGGAAGTGATGACAAAAAATGAATAAAAAGATCGACAGTTTTTGGACTCCAGTCATTTCCCGGTTAGAGGCAACTTGCTACATTTTACACGTGAGGAGCAGCATTTGGATCAGCCCAACACATAACTCGGATTCCTTCACACCTAGATAACGCCCTGTGAGTTACCACAGCCTGATCTGAGGCTGAAATTCAAGCTTTAGGTAACTCAAAAGCCTTTACCTCTGTCTTGACCTTCTCCAACTCTGTTTTCAGGAAGTCCAGCTCAGTCTTCAGAGTATCAATCTGGAGATCCCTGCCAGAGGAAAAGAAACACATTGCTGTGGTGTATTGGCACAAACAAACTCTACACAACAAATCATTTTAATTTTTAGAAGGGGGAAAAAAATAAAAAAGACTGGTTGACCTGTCATCAAAGCCTCCATTGGGAGGTCCAAATGTCTGATCGAATATGTCCACCTGTACAACATAAGCAGACATTTAATGTAAAGTAATTGTCTATACTGTTTCGCCAAAACAGAATTAAATATACCTGTGGCTGTGCCTGGGTGATGGGAGCTGGAGAATCGCTGACGTCGATGAGCGGCTCTGGGTCATCGTCATCATCATCTTGCTGCTCTGTGTCTTCATCAGCAGGGATGACGACCACAGGCTTCACATGCTTGGCCAGCGCAGCTGCATGAAGGAAGTTAGGAGGCGACTGCAAAAAAGACAAACGTTTGTCATGTTGCTTACATCAATACAGCCAGTAAGTAATTTGTTTTTGGTCAGATTAAGACAAACTTTGTTAAGTCAAATCAGATTAAACTACATCCGTTTATTTTAAATAATATAATTTCTACAACATGAATGCAAAAGAAGCAGTGTTAGGTTCATAACTCGCACAAAAAGAGTACAGCATCTCAAATGATCTGACTCAGCAGAACAGGAAGAACCCCTTTTTTTCTTCTGAACTCTTACGTCAGGCAGCTTGGGAATTTGGATCAGCCTCTTGAAATAAATCATGTCTCTGGTTTTATTGAAAAAGCTCTTCAGGCTGTGTGAGAAAGGAGAAAAGAGGACAAATTTACTCCAACATTCAACTTATAATAATGTAAACAAAACTGCATGTTTTCAGGCTGAAATGACTTATTTTTCACCAATGAATGGCTTTCTTTTGACATGGCACACAAGATATATGACTATTTGGTTCATTGGCAATTACAAAAACATCTTCACCCTTTACTGTGTTGCTGTTTATTCAATTATTTAAATCAAAGAAGTCGTTGCAGTTCAGACAAGTGCAATCTAACATGCTGATACAGTCATCTTCCCCTGGTACCAGACAAAAAATTGGGAACAAAAGAGACATATTTTGGCATCTACTCCACTCACCTGCGAAACTGCTCATGGAAACGGTCACGGTGTCCTTGTAAAGTATCAGCAGGGAGACCTGAAATGGTCCCAAATAATTCCATTAGGTAAAACACATGTAATCTCTATTGTGGCATTTTCACCACTCCTCCAGATACTTTTGTGACCAACAGTTAGCCTTACAGGCATGCAGCTTGAAAAGCAGCTTGACGTTGAAGTGGTAAAGTTGGCTGCAGTCCTGGATAACCTGGATAAGAGGAGCCAGGCGACACTGGCCCGATGTGAGACTGGAAACGGCAATGGATGTGTTCAGCTGTCGGATAACTGGGAGACAAATCAGACGTAAGGGGTGAATATTCTGTCACTTCACTAAAAATGACCTATAAACATGTTTACATTGTGAGGAAGCTGTCCATTTAGATATGTGAAGTCCTCACTGAAAACTGTATAATCTTACCGCAACTCTACTTCGTACATATGGAGTACTAATAAAAGGATCTGACAATGAAGGCCATCACTTTAGATTCTTGGCAACAGGCAAACACAGTTTAAAAACTTTGATTTTGATAGCTTCAAACTGTGGGTCATTCACGACACAGTTGATATATTTGTTTATGCTTCCATGTTCCTGTGCCTCCTCCCTGCACGCTTGGGAGGAACACACCCTGACCACCAAACTACAGGAAATAACTTTAATGTCCTGTAATTGCAATAATTTCCTCATGGGTAAGTTAAAAAGAAAAACTGGAAAAGAAGAATCAAACAAGTTCACACAGTTCAATTTCAAACACAACCCTCCTAGCCGTTGCTTCTTTAGGCCTTCCTGAGCATCAAAAGAGAATGTCAGCCAGCTGCACCCCTCCTCTCCTGAGGCTCAGGTTTCTCCTACTTAAAAATCAAGCTAGAGAGGAGGTGGGAGGAGCTTTGTTTTCACCTGTTTCTGCCAGCCGCAGCTCTGCATCCATGTAATCAAACACCTGCACGGTAAGCTGGAACCTGCAGGAGAGAAGTTGAGCCTTTCATCAATTAGAAAGGAGGCCTCACTCAAGAGTGCTGCTGCAAAAAGCTCTTGTACAGCCAATGAGCCTGCAGGACTAAAGATAACTGGATGGTGTGGACCTTAAATAAAAGGGGAAAGTTTTGAAACTCACACATCACTGACGTCTGTTCCTGCTGTACGCTCCAGAACTTCATCTGTGACTTCTAGGTTTGGTGGGATCTTTGGATGCTACATAGAGGCAGAACTTATGAGAAATAAAGCCCCTCCACATTCAGAGTTTCTTCGTCAGGACTTCATTATTTTGATTACAAAAAGTAAATGTTCTTACCTTTACATGAAACTCTAGTTTTGTGCAAAGCAGCTTGGTATACAGAGCCACCAGCTGTCCATATCTGTCATGGAGTTGACTCTGAAAAATGAAAGAAGTTTTATTATATTCATCCTAAAATATTTAGAAATAAAAATCAATAAGCGGAGGCTCACCCAGTGTTTTCCAACGTCAATTAAAGAGCCATGATGTCTCATGCAGTCTTGTAGGACCTTCGAATATGCCGGCAAAAATGAACATCTTTGTGTTTTTACCAGAGAAAAGAGGTGATGCTTTGTGTCTTACATTGCGATGTCCATCTCGCAGGACTTTGTGCATCACATGGCAGAACTTCCAGCAAAGGATGGAGTTGTCATTGAGGGGAAATCCCAGGGCATAAGACCAGAAGGTGTGGGCTCCTTTCTCCCTGTGTGTCCCAAGGATGATTCCTGTTGGAGTCAAGGAAGCAAAAACTACCGCAGGAGAGAGGGTTGCTAGCCAAACACTGACCTGAAATGTAATTCTCAGCATATTAGGACCAAGTCTCATTTATTTTATAGATATTAAACAATTTATTTAGTCAAAAAGACCGATTCTCTATCAGGACAACATCTGAAAGCGTGATCGACTTGAAACTAAATCAATTTAAATATCAAAGCTGCAAAAGAGTTTCTGTAACTCAACGAACATGGCATTAAAACATGACACTTATCAGAAAAAGAGAGTCATGATGAATTCAAACAATTGAAAACATCTAATCTTAAACATAAAAGCTGGAACTTTCCATTACACAACCACCTTCAGTGCTTTCTTTATCCTCATTTTTAGTCATGGTCTCACTGAGCAGCTTCACACAGGAAAAGAGAGCAAACAAAGAGGTCCTCAACTTCAGTTTAGCTTCCTACAAGATGTTTATCGTGACTGAAGCTCTCGACAAATGTTTTCATTCAAGAAAGAAAAATATTGCCCTCTGATTGCTGCCCTTAAATAAAAAAATAAAAAAACATTTTTACAGCAAAAAAAAAAAAAAGAAATCATCAGCCTTTTATAGAATAATTATTACCACTTGCATAGGACTTCTGAGTGTGCAAAAAAAAAACTCCAAAACTGAATCACTTGTTGACATGATAGCCATGTCATTATGCCTCCTATGCACTCCAAGGATTGGCTCTCTTGGGGTCAGAGTTAACACGCAGATAAGAAGCATCGCTGCTGCTTAGAAAAATATTCTATAGTCCCTCTTGTCCAAAATTACATTGTTTTTTATTTATTTGTTCTAAACCAGACAGTAGAATAAGCTCCTCCAAAGCATTGGCCACAACAGTGACTTTCATTGTCTTTTATCCATATGTAGTAATGTGGGGGGGAAAAAAAGAATTTCAAAGTAAAGCTTTTCACACTTCTGTAAAGGATACGTCGTGCGTGTTTTTCCTTCACAGGCATTTCTGTGCTGTTGATGGCTTTGCCCATGCTGCTGAGCTGGGGGGAAAAAAAGCGTTAGATAAATGTATTTCCTCTGCAAGCATGGCCTTCTTAGCTTTAAGATGCATGTAATTTTATTAAATTAATCAGATAAAACAATGTTTCATTCAAAGAATCACATTACTTTTGTGTTTTAGGCTGTTCAAAAATGATGACATCAAGAATAGTTACGATTGCCGTGAAAAAAGAAGAAAGTAACTAAGGTCAGATGAGTTACAAATAAACAAGCCAGCAGTGTCTGACTATCATCTCCAAGCATCAAATTGGTGGCTTTGTGACCCGTCTAACAGGTAAAACAGGCATCACTGAAAAAGATCTTCAAGACAGGGATAGAAACTGTGTTTTTCTGTTTTAAATCAGTAGTGTGATGTTCTCCAGCAGCAGTAAATCTAAACGGTTTGGTTAATGATGGTGGAATATGCATTCTGTAGATTTGCTTAAATTATTTCTTAAAAAAATACTATCCACAAATGTATTTGACTGTATTTCTTGAATGTGAGGGCTTTAAGACTAAATGTTTCCTGTGATGTAGCAGATAATGTTGGTTTAAACCACATAATTTAACCTGTTTAAAGAAGATGATGGCAAGCAATGTAACGTAAGGATACACACAGTCTATAAATTGGATTTCAACAGAATTAGGACATGTGATTATGGGCATAAAATATAAAAAGATACAAACACAATAAAACCATCTTCCCTCTACAGTTCAAACTGAGCTGCTGCTTTTAAGTCAGACTGCAGGATTCTTCTTTTTGTCAAAATAAACCATCCAAAATTCCTCATTTGGGCACATTTTCAAGTATGTGTGGCATTAAACTTAGGAAGATTTGGAAGAAGTGCTCAAGCCCCCCCCCCCTTCCAATTTAGCCTTAAAGTGCCATAAAAGTGGATTTTGTGATGTTAGTTCTTTGTTGAAGCTGGAGTCACTTTTATGCTAGAAATGTTCAAAATTCCCTCCAGCATCTTCCTCGCGTTTGTTCAGGTTGCTGGTCCGTGCACACAGAACATACATGATCACGAGAAGAAGCACAGAGAGGCTACTGTGGCTGGTCAGGTTCATGCCGAGGCTGGGTGCTTCGGCTAATGGGAGTTAAAAAATTGAAGAAAAAAAAAAGAGCCTCGGTTTACACAGGGCAAGTGTGGGGGGCGAGTGGGGAAGTCTGTGACAATGAGGGGCTTGTTGTGAGGGGAAGGCCGACAGTTGGGAGAGAAGGTTGGCTGGATGGGGTGGGATTCGCCCTGGCACACTAAGTCTGGCACAGAGGCCTCAACAGATGGCTCTGCAGGGAGACTCATAGTACATTCAGAAGGGTTGTCGGTCAGGAAGCAGTGTGACGCGACAGAAAGGAAAGGAAAATGAAATGCGAGAGGCAAGTCTATTGTGTCATCACAAGGAGAACCCGTTTTTGGAGCTAGGTGTAAGGTCAGACTAAGACTGTGGGACACTTTCCTCATTACATTGAACACATGAGGGCAAAATGTGGGCACAGGCCATAGAATCAGACTAGCCACCTTTTAAAAGGTAACTGATAAGGACATAAGATTTTCCTCTTCTTATTTTGTAATTGTTCATTCATTCATCTTTTTCCGTTTGTTCCCTTTCGGGGTCACGGGGTTGCCGGAGCCTGTCCTGGCCACTTATGGGCGAAGGCAGGGGACACCCTGAACAGGTCGCCAGTCTGTCGCAGGGTCACACACCCATTCACACTCACATTCATGCCAATTAACCTATGAAGCATGTTTTTGGACGGTGGGAGGAAGCCGGAGACCCCAGAAGGAACCCACGCATACATGGGGAGAACATGCAAACTCCACACAGAAAGGTCCCTCATTGATGTTCTGTTTCAGGGCCCCCAGCCGGGACTTGAAGCCGGGGGGGGGCTTTCTCTTGCCTCACTTCTTGCTGTGAGGCTAGAGCGCTAACCACTGCGCCAGCGTGCAGCCCTTTTGCAATTGTATTCAACAAAAACTATTTGCCTACTAAAATAGCATGGAGGATATGGGTTATAAATAAATATCTAAAGAGCAGCATATTTGTTTTCATGAGGCTAACATTACTCAACTGTAATTACCTCCCTACAAACGTGAGGACACTCCTTTTCACGTCATCCCCATAAATGGCTCGCCCTTCCTACATGTCTTTCCCCCACTTCCTCAACAAAAACCGAGATGAAACACATATTTTGCTCAACAGATTGGTCGCAGAGCTGCAGGCATGCCAACACACTAGATACCAATCGACTCGGTCCTGCTCCTGTTTCCAACATTAAATCCTCCTCTGACAGCAGAGAGGAGAAATGAGAGGGAGGGACAGCCTGGCCTAATCCCGGGCCAGCTCCGAGGTCTGCTGTTAGCTAGCTGTACTGTACCAAGGCTCGTCTTTGACTCTGTAAGCGGCTTTATTACAGGGGGGTTCCTGCTTACCGTTTCATCTCTGTTTTTCAGCGATGCCATCCATCCGTTTGCTTTAAGAGCGTACGATTAATGAAGTCCGAGCATTTGCACACCTCCTCACTGGACATAATGCTCCGGGATAAAAGCACTTTACTGCAGCCTGTTATCAGCTTAATACAACAGAGTGCTGCAGGGGATCTGCAGATAAGGTCATAGGCAGACTCCAGCCCAGCAACACACCTATCAGCTCACGTTAGAGGGGCAGCTGAAGCAACAAACAGACCAGTGATCCTGACTTCAACTATTTGATGGCGTTTATAAATTGTATTTTAAAGTTCTAGCGTCTGTCCACAGTTTCTTTCTGAACTCTGTAGCTGAGTAAATGTCTGTCGCAGAACCTCTCCCAATACAAACAAAAGAACCTGACACCCCCACATATGACAACGCTGCTCTTCTGCTATCTGCTGAACAGAAGGACAATGAACTCGGCACTGTGACACACGCAAAGACAACATAATCAAAATTCTTCTGCCAGCCCACAAAACCAGTGGGATGGGTCTGGTATTTGGCAAAGCCTCAGTTTAACATTAAGCTGCCAGTCAACCCTGCATGTAAAATCTGCCCAATTGTAAATACTAACATCTATTTTCTAACCTGTATGTTCTGATCAGATTAGAACACAACTGGACAATTTGAATACAATGCCAGTGGTATTTAGATAACTTTAAAACTGAATGAACTATAAAAGCCATTGAATAATATTCTGTGGGAAATGACCTAAGTTATAACTCACTAATATTTTTTTAATTATGCAATGCAGTACTTTGCTAATATATGTTACAAATACAGCTTCTCTTTAGCAGACAGGGTTTTCAGGGAAAACTGAACTGGTATCGTGATTAACACATGATATTCATGCAAACCAGAGTGAACACACATTTACACTGCTGCAGATACATTTTTAAATGCAGTCTGGTGAGTTGATGAATGCTAAAATCTTTGCACAAAAGAAAAAAATAATTCCAAAGAAAAATGTGAAGGTGCAGAATGTGTAACAACACAAAACTTGGTTTCTGCTCCCACCGTTTAGCCTCCCATCCCCCTTCACGGGTTCTCAGGGAACAGCAGCGAGGGTAAGCAAACAGTACAGCACAGCAGCAGACTTTTCACCTTGGCACAGAGGTTGACATCAAGCACAGAGAGTAAAGAGAAAGTGAGAAGCAGGAGGGGCTTAGGTTAGTTGCAGGGTTCTGAGACAGGTGATCCTTCCAGCGCAGTCCAACTTCTAAACACCATTATCCTCTTCCATTTTTACAGTCCAATGAAAGCATTTTTACATTCAGCTCTAGGTTTTCCACTCCATCGAAATGTGTCTTGACAATAGATTTGTCCTCGTTTACCAACATTTGCATGTTGCCTGTGAAATAACTCTGCAGCCTCACCATCAAAAGAGCACCACGTTTATGTCTGCCCATTTGGAAAAAGCTGTTGGTTTAATCCTATCGAACAAAGACATCAACAAACAGGGCAATATTGTTACACAAAACAAGTGAAACCGGAGCAGCATGGAGGATAGACAGAAAATACGACTTTTTATAACTATGATCATAATTAATACCTCCACGTTTATTTTAGAAACCAAGTCTTGTTTGTAATATTTCCATCAAATTACACCAAAAATTCCATTTGATGTAATTTGCTGGTCACCAATATAAACTATTAAGATAATCTAGCCTCTTTAGAATGATCTAGACTGAATTGGTTTACAGTGATTTGAAAGAGCTGGAAACCAACATACAATTGTAATCATTAAAGCTCTGTTAGATATTTTTAGGTTGGTTTTTTTTCCCATAGCACCTTGAGACAACCTCCGTGAACTCGTGCTTTATAAACCAACCGAATTTCATTGAATATGTGACATTCTGAGCAGCATATGGGGAAAACTAACCAAATGCCATTTCCCCCTCGAGCAAGCAGACAAGTTCAGTGACCACTCCTAAAACAGTGCCTTCCAGTCATACAAACATGAACCACTTTTGACATCATAAACCTGCAGCTTAACCAGTAAGAAGACCTTACGCTGCTCCAGGCTTACCTCAGAAAATGAGTAACATCTACTGAATTACCATTAACTGTTTCACAATTATATATTACCGTCACAGTATTCCTGACTGACATCAGGAAGTTATTAATAGATCACATACTGAAAAAATGATGCATCACCAATCAACTAAACCTAGTTTAGACCATACTATTCACCCCCAGCTCTATAATAATATTTCAAATGAGGTTGTGGTGGAAAAATGATTCAGTGCCCTCTGCATGCAAATCTATTGAGTCGCATCCAACATTCATTTAACATTCATTTAACAAATGGAAGGTATTTTTTGTTTGTTTTTTCCTTCAGTCAGTATTAAAAAGATTTAACAGAAAATGCTTTTAGTTTGAAAATATGAAAATCTAAAAATGGTACTGCTCCTCCAAAATGTAGATGTTCCTGTCACACAAATTTAAGTCCAAAATTTTATACCTTTTCTGAGTTCTAAACCTTCAACGTCTCAAGTAAATTGTGTGGTTTTTTAAAGCAAATTACAAGTGAAAATAAAACTAGTGTATCATGGGAAATGGAGGAAATGGGATGGCAAAACACCCTGTATTCATTGTATTGCACTGCTAAAGGTAAAATAGATAAGATTTCACGAGTTGAAAAATTAGGGTATAAATAGAGGACAAATTACAAAATACAACCCCCCAAAAAAAAAAATGTAAGTATAATTATTAATATGTTTAATCAGATGCCAAGTCTTTTCTGCATTGAGGCTTTTGTACAGCAAGGAAAACTAGCAATTTTGGGGTAAAATATGTTGTTTTTGTTAGAATTTGAGTCCTTTATTTTGAATAAACTTTTTTTTTTTTTTTTTTTTTTTTTACAGACTGGGACTTTTATTTATTCTTGCATGCCATTGTATATTACCAAAATTTGTGTCCCCTTGTCAATCTTGTTTAACTTTGAGATTTTTATTTTCTTGGTAAAGGTACATTAAGTGGCACAATCGGTGGAAGATTCACTAAAATTCAGAAGAGCTTATATGGTCACTTTTGTCCTATTAATTTGATAATTGTTCTAGTTTCCTTTTTTCTGTATTCTGATGGATCTTATGTTACCTATTAATACTACCCTATTACAGTGACGTGCAGTCAGGAGAGGCAGGTGAGGCTGTGCCTCACCTGTCATTATGGGAAGAAAAGAGAAAAAATAAATTAAATTATTATATTTAATCAGTAATTTGTGCTTTGCAGTAATTTTCCATTTAAATGTACCATTTTTGGTTGTTTTTTCAATTCAAAATCGCTGAATTTCCGCATTTGCCGTTCAGATACTAAGAAGTGACGTGCGATGAGGCACCAGCCCGCTGAGCCTCACCTTGGATTGCGCAATACCCATGCAATCAGACGGTACTGCTGTCTCTCTGTATGTCGGTTCAATCACTTGTACTATATGAGCTGAGTTTACATAATTTAGCAGATGTATGTGATGTACAGTGTTTGTTTTTATAAATAACTGTATGTGAGGGACGTGTTTCTTGTGCTGAGCGCTAAACGCCGGCAAAAAAGCCGCTGGGGGAGGCCAGCAGTTCTCGTGCCTCATGTTAGGGGGCGCCGGTGAGCCCTGAGATTATGACGCTAAAAAGTAATTGAAGTGATAGTAAGGGGCAAGTCATTTTCTTCAGAAGGATCGGCGTATGGACTTTATTTTACAAGTAAAGGTAAGATGATAATAAGGTTTGTGCTTTTTTCTATGCTGCAGTTTGTATATGAAAAAAAAAACATGTTGAAATGATATTTTAAACAAAACACGTTAACTGTTGTCAATTAAATCAGTGGTCCCCAACCTTTTTGTCACCGTGGACCGGTACAACGCAAGGCACGTTTACCGCGGACCGGAGGGGGGGGTTTGAGGTGCAACGCAAAACAGATTTAACGTGGACCGGGGGTGGTATTTTCTCTTTAGTAATGATAACAATAATGATTATAATTTTCCCCTTGTCAAAGCAACTTTCTAAAGAAGTTTGTTTTTTGCTCATTTTGGTTGTTTGGGTTTAATTTTAGTGGGTTTATCACCTGATGTTTAGTGTCGCGACTTTTACGTGCGTTAAGTGTGACAGATGTAACAACGTGAATCCGGTCACTTTTCAAAATAAAACGTTTTTGTCGGAAAAAAAAAAAGAATAAAATGGATATTAGTTTTTCGTTCTGTGCGTCCCGGTGCAAAAATTTCCCGCGGCCTGGAACCGCTCCGCGGCCCGGTGCCAAGTGTCCCGCGGACCGGTGGTTGGGGACCACTGAATTCAATGGTGAATAAGTTACTCAGTATGGTTCATATGTTTGTAAATCTGACTGATGACGTCAGTGCCTCACCAGCCATTAACCTCAGCGCACGTCACTGCCCTATTACTATTTGGAAGCACGTTGGGATTTGCTGTATAAATACATTTTACACTTACTTTACAACTTTAACATTTTAATACAACATTACATTTCATTTCTAAGTTTAAGTTATTTTAAGGTTTTTAACTAGCATCACATAAATGCAATGTAGTCTAACAGCAACAGAATTTGATGATTTTTTAAGGGGTTTAAAAAAAATACATAAATGAACATACTGTATAGAGTTCTCTATATTCAATCAATGGTAAGAACTGGATTTCAAAATAAAACTAATCTGGAAACTCAACCCTTTTTTCTCCTCAGGTTTGAGGTTCAGTTTTTAGTCAGATTATAGGAAGCATTTAAACGATCCTGCAAAAAAAGGTTTAGTATTAGTATACATATATTTAGTATAAATGTTAAAGTATTGCCACAAAGTATTGATTAAGTGAGGATTGAAAGGCTCCATATTCCTGAGATGCAAAAAGTAGTCAAAACTTACTTGACATTTTTAAGAATGAAGTCATTAAAAGAGAAAGAGGAGTTTTGTTTGTGTGTGCGTGCGTGTGTGTGTGCGTTAGGGAGGTGGTGAAACAAGAACGACTGGAAAAACTTGAGGAATGAAAGACGTGACAGAACAAAAATCCTCCAGTTAGTCAGTGCGGGTGTTTAAAGATTAACGCAGAACATTTTTGGCACCTTTTGAACCCCGTAGATTCTACCTTTATTGATAACTACTGTAACATCAGTGGCAAAAAAAAAAAAAAGTCCTCCATTATCATCTCCATCAGCTGTGTTTGAAATGTACCTGCTGTTTCTCGAAATGATCCCTCTCTGCCCCGAGGTTGGCCTCAGTCCGCCTGGTTTTCCCTCGTGTGGATCGGTTCATCCTTTAATCTGTACAAAAAGCGCTTTACGAGAAAGAAAGAATATATCCTCTCCTTAGACACTCTCGCACGAAAAAAATATATGTATATAAAAAATATATATATAAACGCGCGTCGGAGAGCGTTAACTGCAGATTGTGGCGTATCTCCGGGAGAACATCATCAAGCTATGACTTCATTAGTGCTGATGCACCGCGGCTGAAGGAGGAAAGGAAGCGAGCCTCTGCTCTGCGTTACGTGGATGGATCCTCCCCCAAAGGTGGAGGAAATCAACGTCGCCCTCGTCTTAATGTCAGCTGCCTGCCGCAAACAGCCTCCCACACGACTCGTATTTTGCCACATCTTAGTTGTGTTTCAAATCACCCCTCCGTGGTTTTGCTTTCCTATTGCAGCAAGAGGTTGTTTTTGCAGCTAAACGTTTTATCCCCCAAAATGAATCCAAATATATATATAAAAAAACAATTTACCAATAAAACGGATAAGCTGGACCACTTATTTATTTAAAGTGTAGTTTTGATGATTCCTTGAGACGTAAAGAGAGACAAATAAAAAGGAAAAAATATTTTGATTTAGAAAACGACATTTAGCTGTTTTGTGTCAAGTTTGTAATATAGCTGTGGTCTGGTTAGGGTTGCCAGGTTTGACCCCAGTTTGGATGAAAAGCAGCTGGGGGTTAGGAAATGTTTCATTAAAATGTTGTCAAATGTTTGTGTATTTTTTAACAAAAAGATGAGGAGGGGTTATTTTTTGCGTGAGGAAGCAAAGACTAAACAGTTTTTAATCTCTTAAGTTTTAAAAAGTTATTTTATAGCACTAGACAACTGCAATTAATTTGTAACAAGCAATGGACACTTAGAATGAATGTAAACAAACTGTTTAAACAAGGGCTTTACTCCTTGAATGAAATCAGCCTTTTTTTAAAATACTAGGATGTCCTTTAAACTTAGTATTACCTGAACCAGTAAAAGTGAAACTGTTTTTTGCAACTCAGGTTGTTTTTCTAGGTTTTTCACGAACCTCATGATGTTCATGTTTTTTAGATTTATAGCCTATCATGCTCTCTTTTCTAAATTATTACCTGTGTAACATGAACAACCATATCCCATTTTGTTTCTTGATTCTAGATGCGCACAATCACATCAGTTAAATACTATATTCATTCAGATAAACTTGAGCAAGTCAGATTTCCCCTCAACTTCACATTCAAGGCTGTGAGACGAACACTTCAGATTTGGTTTACGTGTCAAATGTCTTTAAGGGTGCATGACTGGAATAACTTGTCTGGTGTGTTGGGTGGAGCAGCAACCATGTTTTTGTCTTTGTTCCCAGGTATGTTGGTCAGGAAACACGAGCACTGAGGGGACAACAGGACGCAGACACAAAAGGATGTATTCTCAGTCCTCCAGGCTGAACTGGCTGTTTCACATTTTTTGAAGCCATCTCAGATCTGCATGCATTGCAGAAGTGACCAATCTGAGGAGGCATAGCCCCAGGAATAAAGTGCAGAGGGTTTAGCTGGACAAGTGAAAAGAAAGTACCTGATATTCTGACATTTTTGTCAGTAAATGAAGTCATGCTTTAATGAATGTATCTTCGTGTAGGTCTGTGCTAATACTATAGAAACTAGAAGTACTTTTGCTTTCACCCAGACTTGTTTTAGCACTTTCTTTGGATCTGATTACGAATAAAGTCTTTTGTTTACACATTAAAAATTGTGATTCCATAAAAAGAAAATGTTTCAATCCTGTAATGTACCATTCATTATTGCTTTGTCCACTAGACAGCACTAAAGACAAACACTTACGCAGCTTGGAGCCACAGATCTTATGAAAACAAAGCAAACACAATATTTTACAGTCAGAGGACTCCTTAATCCAGACAATGTTCACAAAACATAGTCAAGTGATAAAAAGATACAAATATAGTTTAAAAAAAGGTGTTTTAAACTCTCATAAACCCTAAACCACTTTCCCATTTCATGTTGAACACATTTTTTCTACCTAAACTTTATCGACAGCTTTGACTCTAATTGTAGTGTAAGTTTTTATTTTAAATATTATCTGTAAATGTATGCTTTTATTCATGTCTCTGTAAAATGTATATTTTATGTTTAGTGCATATTGTGGCTTGATGCTCAAATAAGGCATCTTTATCCTACCTTTTGTATATACCTAATATGACATTTTTTGAGTTTGAGTCAATAAGTAAATGTGCTTTATTTTTTTTAAACGTCTATTTCCTCTATTAAACCAATAAATACGGACTTGTATTATCTAATATGAAGTAAAAAGGTGGTTGAAACAAAGAGTACTGAGAGATGGAATATCAAGTGGATATTCATTTATTTTAAAAAATAGGATAATTGGAAAATGTTCTGGGAGGAAGAAGAGGGTGCACCATAAGCAGAAACTTTCAGTATGGAGGGAACTCCAAATTAAAGACATGTGTAACATGTGACTTCTGCACAGGCTCTTTGGTGTTGATAGAGGGGCTTTTGTTCCCTCACTTTCCTGCATGACATCCTGTCTCCAGCTGCAGAAGGGATGTCATGAAAATATACCCTTCTTAGCTGGGAATAAACCATATTAATATGGAGCAGGTAAATTTAGTCATCCACCCATTTTCAAAATCCATTTAATCCCCGTTGAGCTCACGGGTTTTGGAGCCTATCCCAGCTACCGTTGAGCAAAACTGGGGCACAACCTGGATGGGACCCCAGTCTATCACAGAAATTTACTGGTCGTAATTCAATTTAAAATGTGGATTATTTTTTCTCAAAAAAAAAACAAAAAAAAAACTAGCTACCAAAATTAGTTTAGAATTAAGAATACAAACAAAATTAAAATGGTAACATGTTTGTAAAACATACAAGTCTGGTTATTTGTTTTCAATAATATCAAATAATTCATCAAACGGGACTATGACTCTATATTTTTTCTTAAATTAAAAGGTATTCTTGCAAATCACTTCCCATATGTTTAACTTGTTTTTCTTCCAAGTACTTTTAAACATACGAGCCACAGAAGATGTGGCTCGTAGATATTTTTCAAAACATTTGGAAGCAATATGATAATATGAAAATGAATTTATTCAAACATTTCAAAGATTAATGGTATACATATTGCACCTCAGTCTGAGTAAGACTGCATAACCCTAACCGGAGAAACTGTTGCTTTATCCAGATACTCCATTTTGCAAGTGAAGAAATTCCTGAAAGACAAATAAAGACGGCTTACTGATAAACTAGAAATAACAAAAAATGAAAATGAATGAAAAAAAAAAAAGAATGTAAATAGAGTAATAGCAAATAAATAAATAACATGTATTCTTTCCTACACAAATTTTACTACAGTAGTTTACCTTCATGCAGCCATTTATTTCATTGTTTACAGATCTTCCTTGTTGATTCTCACGGTGCTTCAGGTACTCACGGGCGAGCAGGTCGGCGTCACCCTCACTATAACGCAGAACATGAAGACACTTAACCTTAACTCTCCAACATCCCTCTCTCTTCTTTCCTCCTTTTCTTTTCTGTTCACTCCAACAATAACCAGTTACAAATATAAATAATATAAATAAAGTTTAGACTAAATTACAAAAAGGGGTTTATTCCAATATCCAACTTGTGTTAGAAGATTCAGTACCCCATGTTGTAAAAGTTAAATATGTCCAACAGAAGAGGTCTTCAGCTCTTATTTGTTTGCTCAACACAAGTTCAAAAAAATAAAAGAAGAAAAAAAAAAAGACGCTTAAAGGTAAATCTTCATGAAGGTTTTGTTTCTTAACTTGGAACACTCGCCACACCCCAAAATCTAAACGGGTAACAAAACATTGTACAATTACTGAACAAATTTAGTTTTAGTGAAAAATTCAAAACAACAGCCACGTTTTGTTTTTAATTAACACTTTGCAGCATCTCATGTATGAAGGAGAGTAAATCTCATTGGAATAGTATAAAAAAAGAAAGTTAAATTGCTGCAAAACAACAATGGAAATGTAACTGAACTTGTTAACAAAATCTACAAATCAGAATTTGACATTTAATTAGCAAATTCTTCATTAATTTAAAAGGTAGGCTTTAGTTTGGCAATTGAAGATATATTTCACTTTTTCATTGGCTGCCATCTCAGTTCGACAGTTTGTGTAAACTAAAAGCAAGATTTCACAAAATAAAAAGTAAGCATCCATTGGAATTTATTACTAGCATTTTATCTTTAAATTATTCTAAGAAACCCAACATGCAAAAAAACTCTCTAGGTCCATTTTAGCTCTGTGGCACAGAAGCACCAACTCGCTCAGTTAATTTCCATTTCATGAAACTCACATTTTATCAAATTACTAGAATTCAGATGAGTCACTGACACAATTATGTTGTAAACATGTCAACTCTCTTCTTCTGTTTTGCTGGATGGAACACAAACCTGCACATTGCTAATTTGATTCTGAAGAACAGATGTCAACTCTGCTCAAAGTCAGTAGAAGCGGTTTCATACATTTAACTAATTCAGGCCTGTGACTGAACAGCCTCAGGATTTGCTGCTTATAGGTTTCCGGTTATTAGACCTAATTTTTTCAAAAATCCTTCTCCTTATTTATTACTCCAACAAAACTCTTGAATTTCCAAATAAATACAATTTATTTCCTTAGAACAAGGCTGAAAAATCCTTTCACAGTCCACTTCTACTGTATATATGCAACAATTATTATTTATATGCATCTTAAGGGGAAAAAACAAGCTTTGTTTAATAAAATTGGCTGAAAAGGGGCTCCAAACTGAATAATAATAAGCTGAAAATTACTAATCCAGATACTACTACACTATTGTAAAGCTTCTGGGGAAATTTGACCATCATGTGTTTTTACTACAAGGGATTTAAAATGGTGTTTGCAAACACAACATCTGCACAACTTACCAATTCTGGCTGGCCAGGTAATCGACTAAATCCTTCACCAGTTCCGTTTGGCCACGTGAGAAAATAAGCTGCTTCAGATGATTGAAGTGTTTGGTCTTCATTAGCTTCTGGTGCTGGCCGTTCTGGCTGATGAAAGTTAGAACAGTCTCCCTGATCTGAAGGATAATAAAAGCAAGAATTTAGAAATGCGAAAAGCTTTTAGGACGTTTTTTTCTTCTTCTCTGTTTATATTTGATGCAGAGCAACAAATCTATTCATCTGGAATTTTTCTCTCTTTACATTTGTAGTAGCCACACTAAATGAATAACAAAGAAATGCTCGTCACAAGTTCCTGTTCTGGTTCTGACTCAACAAGGTCATTCATTTAATGCAAGCAGCACAAAAGGCAGTGATAGTAAATGTGGTTTAGTGAAACAGGATAATGCAGCTTTTGGTGGAGTAAGCAATGATTTCTGGGATATGTTGAACAAATGTTCTAATTAGGAATTAACTATAACACACAAATATGGAATTATAATTCACATTGACATCATACCTGTGAAGGGATTCCAGCCAATTCGCCAGTGTTCATGAGTTCTTCCACCTGTTCCAGGACTGTAACTGGGTTACACATAGACAGAAAGCCCTGACAAAACAACAACAAAAGACACTGACTTTAAGAAAAGCCTAACAACAGAATTACATATTGCGCTGTGCGTATTTCTGAAGGATCCCACCTGAATCTGTTGTTCCTTTTTGCTGGCACAGGGGATGAGGAGGAGAGTTCCCAGCGCAAAGGCGGGCAGATTAAACTGCGCAAATCGGTTTGCAATTCCAATCAAGTCCAAATTCAACAGGAAGGGGCACCTTGGAAAGGAGGTTCAAGAGCAAAACAGATCAAGTAAATACTAGACGTTTAACTCAAGTTTTTGCAGCATTACAGACTTTAAACCCAGAATTATTTTGAAAAGTGTCGCAAGGTTTTTACATCATTTCGTTGTATATTTGACCCAACTCTTTCATCCAGATGAGATAATATGACTGCTAGCATATGAATAAGAGAATTGTTTTTGTCATAAACAAGCATATCAAATATTGACATTTTTTAATACTTTGAAGAGAAGGGTTAAATTTACACCAGTTAATGAATGACTCTTGTTTTTCCTTAATCTGTTTTTAGTCATCAAGTTAGTTTGGGCATCTTTACAGTAAAACCAAGTCACTTTTTTTTTTAACTCGATAAAAAAAAAAAAAAAACTGTAATAAAGTTGCTTTTACCCACCCTAGCATTATTTTTAAGTGTCAATAATATTCTTGCAGTGGTTCCACATGCCCTGACTTTATTCTTATTTTTTAAGAAGTCTGATCGTTGTTTTCATGCGTTTATATATTAATACATAACTAAAAATAAAGACATATTCTAGTCTCTGTTCATCTTCTCATATATTTGAGCAACTTTAACACAATCTTCTCTCAGTAGATTTAAACAATAAGCCACACACCACATTCCTGGACGTCTTTAAAAGCTTCTGATTTTTAATATGAGCCATCCTGACACCATCTACCTATGACTTGCATGAAGGATGGAGCTTTTACTTGAAGCTCGGCAACAACATTAATTATGAGTCTTTTGTCCACTTCAGAGTAATTCTAGCAGTACTTGTCCCTTAAATCTAGATTAAAGAAACTTACTTGAGCAGGAGAACAAAGGTCCTGTAGAGGGTTGTTTGTTGTTCTGGGCTTAGAGGAACTGAGGCTGTCACCAAGAAAACAACACTTCATTTAGACAGTATTTGGCAAAGTGCAAACATTAAACAAAAAAAAAAACATACTAATAATTTGGATTTTCATCCACGCAAATCGGTTCACATAAATGATCATCATTGCAGTACCAGCAACATTGTCTCGTTAAGTTTCTGGGTAGACAGACTGCTTTAATGATCCACAATCCAATTAAACAACCTAAACTCATCGGCTTCAACAGTTTTACCCACTTTGTTACCAAATATCTGCTTTTTGTTCCTTATGATTTATTTCTTTATTGTAGACCTGGACTTGCACTTCACAGAAAAGTGATTTTTTTCTATAATTTATATTTCATATGATGAAATGTTAAAACCTTAGGGTGCTTTTTTTAACCTTGGTAGCAACTCCTCATAATAACTGAAACATTCCCATTACCCCAATGGAACTATTGATAACAATGAACAGTGTTCAGCCCCAGTTTCAGCTACCTCTGCCATCTTTTGATGGCATGGAAGTGAGTTATATTACCTGAGACAAAGGGTGCTAGTATGACACTCCTCCAAGTCCTACAAAAGCTTGGAATCTGGAAAAAAAGAGAAAAATTAAACCAAAACATTTTTTGTTTTTAAATCACATTCCAAAAAAGTTGAATCTGCTTTGTTTTAACGGTGTAACATCTTGAAGGTTTTGGAATACCCAAGGACATTTGTTGATACATCCACATACGTTTGAGAAATAATAGTACTTTTAAAAATGAGTATTATCTGTTCTTGTTTAAAAGATAAAAAAACAGCACAAAAACAGATCCCTTGGGATCTTGAAAACATTTCTGTAACCTTACCTCCCACAAAGCTGGAACAGCCACTATTGCTTCAAGGACCTTCTGCAGATGACTGATCTGCAAAGGAAAACGTTTGTGTCAAAGTAAACTAGATCTGACCTGAACAAAAAGGCTCAACAGTCAATTCTTTAACATTTCTATCGCCTTTCTCTTTTTTGCAGAACACTTGTCTCCGTTTGGCTTATCCTTTTAGAATTAAACACAAACTCTTAGTATCAAAATTACATTTATTTTTGCTTTGAATTTACATTATTCTCCTACTGGTTTTGGCTTTCATGAAGCAGCTGACCAAATTTACTCAAATAATATCAAAGTTTTAAGCAAATGATAAAGAAAAAAAAGTAAAATGTTCTCTTCGCAGTTATAGGTAAACCTTTCAATGTGTTTACAAAAAAAAAGAAATAGGTAAAAGCCCCACAAGATATTTTTAAGACATGTATGAAAACATGCTGCTTTGTTTAAACTTTTTTTTTTAACATGGAAAATGTGTCCTAAACTACATAAAAATCATGAATAAAAGGAAATTTCTTTGCATGTTTGTTTACCAAGTTGAAGCCCAGTAGCTTCTGAAGTAGACTGTTCCACAGCTGAGAATCATACACCTGGTACTCCAAACAGAGGTCGGCCACAAGGCACACAGCCTGACATGACAAACGACACTTTCCTTATAAATCTATGCAGAATATTTCATTTCCGGGGATTAGCTTCCATACTTTATTAGAACATACCTGTGGTTCATGACTGTGGTTCTTCCACAGACCTTTAACCAAGCCTTCTTTGGGACTATTGAGAAAGGACTGGACTGTGTATGGGATGTTCAACGCCTCCAGTTGAGACACAAAGATGTAGCACTTCAGGTAATTTCTGCATGTACACAAAAAACAATTCTGATGATTATATTTACTTCACAAGCTGATATTTCAATCTGGGCTTGGCCTCTTACAGAAGCTTGGTCCTGGGGATCTGCAGCTGAGCCTCTAGTGTTGCTGCATCGGCAAGCCGGACAAGACAAAGCAGAGCCCGGGTCCGGTGGCAGAAGGTCAGGCGAGGTCCAGATGTGCTGAGGGGCTACAAATATCCAAAAATTATATCTGCCAACACTAACAGATATTGAATTATATATTTATAGTTCTAAAAAATGGGTATACCCAAGTTTCAGCAGACAGGATAGGGCTTAAAATATAGAATGCATCCTCCATGGGGCAAGGCTGCAGCATGTGGACAACCCTAACAGAAAAGGGAGAATATATATTGTTGAGTCAATGCAGATAAAGAAATATAGGTACATCTAAATTACTTTGGGCATCAATAAAGGATTTTAAGAAAAACAGCAATTAAAAACATACATGGTTTATGTGCTCTTAGTTTTAAGTTTCATTCCTAAAAGGACATAAAGTAAAATGCTGCACCTCATTAAGTCCGGGTCGTCATCAATATTGGTGACGCAGTCTTGAATTCCCGTTTCCTTCAACAAACAAAAAGTAGAATTAAATTTGCAGCTTATTAACGTTGAACGCCTAAAACTAACCCAAGCAGGTTAAACTCAACGAACCCTGGTCGCTGCTGGACCCGTCTTGCAGATCCATTTCTCTAAAAGCATGTTGCGGATTTTTTTTAGATCCACCTTGTTGATTGAGGCTATTTCCTTAACTGCAGCATGTATGTCTGATGTATCAGGACATTTAAAAAGAAAAAGAGGAAAAAAACTGTAAGTATGATGATAGCTACAAAATAAATCCTAACTAGAAAGAGTGCAGACAAACCTCATCAACAACAGTTCAAACTTGCTCACCTGGGTAGTTCTGAACACCCGTCTCCTTGTAACGCTGCTCCACACTGTTGTGTTCATACAAGGCCACAACAAGCCTTTCCGGAAGTCCAGTCAATTTCAGATTTTCAGGGTTACTCAGCTGGCTTGTCATCAGCACATTCTCAGTGGCAGAGCACTGAAATTGCAGCTTGACCTTGGACAGAAAAGTCTCTCCTCTGGCCCTTTCAGCCTCCTAAAGTGAGGCAGAGAAAGGACAAGTGTTTGAAAACATTGTCACATAAGAGGTTTGACTTTATTTAAATGTTATGAAATCTGAAGGCAAAAAATCAAGAGGAACCTCTAAGTTTGGGCTCCTGAGCCATGCGTCACCACGAGCCAAACAGAACCTCAAAGATTGCATTTTCTCATAACCTGGAGAGAGCAGGAAACGATTCATGGCAAATAAAAGCAGGGAAGAGCAGAGCAGCTATTGTGCAGCTCAAACCTGGTGGAAGCTCCTGTGCCATCTTGTGGGCTGTAGCAGCTGCCAACTCCAGGCTCTGGATGCACTGGATGTACATCATCATGGTCTTGGCCACATTAAAAGTTTGCTCATTGTAGACGTAGCTGTGACCCATTTTCTTTTTCTCCAGGAGTAAAGGCTTAATCTTTTTCTCAAACACATGGTTTGCTGCTGACATGTATAACTTGTCGAGGCTCACCTAGAAAGAATTTAGGGGACAATTTATGTACAAAGACAATTCTGAGCAGGATTTTCCATGGGGAGGAAAGTGAGGTTTTATCACAGCATACCTTCATAAGTTTGCTGATAAGAAGTAGTGTAGGGAAGGTTTCTTCACTTAGCTCAGGAGCTAAACAAAAAAAAAAAAAGTTAAAAAAAGATAAAATAATGGAAAAACGTTGGGATTTTATGACATTTTTAATCAAAAATGCCCCCCCCCCAAAAAACCCTTGAGTAGTTTACAACTTCAAAATAAAAGACACTTTTTTATGATAATGCTTAAAATTAAGTCTATTTATAAGAAAACAAATGAAAATTAATTTTGATCTGTCTGAACTGAATTAAACTTTTAACTCACAGATAATTTTCCAGTAATGTTTGGTCTGCAGCAGCAAATGGAAAGGCAGTCTGCTGTTGCAGAGGGGGTTCGGCAGCAGACCGTTTTCAAGAAGATGTGTGTTCTCCACATCTGTTGGCGGAGAGACCCGTTTGTAGGACTTAAGGTGCTGAAGGAGACCCATTGCCTGTAGAATAGATCATAATTTCACTTGAATAGTTCACTTAAATTCAGAAGCTGTTATGCAATTTCAAGTATAAGAGCTTGCGTTACTTCTTACCTGACAAACAGAGAATGTCGCCACATTCTCGTCTGCAGCCTGGATAATTTTCAGAACCACCTCTATCCTCTCATAATTGTAAGGGCTGAGCTTTAAAAGAAAAAGCACAAAAATCTTACATATGATACTAGACTGCAGTTCAACTAAATAGTTATCGTATAATAATGCTACAGCAGTGTCTATAATGTAGTTTTCAATTGATGTTGTGGGCAAGTAAACTTTAGATGTTACAGTTCAAGACCATAACTATATAAAATAGACTAATAAACAAATATTTGCACACGTACTAATTCGTTCACATTTAAAATGGTAAAATCTTACTTTTAAATAAATACTTTAAGTTTTAAAATGTAAAAAAATGTATATAATAAAATGAATGCCAGAGTTTATGTTCTTGACTGTGTTAGACTGCACAGCATTACCACTTTACCTATCTGCTGTTTAATTATGATTATTGAGTTTTTAGCCAAAATAAAAAAAAAAACCTGACATTTTCTAGATCCAGAACATAGTTTCTGCAAAGCAACAGAAACCAAAGTGCTTGTTATACCTTAAACATGGCAGAACAGAGGTTCTCAGTCAGCTCGCTGGTGATGTGTAACGTCGGGATAATCTGCAGGACTCGCTCAAGAGCGTCAGCGTGACACAAAGACTGCACTTCCTCCAGCCCCGAAGCCGGGGCTTCTCTGCCGTCCTCATCCTCTTGGAGCAGCAGTAAGGTGGTAATGTATTGGTTGATCACATGATCGCGATCCAAACCAAAGGTGCTGCATGAGGGCAAAGAGGGACTTTGAATATAGGTAGACACCAAAATCTGGTGAGCAACTAGGTTAATATGAACCCAATGCTTTTGTCTGAATTTTTAAACGACTAAATGAAAAGTTGTCTGACCTACAGTACTGAAGGATGACGTCTGGGGTGATCTTTTTGTTCTTCACCAAAACAGGGATCAGATTACTCTTCATCTCTGGTTGCTGACGGAATACCGCCTGCATAGATATCTGACATTGGGGGAGAGAGCAGTTTCTAAATATAATGCTTGTTATTTTAAGCAAGTGTTTTCTTGAGGGCTTGAGCTACCGGTACCTCTAATTTGCCCAGCTTGATGCCCCACTCAGCATCAGTGATGACAGAGAGAAACTTCTTCAGTTCCTCTGGTTCATTGTGCAAGCAACTGAGATTGGCTCCAATCTTTGCAACAGCCTATAGCAGCATATTGACAATAACATTAATATTAAAGTTTCTATATTTTGCATAATATGTATTTTTTTTTTAAATATCACAACTCATAAGTTTATTTTATGATAAAATGAGTAGAAGATGTGAGGATTTATAGGTTTGGCAAAAAGGATAAGAGACTGAGTTATACCAAAATCTTGTCATAGTTTTGCCAAGTGTTGTCAATGACTTTCCACAGAATTTTGAAGACTTCTGCTTTAGTGAGGAGTGTGCAAAGGCCTATAGCCAAATCACAATCGACCACCCTCCAATTGAACACCTAGAATGCAAAGGAGAACAGTAAATTCCAAACACAAGTGTTGCAAATCTTCTGTCCCTTAGGGATGCCCAACTCGATCATCTCACCTTATTTAACAGAGCCACTGCCACGACATTCAGAGTGGAAGTCGTCGTCTTTTGGAAGTTGTTTAAATACAAATTGTACTTCTTAAGGTCCTGAGAATCATAAAGCTGAGAAGTGGGGACAGATCAGTACACAGTTTTCAGCCAAAAATGTTACAATCCGGTTCCAGCAAGGCTTTGCAAGATGGTATACCTGCACACTTAGGTTTAGATCCATGATGTTGGAGGTTACATGCTGCAGGCAGCTGCCATATGAGCTAACAAGAACTCTGAGGGCTAATTCCAGCTGACTGCACTCCTGCAGCATCTGCAGCATGTTGGAAAGAGGCCCGAGGAGCACCCGCAAGTAGTTTGAACCTTTATATGTAGGAGGTGAGATTAAAGATTAAATACACCAATTAGATTAGAAGAAGCAGGAGGAAACGCAAGAAATGATTATAAGTTTACAAAACTTACCATCAGCAAATGAACAATGGGACAGACAGGAACAGTCCAGAGGGTACAGTTTGGCATCTGGAGATTTAAAAAAAAAATAAGTCCCCCCCCCCCCAAAAAAAAGGATCAGAGACATTAATTTGCAAAAGACGGATTCAAATAATTTGTTTTTTTTTTAAATGCATCCAAAGATAAAGTGTTTTTACCCTGAGATACAGGAAGAAGGCAGTTGGTAATCTCATACTGCACAGGCAGAACTGACAATGGATCCAGAACAATGCAGTCCTCACTAAAAACATCTTGAAATGTCCACTGAGAATGGGGATCTTTTCCAGCTTCCACAGAGAAATCCTGTGACATCACACAATTTAAATAATAAAAGTTCAAAAGATTTTTTTAACCAATTGTGACATCAGTGTAACAAGAAAACATCAGAAATTTGTTCTGTGGTCTTTCAGTTTGAGGTATATTCCGCATAAATTTTATTTAAAAAAAAAAAACGAGTCTGGGTTATTACAAAACAACTTATATTTTTTTTTAATTTACTGCAAATTTATAAATGTAAATGTCTTCAATTCTCTATTACATGTACGAAAAACAATGTTTTAGCAGCAACTAAAAAAGTAAGCGTACAACCATATAATTTACCTAGTAAAGACAGGATACTGACCTTGGCTATGAAGCCGTAGTTATCAGATAACTGGCACTGTTGGTACACATCCATTGCTGTCCGTGTGCCTTTGCAAAGCTCCAAACAGTCCAGGAGCAAATCTGTAGCAATGATTAGATTGTTTTGTTTCATGTTGCAGAAAAGACTGAAAGCAGCACTAATGATGCAGCGATACGGCTGATTCAGCCGAAATATTCTGACAGAAAAGGGGTTCCGTACTCTGAGCAGCTGAAACAAAACCTCAAACATGGTTGTGACTACTATTTTATGTGTGTTCATTGAGTTTCTTTTACCAGGGTCACACACGCTGATGGCCTGACAAGCAAGGTCATGAATGACTGCTGGTAGGTCCATGTCCTCAGGAATCACCATGGGAACATCTGCCTCCAGCATCTGACACAGCATCTTAGCAGCGGTGAACAAAACTTTCCCGGTGCTGCTGTTGCAGTGATGCTCATACAGCTCACTGAGAAAAAGGACAGTGAATTATCAACCAGTAACGTCTTAATTAAGCAAGAGTTTTATCAGTTTTCCATCTCTAGTCAGAAAAAAACAAAATTCATTCATGTAAACCTGAAGATCTTGAGGGCCTTGTCCACCTTTCCCACTGTCAGAGCTCGCAGACCCAGATCAGACCAGAGCTCCTGCTCTGTGCGTTGAAGTTGCCTTCCAAGTCGGCGCAAGCCAGCCTCTGTCGAAATGGTCTTGGTCTTGCCGTCGGGATCGTTAGCCACAACTGGAGCTGTCACAGTCTTCTGCTTGGATGAGTGTCGGGCTCGAGTGTTTTCATAGGCCGTGATGTGGTGCTCTTGGATTTGTTTCCTGATTTTCGGATCCTCAAAGTTGGTAGGTGTGACGAAAACGTCAAAGTCCTCCTGAAGAAGAAAAAGAAAGGTTATGGGTAAATAAAAATAAAAAATAAAAATAAAGTTCTAAAATTAAAGAGCCACAAAACATTCCTTAAAACAAGGCTTACTTGAAGGTGGGAGATCGCTTTAAACATTACGAGGTTGTTCTCGCACTCCATGCATTTGAGGGCATCTTCTGCAAACGTAATAGAATAAGGTGTCCTTATTAGAAATGCAATTTAACATATATAATCCTTATGACTGCAATGGAAGTTTGAAATATATATAATGCAATTTAATGCTTTAGCGGCAACAGCTGTTCTTTAACTACACTCAGGTTGACGTGCTGTGATCGACATCAGATGGCCAAACACACAGACTGTAGTGACAGTATAAGAAAATGTTTTAACTTTAAAAATAAAGTGTATAAACTATGCTAAATTATTTCAAATGTACACAAAAAAAGTTTTTGGGTGTTACATTAAACTCTGTTTATGTGTGTGGTTTCAGGGTTACAGCTTAACAAGACCATCAATAATAGCCTGGGATGCGCTGGAGTCTTTTTCCAACATTATCATAAAACTTTTAATATGATTTAATCCAATTCATAATAACAATATTACCAAACTTCAACTTTGACAAAAAAATATGCTTTCTGTATATATGGTGCTCAAATATCGGGCATCTCCGAAATCTTGGGATGATTTAAGCATAATAAAAAACAAAAAAAACAAAACAAGAAGCACAGGCTACATTAAAAGCAAAAGGAACTATTAAAGTTTTACAAGAACTGATCTGACATTAAATAAAAAAAAACGAAAAAAAAAACTTACGTTTTTGTATTACATGCAAGTATTTCAGCGCCTCCACCATCACCTGAGCTACAACCATCTGGTGTTTCTTGTGCTGTTAAAAACAGACCAAGAGAAACTTAGGAGATGCTTAAAACATTGGAGCAGAGTTTATCATTTCAAGTATTTTTATTGTTCAAAGAAGTCAACATACCCTTTTATTAAAATTGGGGTAGCTTTTCTTTTACTTTGATTATTATCTCAAACGTGATATTGAATAGGGAAGAATCTGAATGAATAAGGTTAACATACTTTTCTAAACATTTGAGGTCTGAAAATCCATAATTTTGTGGGTTTTTTTTACTATTTTTCTTTTTCTGTTATGATCACATTTGCCACCATTTCTCCTGCCACTGAAATCCTCATAAAAGTGATAAAAATGAAAAGAAAATCCTGAGAGAATTGGACTGATGTACCAGTAGGGTCTCGTAGATTGGTGCCCACTTTATTGCTGTCACATTTATCTAACATTTAAACAAATAAGTTACAAAAGTGACAAGAGGCAACCAGGTAACAGCAATCACTGCTGTTCTGATCACACGTATGCAAAAGGTTGCAGCAGAGATGTCACACTTTGCAAAAACTCCTTGAAACTGTGTTCCAGCATCATTTCATAGCCGATACTGGAGGAAACGTGCAAGACTTTGGATCACCACCTCATCAGAAATGTGCTCTTTGTCCTCCAGCTGTAGCCGGGCCCACGATGCCAGATGCTCAATAACGCACTCTGCTTCTGGAGATGACAATCGCTTTAAGACGCTCAAAACCTCCTCAGACTAGCGGAAAAAAGCAGAAAAAAACTTTTAAATAAAATTCAAACAAAAAAAAAAAGGTACATTTGTAATCAAAAGTCTAGAGTTAATTTACCTTGTGTTGGCCTATCAGTTGGATGAGATAAAGGTAATTTATCTGTGATGTTGGTAGTTTGTAAGCTTCAGCTAAAGTCAGGGAGTCCTCCAGAGACGTCGGTAAGTCTTGCTTCAGGATGTATCTTATCAGCGTCTGGTTAAAACAATCAGTGAACGTCTTTATAGTTTTGGCAGGTTCAAGAGCATTCACATCATTATTTTAAAGTCAAGATTACCATGACTTGAGTGGAGTTTGAGAGATTGAAGTTGCGAATGCCATAACCCCTGAGAAGTTTCCTTATCTCCATCAGCCTGTAGCTCTCTTTTAAAAGCTCTTGTCTTTAAAAAAAAAAAAGAAAAAGAAAGAAAGGGGATAAAAATTAATCTGCTTTTCAAATTATTTTTTTAATTAACACAAAAAAATATATAAAAAGATGAAAAGTTTCATACTTTGGCCCATCCATCTCTAGGTATTGCTGAACAAGTTTTTCCACCACGTTACTCCAGGGAACCACAGCTTTCTGCATGATCTCCAGCACAGCATCCACCATCAGCTGGAGTTGACATAAACGACACAGTTTGAGCACAAACCTTACATTTTTCTCATTATAGGACAAATCCTGCAAAAGCATTTGTTTCTACTCATTAATTATTTAGATGAACTATACCCATGGTTATAAATGTGCTTGGAAGAAAGGATAAACTTACATCGGAGTCAGTCATGCAGCCTAGAACGGCCACAGCTTTTGCTTCCCATTCTGTGAAAAGTGTTGTCGTCTGAGAACTGCAGCGCTCCAGAAGATCCTAGGTAAAAGGTACAAATACAGGCATTGTCAGGAATTATGAAAAAACTGGGAGCTTCTGTGGCCAGCAGATGACTTTTACCTTGATATATCGTAGCAGAAGCTCATCAAAAGGAATTTGGTGCTCTGTCGTGTACGGCAGAACGCTGTTTTTCACCGTGGCCGCTATCAGCTCTGGAGCAGGAACTTTGTCGAGCATGAAGAACACGACGCTCCAAACAGTCCCCTTTGAAAAGAACAAGGAAAAAAACACCATTGCAATAAATAAATACACAGAGGACATTATGAAAAAAATCTATTACTAAAACAAGATCAAAGCTAAAGACTTAAAGTTGTATCATTTTAAATCATTCTAAAGTAAGTATCCTAATTTACAGTTAGTAGTCATCATTTTTAGGCAAATTCTATCAAAGCAAGATGACAAATTTGGACAGAAATATGGTACAAGTATTGCACAATAAACCTTCATATTTTGAAGCAAGCTGTGAACTTGTGTAATAAAAATGCAACATGCAGAACACTAGACATTGTTAAAGCTAAAAGAGATTCCAAAATTTACCAAAAGATCAAATCTAAGTTGGGTTGCAGAAGTTTTTATTTTAATTTTAATTGAGTCTAAAGTCGTTGGATTTCATGTGAAAATCTCACAAAGTTAAAAGCTTTTGATGATCAAAATACATCAGTAATATATTTAACAAAATTTATATTTAACAAAATAATCCACACTAACCAAAGTTTTTTCTCTTAAAACAAAGACAAGCTTTAAAAAAAAATAACACTTATTATAGACTAGTTTGGGAACATGTTATCACTTAAAGCTGCAGCACAACAGTAATAATAGACAAACCTTTTCTAAGACAGACAGTGAAAGTCTGCAGCTGTACTTTTGGTGAAGGTCCAGAAGCTGGCGGAGGTTGGACACAAGGGATCGGAGATTCTCCACCTCATCAGAACCATAATCTTCATCCTGGAATATTAAAGTAAAAAAAAAATGTGTAATGACAACAAATGGTTTAAGAAAAACAACAATTTCTATGAAATAAGAGAGTAGTAAGAAGAAACATAAAAGCATCTCACAAGAGATTTCTTCCAAGTCCAAAAAGATGGTATTCCAAGAACGGCCAAATCCAGTCCGTTTTGTGGCCAAGAGCCCTAAGGAAAACATTATATCTTGTTGTTTTTAAGATTCAAAATGTTCAAACAATGGCAAAAAAGTCAGTTTAAGAGATGTATAGGTTTACAGATAAACTTTTAAATATTAAAATGATGCTTTCTTCTGATCATAGCAGCTTCCACAGAAGTGAGGACAAATAAAAAAGCTGTTTACCTTTTCAGTCAGCTCTAGGTTTCTTGCCTTCTGCTCAAGCCATTTTGCCAGAATTTTCTACAAATACATGCAAAAAAAAAATGTGGCAGTCATTCGTTGTTTTAAAAAATATAATGTGTCGGCAACAAAACTTTATGCACAAGTAGACACAATCCCACCTGTCCTCTTGGGAGAACTTTCCTCACAAAAGGAACCAAGACCGTCCTTAACCAAGGACAGAGGTCTTGAGATGACAGGTCTTCTGGGATGGCACAGAGAAGTGCTTCGAAACTTGTTTCATCAAAGTCCAAAGCGATTTGCCCCTGTAAAAAAAAAAAAAAAAAAGAGGGAATAAATTGAGTCAGATTTCATTTGTATGATTGCTAAAGCCTTCATCAGTCATGGAGTTTGTGTTGTTTGTAACCTCATTCCTGAGCCAAAGTAGCTGTGCCCCCTTCATGTCTCCATCTCTCAGATGTGTTAGGATGTTCTCGAGATGTTCAGTGCTATTCAGAAACTCAATCCAAGCAATTCCACTGAGTGAGAAAACAGAAATAATATCAAATAAAGCTTATCTAATACAACACACATTAAGCAAACTGAACCTGTAAGATACATTAAAAAAAAGCTGGATAATTCGATGGGAAATTTGGTTTTACTTGAAATTTTCCAAGCCATGCAGGCTGCAAAAGGTTGCCAGCCTGGCCAGGGCCTCCTGGATTTGTAGAGAGGAATATCGGGAAGCCGCGTGATTTAGCATCTTTTCTGTGGTTTCGAAGGTCGGCCAAGGAGCTTTGAGACAGTAGTCGACCACATACTGCTCATCCTATAAAGAATTCAACTTTATTACAAAAAAGGAAGTCGGTACAAAAGAATGTGCTGCTGCAAGAAGTACTTTTCAAAAAATAAGAAAAGGTAGAGCTGTCAGACTTACTGAGATTTTCATCAGGTTGTTTTTGGCTTCATCTACAAGCTTAGACCACACATCCTGTCCAGAGCCGTGCGCTGATGCCGAGTCCAGCTGCTCCAGCACAAAGTCAAGCTTCACCTTATAGACAAGCTAAATAAAGGAGAACCATTAGTCATTTTGCGCCCTTTGTACAGGGATACTGTCTATTACATCAAATATCAAATTTTAGAAGAAATAAAAAAAAAAAAAAAAAAAACACAAACAGACCTCCAAATCCAGCTGAAATGCTATAGCAAATTTCTCTGCCTCTTCAAACATGTGTTTGTGGAGGAGTCGGCTAAGTCTAAAAGGGGAAACACAAGAGAGATCAGGTCCATCAGCACCCCCATGTTGAACTGGGGACACAAATATTAACGTACTAAGAAGTTCAGTAAAATGATCACCTGTTTTCTGGCAAAGCCTCAGTGAAACATTTGACAACTACAGCAGCTACTGGCTCTGCCCGACTAGAACAAAATAAATAAATAAATAAATAAACAGAACAAAAACTCTTAATATGAGAATTGTGTGAATGAAAAGTGCAATAAAAAACAACTGATCTTACTTTTCTTGGTCCTCACAAATCCCTTCAACTACAAAAATGGAGTCCTATATTTCAAGAGACACAAAACACTGTAAAATAAATAAATAAAAAGCTAGATATTTAAATGCGTAAAGATCTTGGTTGATTTTTTTTTTTTTACCATGTTTGTTTTTGTTTGGACAAGACAACAGACCGAAGAGACATCCAGAGAGTAGCAAACAGTCATAGAGGGCAGATTTCTAATCTGCAGCGAGCTGATCTGAAACAATAAAAATAATCATGTTTTTAAAGAACACTTTCTGTAATAAAATGCTTCAACAACACTTTTTACAATGAGCCAGAGCGTCTACCTGACTGCTGTCTTTCTTGGTCAGGGTAATCATCCTCATGCTGCCCTTGTCTTGGCTGTATCACACATATAAATTATATCAGACAACAGTAGTCAGGTTAAGTCTGACACAGTGATAGTACTTACACAGACATGGCGGCAGTCCCACACTCTGATGCCATTTCAAAGTCCTGAATTGCCAAATCTGGCCAACTGTGAACCAGAACAAGGATGTGCAGATCCCAAACACTCAGAACATCCTAGCACAGGGAACATTACATAAAAAAAGACATAGAACACACTCAGAAACACTTGAAATAACCGATCTTTATGATCAAATGTTAACTAAATAAACAGAGCTATTTGAATTGTGCCGAAGGGGCTTTGTCAAACAGTGCTGAAACAAGGATCCGATTATGACACCATTAGACTCACCTCAGTGTCAAGAATGTAAAGGAGATTTTCTACCACCTCCATCTTCCTCACACCTGAGAAGCAAAGACGGGAGATGCTACTGACCGGCATTTGTTTTCATTGTATTTCTTCAATTTAAACCAAAGCAAAACCACTTCGTCCATCATTAAATGTTGTTTTGTCAACTACAAATGTATCAATTTTTTTTTTTTTTTGCTTTTATAAATATCATGCTTAGAAACAAGCAATTTACCTGGAATTAAGCTGCTGTTTACTGACTGAGAAAAGCACATCCTGCCCTGAAGAGGATCCATCTTCCAATGAGTCAAGACATTTTCTTTACCTCCCTGTCAAAAGATATGATGGTGACAAAACATTTAAGACTAATGGACATGCTAAAATAAAAAAGAAACAAGCCATTTGTTTTAGAACTGTAACATTTTTTCTTAAAGTGTTTCCATTTTTAAGCAGAAATGTTGACTTCTACCAAAACCAATTAAACTGTAAATGCACTTAGTAATCATTAATGCTTCATTTTTATTATTAATATAAAATAAGACATTCTAATAATTTACAAAGAATTTTTAATGAAAAAAAGGAACAGTAATCACAGAACTAATCCAAAAATAAAATAAGATATTCTAATTATTTATAAAGAATTTTTATTTAAAGAAAACAAAGGAACAGTAATAACAGTACTTACCCCAATCATTAGGTGAATTTCATGTCCTAAATTGAACAATGCTGCTGTGCTGCAACCTTCATCGTGATAATCCTCAGTTGAACAAAAGTTTATTTTTATGAGACTCTGGAGCTGAAAATTATAAAGTAGTAAATGAGTTTAAGGAGTGACTTTTCTATAGCTTAAAAGCATGACTCACTGAACGTACCTCCTTCAAAGCTTCCAAATCCATTCTTTCAACAGCTTGAACCACACACAAAAAAAACAAATATGCATGTTAAAAGTGAAGTAATTAGTGGTTCCAAAACAAACAAGATAATTTGACAGTTCTACCTGCATCAATGTTTGCCAGTGAAAGGTTTGTAATGTGGAAAAAGCCATTCTTAATAAGAAGAAACACATGGTACGTCCCTGTGAAAAAAACAAAACATTAGGATTTTAACTTAAGAAGACAGACAAAAAACAAGCAAACACATTCAAATATGTACAAATACATGTAAACATGTTTTAGATTGTTAAGTAGTTAGAGGGTTTTGCTCCAACAAAATTTCACCTGAGAATGACTTATCCTCATTTATGATGAGATAGCGGTAGGTTTTCTTATCTCCCGTGGAAGGTTTCTCAACCAATGCCTTCAAAAGAAAAAAAAAAGATAGTAGTGCCGCAAATTAGTTAAATGTACAATAAAATACTAACTCTGCATAGAAACAAAAATCATTATTCTTCATTTTTAACTTCTGTTGCCCAAATTAGATATCTTATATAAATTACAAAATACTCAAGTTTTACAAAAACTAAAGTTAAAGAACTCGTACTCTGGTGAGGAGGATTTTCTTGTGTGGAACATATATCAAATGAAGATTTCCATTTCTTTCACAGACCACCAAAAACCTTCTTTCCAGACAAACATCAATGGCATCCACATCCGTTTCTGAAAAACACAATGCTTCAAATTATGCACGGTATGTAAATGACACATTGAACTTTACAGGTGATAACCCAAAGGCAGATTCTTGACTAAATCTCTCCAGCCTTCAAATGCAAAGCACAATAAAAACCTGAAAAGACGAACGAGCAACGAAAGATGCTTTACCAAAGTGGAGAAGCAAAAGGATGGTTTGGTAGCTCTGATCAAACAGAATCACTGTGTTGTCAACAACAACAATGCTCCAATTGGAACCACTTGAAGATGAGAGTCGGGGGTCTGTCTGCGTCTGCAAGAAGCACAATTTCCAGCAAATCAGTCAAAAGAACTATTCCTCCAAAATGCATCAAAATCCCCTTTTAATAAACAAACTCTAAAAAACCCCCACCTCAGATTGTTAAATATTTCCATTCCCCTTTTGCAGAAAGTAGTCTACTGTACGACGAGTATGTTTATTCTATACTAAAAGTGAGGCAGTATACTTGAAGTATACTTACATTTATTTTTATATACTAATGTTCCAATTTAGCCTGAAGAGATATTCAGTTAATTTACTTCCTACAGTATATGTCCATACTTATACTCAAGTATACTAAATAAAATGAGTGCACTACTTTTTTTTTATGTTTCCCGCCTGCAGACACAGCAGCCTAACTCCTTCTGCATCATCACTGGAGACTTTAACCACATCATCACCATAGAAACAGAGCGCTTGGGGACTTCACTGATGTGTACTGTCCCACTCGGGAAAATAAAACTCTGGGTCTGCTGCATGCAAATGCAAAGAATGCATACAGAGACACACCATACAACGTTACTGTTTACATTTATGTTACTATTTTTTTTTAATTCTGATTGGCTAGAGGTCGTACGTAGCCACACCCCTAAACTGTTCAAAGAATTATTTGAACATGGTTTCAATAAACTAGTGTTACTAGAAACTGTGAAATACAGGAGTATGATTACCTTATTGGAGGAGGAGATTCTGACCAGTGTGTCCACCTGGTACAGGCCGCTGCCACTGTCCTCCCTAGACACACCTTCATAACGGACTGTGTTTGTGTCCTCGTTGATCAACAGCTCAACGTCGCTCCACATCGTCATTTCATTGAGCGCTAAACACTAGGCAGAAGTACACAAAGCTAATAGGCTAATCTCTAAATACGCAGAGCTTGTCTTAAGTTTAACTATGATGTTCGCGCAACCAAAGCAAAAACTAAGATTTAACCGTAACTATCAATCTAAATAAAAGTTAAGATGCGCTAGTCGAATCTAATCTAATTGCTTGTACAAATGTCATCGCCCAACGTTGGCAAAAATTCAAGAGTTTTCGGACAAAAACGGACTCTCAACACCGAGCACTAACCAAACTGCTCTTCGTTAGCTTTAGAATTTGGCGGGTCGTTGTTCAGTCATGTCAGTTATGCGTTTAGTTTTCCTGCGCACTGTCTTCCAGGGGCAATATATAGTACCTACCCAGACTTACAAAAAGACATGAATCTTTTTATTTACTTTTTTTTTTTAAGAAACTGCATTTTAAGTCGTCACAGTATCACAAAAGTCGTTGTTAATAATATTTTAATTCTACGCAAAGTCTCTGTATTATTTGATTGTAAAAGGTGCAATCTCAAAACCAATAGTTGCCTGAGAAACTAAAAAGAGGGATTGGAATGGTTGAGGGACAATGGGAGGGACGAGAAGGTTGCCAGGTTTGATCAAATCAACCCAACGATTTACAGTCGGGGAAAGATTTGTGGTTTTAAATTCAATGTTCACATCTTCGACACTTACAGCAATTCTTGTATGAAGAATGTTGTAGGATTTTTGGTTAAAAATATATCATCTGCTTGTACAGCTATATATGCTGAGAAATACTTATTTTAAAGTTGTAAGATGCTTTACAACTTGCTTAAATAGATCATGGTTACTTTGTGTAATGTACCGTCTTATTTTTCTTAATCTAGTAAAACAACCCATCCGAATTGCCCGAATAAAGGATTCTGAATGCAAACCTGGCAACGTCAACATTTTTGAGCTAGGCAAAACTGCGGCCTGGTAGCCAGAAGCAGTCCATCCTGGTCCGTTGATAGCGAATTCTAAAGTCATTGATCCGTAGTATTGTTCTGCTTTCAAGTCATGTCGGTAAGTTCCATGATCTAAAGACAACTGAGATGTAGCCAAATCTAATATATTTACTTTACTCTATTTTTGTTTATTTCGCAGTAGAGACAAAAAAATCACTCCGAAGATGGCGGCCTGTGCTGTTGTGCTGGTTAGCGTAGCCACAAAGCAAACACATGAAATGTTTTAAAACGTAACGATAAGTCTACGACGGCGCTTCAGTTTGATGTAAAAAGTCGTCTTATATCCGTTTATTACAGTATGCGAAACAAACTTAAAATGTATGTAATTAGAAATGTACTGATTTGTTACCAAAAAGCTTAGCAACGCGAATACCTCAAAATTAATACTAGGACAACGGTGGGACTAACTAAGTTTATAATATAACCCAGTCCCGGCTCTTGGGCAGTTCCAAATAAGGTGGCCATTGTTCTTATAGAACAAAATAGTTGGATGTTAGTTGTAATGAGTTAAAGTATTTCTATTTTGTTTAAGTATAGTTAGAATAGATAGTTACTGTGCTCACAATCATGATTCGATATTAGGCATCATGCTAAATAATGATGCAAATTGCAGAACTGTTATTAAATCATCCACCATCTTTATCTGATGGGGAAAAGCATCAAAAGTTACAATATTTAATCATTGTAATAATAGTAGTACACAATTTTCTTATGTTATATTAAGGTGTAGAATTATGTACTGAATGAAGTCAACATTGTTTGATTATGTTTTATTAGGTGGACTTGCTGCTGACCTGAATTGACATTTCTCTGTCTTTCAGGGAAGTGACAATGACTCTGTAGACATGGCAAGATCTGGATCTCCTGTTTACCACAGAAAAAAACACAGTATGGAGTCATCGAAATCTCCCAGAACCTCCAAACGCCACCATTTAAAGTCTAAGTCACGCTCGCGCTCCAGGGACCGAAAAAGTAATTATTTAAAAATTAGATTTACTGTAGAATTTTGCAACTTTATGTACTTGAAGTTATAAAGCAGTTACATTGATTTGGGTATTAAAAAAAATGTTTTCCTTTTTTTTTTTTTTGTAGGGGACAGAAAACACAGACGAAGTCACAGCAGGAGCAAAGAGGTAAATAATACATTTATGTAAATTACTTTAAATGCTTATTCTGTGTTTTTTTTTTTTTTTTTTTTTTTTTTTAAGCCATGATTTGTAAATTAGGTCAAGGTGAGTGTTTGGACTTACATGGGAGAGAAAAAAAGTACACTCTTTTCTCATTTAAAAGCTTTTATGTTCCTAACGGATCAGGACAATGAAAAAGAATCTGAGCTAATCTGAGTTAGGTCTATGAGTTATCTCAGTCAACACTGTAACTTAGTCATTTATTGAACAACGCCAAAAGAACGGATCAGTATCTTAAAATTACATTACTTTCTTGGAAGGTAATGACATCTCGATCAACATGATGTTGATCAAAATGTTTAATTATTTAAACATCCAAACTTGGAACCCCTGTAAAAGCTGCAGATTTAAAAGCTTTATGTGTTGAGTATTTGGGGGTTGGGTTGACAGGGGAAGCAAAAGTTGCAGCCAATTTTTCTTTACAAAACTTTCTAAATTGTGGATAAGATTGTTTTTTACTTCCTGGCTTAAAATTCTGTAGCTGAAATGCTAATAAACAACAACAATTTGGTCAGTGTGATTGGTTTCAAAAACTAAATAATCACTTAATGAATCACAATAACTAGAAAGAAGAAGACTATTCCAACCCAAAATGGGATTCGCTAGCATACTGACCCCTAAGTGTGCCTTTTTTTTTGTTTCATACAACCCAAAAAGATTTTATTTGTCCTGAATGAAAAAGAACTGTGTCAAAAAGAGTTTACTTTCTTTTTCACATGTCTGCAAAAAAAAAATTTGACTAGAAAAATATACGACAGGAGAGAAAAAGTTGGCAATTGTTCACATGAAAAGCCAGATGTCTTAAGGAAAAAATGTCCTTGGGTCTCTGTCTTTGTTTCTAACCATATGAAATGGTGAAGAAGTAGGTTTTTTTTTTTTTGTTAAATCATGTGTTTAGATCATATGATAACATTTCTACACTAAATCATACTCAGCGTGCTATTGCACGAAGAGACTGAACAGCGGACCCTGCTGACATAGCAAAATAATATGCCTACTACGGGGACAGGTAACTTTCAAACTCCTATTTGTCACACATTATTGGTACAATACTGTTTTAATTCTTTGATCTCTTTCAGCTAGGAATGGACAATCTTTAAGTTGTAGTTACAACCAAAGTCTAAATGATCACATTTGGATGTCTAGTCCTTCATTGATAGTGTTTGGCTACTCTGAATGGTGTCTAAACTTTTTTACATTTAGAATTCTCTGATAATCTGAACTCAAAATTTGCATTATATTTAATTTAGTTAATACCCCCCACCCCCCCACCCCCAGAAAATGTCTCATGAATTTTGAAATAGTTTTATGAAATTATTTCATCTCAAACTGCAAAATGTCAACACTGGTGCTGCTGACTGCTTTGTGATTTCTATGTAGATGGGTTTTAAGTTGGTATTTTTTTTTTGTTTGTTTGTTTTTAGGTCAAATTTTTTGACATACCTTTCAATGTAAGCCATGGTACTAACTCTTTTTGTTGCACTATTTTCCTGAAAGAGACAACTTCTTCTTAAAACAGGCACGAAAACGGGATTCTGACAAACCATCAAAGTCGCACAGAAAATCAGGGGAGCAGCAAGACCAAGACAGACTTGGTCCAGCGGAGAATGGAGACGAGCGATCCAGGCGCAAGGAGAGGAGATCTTCAAGGGGGAGAAGCTTGTCCAGATCACATTCAAGAGAGAGGTGGGTCGGCCTAAAAACTTGCTTTTTAACTGACAAACCAGAAGAAAACCTTTTAGTTTAATCTAATACAACTGTTTTTATTTTATTTTGTTTCTTCACTTTTGCGATTATTACTGAAGTTTTTCTTCTGAATTATTTTGATTTTAAGGCGACACCACAGCAAAAGTAGAGACAAAAGGCGGTCTCGATCACGCAGCCGCGACAGAAAGAAGAAGGCCAGGTCTCGCTCAGGCTCAAAGACCAAACATCATCGTCACAGCAGAAGTCGCAGCAGGAGCAGGTGAGTTCATCAGAAGAGACACAATAACACAAGATTCTTTTTCAGTGTATACTCTATAAACATTCTCATTGTTCATGTCAGAAGGCTTTCATGTTGTTTTAGTAGTTAGTGATGGACCCTAATTGGGCTATTTCTCCCCATCGTTTTCCCCTAATGTGACTGCTTGGATGTGCTGATGCATCTTTGGGTTTCCATTTCTGAGAACAACACTTTTTCTGTGTTTTAATTATGCTGCTCTAATCAGTCATTTTTTTTCTGTCACAACCCTCAGGCAGCTTCTACAGCAAGCTCGGTAGAAAAAAAGCTAGTAAGATCCCAAATCTAACTTGATGGAGATCCGGCTGAACCCTATTTTAAGATTTGACTTCCAGGGTTTCTTGCTTTGGTGGCGGAGTGTCTGTGCTAAGACAAAAAATTTCCAGTTGCGTCCTACCAGAGATGTACCAATACCTCCCTGCTTGACACCCACCAGTTGCAACTGGATTGGAGGGTTAAACCACCAAATGATTCTCAGGTGTGGCTGTGACTGCTGCTCATCACTCCCTCACGGGATGAGTCAAAACGCTGAGAACACATTTGCCACTCTCAAAGGTGTAAAAACCTGTTTTGTGCACAAGGTGGAATGTCTGGCGGCTCAGTGTCCTCTACTGCTCTCAACAGAAAAACAATGTCGATTTAAATGTAGAAAGCAGCTTTCCTGTTAATAATTCAGAGTTGTAATCGTATCTTTTTAGGGAACGCAAGAAGAAGATTGAGAAAGTTATCAGAAAGAGCCGAAGCAGGTCGGTTAGCCCAATAATTTTCCGTGGTCGAAACACAGCTATGGATGCACAAGAGGCCCTCGCCAGAAGGTAGAGAGTACCATATAAAGTGTTCTACCTAATTAAATTTTCTCTGCATATTTAACCAACACATCAATTCCAAGCAGAATTTTAACTTTTAACTATATGAAATCCTCTTTTCTTGGAATAAATATTTCAGACTAGAAAGAGCAAAAAAGCTACAGGAGCAGAAGGAGAAAGAAATATTTGAAAAGCAGCAGCAACAACAGGAAATTGCTACAAGTAAGAGTTAACTGACTGCAAACATGTATATGATATATCTGTATAAATTCTGGTGCTGATTGAGCTTCTTTTCCCCTGCAGCAGCTCCTGTTGCAGCCACTTCAAACCCTGCTCTCAATGTGGCTGCCCTCCTGGCTTCTGGGACACAAGTCACCCCTCAGATTGCCATGGCAGCACAGATGGCAGCGCTTCAAGCCAAAACTCTGGCAGAGACTGGTATTGCTGTGCCCACCTATTACAACCCCTCTGCTGTAAACCCAATGAAGTTTGCAGAGCAGGAAAAAAAGAGGAAAATGCTGTGGCAGGGAAAGAAAGAGGGGGTAGGTTTCTCTATTTTACATGTGGTAACTGCAAAACAAATGATTTAATTTAGCTTTGAATATTGAGTATTTGGTTTTATTTTTCTAGGACAAATCCCAAACAGCCGAGCTCTGGGAGAAGCTAAACTTTGGAAACAAGGACCAAAATGTAAAATTTCGGAAACTAATGGGTATCAAGGTTCGAGTGTTGCTTTATTCCCCAATGTTATAACTTAAAACTGACCTTTCCAGGAAATATTTCAAAATTCAAATCCCCCCCCCCCCCTTTTTTTTTCTTCCGCAGGGAGATGATGAAGCAGAAGCTTCCAAACCGATCAATGAGGAAGGCCTAAAAACTCTTCAGAAACAGGAGGAAATGTTCCGAAATCTTGACGTCCAGTACGAGATGGCCCGTTCCCAGACGCACACCCAGCGGGGAATGGGCCTCGGCTTTACGTCTTCCTTCTCTCGTGGAATGGATTCAGTTTAGTGCCTGTGGTCGTCATCGCCAATCATTCGATCGTACGAAACTACCAAGTCATCAATAGCCCTCAAGCCTGCACGGAAGTCGTTTCAAATTTGTAATTTATTTATGGACAAAGGTCTCACATATTGTAACGTTATATTGTAAATAGCAATACACTGATTTCATCTCAGTGTGTGTATGTACATCTTTGGAAAAGGATGCATCATGTTGACTTGTTGATGCTGAATATACATTCGTTTTCAATGTTGTGGTAACTTTTTTAAAAACCCAATATGTACATAATGTTGTGACTAGGTGGACACCAAATACACCCGTTTAGAAAGAGGCATTGAAGGTTACCGTAGCACTGGAATTTCTCAGCTTTGAAAAAAGACTCAAATGTCTCTTAAATTGCCTTGAGATGATTAATGGATACAATGACCTTTTTTTCTGAAATGGTTCTGAATTAAATGGTTTTGTGTTAGGAGAATGTGTCTTTTTTTTTTTTTTTTTACAAATTAATAAAACGTATTAGTTGGTTTTAGGTTGAAAGTTTTCTAAGAAAATCTGCTGCAGAATCGAAAGATTGTGCAAATCTACATTTTATTGCCAGCTACTTCATTAAAAAAAATCAATATTTGTTTCACATGTTAGTAGTTGAAAAACTGATACAAACTTATAAATAAGAAAAATATAATGAAAAAACGTTTGAAAAGGAACAAGCAGAGGCAAGGTGAAGACTGAACTTTTAAATAAAGACAACTCCTAAAATTAATTATTACTATCCCAAATGTAATTATCTTTATTATACTACTAAAATCCTTTGTTAAGTCCTTGTACATGCTAGTATTTACCATATATTCTTGTATTGTGCCCATAACGTATACTTGGAACTGTTTTTAAACTTGACTTTTTTTTTTTTTCAAACCCCAGAATATAATATAAAAGTTTTTGCTTTGCACACAGCACAGATACAAAATCCTCTATGGTAATAAAGAAATTCGTTTTGGAGGTTTGCGTCCTTAAATTCTAAATGTTAATGTAATGATAACCTGTTTTCATCCAACTTTGAAAAAGTGATGTCTCTTCTTTATGTTGTTCCAAAATGTTCAGGGATTTCATTTAATTGCCAGGTAAACCCAAAAAAAAATGAATTAAACATGAGTAACTTTCCTTTAGTGTTTCCTCAAACACTTCAGTCAGAAAGCTGCCATTGCAAGGCACCAACCAGAAATGTGGAGTTCAGCATCTTGCCCAAGGACACTTGGAAATTTGAGCATGGACCTTTAGATCAGACACAACTACTCTCCACCTGAGTCACAGCTACCCCAACTTCTTAAGTGTGGTCAGACACATCAACACAGTCCATATGTTTTAATAAATCCATACATTTGTAATGTAACAAAATGTGCATACTTCACATGTCCACAGAGCCAAATACTTCATAAAATGTTACTGAATAAATCCAAAATATTACAGCGAGTTATGTGTAGTCGCGGCTCTAAAAGTCCTCTCTTATTTACGCAACCCATAACCTGACAAGGGTAAAATAATAAGTATGTCATTCCCACCACGCATCGCACATATCCCATAATGCATCTCGACCAACCCCTGTGTACCTGTAACTGTGGTGCATTCAAATGCAACAGAATAAATACTAGGCTGCAGATGTAAAGTGACTGCTAAAGAGTATGTTAATTAAAGACAAGTCCTGAATATTATTATTCCTATTCGACCCTAAACTACAATATCCGCTGGCTGTCCGTCTACCGGCCCGCCAGCTGCCTGAGTGCCGGCATGACAAGCAAAAGAGTTCCGCAGCGGGCCGGAGCTCATAGGAGCTATGTCCAGTATGGCGGAGCAGGAAGCTTAGGCATCCTAAATCTTATCATATTTTTCTTATTTTCATCGAGACAATAATAAATCGATCATTCTTGTTTTTATTTTTCCCCTCTTCAACAAATGTGGGTCACAGAGACATGGAGGTACCAGCAGAAAGCGGCTTTTGCAGCAGGATGGAGTGTGTATGTGAACGAATCCAGACGCCACATGGAGACCTAATTACCGATGCTTTTGTGCTTTTTACAATAAATAAATTTGATCTCAAAACATTATCCGTGTCTTCCATGCGATGTAATGAGACACACACAGACAGAAATGTGAAGGTATCTGCTGTGAATCCAAATATTGCTCACATCCGTGTTTATGAATGACTTATGCCGTGAATAATTATTTTGTTTGCACAAATTAATTAATGCGTGGGAACAAGATATTTATTATTTTACCCATGTCAGGTCACGGGCTCAGTACTTATTTGCATATTAAGCTTGAATAAAGCACATGTGCAACGCCGGTTATGAGGTTATGGTTTGCAAACTCCAGGATGAGGAGCAAAATTGGAAATTCACTGTGCCTTTTTTCTAGAGTTGACTCCTCACATAAACCCATCCAATGAAGCAGCAGAGTTTGCATTGCTTCAGGAAACAGTTCTTTGGCCAGCTCCTCAGCAGGCGGCAGATCACTTATTCTTTCTATATGCTGAACTTTAAAGCCCTCCACTTTGTGACTAATGCTGCTGTTGGCTGCATGAAACTGCTCCCCAAGCCAACGCCCTATGGAGGTAAGCAGGCAACTTGAATATGCAGAGTCCTTTGTCCAGTCTTTAGCCTTGAGCAGGGCTAAAATAGTTACAGCTGCATCCTTTTCTTCTAGAGTCCCTTTCATGTACCGAGCAATGCTCTCCACAAGCAGCAAGATGGTGTCGAGTTGTTCAGCACAGCTTTGGGATGGACACGAAAGCTGTTCTTCCAAGCTGCGCAACTTCTTTCTGAGTGTTGACACAAGTAACTGTCTTTTTTCATTGTGGATACCAGCTCCTGAAGAACAATAGTCGTGATCTGCCGAAGTATCAGCTGCTTGGGTGCCACATGCAATTGTCATTTCTCTGTCAGTCTGACAAAGTGAGGGTTTGTGTTTTGATGGGATGTCCGAAATGCTGAGAGGCACTGATGAGTCGAGCTGCACATTCAGGTGGTAATAGGGTTTTAATGGGTTGTCATTGATATGTGATTTCCAAATGTCCTACAAAGAAAACACCATTAGATAATTTGTTAAAGTACAAGGAAATATACAGAACACCATACGCCTTGTGCCTCCCCTAATTTCTTTTAATTTAGCTTCTAATAAGTCAGAATATCTTGACTGGGCCAGCTACTTGCCTGGTCCTCTTTTTGTCCAAATGTCTCGAATTTCTTTTGAAGAAGATACCATATATTTCATCACAAAGCAAAAAACGGTTTCAGGAAATTTAAATGGCTATTGCTGAAACCAACTTAGACTACTTCTACCAACACTAGAAGCAAATGTAAGTAGAAAAGAGGTGTTAAGAATCTCCACAATCTGCACATACTTGTAAGTTGTCCAACACGGCAAGCTGGTCTTGCTTGCTGTACATTTCAAATGCAACGCGAAAAAGCCCCTGAATGCTGTAAAACCACAGACTGTTATCTGCAGTAGACACCTTCAATCCCTGAAACCTAAAAGCTGCAACAAACATTAAAGAAAACCTTAGGATGTTGTTATGTCTTGCATTAATGTAGACATTTGATAAACCTTTTACCTGAGGAAAATTTTATTTTAGTGGCAAGTTCTTTCTTGGAAAACTTGGCATGGTACCTTGGGTGGTTCTCTATCCGGGTGTCAGTGTTGGAGAGGATATCAGCACCCAAAAAGAGTGGAATCATCACTGCACTCTGAAACATGGAGAAGCAGTGAGCCTCGGCAAAGCACAGTGGGCCACAGTTCTTTGGTTCTGCTAAAGCGGGGACTACAAGGCCAGATGTGATCTAACAAATAACATTTGGAGAACTTTATTTTGGGGAGGCACTAAAATGAATTCATTCATTTTCTAATCCGTTTTTTCCCTTTCGGGGTCACGGGGCTGCCGGAGCCTATCCCGGCCACTCATGAAAAATGAAACAATTATTAAAATTAAGCGAAATAATCCTCAGCCACTCACCTGGTTGGAGCATTCTGTTAGTCTAAACGATGCTAAATCTACCAAGTAAATAAAACGAAATTTCCTAGAGCCCACCTCCCTATGTGGTAAAGACAAGCAACTTTCCATTGTCATCAAGTTAGACTGACATGCGATACGGAGAAATCGGGAAAATCCTTCGAAATCAAACAAAAAACAAACTAACTATTTCCTCCCACGTGACATGAGAAGAGCCAATCAGTGCAGAGATACTTTCCTTTGACCTCATAACGTAGCTTTGCGTGGCCTGGGCGTCAAAAAAATGGCGGAGGTAGATTTTGGCGACAGCGAACTGTTCCAACAACTTGATGACAATGCACCGTGTCTCCCGCAGCACATTCACTTCACCGACGAAGATGAAGACGTGCAGACGACCCAGCTTCGAAGCAGACTGGAGGAGTGCGAAGACACCATTGAGAGGCTCACCGAGGAGAATATCCTTGTCACTTTGAATTAGCACTGTTAGCATGTTTGCTAACGTCTTAACAGCAAGTCTCCCATTTGAAACCAAAACTGAACATTAAATGAACACAGTAATGAACTGCGATACGTATATTTTCTTAACCGTTGATTCACATAAAATGTTACGTCGGAAATTAAACATCCTGACGCGGCCAAGGTAATGAAATGAACGCTCGACTGGCGATGTTTGAAAAATCAACAAGCTAAAATTTGCTGAATCAATAATTGTTTGTGTTTTGCTCCAATTTTTCAGTGGCATCACAGTCGAAGATGTAAACATCGACGGGCCACTACTTCAGATCCTCTATACAAATAACATAATTTCAAAGTAAGTTGTGTTTTTCTCCACTTAGATTTTTTTTTTCAAACAACACAACTTTATTTAAATTACTTTGATGCAAATAAAATGGAAATAAAGGTTTTTCTTTTCCTTTTTAAACTCCTTTAATTTGTTTTGCCCTTCAAGGCAATGTCGTCAAGAAATTGAAGACTGCGTTTGTAAGATGATTTCAAAGCACCAGAAACCAGGCAATGAAAAGTCATCTTTGTATCACACAAAGCCACAGGTATTATTTAGAAAAAACTATTAATATTCCACACATAAGCTGTTGGTACTTGATTATATACTCTGTCTCTACAATCACTTAAAGAATTCAGCTTTTTCACTGGAAGAAGACCCACAGAAAAGTTCTTCCAGCAGTGTGAAAACAACAACAGAGGCCTTTAAAGTGAGTATAAATCTAATTGCTTTATTGTAAATATTGTAAAAACTATGTGATGAAGATTGTGTATTTACTGACAAATGAAAAGGGTAATGATATATTTATTTTGTTGTGATATGTCCCTTTTTTAGGTGGTTGGAAGTGTTTTATATTTCACTTCTTTCAGTGTGGACAAACTTGGACAACCTATTGTGAACGACAACCCCCAGCTGACTGACGGATGGGATGTTCCTACGTATCTTTCAATTGGATAAATTAAAACGTTCAAAATGCGTCCTTTTTTTAACTATTAAAGAATATCTTTTAGTTTTTAAATCAACAAAACAAATTTGAAGGAAAATACTACAAAAACTTCCTGAATTATGCAAAGTTACCAACAGGTTTTTAACCAAGTCATTGGCACTGATGGGCTGGAAATAGAAATGAAAGACAAAAGGTAAGTAAAAAAAAACAAACAAATATTTTTCAACCTTTTATTTGGTTATTAAATTCCGACTTTCTTGTTTACATGTTCTATGGCTTATTGCTATACAGTTTCTATAACAATCTATTATTTCCTCTTTTTAAGACCCAAGTCTATGTGTTTTAACTGTGGGTCCAGCGCTCATCAACTAAGAGACTGTCCCAAGGTACCACTCATGATTTGTAAATTTGACATTTATTTATGGAACTGAAACATGCAAAATATTGAAATTACACTTCCCATTTTTACACATTGTTACCTCTCTAGCCCAAAGATTTTGCAGCCATTAGTGAAAGAAGAAAGGAGTTTAATCAGGGCAATAACCAGGCCATGCAGACCAACCAGCGATACCATGCAGATGAAGTAGAGGAGCGATTCGCCAAATACAAGCCTGGAGTCATGAGGCAGGATTTTCCGACTAACAAAGTTGTACTAACAGAGTTAGAAGATATCTTGATCATAATTGTTTTTTTATGTTTATTTTTCACCAGTGAGGAGCTATTGTCAGCACTTGGAATTGACAACAACACCCTCCCTCCTCTGATTTATCGCATGAGGCAGCTTGGATACCCACCAGGGTGGCTTAAAGAGGCAGAGATGGAAAACTCTGGTTTATCTCTGTATGATGGAAACGGTACTTTTTGTCTTAATATTTGTAATGCTTTTTTTTAAATCAGAAAATACCAGCAAGTATACAGTCTTTTGATGTCACAAGTTTGAACTCTGTTTTTCAGTTTCAGCTGAGACCAGTGGAAAAGACCAAATTCTCTCTTATGATGTTTCCAAACTGGTGGATTTCCCAGGCTTCAATGTACCTGCACCACACAGAATGAGAGATGTATGTTTTAATCTATATGTGCATCATATATATTTTCATTATTAGTTGGTTTGCAAAAAATAAATAAAATCGTTCTTCTGTGTTATAGGACTTCAAGCAGTACGGTTCAATTCCAATGCAGAATGTCCACATGAAGACTAATTATGCAGCCTACCTGTCCAATAGCTTTCCTGTGGTACTGTAACCATGACATTATTGCTGATGAGAAAATAATACTTTACAGTTCTTCCGTGGCCAGACCTTCAATGTAGTCCTGTTGATTCTCATTTGTGTCTGCCATCAGCCTGATGCCACCTGCAACAAAAGGCAGCAACAGTTTGATTCATCTCCTCAGCAGAGGAAGAAGAGAAAAAGTAGTCCAAATCGCACGTTGGACAGCTCAGACATGGATATTGAATCAGGTATGACATATTATCTGTCAATATAAATCATTCACAATAATGAAAATCACTTTCAAGCTTACGGGAATTATGTTACTTTCCACAGACCCTGAAGAGCCTTACCATCATCCTGGTGACTTTCAGTTTCAAACTCCATTGCCTCCTGGTTCTCCTTGCTTCAGTACACCCCCCCCTTTACCTCAGGGCACTCCCCCTGCTACACCTACTCCCCCTCCCCTTCCTAAGGGTACACCTCCACCAACACCAACCAACGGGTCACCAGCTCTGCGAGGCCAAAAGTGGGCAGCAAGTGAAGGGACAGAGGAGGGCATGGAGGATCACCTGACTCTGGAGGAACTGGAGGAGCAACAGAGAATCATCTGGGCTGCTCTAGAAAATGCTGACACCGCCACCAACAGTGACTGTGAAACACCTGCCTTTGGAACACCTGCCCCCAATTCCCCTAATGTCTCCACCCCTAGTCACACAGCCACAGAGACGGGAGAAGTTGAAGTAGCAGTTGGTCCATCAGGAGCTACAGAGTCTTCCCAAAGCAGTGAATTTGAAGATGAACCAGGAGTTCCAAAGATTTCCACCCAAAACTTGGACTCTATCAAAGCTGAGAATGGAGGTCCTGAAAGCCCAGAGCCTTTGAAGTCTCAAGATGATTCTCCCCAAAGTCCTGGTCCAGTAAAATCCCAGGAGGACAGTCCCCAAAGTCCTGGTCCAGTAAAATGCCAGGAGGACAGTCCCCAAAGTCCTGGTCCAGTAAAGTCCCAGGAGGACAGTCCCCAAAGTCCTGGTCCAGTAAATCCCAGGAGGACAGTCCCCAAAGTCCTGGTCCAGTAAAGTCCCAGGAGGACAGTCCCCAAAGTCCTGATCCAGCTTTAACTCCTATGGAAGATGGTGCTTCGGCTAAGCATGTGGAGAAAGTAGCAAAAGTACCCCACAGGAGCAAATTTGCGTCTGGTATTGTTCCATTTGAAGATACACCTGAGTTCACTGAGCTAGCTGAAGCTACAGGAACTTACCTTAAGATTAGGGACTTGCTTAAAAGTTCCCCAAGAAGTTTGATAAAGAAAAAATAAGTTTACATTGAGATCCAAGTGTGGTGACTTTTTGTTTATATTAAAAAATGTTCTTTTATTTTTTGAAATTTTGTTTTATTTTATATGAATGAAATCATCATAAGGGAAATTCCTTTGGTAATACAGCATAAAAAAGGACCACTTTAGTTTTTGTAGCAGATGTGTTACTCGTTTAAATTTTTTGTAAAAATTGAGTAGACACAAAAATGACCTTTGTAGATGTTAAGACAGTTGTGTTTTTCTGGTTTTTTGTCTTCTGCTGTTCAAACATTAGTAAAAACATGCTTTTATTGTGCGTTACTGTTTTATTTTTGTGCATACACACACAAAACACGTGAATGGGAATTGTATTATTAGACATAGCAGAAAAATGCACACATTTAGAAATGATCCGCATGCCTGTTTTTCATAATAAAACACCCGAATCTTGTTTCTGTCTAGAGCTTTAACATGTTAATGTCTCCCACATGATGAAACAATTATTTTTGAAACGCCTGCTTTCATTGTCTTATTTTATTTCTTATATAGGCTTAGGTCGGTTTTTTTTTAATAGAAATTACTGCGTTTCTTGTGAAACGTCGGAGTGCTTCATCACACCGAATAAAACATCTTTGGTCGTCACGCAGCCCTGACGTTACTGTTGGGCTGCCAGTGCTCGCGCGCTGGGTTGGTCTTGTCTGCTCAGTCTTCCTAGGCGATGAGCAAAAATAGTTAGCACTATTTTCTTAGTCACGTTTCTTCCTCTGGACAGAGAGTGTACTGGGTCACATTTGGTGAGTTTTTATTTTTACCTTGAGGGCATGAGGTTTTATAAATGCGGTAGGTAATTTGCGAATAAAACAAGGGAACGCGAGGGAAAGTTGTTCAGATAGTGAAGACGTTACTTCATTTGTTAGTTAAGCTAACTAGCTAACCAGCACCTCCCTTGGTTCTCACCTCTGCTCGGGCCTCGCTGCTAACCTTACTTGGCTATTAAGCACGTCTGTTCTTTACTGTGATACCACAGACAGATTAGTTTAATCCGAGGAAGTGACAGTGAGGAGGGCTACTGCGTAGTAGTACAGCCAGAGGGGAAGCTGTCCCGTATCCATATGTGGCTAACGCCGACTTTCAACTTGTGGCGGCGGCAGTAGTGTTCCCTGCTGGAGTGTCGGTGACAATGCGGAGACTTTTGGACTTGTGGAATTTGCTCGCTTAGCCTACAGCATCTATTGGTTTGTAAATCTATCATCCTAGCATACACGCGCATAAGCAATCACAGATACGCACATAAGTGTCAAAGGACGACTGTGTGTTATAATACTGCTGTCAGATTTGTGCCACCTCATCAATCAAGCTCTCAGCCCGTTAGCTACCTCAGAGAACGAGGCAAGTTCAGTCAACATGCCACATAAGTCAAGAGGGCCAAACATTTGACTTTACCGATTAACACATAAAATCAAAGCAGCTGTGTTCAGCAAACCCCGGATTGTTGCATATCTGAGCTGTAGAACAATTATGGGGTGTGACCAGCATTTTTTACAACGTTGTTTTTCTTTTTCAGTCAGACCCTAAAATGTAATTTATTTATTTTTCCCCGTTTCCCTTTATAAAACTACATAGTTATTTCAGATTTATACATTTAAGATCAAATCTGATACGGTTGCTCATCGCACAGTAGATGAATATACACACACACACACACACACCTGTCTTTAAGAATATCTTTTCTTCACTCTTGTTGAACTAATATGTGTTCACAAATGGAAGACAGGATGTTCCTGCCGGTCTACACTTAATGTTGGTGCCAGCAGGGGCCTTCATAATCATCCCTGCAGATGTTTCCTAAGTAAGGAAAAAAGTAGAGCATGGATTGGCCTTGGTTTAAAAAAAAAAAAAACAATCTCAGGGAGTGGAAGAAGAAGAAACAGATAATTCTCATTTCTGGAAGCTGCTCATGATTTGGTGGTGTTTCATATCCTCTGTGTGTGGGGCAGAAAACAGCAAATCTAGACCTAAATTCTGGTAGCAGATAAAATGACATTTCAACTTTATTTTGGATTCTTGGTTAGTTGAGTCTATGCGAGTTTTTTGTTTTAGAAAATCTTTGCAGCTTTTGTTTTTGTCTCTGTTTTACAGACCACTTTTCTTATGTCTTCAGTGTAGATTAAAGAAAATGAGAGGAGGCACCTGATTGTAATATAAATTAAATTAAAGTTGTGTATTTTAGATGCATCCTGCATTCTCAAACATTTAAAAATCAATGGCACGACTCTCCCTCCAGTCACAAAGTGTTAGTCGTTGGCAGATTACAGTAGCTGGACATTTTTCAGTGTAAGTGGATCATGTGCAGTGGACTGAAGCAGCTTACCAGCCAAAGCAGTTTTAGCTCTAAAGCTCTCAGATGTTTACTTCTACCTATCATTTATCCTTTTTTTTTTTATAATTTTTCTTTTGTCTTGCTTTTGGTTTTTAAAATTAAAAAATGTTTTCATGTGATGCAATTTGAGCTGACACTGTCAGAAAAGTGCTCCACAAATAAAGATTTGGTTTATGCTAAAAAAAAAAAAAAAAAGTATACAAAATATTGATGATGCTTTTGCAAAGGTTTTCTTTTTACTTGTTTAAAAGTATTCATTTTAGAATTTGATGCATTTAACTATGGAAGTTAGTCACTTTCTGTGTCTTGTTCTTTCAACCTCAGGGCATTACTGGGTGTCAGACGTGGCATCAATCTAAAAGTGAAGCACTGCAGAAACTGGGACACAACTGACTGGTTATCTTTCATTTTCCGTTTAGTACTTTTGCTGGAGAAATGCAAGAGCTTATCCTCTTAATATTTGTGCTTAACTCTTCTATTGTTGCTTTTTTTTTCAGAAATGAAATGAAAGGAATATTTAGAAATCTAGCCCAGCTAGTTCTGTGATATGTATACTAAGATTCTGTGCAATGTTCAACTTTTAAAGTCAGTCATTCCTAGATAATTTGGAGTTTCATGAGTTTACACTCTGCAGGATAAATCTTTCAAGAATTCAAGTTGTTGGCTACCATAAAACCCTCAAATGTTTTGTAAATTATCTAGTGCTACATCTAGAATTTTACTATGAATCAGTGTACCGATTATAAAGTAAAACCTATTACATCAAATTAGGCCTCCACAATTAATCAAAAATTTAACGTTATCGCGATATCAAGCTGTGCAATACCTATATTACAAAAGTCGGCGAAAATTGCAATAAATGTTAACCTTAAATGTGCTCAAATAATCTTATGGCATCTTGAAGAATTTAACGAATTAAATAAATCCCTTAAGTGTAATTTAAGTTATCTTGACTTGTATTTAAATTAAGCTGTTGCAGTGAAATGGAAATGATATATTTACATGTTTTGCTATTTGTTCACGTATCACTAGTTATATTGATTGCAATATTGATCACTAATATGGCAAATTGCGAGTTTTCCTCATATTGTGCAGCCCTACATAAAGTATTTACACATTATCTATATAAAAGTTGTATTTATAGTTTCCCATCATTTGATGTGTGATTGTTAAAGTAAGCTCTTACAAATTTCAAAATAAATCAGAGCTGTGTGCATTTTAACATTGACAAAGTTCAGTGACAAATTTTTTGTTTTGTTAAAATATAAAACTATTCTGAATTGGTTGCAGACAGCAGCAAAACACTGTTCATCCATGCTTTAGATTGGATGCATCTAGCCTGAACAGTCATAAAAGAAACATCGGACTTGCTTTGTTCTTTTTTTTTTTTTTTTCTGCACCTTTTCTGCAGATTTTGCGTGGGCATTATGCAACCAATCCATAAAGGATGTTTGTGGGAATACATTTTTAGTGGAAACTCAACCTGTGTATAGAAGCTTGATTTAGAACACAAGTAAACCTGTACAAGTCTACTTATGCTCAGTAGTTCACCCAGACGGTTTGCCTGTGTCCAGATAATCTGACGAAATACCATAAACTGGGGCTGTCATGTTTCTAGACTAATCCTGTTTTAGAAAAGCAGCTATTCAGCTTTAGATCATCTTGGGTTGCAGCAGGATAGAGAAGCTAGAGAGTGATTGTATTATTACGGGCAAACACGGTTCATAACTGCGGCACTGAAGACAGCATGTTCGTTGCACTCGTCTGGGTATTTTTAGATGTTACTGTGACTTGTATTTTGAGAGAGCTGTTGTCATAATAGAACCAAAATGCCTCGGGTAACAGCGTCCCGAAAACAAAATGGTTAAGAATGCCTTAAAGGGATATCTTTGCTGTAAAGATATATAGTCATGTGTAACAGTCAGTGATCAGCTAAATATTTGCAGTCATGCATCTCAAATCTCAGCTAGATGTTGGTTCCTAAGGCTTGCTTTCATCAGTTGATATCCATGACAGGACAACTGAAGAAGACTAAAGCATGTGAACAAGTTTAGGACTAAAAAGAATAAAAGAGTCAATGTTTTGAGTGAAACTCAGAGTTCTTCCTAATGGAGATCTTGTGGCAAAACCTTTAAAATAATAGGATTTAGAAAAACCCAAATGAACCTTAATGAAACTATGACCTCCAAAGAGTAATGGGCCAAAATTACCCCTCTATAGTCAGATAAGATGTGATTTTTAGGAGGAGGGCCATGACCATATTCTTTTTGACAACAAAATACAGGCCTTAGTGTAAAACGTTTTCTGTGCTAAAACAATCAAAACATGCTCTCATGTTCATTTGATGTGGTTAAAAACGTCTTTATTTAAAGATGTACAAATGTGGAGTTGAGCATAAAGTTTTGTTTTTCTTTTTCTTCACAGATTTTCTTTTGTCAGCAGCACCTTACCTCCCTTCTCCCCTTTCCTCTTTTTGTTTTGTTTTATTGCCTAACTTCTTTTGTTGGTACAAAAACTCTGCAATCAGAGAGCTGTAAAAGTTGACTTTGATGGTCTGGGTTCGGTCTGTACCCACTGACAGACATAAGCCCTGTGGGTCAGGTCACTCTTGGAAAGATGAGTACATCCAAGCCCAGTGGGATCAAAGCACCTAGCAAGATAGCTAGGCCGCCTGGACCTGGAGCTGCCAAGACCGCTCCAAGCACAAGTAAGAATTTATACCTGTGGTGGGGGATGGTGTTTGTTTGTTATACCCTTTAGCTGTAGATTTGTAGAAAACTATTGTGTTGTTAGGAAGCAGATTTTTATTTTATACGGTATACTTGTCTCCAAAAATCTTTTGAATTGGATGTTGTAATAGATTTTTCTCCCTACCTTTTATTTCTGGCCTTTTTGTCTGTGCTTCACTATCCAAAGTCTGACTTGTGGTATGTTGTTTAACAACAGTTGAAAACAATACATTTTGTTCAGTGTTATTTCCAATAAGTCCAATCAGAGCTTGCCTGTGTTCTAGTCTAAATATGAAATGTTTACAACAAAGAAATGCTCAAATCTAAGAATTTAACAAACCAGTATTGAAATTAAAACAAGATTTGTTGTTCTTCCTAGTCATTGTGAGTTGTTTAAACATATTTGCCCTCTTTATGATCACAGCTAAAGTTGCTGTTGCAGACAAATCCGCTGGAAGTGCTGGTGGAGACGATAAAAAGAATGCAGAGGAAAGCTTCCAGGTTGGGGAGCGAGTCTGGGTGAATGGAAATAAGCCCGGTTACATACAGTTTCTCGGAGAGACGCAGTTTGCCCCAGGACAGTGGGCAGGAATCGTCCTCGATGAGCCTACTGGAAAGAACGATGGATCTGTGGCAGGAGTCCGCTACTTCCAGTGTGAAGCCCTCAAAGGAATATTTACCCGCCCTTCCAAGCTGTCCCGCACAGAGGGGGAGGCTAACGGGACTCAGACCGCACCACCCTCCCGCGCTGCGTCACCCACTCCTTCAGTTGGAAGCGTAGCCTCACATACACCTGCCACTAAACCTGCAATATCATCAAGTGCTCTTGCAGCCAAGAAGGCCGCTTCAGCTCAGCCCGCAAGCAACCTCACGGCAACAAACAGTGAATCCGTCTCCAACCTCTCTGAGGCCGGATCAGTCAAGAAGGGGGAGAGGGAACTGAAGATGGGGGACCGTGTGTTGGTAAAGTTTGATGCAACACCCATTTAAAAAAAAGTGAACTGTATACTTGAATCCTAGTATGTTCATTTTAACAGAAACATTTCTCTTCAGTCACATTGCTGATACAATCATTAAGACATTTTATTATTTTTTTTAAACTCTTAATCTCATTCAGAGTTGATTCTCTCAGTAGTTCTGTGAGCCTGACTGTATGCTAATCCTCCCTCCTCTCGAATTCCTTGTTTTGTTCTTTCTCTGAGTTAGAAAGTTGAGTGACATTGAATAAGAGGAAGTATTATTCATGTCAGTGGAGCTGAAGAGGAAATGTGCTCACCGTTTTCAGCGTTACCAGTCCTCACAACACTTTCTTTTTAGTTAAAATTTACTAAAACAATGAGGATGATTTGAAATGTTGATCATTTTCTTAGTTATCAACTTTTACAGAAATATCTCATCAGCAACAAAGCAGAATTTTTTAAACTGAGTTTTAAAATTGACTAATGTTGAGATCATCTCTCCCAGGTGGGTGGTACAAAAGCAGGAGTGGTACGTTTCCTAGGAGAAACAGATTTTGCCAAAGGCGAGTGGTGTGGCGTGGAACTTGATGAACCTCTGGGAAAGAACGACGGAGCAGTGGCTGGCACTAGGTACAAAAGTCAAAGAAAGTTTAGATGAGTTGAAGAAAAACATGCACGAACCACTTTTTAAAAAATTTAAGTGACATAAACCCTGATTAAAAGTTCTATTCATGATGTCTACCAGGTACTTTCAGTGCCAACCCAAGTACGGTTTATTTGCTCCGGTTCACAAAGTCACACGCATCGGCTTTCCCTCCACGACACCAGCCAAAGCAAAAACAACAGTGAGGAAAGTGGTGGCAACACCGTCAGGACTGAAGAGAAGCCCGAGTGCCTCATCTGTTAGTACCATGAGCTCAGTGGCATCCTCTGTCAGTGCTAAACCCAGTCGAACAGGCCTGGTGAGACAAAAACACATTCAGTCACAGCAGTGTTGGAAAGTCATATTTTCATCCATTTCAGAAGCTTTACTATACTACTTGTTCCTCGTACAGCTAACGGAGACATCATCAAGGTATAACCGAAAGATATCCGGCACCACCGCCCTGCAGGAGGCCTTAAAGGAGAAGCAACAACATATCGAACAGCTCATGGCTGAAAGGGACATGGAAAGAGCTGAGGTTGCTAAGGCCACAGGCCATGTTGGAGAAATGGAGCAAGAAATCTCTTTGCTTAGAGAGGAACAAGAGCAGGTTGGAAGACCCACTGACCTAATTTCACTGTTATGAAATGGGTTTCTTATCATCTCTTTGTAGTTTCCAATACCATTTTATTTTTGTAGATGGAAGCAAAAATGGATCAGCTGCGTGCCATGGTGGAAGCTGCAGACAAAGAGAAGGTGGAGCTGCTTAATCAGCTGGAGGAGGAGCATAGGTAACACCACCCATGCGATCTGATACATCAAAGGATGTGGTCAGGCCGGGACAGTCTGCTAGACTTTATTCAATTGGGTGTGGAATGCAGAAACATGAATTGGATTTACTTTTCACTAGATTTTAAGTGTGCTTCGATGACGGGGTCATTGATGTGAATGTAGGCAGAGCACTTAATGCTGTGAAGATACTGAAGAAACAACAGTCTGCCTAGGTCTTGTATTGTGCACATCTGGTTAAAAAATATATATAAGAGACTTTTATTTTTTTAAGAATAAGGACATTAAAGGTGTCTCAAGTCTTCTGTAGAACAATAAATATGTTGATCCGTTTTCCTTTGAAGTCTATTAGTTAAAAGCCATAAAAGAAAATATATGACGATAGATATGACAATAAATATTAAATTAAATATTTCAAATAGTCTTTTTTTTTTTAGAAATATTAAAACATTTTATTATTCTTGTTAATTTATTTCATTGTATGTTTTTCTTTTTATACAGGAAGGTGGAGGACCTTCAGTTTCGTGTTGAAGAAGCTTGCATCACGAAGGGAGATCTTGAGGTAACCATGTGACTGAATCCTTGTATCTGCAGCTTTAATGTTTTATGAAAAGACATTGGCAGTAAAATGAAATGCACCGTTATTGCGTTTTTGATTTTAATGTGGGTTTTAATCTGCATTAAAATAATTTAACTTTCATAAGTCTGGATATTTTTCATCTCACTATCACATTTATAATAACGACAAGATAAGCTGGCTCAAAATCACTTAACATCTATTGTCATAACTTTCAGTTGTAATAACCACCCACTTTACTCTGTACCTTTTTAGGTTCTAAGGGAAGCTTCTTTAGTGTTGTGCTATCAAATGGATCCTATAATAGAAAAAAAATGTTCAAACAAAGGACATTTTCTACTGTTTTTTTACCTTTGGCTCAAAAACATGTGTTTTCTCTTTAAATGCATGTCCCTTTAGCCTCTGCAGTTCATGCATTTCAAAACACGAGGGAAAAAAGGGAATGAGCAGGTCAAAGAAAAAATTATTTTCTTGAATTTTCCGCTGTGTAAGGTTTAATATTTTTTTGCCTCCTCGTTTGTGCCCTCTTGTCTCCAGTGCTCAGCATGGCACCACTGAAATGCTCCCTTGTTTTTACACTACTCAGTCACAAACCTAAATTTGCTCAGCCTACTACAGCAGAGTAGTTTGTCTAGAAATTATCCATGGCCTGCCTGTAGTTTAGAGGTAAAATACACCATAAAGTACCATAAATATTTACAATGAAAATTGCAGCTAATATTGTGTAACACTGAAACAAACATGTCAAAGCACATGGCTAGATGTCACATAATCACTTCTGTTTTGCTGTTTATCATTGGTTTAGATGAGGTTATGCTTTTATATAGAAGGACTGCAAACAGCCAGTGTTCCACTTTAATTTCTTTGAGTTTTTCTTTTGATATATTTATTTCTAATTAAGTAGGTATACAGTTATTGAGTAGCATTATAATAGTTAGTCAAATTTATTGAATCTTACAAAACACTTTTTTTGTACATTAGTCACAAGTCTTGGTATCAAATATTGTCTTATCAACAAAGAGAGAAAGCAGTGTAGGCTTTAGATGTGCACTTATCTAAATTCAGAAGATGACTTTGTTCTATGTCACACCTCCTCTTTGAACCACAGAGGTGTGAAATGCCACTGAGGAACATGGACGTCATGTTATGGATGTCTGTAGAAAATAGACCTGCACTGCCTTCTCTCCAGGCCTGGCTAAAGCCACTCAACTCAATCTGTCCGTGGTTTGTTAGATTTTCCTAACAGTTTGCTTTGTTCACCAGGTTCACTTTTGCATGATGACCTTTTAACTGCCCTATAAAACCAAACTCATCCTGCATACTCAGAATATGTGCCCCCTTCTTTTGCTGCTTGTGTTTTTTTGTGTTGTCGTCCATCCATTCCCAGTAATCCCTACCTGCAGCTGTTTTTTGCAGCTTTTGGCACAACATTTCTGCATGCGCAATTTTTAAAGTCAATTGCATTCATTCACCACTCACCACATGCACCCACCACACTTTCTCATAAAGAAAAAAACAAACAAATTTTAAACAAAGCACACTCACCGCCTCTCCTGTTCCCCTCCCTCTCTGTCTGCGTTGGGCTGGCATGTGATGGTGGCACTGGTGTGTTCTCTTCCTCTCCCCCTTGTTTACTAACAGACGCAGACCAGACTGGAGCATGCCCACATTAAGGAGCTTGAACAGAGCCTTCTCTTTGAAAAGACCAAAGCTGAGAAACTCCAAAGAGAGTTAGAAGACACTAGGGTAATGGATTCTGCTCTGGGGTGGGGGATGCTTTGGGAAAGGGGGCCTGAGTGAAGTTTACTGGCTGAAATGTTTTCAAAGTTCTGACGGGTGCCAGTCATTAACCAGTTTTTATTTTTCCTGGGCTTGCGGTGACTGAACTCTACACATTCTTTTCCATTTGGAAGTATACCACTCTTCCTATAAACATCACTTATCTATAGATTTTGAATTTCTTTGAACATCTTTTTGTTCTTTAAACAAGTTTTTTAAACAAATAAAAATAATTTGAACAAAAGCTGGGGGCAGTGGCCTTCCCAAAATTTGTCAGTAATTTGCCTAACGTGGGCTCACTTTTGCTTTATTGGAATCACTGCTTAACCAGACAGACAGTCCTTCCCCTTGGCCAGAGCTAATCCTATTCCTAATTTTCCTGTGTTCTTTTCCCCCTGTCCTTCCTGGCATCCATTTGTCCTACTTATTTGGTGTGCCTACATTTTACCAGTCGAAATTCTGCTCCGCCTCACAGGCTATGCACCCCAATGTCCTCTATCATTGTCATACAGCGAACCCCCTGTGATTTAGCAAGTTCTCCCACTTAGGAATCATTGAGGGGTCTTACCTTTTCATCTTAGGTCCGTGTCCACTGTGAGAGACATAATCTAAAAAAATCTGGAAATCATATCGCATGATTTAAAAAATAAAAAGGAAAAAAAATAATTTATGCTAATGCTGTAAATACGTATTTGAACACCTATCGGCTAGAATTCCTACCCTAAAAGACCTGTTAGTCCACCTTTTCAATAGTCCATTTCCACTCCACTTATTGTCCTAAATCAGAAGCACCTGTTTTAGGTCTTTGGCAGCATAAAGACACCTGTCCACCCCATACAATCACTCAGACTCCCAACTACTAACGTGGTCAAGACCAAAGTTGTGTCCAGAGACACCAGTAACAAAATTGTGGACCTCCACAAGACTGGAAAGGGCTACGGGGCAATTGCCAAGCAGCTTGGTGAAAAAAAACGTCCATTGTTGGAGCAAATACTTAAAAAATGGAAGAAGCTAAACATGACTGTCAATTTCCTCCAATTGCCTCTGGTGGCAGGCAGGCGCCTGTGTTTGGCATCGGAGCGGCCACCAGTGTGTGACTGGGTGAATGGATCTGTGACTGTAAAAGCGCTTTGTCCTTGTAGGTAGAAAAGCGCTATACAAGTATACGCCATTACCATTTTACCATGAGTGTCAATTTCCCTCGAACTGAGGTTCCATGCAAGATCTCACCTTGTGGGGGTCTCAATGATTAAGAAAGGTGAGGACTCCCCCAGAACTAGTCGAGAGGAGCTGGTCAATGACCTGAAATTAGCTGGGACCACTGTTTCCAAGGTGACTGTTCACTAAGACGTCATGGTTTGAAAGCACGCATGGCACGGAAGATTCACCTGCTTGAACAATGACCATTTGGAAGATCCATAGGAGTCGTGGGAAAAAGTTACATAGTCAGATGAGACCAAAATATAACCTTTGGTCTTAATTCTACTTGCTCTGTTTGGAGGAAGAACAATGATTACTACCATCCCTACTGTAAAAGCATGGGCGTGGTAGCATCATGCTATGGGGGTGTTTTTCTGCACACGGGACAGGATTGTTGCACTGTATTAAGGAGGAGATGACCGGGGCCATGTATTGAGAGATTTTGAGGAACAACCTCCTTCCCTCAGTCAGAGCATTGAAGTTGGGTCTTGACTGGGTCTTCTGACATGACAATGTCCCGAAGCCCACAGCCAGGAGAGCCAAGTAAGTGGCTCTGAAGAAGCATATCAAGGCTCTGGAGTGGCCTAGCCAGACCTCAACCCAATAGAAAATCTTTGGAGGGAGCTTAAACTGTGTTTTCCAGCGACAGCCCAGAAATCTGACTGATCTAGAGAAATTCTGTGTGGAGTGGCCCAAAATCCTTCCTGCTGTGAGTGCAAACCTAATGAAAAACTACAGGAGACGTTTGACCTGTGTAACTGAAAACAAAGCCTACTGTACCAAATATGAACATTGATTTTCTCAGGTCTTCAAATACTTATTTGAAGCAGTAGCATACACAGTTTTTTTTAATCATGCAATGTGATTTCCAGGTTTGTTTTTATTTTTTAGATTTTGTCTCTCACAGTGGACATGCAGCCAAGATGAAAATTTAAGTGTGATTTCTAAGTGGGAGACTTTGTTAAATCTCTGGGTGTTCATATACTTATTTGCCTCACTGTAAGTAGGAAAGACTGTTCAGTCTTTGTTACCTGAGTGAAAAGAATTATTAACAAATTCTCGATTTAGGAAGTAGTTTAACTGATAAATCGTGGCTATTTGTAACCATGCCAATATATTTATTTACAAATGTATTCATTTTGTTAAATAATTTGAGGTAAAATGTGATTTGAGTGTAACCTTGTAGCTGAGATCAGTGTTTGGACAGTGCCCACAAGAGGTCAGTATAGTTCCTCTTTAGAGAATCAGATGTTTTTTTATATATTATTTAATTCGATTTTAATTAGATATTTTTAGTTGTAAATTTGGTGTTCATTGATTTTATTTAGAATCCTTCAAACATCCACACTGGAAACCTTTTAAAGAGTGCTGTTTCTATTTTGAAGGTTGCCACTGTGTCTGAAAGATCGCGTATAATGGAGCTTGAAAGGGACCTGTCTTTACGAACTAGAGAGGTAGCCGACCTGCAGCTGCGCGTTGGGATTCAGCAGAGCTCCGAAGACTCTAAGCCTGATCTCTCTCCTTTACTGGAAGAGATAAAGTCACTCAGAGATCAGCTGGCAGCTCAAGAAGCTAAATGGAAAGAAGATGTTGGGAAATACAAAGAAAAGATAGAAGGTCAAGAGAAACTCCATTCTGAAGCTCTTGCCCAGCTTCAAGCTGCAACGATGAGGCTGTCTAGTGACAAAGAGCAGTTGGAGATGCGTCTAAGCCAGGCTGAAAAGGAAAATGCTGACTCTGTTGAGCTTTGGCGTTCCAAGTTGGATTCTGCCATTGCTTCTCATCAACAAGCCATGGAGGAACTGAAAGTGTCTTTGAGTAAAGGGTCAGATGCCCAGACAGAAGAGCTTGTGGAAACCAAAAGTGCATTAGAAAAGCTCAAGATGCAGTACGTGTCCGCTCTTGAAGAGGCAGCTGCCAAACATCAAGCTGCTGCCTCAGCCTGGACTCAGGAGGTGAAGGAGCTGAAGACGCAGCTTTTTTCATTAACCGAAGACAAGGAGCGGCTGGAGGAGACGCTGCGATCTAGTATAGAAAAAGTAGAAGAGCAGCATCTTGTGGAGATGGAAGATGTTCTTGGAAAGCTTCACGCTGCTGAAATTAGGGTCAAAGAGCTTGAGGAGAAAGATGCAAAGCTGGCACAACACACTCAAGACAAGGACAGAGAAACCAAAGAGCAAATGGCAGAAATGAAGGCTTTGCAGAGTCAACTGCAGAAAGCAAATCAGGAGCTTGAAGGTCTGAAGAGCAAGTTAGAAGATGTGCAGAATCAAGGAAACAACCAGGTTATCAGGGTGAGCTCGTAAATCCCATTTTCAGACTTGCCATTCATTGACTCCTATATGTTTTTGAGTGAAGGTTCAATTTTGTTTTACATGTGTGGCAGGTTGGTGAAATGAGCTCTCAGCTGGAGGAAAAACAGCAGGAAGTCCTCACTTTACAGCAGAGTCTCCTCACAGCAAAGCAGAAGAATGAAACCCTGGAACAAGAGTTTGAAGCCCTGGTAAGGCTTTTTGGCTTGATGTCTAGAACTTGCTTCTATAAATGCACCAGGGCTTTTCTTTACAGGGAAAAAAGTTTTGTTAGATTTTCATTGGTGTAACAAAATAAAATCTGGACTGAAATTTCAAGATCTAGCTATTGTCAAACAAATGGTTCAAATAGGAATTAGAAAGCAGATTTTTTTAAATTTATATTTTGCTGAAGAATGGTTTTAAATTTAACGTGAAATTATTCCCCAGCTGTTTGAGCAGGTGCCTTAAAAAGCCTGAAGTCATCACATGTCCGTTTAGGTTACTCTTCAATTTTAAATCTTTCTCTGCATGTTTTTCTGGGTTTCTTCAAACTTTTGCTTATGCTGTGAGAAAATGCACCTGGTTTAGCCAATAAGACCATTTTTTTCACACCCTGACCTTTACAGCCATCTTTAGTGACCCTTGTGTCATAAACCTTTATTTATGGTAGAATTACAAAAAACGTGTTTGTTTGTTTTTTGTCTACAGAAGCAGAAGTTGACAGACAGCACAGAAGAGATGACTAAATCTGCACAAATTCTACAAGGTAAGTCATTTATTTTTTAAGCTCGTCAAAGAGAAATATATATCCTTTATTTTTATTTTTAAAATTATTAGTAACTGGTTTTTCTTTTCTGCAGAAAAACTTGACATTCTTCATCGGAAGGAAAACGAGTGCACATCATTAACCACAGAACTGGAGTCGCACAGAAGCCAACTTACTGGTGAGCCAACAGAACTGCTTTGTTCTGCGTTTAACATTTACTGACGAGCTCATTTGTAATTTAGATTTTGTTGTATTATCTTGACTCTTTAAAGAAATTGATCTTATTTTCAGGGATGGAAAGGAAGTTGAAGGCTGGAGATGAAAAGCTTGAGCAGCTTCTAAAGGACAAAAATAAGCTAGAAAACGACATTTCAGAGATGATGAAGGCATCTGGTGACAGCTCTGTACAGTTGACGAAAATGAATGAAGACCTTATGCAGAAAGAAAGGTGATACAGTTCACCCTGTCATTTATCCCTTACCTCTAATTCTTATTTTTTCCAATGTCTTGGTTTTTTTTTTTTTACAATTTTCTTACTAAAATAAAAGTGGAGCTATAGTTATAAACATATTGTAATATTTTTCCTTTTCTTTTTATTGTTTAACAGGAGATTGGAGGAATTGCAGAATCAGCTTGCAGAAGAGAAGGAGAAAGTTGCACAAGCGAATGAAATGCTCCAACAAGAACTATCAAGTAAAGAACAGCAGATGAAAGAAACCAAAGATGCACATCTTAATCAAATAAGTAGTCTTCAGGAAAAGATCACAGCCATGGTCAGTATTTTCAGATGATCATACATTTTAGATGGTTCAAAATCCATCTAGACTAACAATCTCTAAAATTACTTTAAACTGGTTTCTGCCGTGAAAACCTGTGATTTTAAAATATGTCACAGAAAATGTGGGAAAGGCTTATCTTTCCTAATTAAATTTCTCATTTAGCATTTTCTGGGAATTTTACTAGAGAAATGAAGATAAGCCTTCTAGAAAGGAGTCAAAAAGTCTTAAAATTTGAACATTTTTCTTTAACCAAAAAATCTGAATGAAGTAAAAAAAAAAAAAAAAAGGGTCTTACCAAGAATTCTTTTTTTAAGAAATTTTAATCACTAAGACATGTTTTCTCAAACTAAGATTCTTTTTGCCATTAAAAAACGTAAGAATATTTTTTGTTAAGAAAATAAAATGATTTTTCTTTTTTTAGGAGAAAAATTTGGCAGAGAAGGAGGCTTCTGTTGAGGAGCAGAAGGCTTCCCAGCAGAAGACCCTGACTCAGGCATCAGCGCTTCATGTGAAGGAGCTTGAGACGCTTCAGAGTCAGGTTGACAAATTAAACCAGGAGCTTTCTTCCTCCAAGGAAAAAACGGAACACTTGGAGAAGATGGTGTCTGACTTGCAGCCTTACAAAGAGAGGAGTCAGGTAAGAAATCTTTGTTTTTTCATGTTTTTATGGCTTTTGTTGGTCACTGGTTATATACCTACCTTTAACAGGACTCCACTTAAAGGCCTTGATACTTTAACCCCCCCTAAATTGTTTACAAATTCAAAAAAGATTGGTTAAATTTAAGGTTTTGATGTATTTATGAAAATTTCAAGTTGCTGAAAAACATGACCAGTTATCAACAAGTCAAGTATTTACTTCTGAGTTACATCACTTCCAACAATGGAGTCAATAATGATTTAGGACTTGTTGAATTCTTCTTCAGATCACTATATTATTAGAAGATTTAAGACTTTTATGACTTCTAGAAGGAAATTATATCACAGGACTGCCCAATCCTGATCCCCGAGATCTACCACCCTGCCTGTTTTTCAGCTCTCCCAGCACGTCTTGCTGCTAATGACCCGGATCCGATGTGTTTGGTCAGTTAGAACTAGGAGACACCTGAATCCGCCAATCAGCAGAAAGTGGTTCAGAGTGAACTGGAAAATGGGCAGGGAGGTAGATCTTGAGAACCAAGATTGTGCAGCTCTGCTGTAGCATCACAGTGTGGTTAAAAAAAGAACTGCACCCACTAGATTTTCAGGGGGGAAAATGCAGATTCACTTTGCATTTTGGTTTTAAGGATATTTCTTCTTATTTTGTGTCAAGTTAAACATAAACATGAAAGTTATATATTTAGCTGAAGTTCTATTAACCCAGTAAAACCGGAGCTGCTGCTGATGATATCTAAATTGCACACGCTCTTTGACATACCATAACTCTTAACCTTTTAGGTGATCTTCGAGAATCGGCTGATTCTGGCGCAGAGAAAATCAGCTTTTCATATCGGCTTGGCACCGATACGCAGCACTTTACAATCATAAAGTGTTGCTGCTTTTCTCTGACAGAATCAGCTGATTTACGTTGACTGTGGAAGGACTTCCCTACTGTAAAGCAGTGGTTCCCAAACTTTTTCTGCAGGGCCCCCCTTTCTGAAAATTACAATATTTTCGAGCCCCCCCACACTGACACAAACATACAATCCTTTGTTTCTAAACTCCACCGCGCCTTATAACATGCGGTTAATGAGGAATCTTTCTCTGAACGGTAGAATTATGTTATCTAAAGCTGAAGGAATCTCTAGATCTGTCTATGTGTCTCTGTCTTTAGAAATTCCAAAACACATCTGTAACCTATTAAACAAAACATTATTTGATTTTATTTGGAGGAAAAAATTTCATTACTTAAGCAAAATTTGTTTTGTGTAACACCAGAAAACATGGGGGCATGGATGTATTAACCTTTAAAACTTTAAACAACTCTTTTAAAATAAAGTGGTTAAGTGATTTATTGAAAGGGGAAGACAATATCTGGAATGCATTTCCCAAATATATATTTGACACACTGGGAGGCATTAAATACTTGCTAAAATGTAATTGTAAAATTGAAAAATTACCCACAAAACTTTCAAACTTTTACAAACAAGCCCTGCTGGCCTGGAAACTCGTTTATAAACATAATTTTTCTCCAACAACTTGTTTTATTTGGAATAACAGTAATGTACAATACAAAAATAAATCACTTTTTTTCCTAGGTGGTATGATGATGATATTGTTTTAATCAGACAACTTTTCAATTCTCATGGACATCTTCTGATGTATGAAGAATTTATTTTAAAATTCGGTATTCCTGTTCCACCCAGAGAGTATGCAATAGTGTTAGATGCCATTCCAACCAGTCTACTACAACTGTTTAAAGGGATTTATAACACAAGTCAATTAAGAACCCAGACAATTTTTTGGGACAATGTGGATATTTGTGTTCATTCAGTTTCCAATAAACAAATAAGAAATCTTTTACATACCACAACCTTACCTGCTGGGAGGTTTTACTGGGAATCCAAATTTGTGGACATTAAATGGTCTTATGCTTGGACTATTAGTAATAAATACTGTCTAAATAACAAAATAAAAGAGGTGTCCTTCAAAATATTGCATTGTATATATCCTACCAAAATTTGAGTAGATTTGTTGGACATGGACCTGTTTTGTTAATTCTGTGGAACTCAGGAGGAAACTATTTATCATCTGTTTGTGGACTGCAGACATACAAATAAGGTTTGGATTGAAGTGGGAAACTATATTGGAAATATAACTAAACAAACTGTTACATTTTTAGAAAAATACATTATTCTGGGTTACCTTAATGTCAAAGTAGACAAAGATTGTATCTTCATTACACAATTGTTTTTATTATTGGCAAAATTCCATATTCATAAAGCCAAATGGTCAAACTCCAAAACTAAATTCCAGCAGTTTTTGAGTGAAATCAATCAGTAATGTACCATTATCAAACATCTGCAAAACCAAAAAGCTATTCGGACTAATTTCATTTTTGAAAGTTTTAAAATTTATTAAACCCCAAAGATTTTTGAAGTAAAAATTATTTTTCTCTTATGTTGTATATGTATGTGTATATATTTATATACTTTTTCTTTTATTTCTTATATTTTTCTGCAATATGTACACATTTCAATTCCCCCTGAGACTTTCACATTGTTATTGTATTATGTTGTTTGTCAATAAAGTATGAAAAAAAAAACTCCACCGCGCCCCCCCTGCAATACCTCCGCGCCCCCCCTAGGGGGCGCGCCCCCCAGTTTGGGAACCACTGCTGTAAAGTGTGGCATATCTGAGCAAGGCTGCTTTTCTGCGGTTCAGAATCCACTGGAATTACATTCAATGGTTGAAGAGTTACATTAGTCTGACTGGAGCTAAAGGTCTGGTGTTGAAGGGTCAAAGATATCCAAGGAATTGACAAAATGTTACTAAGCCATTTGTTCGTCCTAAAGCAAAATGTTCTCTTAGTAAATGTTGGGTGGAACAAATCCAACTTAAAATAAACAAATCATTGCTGCTCCCCCACAGAATAAGCAGTTTAAAGGTTCACTGACTTATCAACAGCTGAACAATTTCTCAAAAATTTTCACAATTATGTGTATTGGACTTTTCTAGACATTTGGTCATTAATGCCTAACCTTCCATTCAACTACATGCACTTATATGGTGGATGCATTGTTGAAGCAAAGGGATGAGATGAAAATGGTCGCCTTTTTACCTTTAAGAAGTACTGTTGTGGGTGCTGGTTTGCTTCCTTCATTTGTGATGCTTTTGCAGCTTAACCTGCTCATTTGCATTTCACGCATCTCCATATCTGGTTGGTTTGTTTTGTATTTATTCATGCTTTTTTTTTCTGTGATTATACATATATCCCTGCTATTTTTTTTTTTTCACTTTCCCCCAGTGTCTTTCTGCTGAGCTTGAATCCTGCAAGCATGATGTTGATCATTTGTCAGAAAAAGTGGAAAACCAGACCTTAGATCTGGAAAAAAAACAAAAGGAGTTTCAGGAAATTCAAACAGAAAAAGAGGACCTGGAAAAACAGCTTTTAAATATGCAAACTAAGCTTTGTGCTCATGAAAGTAGTTACAAAGAGCTTTTAGAACAGAATGAAAATCTGGTAACAACCAGAGATGATCTTTCGAAACAGCACGAGGAACTACTCACCATAAAGAGGAACTCAAGTGAAGAGATTAGTTCAAAGAATCGGGAACTTGAGGAGCTCAGACTCATTCTTCAGAAAGTGCAGACTGAATGCAAAGAGCTTCAGGATAGTAAAGCTGAACAATTGGCCCAGATTGAGGAGCTTCGAATGCAAGATGCAGCAAAGAAGGACTTTATTTTAAAGCTTCAGCAGGACAACCAGCAAATAGAAGCTAAAAATAAGAAACTAAATGAGGACTATGAAAATGTCTGCAAAGGGAAGAAACATTTCGAAGAGGCCCTTAGTGAAAACAAATCCAAGTTCACAAAAGAAATAGAAAATATAGTATCTGAAAGAGAGGCTGCTAGAGACGCTCTGAAATCTGTTGATGTTAAAAACGCTGAGATGCAGGAAAAACTCAACACTCTTAACTTGGAAAAAGAAGACCTTACAATGAAGAACACTCAGCTCCAGACATCCTCAGACATTCTAACAAAAGAGAAAGAGGAGATGGCTTCTCAAATCAAAGCTTTTGGGTTGGACACTGACAATCTTAAGATGGAGAAAGAGGAGCTTCAGAATAAGCTCAGTCTCACAAAGAAAGACCTGGAGAGCTCTGTGCGTGAATGTGAAGAACTCAGAGCTTCTAAGAATGGCCTGGCCCAGATGCTGGAGGAGCTCAAGACGAGCAGTAAAGTCACAGACTCTGAGAAACTTCAGCTTCTGCAGGAGAAAGAAGACCTGCTCGCATTCCAAAGAAAAGTATCGAACGAGAAAGAGGAGCTCCTCAGAGAGATTCAGGAATTAAAAGACAAGCTTGAGGTCACCACACACAACTTGTCAGATTCTAATGAGAAGCTTAAGGAAGTAGTATCCTCTTTGGAGCAAGAGAAGCAAGCTTTCCTCTTCCAGAATTCTGAAACGGAGATGGTTGTGCATGATCTGAGAAAAGACAAGATGAGCCTGGAGTCGGCTCTGGAGCAGCAGAAAATGAATTATGAGCGTTTAGCTGTGGAGAAACAAAAGCTGGAGGAGAAGCAGGCAAAGGATCTTCGTGAGAAAAATGACCTTTCTCTTGAACGTGACAAGCTGGCTAATGACATCCAAACAGTCAGGGACCAACTAGATGGGGTCAACAGAATCAATGCCGACCTTGTTCAGGAAAAGTCTCATTTAGCAGTAATAACGGAGGACATCAAACGCCGAAGAGATGAGCTGGAAGCAGAGACGGCTGCTTTGAAACAGGAAAGGGCCGACCTACATACAGAACTGCAGAAGCATTTGTCTGAAGCCGAAAGTCTCCGAAAGGGCAACACTGAACTTGCAGAACAGCAGACTAAGCTCAAAGATGACCTAGAGAAATCAGCTTCACAGGTAGATGACCTTAAAAAAGAAAACCTGCATCTTCAGTCGCTGCAGACAGAAATCGACAGAAAACTGCAGTCGTTGCAGTCGGAGAACCAGGTTCTGATCGATGAGGTCCAGGAGTTCAAAAACCAGCTTAAAACGGTGTCGGATGCCAAACAGTCTGTTGAAAAGCAACTTCAGGCTGAAACCAGTGAACGGAAGGATGCCGTCTCTGTCAAAGACAGCCTTTCCAAGCAAATGGAGGAGCTGCAGATAACTTTGACTAAAGTCACAGAGGAAAGGAAAGCCATCTCATCCGACCTTAAGAAAGCAGACGAACAAAAGGAGTTTCTTCTGGTGGACATTGAGGATTTGAAAACACAACTGAGGCAGCAAGAACAAGAAAAAGAGCATCTGACAAAAGAGAGAGAACAGCTCTTATCTAAGCTTGAAGAGATGGACAAAAAGATAACTTTGCTCACTAAGATGAATGAGGACCTGTCATCTGGAGAGAACATCTTCAAGCAGGAGATTTTGACTCTTCGTACAGATCAAGAGAGCTGGCTCTCAGAGCGATCTAGGTTGCAGGAAGAAGTGAAGAGTTTGAAAGAGAGTGTGAACCAACTAGAGGCTGATAATAAGATTCAACAACAGGAAAGGGAAAGCCTGGAAAAACGGTGCAAAGATGCTCTCTCAGAAGCATCGGCTTCAGCTGCTATGAAAGAAGAAATGTCCTCCAGCATCTCCGGTCTCCGAGCTCAGCAGGATGCCACGCAACGGGAAAGGGATGAAGCCGCCCAGCAAGTCAGGGAGCTTGAGTCGCAACTAAAAAATGCCATTTCTAAACAGCTTGAGGTATTTCTCATCTGTTCTAAATGACTTACACTTTTAGAGTTGCTGGGGCTATGTCACCCTGTCACTGCATGTTTTCATTTTTTTGTCTCCCTCTCATTTTACGTTCTTGTCCTAACTTTCATCTTCCATTAACTAACAGCTGGTTACTAAACCCAGCTTCTTCCTGTGGGCTTATAACGCGATTTGATGCTAGACAAAATTCCCATCAACTGCACAGGATCACACACTGCAAGACAAAACTTAGATAAAAGTTTAAAAAAAAAACCATCTGATTTGTTGATGTACGGTAGTTCTTTTCAGTGTCCGTTCTGAGACCACAGGTTTTTATATCTGGACAATAATTACGTTTTCCCTTCTTATAAAATTTAGTTTTAATTTCCAACATGAAATGTACTTAAATCATAATGTTTTGGCAACTTTTGTTTTTAAATTTGTATCTAAAACAGCTATGCATGCTGTTAATTTATTCAAAAGTAGTGGGAGATCATTGGTTGATGCTAACTTAAATAATATTTCCTAATACGACTGGAATCCATAAAGCTGTCCATCAGATGTTCAGAGCTTTTTGTTTTAAGCTGTTGATGTTTGCTAAATCTGTAGGCGACGGAGACCTCTGGTAAGACGACTGAGGCCCTGGAACAGCTCACTAAAGAGAAAGCAGCTTTGATGAAGGAGAAGAGCGAAGCCCAGACGTTACTGGAGGAGATCCGGAGCTCCAAACAGGAAATGCAGACTCGGGTAAGAAGTCTGAAAACTGTTGGGGAAAAACCATGAAAGTCTTTGTAGTTGTAAACATTGAACTTTCTTTTTCAGCTGGAAGCAATTATGAAAGAGAATTCCAAATGTAAAGAAGATCTGAACTCATCCAAAGAGCAACTTTCCACTGAAATAGAAAGAACCAAGAGTCTGTCCCAGAAAATGTGAGTACTCTGCAGGTTGGCAGAAACAGGGCCTCCTGATAAAGGCTTTTAACAATGTGGTTTAACAAAACTGGTTCTTTTTTTCATCCAGTGAAGAACTTCAAGAAGCGGTCTCAGTCAAATCAGAGTCCATGCAAACGCTGCTAGTGGAAAACCAAAGGCTCAGTCAAGAGCTGAACAACAATCATGACGAGCAGAAGGATCTTGTGAAGGTAAATCCAGTTATTTTGCATTCATAAAATGTATGTTTTGCGCTAATTTCATGCTTTCTATTTACCTTTGAATTTTAACTTTCTCCTAAGCTGAAAAAAGAGCACTCAAAACTCATAAAAGACGTGGAAGAGTTGAAACGAAGGTATGACAATAGACTGCACTTGATTCAGCCTTTTTGCTGTGATTTGTATATTCTTCTGTTTCATCTGAGTGTTTTTGTATTTAAAAAATCTTCTTTTGAATGTCCTGTAATCGATCAGACCGTGATGGAGCAACTGCTGCGTCCCATTATATTATGCTTTCAGTTATCTGACACCTTTTGAATTTAATACGCCATAATTCACATTCAGATTACATCTCTTGATGCCACCATGCACTAACCTGCTTGCTAAATGCTGCCTTTTTTTGTTTACTAGTTTTGTTTTATCAGTTGTTTATCATTAAATGTCTCTCCACATTTATAGCAGCCAACCACAAACTAAGGTGTATGCATTTGTTTTCTGCCTAACAATCTCCATTCCATGCATTGCTGACCTGGTTGACTAGCGAAAGCACTTTGAAGGATCAGCTGAGCAGAGAGAAAGCTGCCGTCAAACAGTCGCTCCATGAAAACAGTGCCTTAATTCTAGAGAAGAACCAACATGTGGAAAACCTGAAGAAAGAAGTAAGAGGCAACGTTTTGAATTTATACTGTTGTGGTTGTTGCAGATGACTGGAATCCAGCTCAGTCTGAGCCTAAATACATAGATGTTTGCTCAAACTGGTAGAAATAAAACTTATTTGCAGTAGATGATGTATGGAAGCAAATTGCATTCTATTAAAAAAAGAAGAAGGGTGATCAATAAAGAACACTAGTGATGTTTTTAAGAGTATTTATAGATTAAAAAAATTATATGGAAACGTGAGCAACATAGACCTCAAAAGCTCATACGACTAAAAACAGACTGCGTGGCACAAAGTTGACCTTTATTGTGACGAGCACATAAACAAAACAGACTTGGGTCGACCTGGACACATTGTGGCTTTTGGACTTTTAATTGCAGATCATCTTTTAGTTTTCATGAGCAGATGAGGTCAGAGCCCAGCCTGTTTGAAGTACTTTACCTTTATAGTTCTTAAAATAAAATTCACATGAAAAACACAACAAATTAGAGCAAAGAACAGCAGTTTTTTCTCCCCCCTTTTTTTTTATTGAATGCAATACGCTTCCATAATAATCAAATTAGGGTGGACACACAAGCTGAAATACTGTAAACTAACCATTTAATGCCTCTGATTTTAAAAAGACAGTTTTATTAGTATTTGTCTTTCATTTTAATAGGGGAAAAAGCAACGGGGCTTGCTCCATGTTTATTTAAATGTTGCCATCTTCTCTTTTTGTAGCTGGAGGTATTGCGCGGAGAAAGTGCCTCTGTTAAGACGTTGCACAGTACAGTTCAGTCCCTGGAGCGGGACAAAGCAAATCTGAAGGAGCAAATCCAGAGACTGGAGAAAGGCATTACTGCTGGGCCCAACAATGGCAGCAAAGACTCAGGTAGCACTAAAGCTTATGAAAAAAGGGGGCGAATGTTGCTTTAGTTTTATGAAAACAAATAAAAAGTGAGCTTTTCTTCTTTATTTATTTATTTTTTTTAAGGTGATGATGTCTTGGACCAAATGAGAGAGGAGAAGGAGATTGCACAAAGTCAGGTGAGTGCTGTTGGAACTCATGTTAGGTTCAAACATAGGTTTTTTTTTGCCATGTTTGTTTCGTGTGTGGTTAAAATCTCCTCATTCTTCTTGTGACATCTTTTGTCCTGCATTCACGTGTGGAAACGGTCTTTTCTGCATCCTGTGAATGCTGTCAGTGGTGGAAATCTTGCTCAGTTTCCTACTGCATTTCCTAAAGTGGATTAACGAGAGGATTCGGTGTTCAACAGAGGTGGATCTAAATCGATTTCAAATAAAAATGTACTTGAATGATGCGACGATGTTAGGGTTCCCTCTGAACAAAACCAGTTTCATTGCATCCTCTTTCCTCTGAAGGGAGTTTCAACCATTTATGGAATGATGACACCCATGTGTAGTTTTTCACGTATCGTCTGTATTATACCTCATCACCGATGTTGCACTGTTTTGTGTCTGATGGCATCAGTATGTTGTCCGGCAGAAGGTGGATCCCAATTCAGATTTAATCTTTTTTCCTTTCTCTTTTTATAACAAATTCGGCTCCTCCTCTGCCCTGTCTCTGATGTTGGCAATGCTCTGCACCTCCATCAGGCAGCGGTTTGTTCATGCTTTTCATCCACTTTACTTGTGCATGTTTGTCAGCCACGCCGTGTTTGTGTCGTATCGTCTGGAGTCACATTCTTTAAAGGCACTGTTGGTGTTGGATTGGGAGGGGTGAAACACCGTATGCTCTGCTCACTGCTCAGCAGGGGTGGGGTTCAGACATGCAGACACTTTTGCTGTCATTCAAAGATGAATCATCCCTAATTTATTGAAAGCTTTAGGAGTGATATTTCTTAGAAGAAAAAGATAATTTTGGAAATCGGATTTTCAGTAACAGTATTTATCACTGTTTTTGGATGACTCCATTGACTTATGATACATTTGAAAGTTCCTGGGCTGATAACTCACCACTTTATCTACATTGAGGTCACTCTGGGGGGTAAAACAAACACGGTCAATAAATCTCCCCGAATATATCCCTCTGTAATCTCTTTTATGGAAAATTATTGCAAAACTAGCATCTATTATTGGATAACGCACAATAACTTATGAAAGATATAATTGGAGCTACAGCTTTGTTCTTGTTCACAGATTGAGTTCCTGAATTCGGTCATTGTTGACCTCCAGAGGAAAAATGGGGAGCTTACAGACAAACTGGAAAAACTGGCAGCTGCTGCCCTGAATGGGAACAATCCAAATGAATTGGATAACCATGACGGGTAAGTTCAATGAAGACAAGTTTTGATCCTTTTTTTTTCTTCGCTAAGATCCTCAATGCTGGGAAATCGGGCTGATCTTTTAAAGATCCGAGGTACCAAGTCTGACCGGTACAAACTTCTCTGTGATGTTTAGTAACGCAACATTTGACTTTTTGCAATATTTAAGCAACTAAACATTTAGAATGAACAAATACAGATCAAACTTCTGCTGTCACTATTTTTTCTGTATTGAAATGTACTTAATGTTTGAAAAGCCAATCCAGACTCCCTTTTTAATCCAGACTATCCATCATAAACCTGTGGCCTGAAACTACTTATACACATGTTAAATCAGAGAGTTTCTACTTCTCTATGGAAATGACACAGCTGTCCCCAAAAAGCAATAAAACGACGAGAGGCATTGTTGTGAAATAGAATCGTTTTATTTGCAAGTGAACAAAAAGTAACATGTCCAAAATTTGGCTGGTATAGGTATAATTATAATTGTATATCGCTGTATACTAGCCCCCAACACTGTGGATACTCTGCTGTCATTTCCCATTTTTATGAACTTCGTCTTTTGGATTAAACTAAACTTTCTTTTCTTTTTAAATTGAAATAGATATTAATCAAATAAATGAATGAAAACCATATAATGCACTCTACAGCTGTCAGTCAGCTTTGCCTTTTTTTTTTTGCCGTTCCTGCTGTGACTGTGGTGTAGAGGTACAACGGTCGACTTCTGATCAGAGGATCATAGGTTCAATCCTGCTTTGCCCACCCATGCATCAAAGTGTCCTTGAGCAAGGCACTGAACTCCACAATGCCTCTAGTGGTTGGGGTTGTTGCCTGTGTAAGGCAGTGGAACTGCCATCAGTGTGTGTAGGTGAATGGGACTGTGACTGTACAGTACTTTGGGCTTTCAAGTAAGGTAGAAAAATGCTAAGTCAGCATAAACCATTTACCATTTTATTAGATAAGTGCTGTGACTGAAGGCACAAAACTCCTGTTCTCTACTCTCTCTGTTGCATTTCCAAACTCTTTCCAGAAAAACTTTGTCTCACCCCATTTAGATCCGTTTTTCTTTTTCATGTTTCTGCCTGTAGCCAGGAAAAGCAGCCAGAGAAGAAGAAGGCCCCGCCAAGGCTGTTCTGTGACATCTGTGACTGCTTCGACCTCCATGACACCGAGGACTGTCCCACCCAAATGCAGATGCCCGACACCCCCCCACACACCGCCTACCACGGCAACAAGCACGAAGAGCGGCCGTACTGCGATATCTGTGAGGTCTTTGGCCACTGGACAGAGTCCTGCAACGATGACCAGACCTTTTAAAGCCTTTACATGCCTCAAACGCACAATACGTATCTTTGCACATCATACTTGTTCTGCCGGGCTTTCGCTGTCTTGGTTAGTGTGTGTTCCGTGCTTGCTTTATGCCACGCTTTTCTGTCATCCATGCTTCCCTCATGCGCTCTTAAAGAAGCCGCGTCTTCTGAACGTCTTTCCAAAACTCCAGAACTACCCTGCAGATGTTTGTAACTGTGAGCGTCTCTTAGAGGAAAATGTGTGTCCTTGGTTTGTGCGTGTGTGAGATCAACAACTTTATCTGCATCCTATTCTGTTCGCAAAGCATGTTGGGAGTTACAAAGATGCTGTATGATCAGGAACATGGTGATCTAAGGATGTAAAATATTTGATAGGAAAGTTCAAATCAGTTTGTGAACCAAAAAATTGGTGGAGAATAAATTATTTTTTTATGCCTTGAAGAAGTATTTACGATTTAAAAGGGTTTAATGTTTGTAACTTTGTGGGGAGATCAGCTTGGCCTCGTTTAGGGAGGCACAGCGAAACCCAGTGCTGCTTGGCTTTAACGACAACTTTTTTACGGTCTTCTTGAAGAACTTGCTGGAATATTTGTCGGAAAGAACACGGTTACTGAAAACCTCACAGTTCCAGTAAAATTGCCTTTTTACAAAGTTTGTCCTTCAAAAATGATTTCTTTTTGAAACGATGAAATGTTTTCCATTTCTCTAAACACATTTTGAATATATATATATATATGTACAAAATAAAGTTTATTGAATTAAAATATGCTTTTTTTTTTTCGGTCTCACTTTTCTCTGTATTGTTGCATGTTAAGTCATCCAAACACATTTACAGTGGTGGACAAAATTGTTGGTACCCCTCAATTAAAGAAAGTCCACAATTCTCACTGAAATGACTTGAAACGTTCAAAAGTAACACTAAAATTTATTGAAAATTAAAAATCAGCCATTACTTTGAGTTGTTGATTAACAGAATTATTAAAAAAAGCTTTTTTTGGCTGTGTGTTTTGGATGGTTGTCCTGTTGGAAGACCCATGACCTGAGAATGAGACCAAGCTTTCTGACACTAGGCAGCACATTTCTATCCAAAATACCTTGATAATCTGGAGATTTCATCTTACCTTGCACAACTTCAAGACACCCTGTGCCAGATGCAGCAAAGCAGCCCCAAAAAAGAACTGAGCCTCCTCCATGTTTCACAGTAGGTACAGTGTTCTTTTCGTTTTATGCTTCATTTTTGAGTCTGCACGAACATAGAGCTGATGTGCCTTACCAAAAAGCTCCAGTTATGTCTCATCTGTCCAAAGGACATTTTCCCAGAAGCGTTGTGGCTTGTCAACATGCATTTTTGCAAATTCCAGTCTCACTTTTTTATGATTTCCTTTCAGCAGTGGTGTCCTTCTTGGTCGTCTCCATGAAGTCCACTCTGGCTCAAACAACGACGAATGGTGTGATCTGACACTGATGTTCGAACTATCCGTCTCCTCAATTAGTCATCAATTTTACTCTTCCGGCCACGTCCAGGGAGGTTGGCTACTGTCCCGTGGGTCTTAAACTTCTGAATAATATGTGCCACTGTCGTCACAGGAACTTCAAGCTGCTTAGAGATGGTTTTATAGCCTTAACCTTTATGATGTTTGTGTGTGCATGGGTGAATGGGACTGTGACTGTAAAGCACTTTGGGCCTTCGAAAGAGGGTAGAAAGCGCTATATAAGTATACGCCATTTACCATTTTCTAATTTCCTGGAACAATTCTCTCCTACACTTTCTGTTGTTCATGTACACTGTGGTCCACACCTTTTCACCAATAGCAACGTGACTATTTGTCTCCCTTTAAATAGGCAGACTGTCTGATTATGGGTTTGAAAACAGCTGTGACGTCAATTAAAGGACATACCTGAGTTCATCATGACCCCCTGGGCAATTAGTTCTCAGTCTTTAATGGAGGTACCATCATGTTTGTCTCGCCCCATTTCATTAGTTTGTTTTTTAAATAATTCTGTTAATCAACAACTCAAAAGTAATAGCTGATTTTGATTATTTAATTTTCAATAAATTGTAATTTACTGTTACTTTTGAACGTTTCAAGTCATTTCAGTGAGCATTGTGGACTTTCTTTCTTTAACTGAGGGATACCAACAATTTTGTCCACCACTGTATCTTCTGCTGTGTCATAACCTGCAGATTTTGGGTGTCCTTTAGTTATCCCTTTATTTCAGTTCTGACACCACAAACAAAACTCCTGTAGCTGCAACTTCCCTTAATACAAGTAGATTTTCTTGGTTATTAAACTCTCCGTTTTGGCCAAGAGAACATTTGAAAATGGCTTGTGTTGAATTATCTTTTTTTTTTTAGAATACTTCTTCTAATCTGGTTTAATCGTTTTCTTTAGTAAACTACAGAAAATGCATTTGATGAGCTTTTATCTGACATTATGTTAGAGTTTGGAATTTAAACCGGGGAGCTTTTCTTTCTATGTTTAGCAGTAGTTTTGGGTTTAAAAAAAGACAAAAGTATTGTTACAGTCTGCAGAACACTTGAATGTATACAGGAAGTCAATTGGTTAATTGATTATAGTAAGTGGTCTCTATGCATGATAATGAACATGTTATACTGGAACCATCTTGCTAATTTCCATTTATTTAGTCCCCATCAGCTAATTGCTTTGGAATGCAAAATAACAAAAGTAAAAAATACAAAAATGTAGAAGTGCCCTATTGATAAAATAACTTCATACATTAAACAGTTACATCATGATTACAGTCTTGTTGACATTCACAACTCACTTGTATTTTGTACAAGTTTTTTTTACTACAGAAACTTTTAATTGCATCATATTTTCACTAAGAGGCGCAACACAGTCACCATTAGATGCAGCTACGCTTCATTTATTTTCATTAATGGCCAAGGAACTGTTGTATGGAACTTGTTATAAACCTGTCAGGAGAGCATTTTACTCTAATTTTTTTTACTTTATCTGTTATTGTTAGAGCTTTTTAAATCAAAAGTAAAGGTAGCTTCTGCTTTTTCCATATACTGGAAACAAAGCCGAGAATGAAAAATAATAGACTACCTGAGATTTTTTTTTTTTTTGCTCTGTACAGCAGATGTCAGGGTTACTATCAATGTTTTGCTTTTTTATTTAAACACGGGGAGACATACCTACCAGCTGCATAATCCACAGCTGGTTCAAGATCCTGTTTTTTTTACCCTTTTCTCTGTGTACATTTGACAGGTTACAGTTACAGTTTAGTAAATTGGAACACATTTAATTTGCAATTCAGTTTAAAATGCAGCTGAGACAATATTCAGGTGAAATACTGCGGGTAATTTTTAAGTTGTTTCGCAATTCCAACCTGGGTTTGCTTCAGGAATGTTGGTGTGGTTGAGCTTCTGAAAGTGACCCCCATTTCTCCAGCTGCACTCTCAGCTCCACAGTCACTTTGTCCTGCTGGACAGGCGTTGGATTGTCTGACTGAGTATTCATGTATTGTTTCTTGCTTTCTTTGCCTGCCATAAAGAAAAACAAACATCAAACATGAACTATGAAAGTTAGCAGACTGAAGAAAGGTATACAAACACTTAAAAAACATTTTAATGACAACAATGCTATTTTAACCCAATCCCTTTGTATCCACATCTAATTATTTGTTAAAATTCCGTTGTATTACCACAGTTTTTCCCGCCTTCCAGCTATTACCACTACTTACATTTTGAATGTGATACATTCTTCTGTCCTTTTCTGCCGCTTCCTCTTCGCTTTAGCTCCTCATCTTCATTTTGGTTCTTTTCCAGATCCTTCAAAGGAATAAACAAAATAAATGTCTCCTCTTCTCAGGTTCTGTTGATAACTACTCACTGTATTTCAGATATTTTTAGAGGGACTGGGACTTGCCTTTAGATATGTCTGTGCCACATCCACCTCAAAGTCTTTGTGCCGAAGATCAAACTCACAAATGACGCTGAGTTTGGGATCTCCTTTGATCAGGCTTTGCAGAGGAACGTGAGCTGAGCCAAGGATTCGTCTAATAGGAGCGTCATCAACAAGTTTTTGGACAGACGTCCCCTTCTTGTCCGTTGACTTTACTTTGGTGGAAATCAGCTTGTCTTGAGGCTGAAGATGGTAAGCTCTGGTATCAGTGAAAACTGCAGCATTCGTCGTACTTTTTTTCTAATTCATCTGACCTCATGATAGAGTTTAAAACATTTACTTTGTTTTGAAATCATCCCCAGTTTGAGAAATAGTGGGATGACGGCAGAATTGTGTATATTGACTATCTTAATAAAAAAATATACCAAGTCTCCACTAGCAGTGCCAAACAGTGTCGTTTAGTGAAGTCAATTAAAAAACAAGCCCAAAAAGACTTCATAATTATATTATAAAAGATGTTTTATTTTCAAATAGACCTTAATATTCGGACATTTTTTGCAAACATGAATCTGAGTTTCAAACAAAGCACTATAAGATGGTAAGCCATTTGTCAGTCGATATTTATTAAGCAGCAGTTCATGTTTGATGAGGTTGTCATGGATGCGATGGATGGGTAAAAAACCTCTTCACCCCCAAGCTCTTCTAGGCTCCTCTGTTTGGGCGGGGATTGTCATCCTGAGGTATTAAATGTAAGAAGATATACCACCCTCCTTAGCTATGAGCTTTTGTGGCTTAACCATACTATGTAGGTATCAATTAAATTCTATTTACATAGCCCAATATTAAAACACAGTTGTCTCAATAGGCTTCACAATTGCACAAAACATAAAATCAGTTGTAAAATATAACAGCTGATTACTAGACTAAACTGAAGAGACTATGATAAGCTAAACATGGCATCCCTGCCCTTAGGCTTAGACCCTCATTCTAGGTAAGGAAAAACTCCTTAAAAAAACACGATTTCCAGGGGAAAAAAAGAAGAAACCTCAGAGTTATCCAAAGGGATATCAGTGAAGGTCATCTGGCAAGTTGTCAAGTCTGAAGTCTTTCCCATATTGAACCGAACTGAACCAAGCTAATGTCATGTGGGGGACCTGTGCAGGTACTTTGAGTTTAGTAGATGATTAGTTGGTGAAACTTAAAACATTCATGCCCTGCAGAATTTAGACAGATTTCGCCACATCATTTTAGTTTTTTGAAATCATGTTTTGGTAGGCTGTATGAGGTGGAAACCCAATATATGTAAAAACTAAGCAAATGAATACTTAAAATCAATTCAACCGAGGGCTCTGCATCTATATTCTGTGAAAGTTTCATCTTTTGAATGCAATAATGGAAAATGAGCACATTTTTCCATGATCTTCTATTATTTGTGTGTGGAAAGGGTCTGCATAATTAGATTATTATGCTATTACTAATATGTCATAATAATAATTATTATTATTATGTGTTTATCTTGTGTGTGTTTATGCTTTGGTTGTTTACCTTTCGGCATATCCCCTGAGGGGTGACCGCAGCGAATCACCTTTTCACTAATCACAACATTTAGTTTGGCAGAGATTTTTACGCTGGATGCCCTTCCTGACACGATCCTGTATTTTTATCCGGGCTGGGGACAGGCACACGGAGACCCAGACCTGGGTCGCCTTGTGGTTCCATAGTTAGGCAGTAGGGTGAGGGGTCTTACTTAAGGACCCACACTGCATGACGCTTATTGCGCCCCCTTGGGAAGCGAACCCTGGTTTTTCATGCACCAGTCCTACATGAAGCCAACTGAGCCATGCAGCCGCTCCAAGGCTCACACTTTTGGGATAGCTAATGTTATAGCACAAACAGACATTACTCAAAAGAATTTGATAGATAACCTGCTCATTGAGATAAAACAGCAGCGTTTTTCAGGCTAACTGACTACTTTTCTGTAGCTAAATTCTGCTCATTATTAGTGATGACAGACGTGGCTTCTGCTCATAAAAGTGAGTAAGGAACAAAACATTTCACAATTTCCTAATATGTTATGACAAACTCACCTCCTTCCCTTTCCTGCCTTTCATGTCTTTCACCGTTTGGCTTGATTTGTCTGATGGGGCATCTTCAGAGGCTGCAGGCCGTGACACTATCTTTAACGTATTAAATGCCACACATGAGATAACAAATCTAAAAAAATTCAGTCAACATCTTATCTCAATACCTTTTCCTCCTCTAGCCTTAAGTAAAGTCCAAGGCTCAGAAATTTCTTGAAGTTTCTCAGAGAAATGACGGTATGCGTTTGTGAGTCACTGAAATCCATGACCTCCGACCACGTTAATTTTGACGTGCTGTGTCCGGACACTGCAGAAAAAAAAGACATGAAGTCATAATCAGAGGAAACAGAGTGGAAGCAAATTAGTCAAAGATGCTTGATTAATGATCCATGTCATCCTCACAACCGATTTGAGGTCTTCTGATGAAATTTATTGAGTAATTCTGTGGAGACTGATAAGAAATGGCTCTTCCAAGGTTTACAGGATATGTTATTCAGTTCTAGTATTGCATCATTACACTTAAAGCCAGTCCATAACTATTTCAAGACAGTGATTCAGTTATCTTGTGAGAAAGTCCTACTTGGTGCTGTGATACTGCAGGTTTCTGTGGTTTTGACCACTCCGGAGTCTGATCTGTGTATCTTTCTGTCATAGTTCCTGTTTGATTGCAGGCTTGTGTTAGTTGAGCCATCCTCTGTCGTTGTGGATACTGTGTCAGATACAGACTTACACGGCAAGTTCTGCAAACAAAAATAGAATTTTTTTAATGCAGACCCCCCCCCCCCACATGTGTTTTTGTTTATTTTTCTAAAGGAAACTTCACTTTTTTTTTACTACAATGGTAATCTAGAGAGTACACTGGTTCTCAAAGCGTGCTATCCTTCATGTTTTCAATATTACTCTTCCCAAATATAGTTCACTCAGCTCTTCATCATTCTCTACAAAGGCTTTACGATGATGGGAGGGGAGGTTAGAAACAGGGCAGTATTTCCTGAAAACCAGGGATGGGAAATATTTTCTGCTGCATGTGTTTTTTTGTTTATTTGTTTATTTATTTGGAGCCCCATTAGCTTCCACAAAGTGGTCGCTAGTCTTCCTGGGGTCCATATGCAAAAAATACATACATTTTACTAATTTCACAAAAACCAAAACTGATTTCACAAAATACAATTTTACCATCAACCAACCTAAAATGCATGTAAATCGAATCCACTTTAATACAACTTTTTAGGATTTATTATATATGAGAGAACATGAATGAATGAATTTTTGCTCTGCGTCCATCATAAAGTTTTCTGAAATCAAACAAAATGTAATAATTTTACATTAAAATGTGTTTAAAAATCAATGTTTGGGTAAAAGGATAGTATTTTCAGTGGCCTCACTGGACAAAGAAGTGAACAGTTTTTGGAAACCAAAAAAAAAAAATAAATAAATAAATAAAAAGAGAGGCAATTTTTTTTAGTCACAGTTTGGAGGAGAGATCAGCAACCAGCTTTCAGGCACACGTTTTTCTGTAATTATGCTCTCTGTGATGTCACATGCATTTCTAACGTTTTGTATTTTAAGAACTTTGATTAAGCCATGTTTTGTTTGTTCAATTAAGGTAATGTTTTCTGGTTTATTGCCCAATCAACTCAGCTGCTTTGTAACTTCAGTAAATCGAAGACCAGGGTTCGCTGTTGCTCACTGGCAGATGTTGTTGTTCGCAACCCCTGGGTGTTCTGTCTTGTCATTTTGTTTTTCATTTTGCCACACCTTAGCTTAGGTTATGTTTTATCGTGATGTATTCATTTATTAAATTAGCTTCCTGCTACAATTTATGTTTCCTGGGATCTCGACCACCATCATCATTCAATCTCTTATGTTTAAACTATGAAGCCGTTAAAAATGATACTTTTTAAAATTTCTTCTTCTTGCTCAAGTGGTCAATGGAGCAAAAAGAGCAACAAAAAAAAAACAACAACAATTTTTCCTAAACTTATTAAAAGGCTCAGCCAGGACAACTATTAGTTTCGGCATGAGTGTTGTTGCTAAATTTATTTTTGACAAACATAACCGATTTTGCACACAATAGTAAAACAGTCTTAATTACTCATTTATTATTTTTTCTTTAAAAATACAGAACTCCATGCATCACTGTTTTATCAGTGTTGTTATTTTCTCATTTGTTTAATTTTCTTCTGAATCCTTCTTCTGAAGACTGCCAACATTTTTTTACACATCGCTATTAAATAAAGCAATCACATTGCATATTTAAGGTTTTGTTGCATCTTTGTGTGTTCAGGATTCCTCTTTTTTGTCAGATATTTAAAGATTCTTTGAGATACAACAGATTCAGGCTAATGCAAAGACTTCAATTAAAGTAAGTTTTAAATATCAAACAGCAAAAGGCTACATGGAAAAACAGGGGTGTTGTCAGGGTTTAACTGATATTTGTTTTCCAAAAGTAAAAATTAAACCTAGATTTAAGAAAAATAATTTGTAAGAAATTGCAACCGAAATAACATTTTAATATTGCAGTTTTGAAATTAGTCCTTTGCAGCCACTGCCGACAGAAATACTGTTAAAATAATGTATTTGTAGTTGTATTTAAAAACATAATGTGTTGAGCCATTTGCTCTCCACATGTAAAAATGTTCTGAATATCAAGAGGACAACAGTAAAATGTTTTTAGTATTTTTCAAGTTGGTGACTTATTCATAATTATACTATGATGAAAATTAAACTTGGATCATACAGAGATTTTCTGGTATTTATGAGAAGGACAAGTGCAAGAAGAGTGAATTACCAGATTATCAGGAGCGCGATGACTTGGAAATTCATAAAAGATGTAATATTTAGTGGTGACAAATAATTCAGGAGCTGATCCTTCCACTCTCACCGTTGGATCTGGCATTCCTCTCAACCTCCCCACACTCACGGTAGCTAATGCTGTGTCTGCCTTTAGATCTGCACAAATGACAATTATCCTTATATTATAAAAAGAGCTTTTGTCGCACATTATGGAAATAGAAGATGTTCTCCATCACATAGAAGCCATCCCTCACCATTCATTGTGGCAAAGCCGCTGAATTGATGTCTTTCCTCAGGGGAGATGTCTGAGCCGTCTAAGTAAGCAAGCTGTGTGAGAGTGACCACAGTAAGGCCTGGATACGCTGGTGCAAGGGTGAGAGGATTTCCCTCTAGTACTAGTGTCTTAAGGCGTGAGAGGGTACTAAGGGCCTGTACCAGGGCCTGCTGGTCCTCAAAGTCACAGTCACTGAGGTCCAAACACACTAGCTGTGGCCTGAAGTCGGGGAAAAACACTGATTTACCGATTGTGTCAGTTAAATTAAATGCATAGTGAAGATGAAGGGTTACAGAAACATTCTTAGAGTTTTGGTTATTATTATTATTAAACCCTAAATGTTGTGCTGATCCCCCCCCCCCCCATATTGGAGTGGGATGGAGGAACCAAAAGTCTTAAGTCATTGATGTGTCATCACCCACAGACAAGTGAACACAGCTGTGAAAACAGCAATGTAACACTGAGATAAACCTACAGTATTTAACCTCATCATGATGTGATGTAACACACTACACACCTAGCTCCCAAACTAAGAGTTTCGCTTGAAATTTCCCCTGACATAGTTCAGAAACCAGACAGCTTCCTCTGTCTGCGCACGTGTGTGCGTGTGTGTGTTAGTGTGATTTAACCATTTTCTTCCAGCAAGACAAGACACGTCTTCGTGCAAACCGATGGGGTTTGAGCCAAGGCTGAGATACTGAAGCTGAGGAAGCCGGCAGCTGCTGAGTCCGCTTAGAGAAGACAGTCGGTTTGCACGAAGCTCCAAAACCTTCAAAAGGAGCGTTTGTTACAGTCAGTCATTATTACAGCATCATGCTCACTTTCACAACGTCAGACCGGGAGTTTTGTGCTTTAACACTTGCCCTAAGCAACAAAGTCACAGCAAGTGTTTCACATGAGATGTGATTTCAAAGTAAGATATGCAATAATTCTCTGGTCTTTCTGACTATCTGTGAGTCAGGAGGAAACTGTTGAAGCTTCACGATCTGATAAGCTGCAGACAGCGGCAAATCAATTGGGTTCAGGAAAAGACTTGCCTTCAGTGTAATGGGAAGACTCTCCACAGCGATTTCTGTCAGCAGATTGGCACTCAGAACTAGCTCCTCCAGCTTTGAGAACTTTAGAAGACCATCATCAATGACTGACACCTGCGTGCAGCAGACATACTGTCAAACAAACGATTCACATATACCTGCTCTGTTTTCATGGCGCAAGGATGCTTTATGTTAAATATGTGGAGGCTTCTTTTGAGCAAATTATGGTGTTCTCCACTGTAAAAACCTTTAAGAAGAAGATGTTTTCAGCCCCAAAACAAAGTCGTTTATTGATTTACTATTAAGCTAACAGGTATGGTTGATAAAAACTGTTTTTATTTAGTTAAACTCTCATTTAAAACCGCAACAAAATTAAGAGCAAATCAGAATCAATGAGATATGAGTTTAATTAAAAATTGGAAGGGAACAGGAATGAAAGAGATATTCAAGAGCTGCTCAGGCTGAAAATGAAACCCTGACGGTTTACTGGCACTGTTTGTGGTTGAGTAATGAGGTCCGTCTTTGAATTCTACAGCCATGTCGTTGTTCACGTCCCACTTTGGTTCAACCTTTGATGTGAAGAAAAAAAACCATGAAATTGTGACGCACAATCTTTCAACGTAGATAAGGTCAAATTCTGAAGTCTGCTGGTTTTCAAACCAACACATTTTTGCGTGTATACACTCACTGGCCACTTTAATAAGCACACCTGTCCAACTGCTTGTTAACGCAAACTTCTAATCAGCCAATCACGTGGCAGCAACTCAGTGCAATTAGGCATGTAGACATGGTCAAGACGATCTGCTGCAGTTCAAACCGAGCATCAGAATGGGGAAGAATGAGGATTGATAGGACTTTGAATGTGGCATGGTTTGTGATGGCAGACAGACTGAGTATTTCAGAAACTGCTGATCTACTGCGATTTTCACGCACAGCCATTTCTAGGCTTTACAGAGAATGGTCCAAAAAAGGGAACATTTTAAGTGAGCGGATCTGTAAAGGCCACTCCAGAACCTTGTAATGCTTCTTACTAAGCCACTTTTTGGGATTGTTGTCATGCTGAAACACACAGCCAAGTTTCATCTTCAATGCCCTTGCTCTGATTTACACGGATCAGTTGTCCTGGTCCCTTTGCTGATAAACAGCCCCAAATCATGATGTTTCCACCCCCATGCTTTACAGTAGTTATGGTGTTCTGGGCAACTCAGCATTCTTTCTCCTCCAAACATGACGAGTAGAGTTCTTACCAAAAAGTTCTATTTTGGCTTCATCTGACCATAGGACATTCTCCCAATCCTCCTCTGGATCATCCAAATGCTCTCTTAGCAAACTTTAGACGGTCCTGCACATTTACCAGCTTTAGCAGGGGGACACATCTGGTGCTGCAGGATTTGAGTCCCTGATGGTAGCCTTTATTACTTTGTTCCCAGCTCTCTTCAGGTCATTCACTAGGTCTCCCCGTGTGGTTCTGGGATTTTTGCTCACCATTCTTGTGATCATTTTGACCCCACGGGGTGAGATCTTGCAGGGAGCCCCAGATGGAGGGAGATTATGAGTGGTCTTGTATGTCTTCCATTTCCTGATAATTGCTCCCACAGTTGATTTCTTCACACCAAGCTGGTTACCAATTTCAGATTCAGTCTTCCCAGTCTGGTGCAGGTCAACAATTTGGTTTCTGGTGTCCTTAGACAGCTCTGTGGTCTTGGCCATAGTGGACTGTGACTGTTTGAGGTTGTGGACAGGTGTCTCTTATATAGATAACCAGTTCAAACAGGTGCCATTAATGAAGATAACGAGTGGAGGACAGAGGATCCTCTATCTGAAGAAGTTACAGGTCTGTGAGAGCCAGAAATCCTGGTTGTTTGTAGATGACCAAATACTTATTTTCCACCATAATTTATAAATAAATTCTTTAAAAATCAGACATTGTGATGTTCTGGTTGTTGTTTTTTCTCATTTTGTCTCTCATAGTTGAGGCATGATGAAAATTACTGGACTCTCTCATCTTTTTAAGTGGGAGAACTTGCACAACTGTACAGTAGATCAGGAAATCTGCATACTCACACCCTTGTCAACAATGCGAAGTGTTGTGAAGTGATTGTAAATAAAGTTTTTTCGTAGATGTTCAGGAGTTAGCACAGCCAGCTCTCTCAGTGTGGAAACTTGAGGGCTCCAGGAGTCATCAACCTGCCCCCATGGGGAACAAGGGCATTTCAAGAGATCCAGAAGCTCATCTGCTGACTCTGTCTCTGGTCCATCTCCACTGTCTTTGGATTTTCTCTAACAGGAGAATCACTAATTTTGTCATTTTTATATACATAACACAACTTACTGCAAGGTTTAAGTGCTTAAAGTTTTTAAATCAATAACATAAAAACAGTCCATCTAAAACTCACCCAGCTGCCATTTCCGCAGGGAAAGTCGTTCAAACAGAGATGGCGGATCATCTTCTCTATCTCAGATGAAAGTGTTTTCGATGCCATGATGGCACTGACGTACTCTAAAACCTTATATGTGAAAATACCTCTAGTATGTAAGTCACTTTAAGTAAAGCCAGGTTGTCTGTGGTCTGGTGTTTGCTTACAATCGTTGGTGTGTCGCCTAGCAACAGCTGGGCCTCTGTCCAGGAAACCAGTGTTACATTTCACCCTAAACACCCTCTGTCTTGTGGAAAGTTGGAAATGGAATGAGCTGTTAATGTGGACCTTTTGTCAAATTAAAATTGATAGTAATATTCTAAATTTGACATATCAGTTTGCTATGCAAATTGTAGTTTGATTAGCAGAGTACATAGTAGGTAGCCGTGTAGTGCAATACTAGTAATTACCGATTTAAGATGTTGGTTTTCAGAAGAAATATGCAATTCATGGCTCTCCTTAAGTTCCTGAAATAATATAACAGTTTATAGATAAAGGTTTTATCAATAGAATAGAGCTCCAGGGGAAGCATTTTACTTTGAGAAAAAAAGAAATTCCCAACATTGAACGTCATCCAGTGGCTCATTCATAAACTAGTTTAAAATGGGAATTAAAGAGAGAAAAATGATTGAATTTAAACAATACAGTTTTTCATTTTTACTGCAGCTATTCTCCCCATGGTGAAATGACCAGGATCTTCAACTTCTTTCAGTGGCCACATTTGCACAATAAACTCTTTTTAAGAAATGATGGAAAACTGTTAGGTTGTTGTAGAGTGATGATTAAATAAACATACTCAAACTAGAACAAACATTTTTTTTTCTCTGGAATTTAAAAGACTCATGTTCCAGCACCTAAATCACAAAAAATCTTGAAAATATTTGATTATTTGTTACAATAATGGCAGCAATGTCTCTAATTTTGCCATGCAAATGCAAATGCTAAAAATCCAAGTTTGGTAGAAACATTCATTTTCAAACATAACAAGTTTCAATGAAGTTTCTTTAGTGAGTATTTTAGGCATACATGTATATACTGTAGCTAACAGACCATAGCAATTTGAGATTTTATTTTGAAAAACGGTCATGGCTACTAATATTCATTAGTGCTTGACATAGTTTTCCCACTTTTAGAGGAAAAGGCGACAAATACATTTCAATACAGATCATTTGTAGAAGAATGTAACTGATGTTAATTAAATGCCAGGATTTCAAAAAATAAACACAAGCAACATTTAAAGACTTTTGGTGGTTAGACTGTGGAAACTGGTCTGGGGGGCACAGGATCAGACGCAGAACTTTAAGTAAAAAGAGCTAGAGTCTGGACCAGGGGTCTGCAACCTTTGTCACTAAAAGACCCATTTGGTTCAGTTTCTTAATGGACAAAACCTAGTGAGAGCCGCAAAGTTTATAAAAATGCACCTTTTTATTTTTGTGACCATTAAGCCTTTGCTGTTGCTTTTAAATAGTTACAATAGTTGAATTATAATGTAATTGTTTTATTATATTTATAACTATTTTAATTTATTTTACTTTAGACAACAACACATTCAAGTCTCTTTCAAAATAAAATACATCTGTCAAAAAAACGAACCTTTTCTCTTTTTCACTGTCATTTTTCATTTTTATTTTTCTTTAAGCGCTCACACGTGGCTCTGGAGCCTAAGGTTGCAGACCCCTCATCTATACAAACTTTTGGGGGTCTTGGAATTTGGGATAATATCTGGGGGCAAACTGTGGTGGAGAATGGTGTGGAGTAATGGCGTGGAAGGTGCAGAAATAAAAAATTATGACGTTTAAAGAATAGGAAACGGAAATTGAATGGCTGGAAAAATCCACAGCATGTCTCCATTTGAATAAAATAGATGAGGTTTAGCACAATGATTTCACCCTTAAAACATTGTTTAGATGACTTGGAGTTAGGATTTTTTAAAATGTTGCCTTGATTGCTGCTTTTTTTTTAGCAGTTAAAGTGTGAGGACCAAAATTGATTTGTTCACAAAATTTTTTTTTTTTTGTTTAGATTTGGACTGAAGTTGTAAAAGTGTCTTTTTGAAGCATCTTCTGTAAAAGATTCAAATTAAAACATCAACAAAGTTGGAGAATAAGTCAAACATTCATGCAGTTTTGTGCAATTTTGTGGTAACTTCAAGGAAAATTTGAACGCCTCACTTACTTTCAGTATTAGCACTCAGTGTCTCAGAAAATGAAATGTGGGACTTTGCATTGACTGCACACAGTAGCCACAGTGGTATACCATGCCCTACAAAAGCAAAAAAAAAAAAGGAAACTTTACAAAGAGATTTGTAGTCGATAGTGCCACCAAAGACGTCACTACCGATTGGTAACAAACAAAAAAAAGATTTCCCGCACTGTATATAAGCAATATGTGCCAGGTCATGAACAGTAAACCCAGCTGTAACAGAAACAGGTCGCACCATGCGTCTCCTTCAAGGTAAGCTGTCTTTGATTTATATTTTGTACAAATAACACGAACATGAACTTGATAAGCTGAAGAGTTTTGTAGTTTAAACAAACTATTTGAAAGTCTTGAGGTCATGTTAACATCCTGCAGTAAGGTATCAGAATGTTGTTTTTTTTTCTGTGATCTGTCTGCAGAGTTTGTCATTTTCTTCCTCACAATGATGCCCATCATTATCTCCTCCAAATCCTGTTTTCAACCCAAACCCAGCTGTTGGTGTGCTCTGACATTATCGCTGAAAAACCTAGAAACGGCAGAAAAGAGCTACGTAAGTACGGTAGCAAAACAAAACAGAGCAGTATCGGACTTCAATTTGAAACTATGATGTAGTTCCAACTGCCAGCTAGGAGATTCAGAACTTAAGTGTTTTGTGATAACTTCCTTCATAGATCCATGACATGTGTAAGAAAGCGTGTGAGGGACACCCACACAAAAGCGACCACTTGGAGCCACTTGAAGGAATGACTTTTCCTTTGGGAAACACTACGGATGAGATCCAGAGCTCCGTGTGTGCCATCAACGACTACCTCAAAAACCATCTCCCACCCATCGTCAAGAACCTCCATGCCAACTACTCCAAAATCCTCAGAGACATCCAAGCATTTGGGAATCAGTTGGAAGGTGTTGCCAGAGAGCACCTCAAAATTGATAACCAGCAACCTTGCCAGCGGGAGGTCCCAGCCCTGGACGGCTACTCTATGAAAAAGTACGGCTTTAGGATCATTTACTTCACAAGAAAATGGACAAAAAGCTTCCTGCATACCGAACTCTGCAGTTCCTAATCTTTCCCAAAAACACTTGGGTGTTTATTTATTTACCTATTAATTTATTTATTTTTATTTATTGTAGTGCTAAGTAGGTATATCAGATCATATTTATTTATTTATCTATTTTTTGCCAAGTATTTATTGATAAACATGATTATTTATGACATGGATGTAGAAATGTGTCAGACAGAGGTGTGCAGTCTTTGGTGTGTCATTAATAAAGTCATCACCTAAAGTAAAATCCCTTTTGAAGGCCGCGTGTCATCTCTGAGTTCAAATTCAAAAATACCTCAAGAAACCAGAAAGTATCCATGGATTACATTAATTTTTTCCACTTTTATCCACCTTTGTCATGGTAGGGAGAACACGTCAAAGTAAGGGTGGGGTCATCTAAGATAGCACAAGGGTTAACATTGAGAGTTGGGTCATCTAGACCCCACAAGACAGTGTGCTGAACCTTTTTTCTTCAATGATTTGTGATCTTCCCTGGTGTCCATGGATTACATGAAATCCTCTCCACCTTTATCCAACTTTGTCATGGTAGGGAGAACACGTCAATGTGAGGGTGGGGTCATAGGATAGCACAAGGGTTAAGTGTCAACAGTCTTGACATAAAACAAAACCCACTTCATTGTGGAGCAACTGACTATCAAAAACCTCTTAACTTTTTTAGTTAGTGACATGTAACGCCTTAATACTTTGGCTACTCACTCAAATCTGACTGATAGCCATCAATAATAATAATAATAATAATAAATTTTATTTAGAATGTGCTTTACATTTTAGATAAAATCTCAAAGCTCTACAATGGAGGCAGAAATAAAAATGGTTTACAACATCAAGATCTATGTGTGTGCTTTTTGCATAGATACCAAGATTTTCGTTACTTTTACCTTTGAATACTTTTGAGAAGCAAGGCTACAAGATTTTTGTCCAGTTTTCCAAAGTTTTGTTGATGCTCCAAACAAAGGTGCTTAGCTGGATTCCGAAATTTGATGTCGAGAGTCGAAACTAGTGTGGAATCCCTGTAGGTCCCTGCAAAGTGCGAATGCACATCAAATTCTTAGAGCGTTTGGAAGTCGGCCTTTATACAAATGATTCTGTATGTTTCCTGTTGATGAATAATAATAATATCGTTTTTTAAATTTTGTTTTTGGGGGGGGTACAATCCAAAGCGGAAAGCCCCAGAGACTAAAAATGATTCATTTCATTGGACTTTTCCTTACTCATTGGAAACTATTTAGCTTATGATCTTTATCTAAGGAGTGAAAATATAAGGGGCTCTCAAAAGATGTAAGGCGAAAAGTCACACCAGACCTTACTGCTGCCTGAAGCCTCCTGCCCTCATGGATTTCCGTGCTGGTAAGCATCTTCAAGTGCTGTTCATCGTCTCACTCAGTCCCACAAACCTCATTCAGGCTCTTATGCTTACAAAGTTGTGCAACAGCTGTGAAACTCTCATGTAGCGGCTGCACCTTGAGGTTTGTTTTCCAGAGCATTTGTGATCTAATAAATATCTGTTTTGTTCTCTGTCCCGTCATTGCTGCAGCTCTAATTTTCTTGTGCCTGTGTCTGGCACACATGGCCGCCATGCCTGTGAAGAGGGAAGCAAAGCGCGAGGAGGTTGAAAAAGCCATTGGGTCTGTACGGGAACAGATACAGACTGCGCTGAAGGATCTAGTAAGAGGATTTTTTTCCCCCTAAACCTAAATTTAATTTGTTATTGTTTTTGTGAATAATTTAATGTTTTGGAAAATAATTAAAAAATATATATTTTCAAGAAACTTGAAAGTTGTTTTAAGAAAAAGTCCACTTTAATTTAATCCTGGGTCTGGAGACTTATTTCTGCTGCATTAGAGGAAGAGAGTTTAAGGTCATACAGGTAAAACTGTCAGACTTTTATTTTCTGAAATGTGTCTTCCAGGAAAATAAAATCCAAAACTGGAATTCAGAGATTAATAGAAGTTTTAGAAGATGTCTGCATCTTATTTATGATTACATTTAGCAAAACTGTATCATATTAGCTCATGACATCTCATCATGTGCTGTTGTAATTTTGCAATTTGTTGTACAAAAATAACAATCACAGGGGACATTTGATTACATTTTCACTCACAATTGAGTAATCACAACAGCCGTTCAATTCATCTTTTCACTAACTTTTTTGTTTTTGACAGAATGTCCGGGGTCTGCTTCCTAACATCTCCTGCGGGTCCCTCAATGTGACCGAGATGCTGGAACCAGAGCACAAGCCTTTCATCGCTCAGATCGCCTCCATCCGTTGCAACATGCTGGCGTTCTCCAAGCTCATGCCTGAACAAACAACCCTGCTGGAGATTAGCAGTCAGTTCCTCCAGGATATAGAGAATAAAACGACAGTTCTTACAGAATGCACCCTGCCTGTTTTTGAGGAGAGAATCGACATTTACCTGCATGCCAAGTGTCTGCTGCAACTCGTGACGGAAAGACTTAGCACTTTACATATCTGATCTCAGAGACTTTTTTTTTATTTTTTGCAGGTCAAGAAAGTAATTTTTATATTATTTATTGAAAACTAAACTATTTTTATTGAAAATAAAGACAAAAAAAGACTACAATAGTTCATAAAGTTTTTGATTCTTTCTCCTTTATTCAGAATAATTTTAAGGCATCAGAAAACATGTTGACAAGACCTCATTAAGCATAAGAAAATATATTTTAATTTATTTTTTTGCTTAACACAGAATGTCGTATAGAAACATGGGGAGACCCGAGTGCAGAACCAATATGCAAGATACACTGTACATTGTAATACGGTAAAAACTTCCTCACATAAAAGGCAAAGGAAAATAGACTGTTGATGTGGTGAGACAAAAAAAAAAAAAAAAGAGAGAAACAGAGGATGTTGCATACAAAAATAAAAATCCTCACAAGGGCTACAAGGGGAACACTGGTCTTTCTTCATGCAATGATAGAAAAGTATCACAAAAATATAATATCCGAGCAAAAGAAACGTAATTTTTAGAAAGCAATAAATTATTATAAAAAGGTACCAGAAACTTAAAACAAGCCCATTTAAATTACTTTGGTGATTCAGTCATATCTCTTGTTTTGGAAATACACTAAAGCTTATTATTTTTATTTTATTTATTTATTTATTTATTTTAGAAAAACAGGGATTTGTGACCATTTGTCCATTTAAAAGATTCGCCAGGTTTCAAAATTTGTGCTTAACCGAAGCAAAGTGGACAAGGGGGCTGGGCTTTTTGTTTTCGTTTTGTTTTTTTGTTTTTTTTTAAATGACCATCCTCCAAAGACTCCTGTTTTTACAGGAAAATGTGCATTAGCTTAAAAAGAAATCACACAGCAAACTAAATCATGAGAACGCCCATGTTTAAGTTGCGCTATCTGAACCACATCAAAACTAAACATTCATCAGTAAAAATGGTGCTTTTTGCTACTGTAAACTCAATTTTGCAAAAACATGACGTTTGCCTGAGGAGTGTATTGAGAGCCACAAACACTTACATACACATAATTCCACTTTAGTCTGCAGTGACGGGTAAGGACACTTTGACCATAAGGCTAACTACTGCCAGTCCTGGCAGCCTCATTTGCTCTCAAACCTTGTAGTTTTTTTTGTGTTTTTGTTTAATATGGCTTCAATTTCAAATAGTTATATTTCCCCTCTTTTTTTTTTCCCCAACAAGTAAGAAAAGAATAACAGCAAAACAACATCCGTCCGTACATTTATAGACAAAGTGTCTAACTTCCAAAGAAAATAAATAAAATCCTCCTGACTTGTTTTGTTCTGATGAAAATCTTTCAAAGTGCAGCCCTGAGAGAGATAAAGAAGGAAAAGGGCCCCTCCTGCAGGCTGGATCCTACATTATTGTACTTCTCCATTGGTACATATATGTATATTTAGTAATCCTTTGTACTGTCAGTTATGCTCCCTATAAGGGTTTGAGTAGAAAGACTGCCATGCTGCAACATGCCACAGTGCAAGTCCATGTGTGGAATTTACCTGATGCAACCTCAAAAAAGCTAAATTTACACTTTGACCTGCTAGAAAAAGGCCCAATGTGCAGACAGGAGTTCAGTGTGGACGGAGACCACCAGAAAACACTGGAGTTAGGTTGCAGTGTAATATTCACCTGAGCGAACAATCATGATTGTATAGTGATGACCAAACCTCTTCACAGAAGATCACCAACATCCCAGTTAAAGTCCTTCCAGGGAGAAAAAAAAAGGATTTCCATGCTGTTTTGCAAAAGTCACACCACTTTAGGAAACTGCTTTTGTTTTTCAAACTTAACATTCACTCATTTTTCACCTATAAACACACTATGCTCTTACATGAGAGAAGATCATTCTGTTCAGTCAGTAATGTGGTTTTACAAATAAAAACCAAGGAACAATTTCCAAAAATATGTATCTGTATGATCCTCACTGGAAAACAAATGTCATTTTTGTTTTCTTCTTTTTTAATGTTCGGCGTGTATTTCCAGTCACCTCCGATTTAAGGCTACATGTCTGTGTTGGTGACCGCCTTGATGGCCTCGTCTGGAAGGCGCAAAGGATGGCTGAGAATGGACGTGGTCGTGCTCAGATGACAGAGTCTGCTCAGCACCACTGCACAAAAACAAAAGAAATGCAATTCTGAAACCACAAGACACTCTTTGAAAACCTGATCTCTGATCATCTTCCCAGTAGTCTTTGATTATGAATATGCTCATGTCATTTTCTAGGACATATTGTCTGCAGAGTGCCAGTAGTTCATTAGAAATCTGCCTCTGAGTTGGTGCGGGACAACCCCACCCTCCTTCCCCTCCCTTAAAGCTCGGGGCAGGGAGCTTGTGGCCTGCCAGTGCATTTTCTACGTCACAAATACAAGCTTTTTCTAACGGCGTCTTTCCTCTGCTCCTGATTCACAATGGATTGAACAAAGAAATACTCAGAAATAAAAAATAAGAAACCCATAAATTTCATCAGAATGGGCCTTAAAAGAAATACAACTTTTGAATAAACATAACGGAGCATCAAGACTACGGTCCATAGAAAATATTAAGAGTTTAGAAATGTTTCCCACATGCTTTGGAGTTTGCTGTGACTTAAACTCTCAAAAATGAGTTTTTTTAATCGAATCCCCATTTCTTATTGAATTGTGTCTGTCATTAAAGACTCATCCATTCTGATGCATCCACTTGTAGACTCATACATCCATGCTCGTCTCTGTTTTCCTCGTCAGAACTGGAATTTGGCTCAAAACTGTACGGCTGAATAGCTCCAGTAGTTGCTCACCATTTTTGTTGCACTGCTGATGTTAGGTTGGGGTTGTGAGGGGCTGTAAGCTAGCAGGAGAGAGTGTTAACAGACTGATGGGAAATTGGGGCGGGCTTACCCAGTGACAGCAGTCCCGCCCACAACTCAGAGGCGAACTACTGCTGCTCTGCAGAAACTGTCCTAGAAAATGACAGCTTTAGGATTTTGGCTAAAAACGGCATAATCATAATTAAAGGACAACTGATAACACTTTTAAAATAGATCAAAAGATCATCAGAGTGGGACTTTCACACATAAAGTAATAATTAGCCCAAATGGGGATGATCATGGAACCAAAGCCCTACTGAGAAGCAGCAGCGTTTTCTGCTTTTCTGCAGCGTTTGCTTTTGACTAAACAAGCTGCTGCACTTTATGACTCATCTTTTTGTTGCATCGTCTGTTCAAGAGACGCCACTCAAGACCTCTTATCATTACATTTAGACAACTTTGCAAAAAGGTGTAAATATCCTCAAAAAGTTGTCATTGATTTGCAGTAAGTATTATCTTTATAATAAATGTTTTACTATTTAGAATATTTATTTTATTTAAATAAATTACCAAAAAGTATTAGTAGATAGTAAAGTGCTTTTCTATAAGATCACTGTTCTTGTTTTTCATTCTAGAATTGGGCAAAGATTTCTCCTTTTTCTTGTCTTTTCATCTTTATTTACTCTATAATAGCACTTCAAATCTTTTAATTGAAAAAGAGGAACTTTTTATATCATCTCCTGCTCATCACAGTTTGACTTATTTTAATGCAAAAACATTCTAATCCGAGTTTATTAGCGCATTTGTACAAAGTATACTGATTTAAAAAAAGAGAAATGCATCAAATTTGATAAAATGTTAAATACAGATTTTCGATATCCGACAGAGCAGGTTGCCAATCATTTCTATTAAAATGGACTTCTATAAAGATCTGTATAAAACAACATATAATAATAAATATTAAGACCAAATCTGTAAGATATATTTTAGGAAACTCAGATGATAAATAATAATCGCTGCTAATCATCAAGTAGAATATAGAGAATGCAATTTCTAACACTTTAACACTATAAGGTAAAGCTGTTTAGAAGCACACTAAAATTGGTAGAAATCTTAAGAAACTTAAAAACTATAAGTCACAAGATCACTTAAAAGTCCATTCTATATATATTAATATTTTAAGACAGAAGATCAAACACTACAACTATTGAGTAGTAAAATGATTGCGATGACAACACTGCAGCTTTTCCAGGTATTTAGCCTTACTTGGCCTGAGGACTGGGAGAGAGCAGTGACAATCCAACCACTGCAGTGTGGTCTGGCACAGCCTGGCTTTGCTTGTTGTCGTCACCATGCTGTTGAATGACTCAAACAGAGGCTTGATGATGATGCTAAACTGAAAAGTAAAAAGGTCAAGGAAATCCTAAAGAATATGTTTAAACATCAAGTGTACATTTGAGGCTTTGGTTTGCCACTTCCTGTGTAAAAAATTTGGTTTTTTTTTAATTCTTTTTTATTTCAACAGAATTTTGCAATTGGAAAATGGAATCTGAGCTCCAGGTAGAAGCAAATGGTCTAGAATTTAACCAGAGAAAAGCAGCAACAAACTATAGATAAAATTAAAAAAACAATTTTTCCAGATAAAAGGAACAATGATTGATCTATATAGTATTTTGAAGGCACAGATCTCCTACTTCAAACCTTGTCTTATTAAATGCTAAATACAGCTTATTAATAGGACCACAAGATTATAACGAAACAAAACAAAAAAAAATTACCCAGCCTTTTTCCACATACAATTTATGTCAGTGTATACAGTCCTGTTTAAATAAAAGCAGCCAATCCTGAAAGAGATTAGAAATTTTGGGCTCCAAACCAGGCAAGAGTGGATGTGGCTCAGAAATTTACCTGTGCCGGCACAGGTATATTTACCGTGTAACATGTGCCATTTTGTTTTGTTGTTGTTTTGCTTTGATCAGGATAGTTTATGATAAAGTCTGATATCTCTTCAGTGAAGCAAAGCTGCAAAAACACAAAGGCTGCTCACAAAACCGCAGATCTGTTTGTAAATTTACTCCAGCAAACCTTTAGGACTAGAGGCAACACCACTGAATATCTGCAACAGTTGAATGTTTCACTACAACTCTGTCTCTGCACTGGCTCCCTGTACCTCAAAGAATAGACTTCAAAGCAGCTCTGCTTGTGTACAAGTCTCTCCATCGCCAAAGTCATTTGAACTGTTTTCCCATGAAGTGACTCAGTGGTTTAACTCTAGATAAAACAAGATAGCACATCGGTTACTGACAGAAACCAGATCTATACCTTTCAATAAGGGGGTTTACGTGATAAAGAAATACATATGGATTATGAACAGCAAAGAACATGCGAGTGGTTTTATTGGAGGATACGATCCAGAACTTCCAGTTCTGAAAAGTGTGGCTCTTCACATATTCGCTGAACCTCTCCTCCATGTGGTCCAGACGATTCTGCCTCATTGGAACTCCTGTTGCAGGCAGCTGCTCCTGACATGCGCTGAAATACAGCAGGAAAAAACAGACCGTTCATTGGTTTGGGTGCCACGCTCACAGTGGACGCATACAAGTGTTGGACATACCTAATGGAAGTGTTGAGCTCTTCAATTTCTTCTCGTAGTTTCTTGATCTCTTCCTGCATCTGCTGCCTCTCCTGCTGGAGCTTACTAATGTGCTCCACTGTCTTCTGTAGTGTGGTTGCATTGGGGACCTACCCAGGAAGTTAGACAATGAGGCTGTTAGTTCCTAGAAGTAGATGCTGCTTTGTTAACAAGTGATAAGGGCAAATACCAGGACCTACGTTCGATAAGGTCTTCAGCGTGGGAACAAGATTGCAGAGTGTCTTAAAGCCAATGTTTATGTTGGATCGTCTCTTCTGTTCTGCAGATATGTGTGTTGTCCTCCGACTCTGCCCAAACATTACACACATGCAACGTCACTGAACGGATGTGCATGTCTATGGATTAGGATGTAAAGCCTATTGAGCTCATTTTCTGACAAAAGTGTTCTCTAAGAAAACCCTCACACACAAACCTGATTGTGTTCACTTTTTGTCAGAAATGTACTACTGCCAATCATCAGTGATGGGGGACTGGGTACTTGATCTAACCCACAGGGTGACCCCTGACTGGATCCTGGCTGACTGTGAACTAAAATAAAAAAACAACAACAACAACAAATAAGAGTTTGTTTGTTTTTAAGTGTACATAGATGGCAGACCGCCATCAACCCAAATAATAGAAATTCTCACCAGCACCAGGGGACTGCTTCTGGTTTTTAGAACTTGGTGAATATGGATTGTCTTTAGGCACCATTAGCTGAGGAGTCTTTTGGGTTTGAGGCAAAACATGAAATCCTGAACCCTGGGACACGACAGAAATGACAGAAAAAAAAATGTAATAAAAGAATGCACTTTACTTTGTAAACCTGGAGACGTAACAAGAAAAAAAACAAAAATGCTGCAATGGGTTTTGAGTGGATCTAAAACGTACCGTTCCAGGATGAGAAGGAGCGATAACCAGGCTATTGTTAACAGAGACCACCTCTGGTTTTAGATTTGGGGGGGTGACAAGCACTGCACTGGGATGGCCGGGAAAAGAAGCTGAAAGGACATGCAATCCATCACACACTGGAAGTGCAGACATTTTATGAACAGCTACAGATTCCTCTTAAAGGAAAATATTGCTGTATTGTGGTTAATATTCATTTACATTTTTGACATCAGAAGGCTCCTTAAAAATGTTCTCAGAAAGGTGATTTAACTGCAGGGTTCAACTAATCTAACTCAAGATAAAATCCTTGCCTGAAAAAAAGCTAGCCGTTGTTGTACCTCTCTTTTTGTACTAAATGTAATGTATTTTCCTTTTTTGGGGGTTTTTTGTTTCTCTTTTTGTAATTCTGTGGGCTTGCCAAACCATTCTAGTTTGAGGATCTTTAGTTTGGAAAACATCTTGACTCGTTTCCTTGCCCTCTTTTAGCAACACCTGTACATTTACGGTGATAATTCACATCTCTTATCAAGCAAAGCATGGGACCTTCAGAACAAAAGTGTGGGAATGCCTCCGTCCTTGTTTTCCAGCATGGATGATTCAAGGGCAGAAAATGAACTCAGGGAGGAGAACATAATCACTTCTGCACTGCAGTGAGAGTTCTTTTTAAAAACAGAATGCTTCCTAAAGATCAAATCAAGAAAAAACACTTGCAACTGATAGCCCTGCACTCTGGTGTTTTTAGTGTGAATACCCAGTGTGCAAGTAAATAACACGTTACCACATACAAAAGATTCTTTCCCAGCGTTTTTTTTTCTTGTGTTGACCTCTTTTGTTTATGTTTCTCTTATTTTACGCAAAATATTTCCTTTTTTGTGCATTTTATTTCTTATGTTGTTACTACCTTGAGCATCAATAACTAACTCACCAACAAAGCATACATTGCAGCGTTATCACAGCCTCTTTTAAATGCAGACTGCTGCTTGAGCGCTATCTTGTGGTAACCAAGGTTAAATAATGACATTCTAAGGTAAACAAGCAGTCACAGTCGATGAGAAAGCCCAGACCTGTGAAAATGAGGTGAGATGTAGTAGGCGCAATCTTCTGCCGAGGTCTAACTTTGATGGCACTTTTTGACTGGAGAGGGTGAGGCAGGGCAAAAGACTGAGGCGTCTGGACGGGACGGCCGGTCAATGAAGCCAGAGGTTGGAGTTGGGATGGGAGAGGTGGAGGCTGTGTGGACATGGAGCTATAGTCGGACATGTGGCTGATGGTGATGGTGGTGGTGGTGGTGACATTGCTGGAAGTTACTGTAGAAGGGGCCGTGTGTGTCGTCACAGATGAAGTTACGTCCTCGTCCAGAGTGGAGGGGTTGTTCAGAGGGGAAGACACTATAGTTGTAGCTGACGCCAAGTTCTGACCCTGAAGGCACCGCACCAGAGGTTCACGGGACAGGGACTCGGAAGAAACCACGGACTGATTGCTGGACGCCACTTGCCTAGCAAACAAAGGCATGCAGTTTTGTTCATAGCCAGCCACACCGGTTTCAGACCTCTGAGTGGTCATGGGAGAGGACATGGGCAGGGAGCCAGAAGGGGGGTTGACTGAGAGACTCAAGGAAGGCATTAATGAAGCCTGAGAGAAAAGAAAAGAAGAATGTATTTAGGAACTTCCTATAGTGAAATGTCTTACATACTTATCACTATTACACTGTTTTTTTGTTGCTGAAAAAAGTTATTGATATTGTTAAACAGTAAACATGGCCTAAAAGGGAAAAAAAAACATTTTTTTCGTGCGACTTCCAATAGTTTCTCTCCTCCCTCTACACCAGGGGTCTCCAACACTGTTCCTCATGGTGCCACTGACAAAACCGTGTTTGCATTAACCTTGTTTTCTTCTGAAAGACGTTTAGTTGAACCTTCTAGGTATATTATTAAAAATGCTCCAAATGGCAGCTTTAGCCAGTGAAAATACGGCATGTCTTATTTGTGTTTGTATCAGTTTTAAGAATAGGCTTGGGTGTAAACAAAGCAATGACTATACTAACTTTTATTTCCAATAACAAATGTTCCAGGAATTTTATGCTTGTCCATCTGCAATTGTTCTTTTTTTGTCTTCCAAGTGTTGTTATGGCGTCTTTGCAGCTCACCGCTCCCTTAGAGGACGGGTCAAATGTGGAAAACAAATTTTACACACCTTTAACTTTTAATGTTCTGGTGTTTTTCTTGTTCATCTCATTACTGTCCTTTTAAACAGCAACCATTCAGTCACAGGGTTCAGTTCAGCTGGAGTCCCCCCCCCCCCGATTCTTCCATTTAGTTTTTTATTCTATGTTGTGCAGTTTTTCTTGCTAAGGGGTTGAATCATGTAATCTGTCGTTCACACATGGGCTGCGATTATAAAGATCTGGAATTAGTGGAATTAATTGGAATTTTATAGTTGTAATTAATAAAGTTTAGTTTTCTTTTTCTCTGCCTTTTGTGTAGTGCCTTTTCTTTTATAATGCTTTTGCTCTACAGAGGGCTGACATGTTCAATGGTAAGTTTCATGCAGACCAAGATTGAGGTCTTACCTCTACATAAACATAATCCACCCGTCAAACTATGTTTGTATTGACTCCATGCACTAATCTCATTTGAAGAAGACCAGCAGCCCATGGAAGAAGTCAAACCCAACATGTTTACCAATCAGAAAACAGCCTGTTCTCACACAGGTCAGAACTAAAACAGCTTAAAACAGACGGGGGGGGGGTAAAAACACAGATGATGGGACTGCGTTACATTTAATATAACTGTTGAACTGACGCAATTCATTAACAATAGTGTAAAGATGTATAGGATTGACATTAGATGGACCCTAAGTCCCTAAATCCACATGATGAGGACTCTTAATAAATAAACATATTTCTGTTAATGATAACTTTACATCTTAGTGATTAGAGCAGTGAACAAGTTCTAGTTAGAAATCCCCATCTGTGAAATGAGTGGAAGAATGAATGATGCCACTGACGATTGATGGACTGTCACTGGCCTGAGCCGACTGACAGAACAGTTCTAAGTTTCTCCTTCAAAGTCAACTGGTTTGTGCAGAATTTAAGCGTTTATAACCCGATTTACTAAATGTGTGACTCTGTAATTGGCAGATTAAAGCGAACAGATCTGTTAGATTAGGATTTAAGATTTAATACATGATACAACAGCAGCTGTTCAGGGAAAACTAAACATTACACATTAGTATGCAAAAAAAAAAAAAAGAAAATCTATGTGCAAGTTATGAAACACTTCAAGAAACCCCCGTAGAATTACAATTGTTTTAGTAGATTAACCTTAATTAACTAAACATTAAACATTTAATTACAGAAATGTAGAAAAGGATTTTTGAAACAAGAAATTACTTTTATATTCTCTGTAGAACAATCAGGTTTGCTTAAGAAACAATCTGAAAATGTTTAGTAATAGTAAAGTATGTGTGATTACACAGAGGCAAAACAAATGCAAATGATTTTCAAAAAACTGTAACGGAAATCCTAAAATTTTCAGGGAAATGACTTATTAGGAGCTGAGCTTTGATTGGGTGATTACCTGTGACTGAGCGCTGCTGCTGGGTAGAGGGGTGACAGATGTTGAAGTGGGGAAAACAGAGGGGAAGGCAGGCTGACGGAGGCTGTGAAATAAGTCTGGAACAAGAGTCTCTATGTTAGTTAGAGGTTAGTAAAACCACACTACCTCCTGCGTTAGGCTTAGCAGATTGCTGTAGTAGCTAGCACAGATGTGCTTGAATCAAAATAAAGTGTAAACTATTAGTCTGAGTGTGCTCCAACTAGGACTGGTGGTTTCCTGTTACCTTGCAGGGGATCGCAGGAGTCCATGAAATCGAGGTTGGGTTGTAAAGGGATGAGTCCCGGCTGGATCATGTCTGCGTTCCCTGCATGAGCTGTGGGAGAGGAAGGAGATGAGGAGCTAACAGCTAGAAAAAAAATGCTGGGGTTTGAAATATTGGTCAAATAATTTAAGAAAAGGTGTTAAAGGCTCAAAAGACATGAACTCTAATGAAAGACTTGGATTTATAATTACCAAAGTGCACGAAAGTTATACGAAACTTACCGATCTCTCTGGGATTTGGCCAGGCTAGAGGCTGGTGAGAGGCCAGCGTGGAAAACAAGGTGTCTGAAAACTCAGACATTAAAACGTCCATGTCAAAGAGGGGGTCCATCTCCATCGGGGCGGGTGTTTCATTGTGCTTTCGAGGCAGACGACGAGCAGCACTCTCTTCATCCTGACAAAAGGAGACACGCAGCACGTCTGGAGAGATTTCCCCAAACAGCGACAACTGCTCCTCTGGCCCCTTGGAGTATTGAAAGTGCAACCATCAAGCTGGTTAATGTCACACATGGATGCAGTGTTGTGTACAGCCAACTAGAGATAGCAGCATCATAAATCATGCGCAAACATACATTTATTTTCTAATGCGTATGCAGAAAAGTGATCACACTTTTGGCACTTTAGATAATACTCTGAATGATGCAAGAAAACAATTCATCTGATTTGATTATTCCAATCCATCTCATGTGAACAGGGAGGCACCCAAATAGTTCAAAATGTATGTATAAACCTTAAATTTACAAAAAAGTAAACATTTCCATAAGAGGAACGGATTTCTGCTGTGAGCCTCTGTTTACATCCAAAGCAGAACAATTCACTGAAACAGAGCATTTTTCTTTTAAAAGATGTTTTAACTAAATATCAGTTGTTCCTATCCATGACAATCATTCAGACACTACATATCAAACAACCATCTATGTACCCAGAGCATGCATGAACATGAGTAGGGAGTGAAGCAGAGATTTGGCTGCTATGCCAGTGGGAGTACGGCAGTATCATCAAATGAACACTAAATATTTTTTTCTCAAACAGAAATGTAACAGACAGAAACCCCTGAGACATTACACAGCTTCAAACAATGCAGTAGGAAACTATTTAATAATGGGGTTTTGTATAATTTGTGCAAAGACAGAAATATATATTTGAGATAGTTTGAAACCATTTTTTTCTTTGATAGAGCCAAAACCCTTCCCAGCCATGCACACACATGCAAGCATACAACAGTCTCTCTGCATAGTAATAACTGGTCCTTATAAAAGGTTTTAAGCACAAACATTTAAATAAATGTTTACAATATTAAGACTCTGGGGAATCAATAAAGCAGTTTTGCATACCGTAAGTAAGCTTGAGAGGTCGTCATCTTTGTGTTTATGAAGCTAGAAGAGAAGAAGCCCCACAATGAATTCGTTTATGGCTTACTAAAACAAAACAACAACCACCTTCATCTGCCAGAGCAAAAAAAGTGTTGTTTCATTTAACTAAACATTACCCTTTTCTTGAAGTATGTTCTCCACTTGTGGTATTCTCTAATGACAATTTCTATTCTTCTTTTCCAGCACCTTCCATCACTGGCAATGGTCTGCAGAAGACAGGAACTCAACGTCAGATCCCAGCAAGCACTCAGCAAAGAGGAAGGAAGCGGCAGGGAAACATCAAACTCAGTGACGGCTAAGATTCCAAATGACAGACAAATCTGTCAGCATAAAAAAGAAGAGACAAAGAAAACAGAACTGGAAATTGAAAGAAGGTTCGAGTCAAAATGTCTTCAAGCTTTACCTCTGCAGCTCGGTGAACATCTAAGTGCATATTTCCATCCAGAGGCGTTACAAAGTGACAAACCGGATTCTCTCTCTTTTCCACATCTGAGCAAAGAGAAAAATGACTAAAAATACAAGATACTAACAATCAAAACTATAGATTAACTGTCTCACAGACTCAGCTTTAATCATATCACGCACACATTTACAGCCTGCCTAAAACTGGAATAAAACTTACTATGACACATGAGAACCCACACAACCTGATGGGTTTATCAATCTACAAATAGGGTTTTAAATACTGTGTTTTACACGCTGTAACAAGGAGATTTTAAACATAAAAAGAGTTAAAGTCCCACTCCAATCGTCTTTTGATCCATTTTAAAAGTGCTCCCAGTGGTCTTAATGAGGATTGTCGCTTTTAGCCAAAATAAACGTCTTCTGTGTCTAGAACATAGTTTCTGACGAGCGGCAGGAGTTCTCTAGAAATTCTCCTCCAAGCCACCCCCCTTTCCTCCATGAGCTTACGCTCTCTCCTGCTAGCTTACAGCCCCCCCATAACCCCAACCTAACGTTACCAGAGCAACAAAAAGGGTGAGCAATATTGGAGCTATGCAGCTGTACAGTTATGACCCAGATACCAGCTCAGACCTTAAAACAGAGACACACATGGATCTATGCGTCTGCAAGTGGAGGCATCGGAATGGAGCGGAGCAGGAAGCTCGTGACTCGCCAACGTCACTGCTACAGCTTTTTCCAATGACATTTTTCTTTTGCTCCCAATTTACAATAAATCGAATAAAGAAATACTTATACAAGCTTAATTTTCTTTATACACGTCCACCATCATGAGAAAAATGCTACAAGAACATGTTCAAGACACGATTTTTTATTGGAGTGGGTCTTTGAATCTTGAAATGTTACAGTTTACAAACTTAATGAGGGTTTCATACACCAAAGTAGAATTTTCTCTGCGGTTATCTAAAAAAAAATTAAAAAGTTTCAATCTAGATCCTGACATCAGCATACACATATTCTAGATATGACAAAAGACAAAGGTGCCGCCTTACACTGCATATACCAGGCTCTCCATATGGCATTGTTGAGGCGAATCTTGTCTCTCCATAACAGCTTTAGACCTTTAAAGTTCTTCCATTTAGGTGACACCAGTTTGCCACTAAAATAAATAAACAAGAGACAGATATTGAATGTAATTAAGCTAAAATTGGAAAAGGCAGAATATACTTTGGACTGACCGTTAGTCTATACAAATAAAAGACAACGCTTATTACAAAAACAATTCACACCATTTCCCTTCTTTTCATCCCTCCTGCTCTGTCTTTAATACACGCTTTCCTTCTTGTCAAGTTTGTTTCAGTTTGATTTTTTTGTTTAAATCAACAAAATCAGAATATCTTTAATGTTTGACGATGCAAAAACAGGAAAGCTGTTAATTGGCCGAAACATTTTAGATGAAAAAGTTGTAAGGAAGCATGCTTCATGCTGCATAAATACATGTAACTTTTTATAGGATGAATGACAGCAGCATAACAGCAACTGTTCTATTTATAGTTCTTCTAGAAAGCCAAACTTGCTGCAGAGTCTGAGGGAATCCTCAGAGCAGCTGGCCCAGACACCGCTAACAGTACCGCTGTAAAAAGCGTGGATACCATGAACTTTGTGCATGCACTTTTAAGATTCATACGAGAGCTACATCTTTATAGAGATGTAGAGCTTTTAGAGTATGTACTTTTAAAGATGCACTACTTCCAACACTTTAAGGAAATGCGGAGGAGCTTTCCCTAGAAAACTGGAAATACTGCAGTGTTGCGGGAAGCGGCCTTTTTGCCGTTTTATGTTTTGGGAGAAACCATCAGCTGCATCTTTTTGTTGCTTCAATAGAAGTAAATAAAACTACTGAAACTATTGATGAAAGACCAGGGAACGTTTGAATGAAGTGACGAGAGAGTTCAGACAATCAGGTCAATCTGGCCTAAGCTTTGGGTTGAGAGTAAGTGGTTAGGATGATAAATACAAGTGATGAAACTGATTCTGCTTTGCAGGGAGACTGCGGTTTGACTTTGAGATGGGGATGAAATGCTCAATCATAAACTTTATTATCGTCTTTTTTTGCAAGGGTATTTATTTTGTCCTTTAGTATCTACACTGTTGTCTCTAAAAGTTGGTCTCATATCTTAATTTGATGCTCTTCAAATTTAAAGGTAAGTGTTTGAAGCTTTATGTTCCATGAAAAACAGAAATGCAAAAATTTCCATTTTAACAAGAAAATAAACCACAAAATTAAAATACTATAAGAAATGACACTGAATTGGATTTATTGACATAATCCACAGCTCCACTGCTAAAGTGCCCTGCTAAAGGGCTAAAGTGCCGGATGTAATAAATGCAGTATTACGTCTGCCAGGGTTTATTCAGCTCCAGTGTCTGTATGGTTTGTTAGAACAGAGGCTCTGCTGAAAACTTGTCTGGGCACAGCACAAGTATCCTAATGACTGTGTAGTTCTATTGTATAAAGAAACAAATGCGTTTCTTGTCGCTTACAGAATTCTTTTAAGAAATTCCTTCAAAATCCAAAGCACTGAGGTTTTAGGCAGATATGATATGTTAATGCACTAAAAAACTATGACTCAACAAACCAGTTTAAAGGGACTTTGATTTTGTCTAAATTACTGTTTGAGCTTGCTTTTATCTGACATTAAATTAAATATAATTTGTTTTTCTATTCAAAACTTACATTTGTCTGGTGATGAAAAACCGTTTGCATCTAAATGGTATCTAAACTGATTCAATGTCAAACTGTTAAAACTAAGAAGATCTAACATGCTGCAAAATTATCCATATATTTATTATGCTGCATTTTATTCTATTTTTTAATACTTGTATTTTGATTGGCTACCTGTATATATTTTGATTTAAATTTATAGTATCACCACTCCAAGGCTGCTACAATTTCGCTGTATTATGTTCAATGACAATAAAGGCTTTTGATTCTGACATTCTAAATAACCTTTTAAATAAATAAGACCAGCTTTTAAGAAAAATTTCCATATATTTATTATGCGAAATATTCTGTGTGTGAAGATACAATTATAAATGTTAGTTTATCCTATTTTTAAGAACATTTTAAACTGCTCTACAGATCAAGTTGGAAGTTAGAAGACTTTCTGAGCCCATCTGGACCAAAGAAAGCTCGGCACTGAAAGGAAAAGTGAAATTGTCTGCATCAACGCGCAGCCAGCAGGCATGTCATGTGTGTTGTGGTTTACCTATAAGCAAGGGTCATGCACTCGAACAGTTTAGTGAGGGACGCGTCTATGGAGAGGTGCGACGTGCTCGTCTTGCCGAAGTGATACGTCTGACAGGTCTGCTTGTTGACAGTGTCAAAGTCGTAGCCTTTCTTCGGAGGGTGCTCGCTGTGGGGCCAGGACACCATGAAGTGTCCGCTGTGGATGATTTGAGATTCCAGCCCTTCTACTTTGAGAAGCTCCAGGTGAGAGTCCTCCGTATCCGAGTCGTCATCCTGCTCCTGCTTTATGCTGGCGGGCGCGCGGTGGTAAGTCTGCCGTAGGGACATCTCCATGGTTGCAATGCAGTCGACAATTCCCCAGACAAATAGCTAGCATTAAGCTAGCAGGCTAAGAAAATAAAACTCTTCCTTTCATCTTAACCGTCCACGTATGTCCGTCTCAACTTATGGAACCAGAAACATCACTTCACCCATGTTTAGTATTCTCATTGATCATGAGCGTTCCAAGTTAACTTATCTTTTAAGACAGCCGACGAAATTACTACTCTAAAAGACCAGCTGACAAAGAGCAGCTCCTCTGCCCAGAGCAGGAAGTTCCTGTTTTAAACCGTCTCTGATTGGTCAACGTCAGAGCTCCACCCACCCTCGGAGGGCCAAAAATAAAACGAAGCGACAGGTTGTTCTTCAACTGTTTCGAAAGCATACCTGTGATTCTACTTCACCGGTGACCCTTTACACGTAGTTTAACGAAGTTCATTCGCTCTGTTTTTTTCCCTTTTTTGGCGGCTTGGTTAAGGGTGGATTTTTTTCATTTTATAGTCTAGAAATTTTAGGTAGCACGTGAGCTTAACGCAATGCTTTGAACACACCTTCTCATTAATTTCAAGAGTTTTCTTTATTTTTATCATTATAACTATGAAAATTGTAGATTCACACTGAAGGCATCAAAACTACGAAATAACAAATGTGGAATTATATACATAACAAAAAGTGTGAAACAACTGAAAATATGTCATATTGTAGGTTCTTCATAATAATAGCCACCTTTTGCTTTGATTACTGCTTTGCACACTCTTGGCATTCTCTTGATGAGCTTCAAGAGGTAGTAACCTGAAATGGTCTTCCAACAGTCTTGAAGGAGTTTCCAGAGATGCTTAGCACTTGTTGGTCCTTTTGCCTTCTCTCTGCGGTCCAGTTCACCCCAAACCATCTGGATTGGGTTCAGGTCCGGTGACTGTGAAGGCCAGGTCATCTGGCGCAGCCCCCCATCACTCTCCTTCTTGCTCAAATAGCCCTCACACAGCCTGGAGGTGTGTTTGGGGTCATTGTCCTGTTAAAAAATAAATGATGATCCAACTAAATGCAAACCGGATGGAATAGCATGCTGCTGCAAGATGCTGTGGTAGCCATGCTAGTTCAATATGCCTTCAATTTGGAATAAATCTCCAACAGTGTCACCAGCAAAGCACCCCCACACCATCACACCTCCTCCTCCATGCTTCACGGTGGGAACCAGGCATGTAGAGTCCATCCGTTCACCTTTTCTGCGTCGCACAAAGACACAGTGGTTGGAACCAAAAATCTCACATTTGGACTCAAATCTGTTCTTTAACCCCAACAAGTCTCTTCTGCTTGTTGCCTTTCTTTAGCAGTGGTTTCCTAGCAGATATTCTACCATGAAGGCCTGATTCATACAGTCTCCTTTTAACAGTTGTTGTAGAGATGTGTCTGCTGCTAGAACTCTGTGTGCCATTGACCTGCTCTCTAATCTGAGCTGCTGTTAACCTGCCATTTCTGAGGCTGCTGACTTGGATGAACTTATCCTCTGCAGCAGAGGTGACTCTTGGTCTTCCTTTCCCGGAGCGGTCCGCATGTGAGCCAGTTTCTTTGTAGCGCTTGATGGTTTTTGTGACTGCACTTGGGGACACTTTCAAAGTTTCCCAATTTTTCGGACTGACTGACCTTCATTTCTTAACATAATGATGGCCACTTGTTTTTCTGTACTTTGCTGCTTTTTCTTGCCATAATACTCATTCTAACAGTCTATTCAGTAGGACTATCAGCCGTGTATCCGGTATTACCTTTGTCTTCCTTGTCAGTGATTGGTTTATTTTTACAGAGCCCTTTGTGGTATAAATGTTTTCAACAGTTATGTCCAAAGTCCGGCCGTCTATCAAATGTCCCTGTATTCAAATTTCAACAGATTCTTGTCATAAAATCATTAATATGTGCCCCCTAACATTGTCTAAAAACTGTGTGTATGGTTTCTTGATTGACTTCAACCATTTAAATCACCACCTTTATTTTAAACTTGTGCTGGCACTCCAAACATGAACTAAAGCAACAATAGTTGTTGGGACTTGTTTAAAAAAAAACTCCACAAAGGAACAAAAGTAAAGTCAAAATGATAACGTGTGTGCAGCCCGCAGTGACTTGTTGTCTAATTAATCACTTTGGTGGTGGAGATCTGCTTCCTTCATTCCTGTTTGAATGAGGAAAACCCAAGATGTGATCTGTAAATATCTCCACTGAAATCTCCTCTGGTAATTCTCTCTCCAGTAAATGTTCTTCACCTGCAAGAGCAAATTAAAGATTGTTTACTCTTTCAGGTATTTTTAATTATTTTATTTTTTAAATTGAAGTCATAATTGTTATGCCTACCAATTTCTTCTTCTTTGTTATTTTCTTTTTTGAGCCATAAAAGAGTGGTAAAACACTCCTCCACCTCATTCATGGTCATCTGTTCCCCTGTCAGTAAGAAAAAAAATTGTACAAGTCATCCATTATGCAAGTTATAAAGACAGCAGAAATGCATTAGAACATTTGTTTCTGATTTAAACGAACCTCGAGCCTGTAGAAGTTCTAGCAGCTCCTGTCTCTGCAGAATAGGTTGTCCTGTACTGCTGCTCTTAGCAAGAACGTGAAAAGCTTGAACAAGTTCATTGCTAGGGATGCTAAAGGCTGGCCGGTGGTTGACGTACAACTTGATAAACTCCTGTAAGTCAATGTCTGTTACGTACTTTCCAGTTTCAGCAAACCTGCTGAACTTGATCTCGTTCTGCATGTCTTCTATCTGGTGGGGAAAAAAAAACAACATTCCGTTTCCTTTGGAACGATAAAATTTGCTGATGTTTTCCATGACATACCTCTTGTTCAGTAGGAAAGTAGCCCACAGCTCTCATTAAGGAGGGAACCTCTGACAGAGGAATTTCTGTGGGCCTTTGCTGTTTCTTCATCAAGCTAGAGCCATAGTGACGGATTTGACAGTAGTAGAAAAAATCCTCCATATCCTTAGGAAACAAACACATTTCATGCATTTAATCATCACTTTTGATATTCATATGGGGCTTTTCTGATATTAATTGAGTTTCATGTATAAATATGAGGATTTCCATTTAAAATAAACAAATATTTTTCTATTTAAAACAATTTTTTTTTCAATCCTTGCAGTTGGTAAAGGCTTGTGACTCAAAGAAGATCGTGGTACGGGTTTGGGATGTTTTGAATTTTTTCAACACTATTCAGCTTCCACTGCTCTAAGGAAGTTCCAGAAACTGCACATGGAGGAGGTCTCTGCAACTGGCTTGATTACTAATTGACAGACAAAACACAATCTATAGGACGAAAAGGTGATATGCCTGAGAAAATGGTCGGGACCGGATCAGCTCAGATGACTGAACTCTTTCCAAAATTTTCATTTTCTTCAACTCAGAATTCCAGTGCAATTTAAAGTCTTATCATCTCTCAGAGTAAATAGCTTGATGATTTTGTTATAGAGTGTACCAGTGACAGAGAAGACACTAGCTCATGGAAGTGATGGATTACTTTTTGGTAGGAAAGAAAATGATTGGCCGACAAAAAAGAAAACTAAGGAAATTACTGGAGATTTTCAAAGATGCTCCTTATGAGGATCTTGAGTCATAACATCTGTTGCTACATTAATATTTTGTATGTGCATTTCTTACAGGGAAAATCTGTTGTTTTGTATTTAAAAAGTTAGACCGCAATATTTCAACGTGGTGACTTGTGCCACTGAAGTTCCTTAAAAATTGAATTACTCTGAACTGTAATGAAAATATAAAAGCTAGAACTACAAAATATTGTGACAAGAAAGACACTTTTGCGTTCATGCTTTTTAATGCATTTTTACAGAAGATATTTGCCAAGTGTTCAGCAAATACAACTCACTCTATAAAACTTGCCCTCTTGCCCTCCATCCAGTTGGGAATAAAAGGGAATCATGTCATTTCCACCCAAAGCAGCTGCAGTCTCCAACACACTATGAATCACACAAAGGAGAAATTCTGATCAGAAAACTCTCAAATGCTCACACAGTTCCTCTGCTATTTCAGTTAAAATGACTAATCCTCACTTCAGATTAATTTCCCACATGATGGAACTGTAGTCAGAAACTCCTGTGGTAAAAACACATTTCCCATCGTAGGAGCAGGACAGGGAAGACACTCCTGTTGCATGGCAGATCAAAGCAGTGGACTTGTATGGGTTCCCATCCGGGGGCAAAATCTGGAGACCAAGCTATGGCACATACAGCTCGTTTAGTTATAAAGTGATGTGAAAAAGTACTATTTTAAGAAATTACACACTGACCCTATCCTCTGTGATGAATGCCAGGTGATGTGACTTTATCTCGGATTCTTTATGCTTTGGAAGAATCACCATTTGCCTAATAGGAGAGCCAAATGTTGGGCCCTGCACAGTCTTTCTGTTTGAGTGGAAAATGTTACAAACATGTTATTATGCTGTCCAATTGTGATTTGCAGCAACACTCATAAGTGACAGAAAGTCACAAGATCCAAGGACCTGCACAGCTTGGTCATGCTGTTGAGGAGTTTCATCTTGTATTGGTCTGAGGCAATAAGAAGAAACGGCTCTGTTGTCAGGGGAGGAAACCATGCCATACACAATGGGACAGCACTTTGTTCAATGCGATCAGAACTCTTGATGACGAGCTGGCCCACAGCGCTCTTTTCCAGGTCATACTCCACCTATTGCACAAGTCACAAAAGTAAATGTAGTAAATTTGCAAAAATAAAATCCAGAACTATGGTAGAAAATAGTAAAAAGCACCAAAGTAGGCTGACCAGTTGTCTGTCCATTCCTAATGAGAGCAGCCTTGGATAGGTGCTGTCCAAATGAAGCCCAAACAGAAGATCTGTGATGGGCTTGGAGTGAGAGTGGTATCTGTCCAGACAAATCCACTGACGCAGAGATCCTTCTTTTTTCTGTTGGTGGAACACTGTCACAGCTTTGCCAGCATCCTAAATGTAAATAATAATACAAAATATATATTCAATACTAGAGGTAAAAGAAAGCTCAGGTTCATTCTGGAAACATCCGATTAACAGCACGTTTTGTGTGTTCAAAGTTTTAACAACAGTCCAGTCAAACTATGTTACATTCGAACATTTTGCAGATGTGCTTACTGCAGTTGCAAGGTACTCGGAATCTGAGGAGAAGACGATTAGATGGATGCTGTCTTTAGTGCAGCGCAAGGACTCAGCTGAATCACTTTGAATTGTGTTGGCATTGAGTATCTGAACAGATCCAGTGCTGAAGCCAACTGCAAGGTAGATTCCTGTTTAGAGAAAGAACAAGTTTTTATTTTAGCTTTACACAAACATAGAAGCAAAACGCCAGCATGTAATAGAGTACATGAATCTCCTGGTTTACCATTAAGGTCAAAAGAGACACACTGGATGCTGCCCTCCGTTTCAAAAACCCTCCGGCCGGTCACTGTGTTTTTGTTATAATCCCATACTTTTAAAATACCCCGTTGACTGCCCAATGCCACAAAAGGCTCACTGGGGTGGCATGCAACTGCGTGGTGCAGTTCATGTTCCCCATGCACCAGAGTCTGAATGCTGTGACTCTGTGTGTTCAGCTGCAGGACAGTGGAATTGACTGTACATATTACAAGGTTCCTATAAGAAAAGGAAGGGTAAAATGCAGTTAGGACTTTAACACTGTTAACCAGATTTTTGGATTCAAAGGCATGTTTTGCTTTTACCCCTTTACAACTGGTTCATCCTCCAGAATGCAGTCCTGCTTGTCTCCTTTTTCGCACTCTTTGGTAAACGAAATGGAAGCGATGGGATCCAAGTTGAGCTTGTTATACAATAAGAGAAGACTCAACGTTTCATCATAAAAGTAGATATCTCCTTTCGTGTCTCCTGTTATGATGAGGCTGTGGGTGATTAGATGACACGGAATGTTAAAATGAACAATTAGTTCTAAAGAAGCCACAGTGAATACTTTTCTGGCTTTGGTTACCCATCAGCCATGGTGAGAGCAGTAATTGGGTTGTCTTGTAAACAAAGAGGCACGATTGTTTTGTCTGACACGATTTGGTTTTTGACCAAGTCATCAGAGACTTCCCACACAACAACATCACGACTGATGACTGTCAGGATCTGTGGCATTCTCAGGTGAAATAGAGACCAAGGGGCAGACACGTTGGAGCTGTGGGTGGTTCTAGGAGGGCCAGCAGCACAATTCTCTGCCTTCATGAACTGCAAAAAAGAGCAAAAGCATCTGTCAAATTCTTAAAAAATAAATGTTATTTTATAATATTTTGTTTTTATGCCCACCCTTTTGAGATCCAGTGCCAAGTACTGTAAATTTCTTTCCACCTAAAAAAAATGTCTTCGGTAAGCAAACAGAAATTTGGGATAACTTTCAATGAAAAAGGAAGTCTGAGATTAGAGACAGAAAGACGCGTGGAGATTTTCTACTAAAGTAAAAATTCTGATAAATACTACAATACAGAAAAGTCTAGATTTGTTCTTTTTTGGATATGATAAGATAATATTTTATTTTGGACATTACTTTTTAAAGAAAAATAGGACAATATTAAAAAATATATCCAGAGGGGAGTGCGAGTAAAAGCCTTTCTATATGTAAAAGAAAGAAAAATTGTGATGTGGTTGTTAATGATATATTGTTAGTTTGAGTATCTCCCTAATCCAAATCATTCATACTTGGATTAGCATCTGAGTTTCCTATGATCATTTTACTGTCGTACTTTTAATCACTTTTGAAATTTAAAAATAAAATCTAAAAATGCTAAACTATTTTAGCAGTATTTGGGTCAGATCAAAAGGGCACAAAAGTAACAACCTTAAAAGGAATAAACTAACTTAACAAAAAAATACATTTAGTGTAATGACAGAAATTTTACATATATTTTTTAGTTGTTACATAATGTTACAAGACAGGGAAAACGGTTTAACAACCTGTGGAAAAGCAATTAGGATATAACTAAGTTTTACTGCCAGTAATTCTGAACTATCTAGAATTACTGGTTCACTTCACCCACAGAGAAGCAATAATGTGACATGACATTTAAAAATAAATGCTGCAATTGTTTACAAGAATGATTGATTAATTAAAAACATTCCAAAATAACTGACATTAAAAACATGTTCTTCATTTTATACTAAATTCTTTAAATATTTTCTGTATTTTTAAACTTTCAATCAAGCTTATAAGTGCCCCCTAACAATGTGTGTGAAAAAAGACAAGAACATGAAGCATGAATGTTTGTGCATTTTTGGCACACGTCTCACTATGCTGTAGAACAGCACATGGCTTTCACTTCCAGTAAGGAGCTGAATGCAGTCAGTTGGCCTGCAGGCGACGTATGTCTGAAAAATAAAATCCCAACGAGTTTTTTCACCAGCCCTCTTCAGTCCAAACACTATAAATGCACATAATAAAAAATGCTTTCTTACTTGAAAACCATGTTCAGGATGGATGTTTGTAAAGCAGACTGGCTTTTGTGAGTTTGGGATCCAGTCCCAAACACACACACACTAAAAAAATGATCATCATGAAAAGGTTATTACCTCAAAGCAATATTTTATGCAACAGACAAACTCTTGCCTGTTTTTTAAAATGCTATTTTAAAGGACTGAGAGGTTTTGAAAGAGAAAAATCCCTAAGTATTTGAAACTTTATTGATTTTTTTGTCAATAAATCTGTTAATATTAGTTATATTTCACTCACTTGAGTTTTTTCGCGCCCGAGAGTTACCAGATGTTTAGTGTCGCTTGAAAATGCCACAGCAATCACACCTCCAGCAGGATGACAATTGAATAATGTTTGAACAGGAATACTAAAAGGTGACAAATACAAGAATTAAAACAAACATCTAATAAAATATCTAAGTATCAATCATTACCCAGAATAGGCATCCCAGATTATGACCATGCTCTCAGACCCACAGTCTGCTGTTGCAATCCAACGTCTGTCTTCACTCACACACATGCAAGAGATGTTGGTTGAGTGACCCTAGAGAGGAAAAGAGTGGGTAAAACCTTCACTGCTGAAGGAATATGCTTCAAGAAACCCGACAGATGAAGCAAAATAATCATGAGAGTTATTTACGGTTAATCCCGCAAGTGAAAGTCATCTGGTCTACCTCTACCTCTGAAAAGATCAGAAACATTTTTTGATTGCATTGTGGCAAAACAATCCTTTCTTTCTAAAAATGAAAGAACCTCATAAACTTTTTAATAAACAATGGACTAAAGTTTCTTTCTTCAGTGTGTTTTCATGCCTTCCCTAATCTCAGGTTCTAAGATTTTACAGCAAAACCAAACCTTTTAACACTAAAACACTGATATATTTTCACTCAGCACAATATTCTCAGCTTGCTGTCTCACAGGAGAGGTGTTTCAAAAACACAACCTACCTTCTGACAGCTTTCTGGAGGAAAGCTATTGGTTAGCAGCAATACTTTTTGATTATAAGATATTTTTTATCTGGTTTCTTCCACCAATATCTTCAAGATGTAGAAAGTGCTTCTATGCAAATCTTCAGTGCACTGATTCAATGTTAAGGAATAATGATTTTACTTCTGCCTCTATTACCAAAGCCTTGATTTTTATGATAAAACAACATAAATAGCTTATCCCAAACGTTCTCAATGAAATTAAAACTCCATCATATTGGCTCTTTCACTTTTTTTAAACTCATCCAAACAAAAGGCCATGTCTTTCAACACTGTAGTAGATTGTACCTGCAGAATGTGCTGGACGTTTAAAGTGTGATTGTATATGATCCCAAATCCTGAGGTATAAAGCAGAACCAGCTGGTCCTTGTCTTGCAGAGTGAAGACAGGAAAATCTGGATTTATCCCCAATACCCACTTTGGTGACTAGACAGCAAAACATGCAGTTAATATCATAAATCACTGAAAGTCCTCATTTAAGAGCATTATTTTCTAACACATAAACAATTTCAAATTTAATCAATAGACGAGAGCAAAAACAAAAACACATGCTTACTAATGCTTGGGTTTCAGACACAGTTGTCTTCTTTGAGAAGAGTGTGTCTTTAGTTGCTGTATAGACTTGAGACTCCCCAGTTACATTCAAATTGTCAGCCTTGTTTTCCACTTTACTGAAGCCTGCGGTGTCTTTGCTCTCTGCTTTCTCCTCCTCATCCTCATCCTCAGCAGTGGCTCCACGGTCCTGGATGGGGCCTGTAGATGGCTGGCTTTCAATTTTGCTCTTATCGTCTTCTTTGTCTGACATGATGTCAAGACAATGATTTCTGTTTTGATGAGAGAGCTTGACACGTTTGGCGGGACAATAAACTTTAAGCTCTGTTGGTAAAGCAATTTTTAAATTACATTAAAGCCAAATTAGTTACATGTCACCTAAAACATTGAAATAAAACATATCACATTAAAAGTCTACAAAAAATCGTAGAATATACTGTAAAATAATATAAAATATGAGTAAAATTTCAGAAATTTCCAGTTTAGGTTCAGAATTCACCATTCAACAGACAAAAAAAAACGATCTTTGAAATCCTCAGAAATCACCGGAGTTTGCGTTCCGTTGCCTAGTTACTTTGGTACCACAAAGCGTTTCCGGCTCAACTTTTCAGATTAAAAGCCTACCCTTTCTTTGCTGTTTCCCTTCCAAACCTTGTATTATTAAATCTGGCTTCATAACTTAAAAAAAAAAAATCAAACTGCGACTGTTTTTACTATCATCCAACGGTATTTTATTTACAAATAAAACTTTGTCAGAAAGCTAGCTTTAGACAGCCACCCAGAATAATGATTTCAAAGAGAAAATTTACATTTGAATGAGATTATAAACGTAGTTAGTGAATTGTTGTTTAAAGAAAATGTCTGTCACAGAATGCCTGGTGTCCTTTTTTTAAGAAAGAAAAATCTCTAAAAGCTACTTCAGGCTTTTTATATGCAGCCTTATTGTGTATATGAAAAAAGAGAAGATTTAACGCTCCAAAGTCATTCCAGGTACAAGTTTCAGAATAAAGGTTTTGACATTAAATGCAGAACCCAGTTTTGCCATGGCTCTGGAAATTTCAAATGTGATGCGGACATTCGTTTATTATGTCGTGCATATATTTGCGATGCCATAATGCATTTTTTTGACTCAATTAACAAGTGTACGTAGGGTGCTACCATCGATATGTATATTATGCCGTAAGTCACGTGACGGCCAATCTAATAATATATATCAATGGGCACCATTGAGTAACATTAAATTTTATTTTGAAAGGATTCTTTTATTAGTCATGTCCGCGAAGAGCTACTACGTATTTCCTGTTCCTCATCTAGCTACGTGTCAAGCTTTCCACTTGTCTCGTGTTTTCCAACTAGATTTATTTTGTAAATAACATTTTCACCTGTTTGTTTGTCCACTCGAAGGGTAAAGGGCTGTCGCTTTCTTCATGGTAAATGTCGGGGGTTTAAGATAAAGTGAGGCAGAATAAGGCGGTTACTATAAGTCACTGGAGTTCTGCGATGTTTTACCCGCTCCTTGACTGACAGGTAAGCACCTTCTTTTTGATTTTAATTTTTAAACAGGCCTAGCTTTGAACTTTTTTCCGTTCAGCGTGTGTCGGCTTTGATATTACTTTGGTATATTTCTGCCGTCGGTTCTTTTGACTGACAGTCAGCTGATCGGGCTTTACATTGATTATCTAACAGAGTTTGACCTGTCATAAACTCGTGAAAATGTCTTTCCTATAATAGACTGCAAGCTGTCATTCTGACTGCCGCGTGTCTATGGATCTTATTTAAATAAACACATTGATTTTTAGAAAACAAAATAACTATAAAGAAGTACACATCTCAGTCACTGGTACCGTGTACAGTAAAGGACTCTGTTTACAATTTATTTAATCAAAAGTTAACAATAACATTTTTAAGATCATGTTATTTTTTATTGTAACCATCTGCCTTTGTAACTCGTGAAAAACTGTTGTTTTCACTCGTGGGTGGTTTGCATGAAAGGGAGATCTACAATGTGGACAGAAAAGCAAAGAGGAATCCATGTGACCCAGGAGGAGCTTCTCTGCAAAAACGCCTGTGGTTTCTATGGAAATCCTGCATGGAACGGCTTCTGCTCCAAGTGCTGGAGAGATGGATCTCGTTCTGCCAGCACCCCGAGGCAAGACGCTAGGTAGAGAATTGTGGCGCAATCGGAGTAATTGAAGAAAATTTGAAGCTTGAAATGTGTAACTCTAACATTTATTACAGACCAAGAGACGATGGCGCATCCCCGACATTCTCTAAATTTGAGGAGAAGAAGAACTTTGAAAAAAGTCGTCGCATTAACACAGTGAGAAGACTCTTCTGGGGCAGTTCGTCTCCTCCCAAACCTCAAGGTAACCTTTCAAGCAGTTTGGCTTCACCGCCATCAAGTCTGAAATGTCACTTGGGGTTAAATGCTTTAACACCTTTGAAAAATACAAAAATGAAATGTCCTGGATAACTAAAAAAGTTCAATGTCAAACCCACAACTATGTACAACAAGACAATTTGATCTTGTCAGGAAGAAATCAAAATGGTATCAATTTACAATGTTCTCTTAAAAATAGTGAATGTTAACTGATAATAACTGTGTCTGTAACAAGCCTGCCAATGGTTTAGCACAATGTCCTGAGAAAGAGCCCGGCTATATTGCTAGAATCATTGAAAACAATTTGGAACTGCAGATAAGTAAACTGCCCAAATAATTGTGCCAACTTTAATTTCCAGCAAAAGTTCACACATTTTTCCCAAGGTCTTGTATTGTTGTTTTGAGTTTTGGAACTGCCTGCTTAGTCTTTTCCAGCGGTCTTGACCAGTCCACCTCACAGTGGTTTAAAATAATATTTTGTGCTCATGATGGATCCCAAGCATTTTTATTTGAGCTTTTTTATGTGTGTGAGACCCATCTATCAGCTCATTTGTTGTGCTTCCGTTCGCCTTACATGCTTTGGGCCTAAATTGAAGTACTTGACACATCTTCAGGTCAGGACATCAAAAATATGATAATTAATCAGCAGCTGCGTCCTTCCCTTTACAAACAGATAAACATGGATTTAGCTGACTTGTTTTTTTTTGTTTGTTTTTTTTTTTTAATAAGGAAAGGATTTCATCTCTGAGGTGGCTGTTAAAGGAAATGAACCATCCCAAAAGTTTTCCAAAATTAACTCAACTATTTGGTGGCTTTTTTCATATATCAGTCTGTTGATAAACACAGGATGATGTCCTTTGTCTGTCTCTGTAGAGTCCTCAGAAAGTCATACAAAGATGTTACAAGCCTATCAGAGCCTTGAACCTGGTGACTTCCCTGGTTTCCTAAAGATCCTGCGCAGCCCGCCATCCCAGCGCCTGCAGTCCCGCTGCACAGCTTTCCTGAACACAATGAAGGCTTACCATGTAATTATATGCAGAAATGTTCTCACTTCGCTGGAATATGGCTAATCCTGAAGACAGATTTCTTTGTTGATTTATAAGTAGATTATAGAAATCCACAACAGTTCTTGTTGTCTTCAAAGGATCTGCCGGTACAGAAACAGTCGGACCTTGTGCAAGACTTCTACCAATCATTTGCTGAGCACTTTAGAAGTGAGTACAAAGCAGTTTTTGTGTCATTTCCTGTCAGGTGTTCTCAAAATCCAAAGGTCCAACAGGAACTCTGATGGATCGACTTTTTATTTTAAGGTTTTCCTGAAGGTCAGGTCACTGAGATAATGGAGCATGTAGAGAAGCTGATAATGACACGACTGCACAAATGGGTGTTCTGCCATGACAGCAGTGACGATGAACAGAAGGACTTGGCTCTCCAAAGACGGATACGGTAGCTCTTCTTTTTTGATTTGAGTCATTTGTTCTGTTTCTGGTCCAAACCGCTAATCTGAGTTATGATTTTTCCACACATCGCAGCTCCTTAAACTGGATCACAGCACAAATGTTGAGTGTTCCTTTTCCAAATGAGAAGATTCCAGTCACAGGAGACCCCTTCTTGTCTGCAATAACAGGTTAACTTCTGCTTTGTACTGTAAAAAAACACACATAAAACATTAAAATAAAACTAAAGTAGTAAAAAAAAATTTTTTTTAACAGCCGTAATTGAAATGGATGCCAAAAGAGCCCCGCAGGACAAACTTGCATGCGTGTCCAAATGCTGTCAGCACATCTTTGAGGCGCTCGCTGTGTCCAGCAGTGAGCCCGCTAATGCTGATGACTTCTTGTCCGGCCTGGTTTATGTGCTGCTCAAAGCCAATCCGCCCCGCCTGCACTCCAACATGCAGTACATGATTCGCTTTGGGCTCCCTCACAGTCTCATGGCAGGAGAGACTGGCTACTACTTCACCAACCTGGTAAGTGACTTTTGACGTTTCTAAAGGAAAAGCTGCGTTTGGATTGATTTTTGCCTAATTTTTTTCCTCCCTTCTTTAGTCATGTGCAGTGGCCTTCATTGAGAAGCTGGATGGACCAGCTCTCAACCTGAGCCCTGAAGATTTTGAAAGCTACATGAGGGGTCAGCGTGCGCCCTCCATCGCAGCAAAGAGGCATCAAGTTGCCAGAGACACACAGAGTCTGTTGGAAGAGCTGCAAGGCAGACACCAGAAACTTCACCAAGGAGTAGATGATCTCAGTGTGCAGCTCAAGAACTGGGTTCAAGATGTTCATTCTCAGATTGACGAAGCAACCGCCCAGTTTACCAAAGCTCAGGAAAAGATAACCGCACAAGCTGAGGTCTCACAGCTGGCTTCAGTATCAGATCAGGGTCAACACAGCGAGGGTGATGAAGACCACTCAGCGTCGGTGCTTCATGATCATCATGGAGTTTCAGAAGATTAAAGACTGTCTTACCAGAACCTCCACAAAAACCAGCTATATAACTAAGCTTTCAGGAGAAACCTTGTCTATCTTCCGCATTTGTTCACGCACTAACTCCAGAAGGATCTATTAAAGGCTCCTGACATTTCTCTGTATTATTTCTGGACATATGTGGATTTGTAATGACTGTAACATTAATTTGCACTAATGTTTTAACATGAAGACACAGAAATCGTGCCGGTCTAGTAACATTAGTAACATGAAATGAAGTTACACTGAACACTCAGGGAAGGTTAATGGGGGGGGGGGTGACACTTAAGAGTGCCTACTTCATAATGTTGTTTTCTGTGTTCACTGTGAATATACTCTAATGTTGCAAAATAACAGATTGAAATGTGAAATAAATTTTGTGATCACTACAAGGGAAGGTTGTGATTATGTTACAGCTGTATGATGTGACTTTTATTTTCTTTGCAGATCACAGACACAGTTTCTTATTTTTCCCATTTGTAAAAGTTGGTTACAGCATATGAAGTTTATTAACATTAAATAAATGTATCTTAATCGATATTCATATGAAGTAATAAATTAAAGAATAATTTTGTTGATTTGACGTTTTACGCCTTTATTTTGAAACTTATGTATGTGAGACTTTATCAACAGATAAAACATTGGAATGTAACTTGCAGAAAATGTTTTTTTTTGGCCTCTAACAGAATGAAGGATTCCTAATGAAAATAAAACCATGTATTGTTCTGAAATGAAGAGACGCTTTGTCATGTATTAAATCAATTATCTTTAATACCAGAAAGACAAAAGATAATCAGACATTTTGATTTGAATTTAACATCATTTCTATCCTGGAAGAGTGAATGAAAGTAGTGGAGATCTGTAAATGCTGTCATGAGGAACTTCAGACTTTTAATGTATTTATCTGTTGTAGAGCAGCATCAAAAGGAAGCTGATGGAGGCTGGTTTTGTGCTGGAGCTGTTTTAGCAAAGTTGTCAATGTCAAAATATGCACAAGATAATTCCCTTAGAGATTTTTCTCATCTGCAAATAAGATAAAAGTCTCGTACATTGGTAGCTTTAATGATTCAGAAAATCATTCTTAGATGATGCCATTACAGTTAATTAAATCAATGAAAACTTTATTAAAATGCATTTACATTTCATGGGCATTAGAATGAAAGTTCAGGGCACTCACACGCAGATATAAAAAAAAAAAACATTAGAACTTATCTTTTGGGGATTTAAATGAATTTTAGCCATTGTGCAAAAACAAAACAAAACCCCATACGTTTGTCCCTTTTATGATATTTTGTAACCTTTGTGCTATCCTAGGCACTTTAACATTGGGAGTTGGGTCATCTAGACCCACTAGACAGAGCTCTGAACCCTTTTTCTTCAATTATTTGTGATCTTCACTGGTTTCCATGGATTACATGAAATCCTCTCCACCTTTATCTTGATAGGGAGAACACATCAATGGAAGGGTGGGGTCATCTAAGATAGCACAAGGGTTAAAGATGTTCTGCCAACATAATTTGACTGCATTATTTTTGACAACCTGCCATTTAATCCTATAAACCCACAAAACCTGGAAGCGGTAGAAATAAACAATAATTGAACATTTATGGCCACTTTTGATGTCTGATATTAAAGAGATACTGAGTAGATAGTAAAGAACAACACATCTATACTACTGAATTACTGCTTTATAGCCTGCAAATAGTAATCATTTATATATTTAAAAAAAAAGGATGCCAGAAATTAACAGCCACATCACAGATGTCATGTCAGTATCAGGTTGTTTCTTTTTTTGTAATTTCCCAATTATTAATTTTAAGAAAAAAATCTGTTTACCCTCCCAACCAAAAGGTGGCGGTAATGCATCAATCTGTCAACAGCGTACAATAACAAAGACGTGCGTCACAAACCGGAAGTCCAGAGCCAATAGCCATCAGCAGAAATGAAGATGACAGAAGAAAACTCTCCTGAAAGGTTAAATGTAACGATGGATGATGTGAACGCTTTGATTAAAAAAAAAGAAGAAATTGAGGAGCAGATAAAGGCGTACTATGATGTCTTAGAGGACGTAAGTTGGACACAAAGTTACATAAACTCTCTGTGGGTTAAATTCGAGTTTCCAAAATGTCTGTCGGTTTTATAGCAGGGGGTTGGAGTTGAGGGTCCACTGGTTGACGCTGAGGGTTACCCTCGAGCAGATGTGAATTTATACCAAATCAGGACAGCAAGACACAACATATCATGCAAGTATAATATTTTTGAAACGCATTTTATTTAGCTTATTTTGTATAGAAAATAAATACAACATTTGATTCACCAAATCTCACGTGGATCAGTATAGCTTTAATAAAAACAAGTTCGAAACTTATAGTCAATAATAATTTTAAACAACAGCAATGTTTACGTTAATGTTTGCTGTGTTTTTTTCTTCATTCCCCCCCTTTTTTGTTAAAACTTTTATGGCAACAGAAGTTCTTTTGTTGTTTTCAGGTCTGCAAAACGACCATAAGGCCATCATGGCAGAGATAGAGGAAGCCCTGCACAAGCTGCACGCTCGAGAGAAAGCCAAGCGAGAACAGGACCAAGCAGAGGCCACAGAGGAGGCCATGGACCAGCAGGTCACTCTGCCTCCTCCTTTTGCGCGAGTGGACACCGTGACTGAAGGCTCACCAGCCTCTGCAGCGGTTAGTGAATTTTTGCTTATTTTGTATTTTCAAAGAAACTATTTATACTTATTTAGGTATCTTTTGTTTTTTTCCTTAAAGGGCCTCAGAGTTGGAGATGAAGTCATCGAGTTTGGCTCTGTAAACACCAAAAACTTTCAGAACCTCCAGAATATTGCATCTGTGGTGCAACACAGTGAAGGGGTAAGTTTAGATGCTGTCCTGCAGGTTTATATTGGAGGATATATTAACATTTCTATTTTTTGTCTAATAAATCTGTTTTTTTTTATTTTATTTTATTGCCAGAATTTCTTTTGCTTTAAAATTTCTATTTTTGAATGGAATTTCTGTTAATTCCATAAGAATTTAACTAAAATGTGAATCCCTCCATCGCGTTTCTGTTGCAGAAAGCTCTGCGTGTCACGGTTGTAAGGGCTGGCCAAAAAGTTCAGGTGAACCTCACTCCACAGCGATGGTCCGGCAGAGGCCTGCTGGGGTAAGTGAAAAGCATCTTCACTGTTACAAGCCCTTGTTTGGATCAGTTCTTGTAGAACCAGCTTGATTTTAAATTTAAAAGGCTAAAAAACAGCCATTGTATGAAATGAAAGACTGGTAAATCAATCCTATCCCATACTTTCTTATTATTGCTTTTGATTTTTTTGAATAGCTACACCTAAAGTCAAAACCTGTTCATGTTTCTCTTTTCATTTTTTAGATGCAACATTGTTCCTGTCCAGAGATAAACTACACAGCTTACATTCTGGAACTTCTCCCCCCACTTTCCTTTTTTGAGTGATTTCCCAATGACTTTGTGTACATGAAGCAGTCCTAAGAGCAGAATATGGGACAATAAAGAACACTTGAGATTAAATATTCGGCAGACAGTTTTCTGCATGAGCAAACGTTGGGAGTGTTAGTTTTAGGTTTTCCCTTCTGCAGAACAAAAATAGATTTAGCTTTTTCTATATTCTCCAACAAAAAAACAAGGAAAGATATCTAAAACAATAATGCAAATGCTTTGCAATAATCTGAAATTGTTTTATTGAATTTGGCTTTTTTTTGTCATTAGATTTTTCACCCCCTTTCATGTAATGGGGAGAACATTTTTTTGTGTTTGCAGTGTTAAAAATGTTATCTAAAATAATAATTTAAAAAAAGACAAAATTGCAACCTGTGTTCTATAGATTCCACATGGTAATGTGTTTGAGACAATCAAGAAAAACAACATTTTAATTCAAATAAAACCATAGATTTTATTTATTAAATCAAAAAAGTACAGTTTTTTTCAATTTACAAGTAACAACTAAGATACGGGCTGAAAAATATTTAACTTTGCATGTTCTTAAGTCGTCTGCGACCTTGGTATGAATGACAGGTGAAAAGTCTGTCTTGACATGTTTTATTTTTCCAGCCTGTTTAAAATTTTAACAAATCTAAAACTACACAAGTTTTTTTTAAGTGACGACAACAGAAGTGGTCTGAATAACATTTGAGGGGCAATCATGCAGGCATCTTGAGTTTCTTCTTTTTAGGTTTGACCATCTGTGGCAGTTGGATTTTAAAGGCAGTCCTGAAACAACACAAAACGAGACAGAACAGTCTAAATGCACAAAGTTCAATTGGTGCTAAATGTCACATTTACTAGCAGTGCAATTTAAAAGCCGGATTTGGTAGCTTCGAAATGAAAAACACTTACTCGCATGTTGTGCAGATGGGGCTGAAGTTGCAAAATACTTCAAAAAGAGATGAGAATGAAGTGTCAGTATTCGGGGAATTTGTTGCAGAGACCTTATAGTGTGGCAGTAAATCACTCACTTGAAAGACAAACGGAGCACACATAACCAATTTCAATGAGATTACGGTGGCAGAAGCACGCTGCTCTGTAATCCACATGCGCAGGGGGTGGCAATACCAGCTGCGAACGCTGCTCTGAGTCTGGGAGGAACACCCACTGGGAATAAAACACAAAAGTATGGACCTTAAATCACATGTACTGCACCATAGCAATGCGAAAATTCACTCTTACCAAAAGATACTGAGCCAAAGCTAATTTTTGAGGTATCTTCAAGTACAGGCCTCCAGTTATATCACAAGCCTATAAGACAAAACAAAACCCTCTTTTCAGCTCTGGTAGTGGGAATGCCGTACAACTGAAGAACAAGGAGGCAAAACTCGGTCCTCCTGGATTTTGTTGTAACCCACATCAGCTGGCAGTAATCTGTTCAAAAATGATCAATTCTTTCTGTGCTGTGAACAGTGACACTAAATGAACAGAACAGGAAAAAAAAAAAAGTACCTGCTGAAGAAGCCCTGAGTCTGAGTCCAAAACACAGGCATCTATCAGGATGTTCTGTTTTAAAAAGAAGACAAAAATTCCTTTATGATGACTTTGTACACAAACACACACACACCAGAACAAAGCCCATAGTGGCATGTAGTTAAAACACAAACAAAAAAAGGTTCTATCATATCTGGTTTTACAGCGTGACGTCAAAGTCTTCCATATTAAAGTTGTCATATTTGACAGTACGTTCATTTTTACAACAAAAGTGCATATTGAGTGGAGATTAAAACACGTGAACCTGTTTTCTCCAAATTACCTGCTTTTGTGCAGCAAAAATCACATTCATGAAGTTCATGTATTGAAGAGCGCAGTCCTCGGCTGCTTTGATCACCTGTCCAAGACAGGAAATGAGCTCAGGGTCCAACATTGTCAGAAGCGCACTCACCAATAACTTTAGGACTTACCAGTATTCTTGATTTAATCTCCTGTCCAACTAAAAACACAAATAACTTATTTTGTAAAGGAATAAAACAACAAGTTCACGTCAATACAGGCTATTCTGAAATGAGTAACATTACCGTCAAGTTCTTTTGAGATCCTGTGAATATCTGTATTCATTAGCATTAAGGAAAATGTATCACATTAACATTTATTACTTTATAAAATAGGAAGAGCTTCTTTTTATTAGGGAAACAAAAATTGGATAATTCTTAGAAAGAAAAAAAACAAGTTTCCACCTGTTTTTCAAATAAGCATGTTAGTATTATGTTGGTACTATGTTAGTATTTTTAGCCCTTTTACACTTCATCCCACATATGATGGGACGACAAAGGTATTATAAAATAAACTGTTGGTGCAGATTTGTTTTTTAGAACGACAACAGACAGAACAGTTTGCAAGGATACAGCAAAGAGCTTTGGCAAGAGATCCGGCCAACAGAGTATCCGTGGAATTGCCCCTCACTTCAGCTACAAAGAATTACAAGAATTGATTAAATAAAATACGGAAAACACACTTTTAATGATTATTTTGTCTATAACAACACATTTTCAACAAAGAAAGCTTTCTCTGCTTATCATTTCAAATGAAGGATGCGTGTACTTACCTTTTGACAGGACATTTCTGATCTCGTCTGCAATGGCACTGTTGGCTACGGCCAGGAGCTCGTACTTCCCGTCTCTGCTGGAGGATGTGTCCTCTGCAGCTCCGCCCCCTCCTCCCAAACTTTTACTGGGATACAGGAAGTGACTGAATGGACAGAGATCAAACAGAAGCCATGGAAGCAGAAGAACGTTAAACATTCGGTACTTTATCTGTGGAAACTAAGACGATTACAATTAAAACAAACATTTCAGTTTCAGTGAACTATTAGCTTGCACTAAATACATGTTTCAAAACAGAAAGGTACCTGTCTTGGCAGTGGCTGGCAATAACAGCCAGTTTGTTTGTTCTGGTCAAAGCCATGTGGGAGTTTCCCATCACCATGACTCCATCCAGGCACTTGGACAGAGTGAACTGGAAAATGAGAGAAAACAGTTTTTTCTCCAATATATATTATAGAATTTCAACTGTTGTGGGTCCAGTACATTAGAAAGGTAATGAGGGCTTCCTTTAGCCATACTTCAGTTAACAGTCTGATTTCAAACTTTGTTAGGCCATTCTGACTTTTAACAGGTTAATCCAAAGCAATCGGTGGTATTTTAACAGCAACTTATCCTTTCAACAGAAAGAAATGAGGATATAATGCATCAAAACAATAGATGTAGAAGTAAATAAATAACACATTTAGCTGTTTTAACATTCTTCTTTAGTGAAGTAAGTTTAAGGTGTTATTAGTCACCTTTTTACACTGAGAACAAAAAAAGTATTTAGTCAGCCACAACTGTACAAGCTCTACCACTCAAAAAAATGAGGGGCCTGTAATTTTCATCATAGGGAATACCTCAACTACGAGAGACAAAATGAGAAAAGAAAATCCAGAAAAATCACATTGTCTGATTTTTTTTACAATTTATTTATAAATTATGGTGGAAAATAAGTACCGATATTTGTAGGGATGGGTATCGTTAAGGTTTTAACGATGCTGCTACTCTTCTTGATACTGCTTATCGATCCGGTATTTAAACTATACATTTTTCGATACTTTTTGAGGACAAATAAATAAATAAATAAATGAATAAATAACAAATTAAGAACATAAATTGTTTTATTTCCTCATTATGCAACAACATTGTTTTTTTTAACAAAACATTTTACTTTATACATGAGAATGTTCCAGACAGGGTATTTATTTAATTATTTAATCTAATTATTTTTTATTCTTTATGAGCGTAATGTTTCCTTTGATCTTTTGTCCATTTTCCACAACCTTGAATAGACTTTTCTGTCTGTCAAACACCCAGAATTAAGTTAAGTTAAGTGAGATGATGGAAACAAATTCAGTTGGTGCAGACTCCTTTCTATTTTTTTTTTCTTTAAATCCAGTAAACCCAATAAATTATATTAATTTTACGGATGACAACTATCCTTGGTTATTAATTATTAGAAAGTATTAGGAAGCAGCTGTTAGTTTTTGCGGGTCTGGAATCATAAGCGGTGAGTCTAAGCCCCGCCTCTCTTTGTTGTTTGCTCCGTGTGCAAAGAAGTTTGGACTGTGACTGTTTGAGGTTGTGGACAGGTGTTTCTTATATAGATAACCAGCTCAAACAGGTGCCATTAATGAAGGTAACGAGTGAAGGACAGAGGATCCTCTATCAGAAGAAGTTACAGGTCTGTGAGAGCCAGAAATCCTGGTTGTTTTTAGGTGACCAAATACTTATTTTCCACCATAATTTATAAATAAATTATTTAAAAATCAGACATTGTGATGTTCTGGTTGTTGTTTTTTTTCTCCTTTTGTCTCTCATAGTTGAGGCATGATGAAAATTACATGAAAATATGAAGAAAATTACAGGCCTCTCTCATCTTTTTAAGTGGGAGAACTTGCACAATAGGTGGCTGACTAAATACTTTTCGCCCCACTGCATACTAGGTACACAATAATCCTGAAGTTTATTTAGAAAGTGGCACTTCCAGACTGAGATTACAATCTCAATCTCTGGATTGCTCATCACATTTATCTCTATAAATATGAATAAATAAATATCAACTGTCAACTGTTAATTTCATGAAATTTCACATTTAAATTACTGTGCTTAAGAAATTACACTGAAAATTGAAGTGGTCTAATCCTTTGAAAAAGGAAAAGATAAATTTGGATACGGTCAGCTGTGCTCAAACGTATGTACAACTAGAAACAATATTTTTTACAAGTTGTCAATGAGATTAAACACATCCTAACTTTAGTGTGGCTGTTTATTCTTTAAAAAGGCATCAATCAAAATGACGTTTAATTCTTACAAATCTAATTTTTGGTTTTCGTGTCTCTTGTTCTTATTTGATAGACCTATATATTATTTTTCTTTTACTTTTACGCTTTTCATAGTAGATTATGGGGTGGAAGTGAGAAAGGAGAGAGGGAACCTCTGGTTCACGCTGAGCTTGCTGGCCCCACCATATCGGATTCACGTCCACCACGATGACCAGCAAGTTCACTTCATCTTCTGCAAAACACGCGAGTGGAAGTGAACAAAAGGAAAAACAAAAAACAAAAGGAAATGTGAAATCCAACAAGACATACCTGATGATGATGCCATCACGAAATGTCATGCATTCGAGAATCAGAACGTAGTGGATCTCCGGGCTTTAACTATTTTCAGTCCTCCTTCATTAAATTATACACCATCTTACACTTACTTGAATAGTTTTACACTCTTTTTATTTTTTTTTGTTGCTAATATGTAAAAAAAAAAAACAAAGTGCTAAAATATAAAAAAAGGGGGCCTCCGTTTTGCCGTTGGCGCATGTTTTGTGCGCAGCTTCTTCTTCTCTTACTTTACAAAAAACCAATCCCACTACTGCCACCTATTGGAAATTATGTTTCATTTTTACAGCTCTGTGATGTGATTGCTGTCTTTTTAGGCCATTTAAAAAAAAAATAATCAATAACATCCTAGGTTATGTTAACATAATATTGTACAGACAAAATCTGACACAGGTTTGAATCCCGATAACAGCAAACTGACACGAGGTAAGAAAGAATCACAATGAGTCATGAATCTGCTTGCTTGAGCAGCAAAATGTATTTTAGATGAACATTGAAACCTTAGTTACGCTGAAGCAAAAAAATCTTGTGATGACATGACTTTTTTAAACCAGGCCGGATTGTAAAAATTGCATTTTCCCATGAGTCAGCAGATCTTTTTAGCGTTCCTTGGTGATCACAACATTGGAAGCTTAAAACTTTGCAATAACTGGTTCCTCCTTTTAATATAAATGCTGAAGATGGTAGAAGTGATGTAATAGTTTAAATTTTTGTGACTTTTAAAAGCATTTATTGTGAATTTGTAAATTCAAGTTTTTGATGAGTCTGACAATGACAAACATATTCTGTGATTATTATTTTATATAACACAGCTGTCAGGATTACTGGCACCGTTACGCTGCAAGTACAGAAATAAAAAGTCTACTTATTTTTGAGTCAAATTTTTACTGTAAAAAACATCTTGTTAAAGAACAGACAGATTTGCATAATAAACTAACATTAAACACAAACTCAATCAAACTTCGTAGGAACTATGGAGTGACAAGGATCTATCTTTTTATCCTAAACATGTTTAGGGTTCTTTACAATAGTCAATGACAGTGAAAAAAGAGGATTTACAGCAGACAAAACATTTACAAAGACACCTCTAAAAAGGAAAAGGAAAAAAAATAAACAAAGCTACCAGATTAGCACAAGAAAAATGAAAATGTCTTTAGTTAGACAGTGAATACTTTTTTTTTTAATGGTTTTTTGGGTACTGGTTGTCCTTTCTGTGTAACAGTCCTGTATTTTTCAGTCTGATAAAAGTCGGATTCAATGGTCTCACTAGACTTATTCAGTGTAACAAATACATCCCCATCGATTTCTGTGACCTTATGAATCCTTTGTTTGACGCCTTTGGAACGCCAGTGGGTCCTCAGTGGCTTTTTGGTAGGATCATCCACTGCCTGGTAAAGCCCTTCCCCTTCTGCCAGGGTGATCTTGTAACTGTGCCATGGGCACACTATGCACAGCCGTCCATTAAACTCCTAATAACAGTAAGACGTGAAGCTGGTGGTTAACATAACAACAAAAAATAGAAGTTTTATTCTACACATAAAAACGTGTCAAGTGCTGTCTGACATGGTTAGGAACTTTTTTACAGTGCTTTTATTTCTATAAACTCACCTCGATGTCTCCATGCTGCAATTCACCACCAGAGTCTGTCGGTGAGAGATAACATGAGTTATTATAGACTGTGGGTTTTTTTTCGTATCACAGAAGGAAGTGCATGCCACACCTCAAAATAATAGTTTTCCACACAGCGTATTGCTCTGCTGCTCAAAACTTACGATAACACCGCTTGTCCATTGCATAAAGCCGCCTATCGTGGTACAAAATGAGCACATCTCTACATCCGTTTAACAGCTTGGTCAGTCGCCCAGCTTTGATAATTTCTTCCTTCTTTCCAACATAGTGCAAATTGGGAGGAGATGAACACGGCGAGTCAGAGAGAGATGATACTGAAGAAGAACGCTGGGAAGCCTCCTCCTCAGATGACATGCTGATCACTTCAGAGAACAGACGCAGCATAAGTATCACTTTTAAAGACTTTCTTTTGCCGCATTTCTTCCAGTTGTGACACGAAAATAATTTTTGGATAAAAACTCAACTGCAGAGATGTTTGATAGAACAGTATAACACTGGCTATGCTGAGTCAATCAGATATCTTTGTGTGCTGATAATATCCAACATAATAAATTATGTGGAAATGTACATTAATTTCATGTCCTTTTATTCTTTCTTTCTTTTTTGAAAAAAATTACAGAGCCCTGGGCATGACGTTCAAAAAAGTTCTCTCTGATTATGAATAATCTTTGGCCACTAATCAGTATTTTGTGCACACAAAAGGTAAATTCAATTCTTGTTTGCAAAATACTATTTCGTGGCCACAGCTTATTAATTTGAGGAAACTTTTTTTGAATGTCAATTAATAATAATAATAATAATAATTATTATTATTATTATTATTATTATTATTATTATTATTATATACATGCATCTTTAGAGATGTGTTCGAATCAGTAACGAGGAAGTCAAGTTTTGTAAGTAACAAACCACAATTTTGTCATAAGTTATCCCTTTTTATTACTAACCAATATCTATTTGAACTCAAATTCTGTAATTTCTTTAGGTTATTTATTGACTTTTAGGCATGTTGGTTGTCTCAGGTGTTGGCCTGGTAGTACTTTATCAAAGTACTTGTTTTTGCAAAACGTCTTTGCTGGGATTTAAAGACTCAAAATGTTAACTTTTGTCCAGGCTAAACATGCAATGTATCTAACTTTAGCCACTAGCGTCTTATCTGTTTTAAACAGACTTAAAAAAAAAAAAAAAAAAAAGTAACTAAACGTACCTTACGGTCAAGGCTGGTGTTGTGTGTTTCATTCAATTATGTCCCCAGTGAAACACGGACCGGCTTGACACAAGCCATTGTTTCCGGTCCTTATTACTCAAATTTATTTTTATTTTTTAATTGACCTAATGTTATAAATTTGAAGAAAAAAAAAGAAAAAAAGCACACAAGCAGGAAAAAAAAGATATTTGGTTAAACCATAGCCAGTTTTAAAATTTGTTTTAAAAATTTCCTCAACAATAAATTTAATTAATAATGTATCTACAATCTTTCTAATCAGATAGAGTAAATAACACCATCTGATTTTATGAATTTCCGATTTTTTTTTCACACTTAGTTTAGTCTGCTCATTCCTGGTCCGTCGGCTTATACTCTTTGAAGGATTATCTCTCTGTCTCTGACTGCAATGTTGATCCGAGCATCGTCTTTCTGGGGATTTTCTGCCTTTGTTTGTAACATTCCGTTCGAGTAAAGGAGGGCAGCGAAGAAAATAGCGATCTTCGCGTCGCCATGGAAACCTACTTGTGTACGGATGTGGAATTCAGGCAAACCAGTCTGAAGGATGATTAATAGGTTTTGACACCTCAACCCTGCATCAGTGGTAATAGTTTTCATTGAAGTAATCATTGTTTTTGTTACCAGTTTGCCATTTATTTTAACTGTTGTGACATAACATAAAAAATGAATCTTAATTCAGTAAGATTAATTAATATAATTTACATCCATAATTGTTTCTACGTGAAAGTTATTCACGTTATTTTTGCTTTAATGTTATCAGTGAGCTCAGAACAGCATGAGTGTTATTCATCTCTGTGTTATTCAGGCACTGAAAGTGTAAATATAAATCAAGAAATTAAAGTTTATCAAATCAACGAATATTTACTGAATTATTGCTGACATTGTTGTGCTCTGGCTTTAGAATAAACAATATTTTAAGCCTCTCAGTGGAACCAGCTTGAACAGGGTCTCAGTCTTGCCATATGGCAACTTTATTTAGGCTTATGGGTAATCTACAGTAGGAGTAAAGTGTCGCTCACCCATGTTTGCTATATTTATCTTTTTTACCACTGTAAAGAAATGTGTGATGACTGCACAGTGCTGCTTTGGCACTGTCCTGCACAAGTATCAAATTTCCACCACTGCATTACGCCACTGCATGCTTTGCCTAGGACGAAGAGAGCATGCCGGTTGCAGTGACAAAGTGAGAGTCCATTGGCCGCAATTTTGACAGAAATCCTTATATTTAGCTTTTCTAGCAAACCCACTAGGTTGTAGCTTTTTAATTTATTTTGATCCATGAATATGCCACCTGGCTGGACATTCTTTTTATCTAATGTGACCAGTTAATGAAGAAACCAAAATGTCTTTTTTCCTCTAGAGAGCAGCCGGAGAAGTAGATAAAAGGCAAGAGATGATGTGACCTTTTGGTTGTACGGGTGTTTGAGAACCTTTGGACTCACTATGCTAGGTGAGTAAATGTAGGACATAAGCGGAATTGGTCTTTCACTATCTAAAACTGTTTTCTTTTTTTGTCTTTTACTATCTTTAGGTTCATTTTGTTGGGTGTTTTTCATGTAGACCACCTTTGAGCAATAGAGGATTATCCTCCCCTAGGAATTTGCTCAAAGGAAGATAGGATCCAACTTTTCCATTTGGTCAACTTTGACAAAAATAGTAACCAAAAGAGTCTTCTCAACAACTACGGATGTGATGCTCAGGACTTTATACCAATAAATGGGAAACTCTGTCAAAATTCCCATGAACCTTCGGATGACAAAGTGAGAAATAAAAGTAGAAAATCTCAGGAAATCCTGGATACGTTACCTTTTAATGTTTGCAGACGTCTCATCTTTACTAATGAAAACTCAGCTAACGTAAGGCTATTATCTGGTCTACCTAGTCTTGCAATACCAAGCCCTGTTATTTATGTCAATCAAAGTCATGATGTAGAAGATGGTTCAATGAAAGTAAGCAGATCAAACAAACCTGTACAGCTTGAGATTGATGGCAAACATCTGGGAAAATGTGTCCGGAGAAGGACTAAGAACTACAAACTGGATGATAATAGTTCTCTGGGTAATTATCACAATAATATCAACATGAAGTCAGAAATGACTGGAGTAATTTGGAAGTTTAACTGCGATACCATACCAACAAAGAACAGCAAAATATTACACACCCCTGCATATGTGACACCAGAGTCGTGTGAGAAAACATTTGAAAATAAATATACAAAAGTATCCACAAAAGAGAAAGTTTTGAACTCAAGCTTGACTAAGCCCCCACCTGTTCATGGAGCAAAGACAACAAACAGCTACAGCAACATTCAGGCGTGGAGTTCTCCCTTTGCTTCAAACAAAAAGTGAGTTGCTTCAATTGTTGTTGCTGCTGTTTTTTGGTTTATTTCTACTCTGTTCTCATTCATTAACACAAAACAAATGCTTCTTGAAGACTTTAAGCTTTTCTTTTCTTCGTGTGACAGACAGACTGTTGGACAACAAATTACTGTTTGTGTGAGGAAAAGACCTTTGTCACATGCAGAGTGCAAAGGAGGAGAAGTTGATGTTGTGACAGCAACAGACGGACAGTGTGTAATTGTACATGAAAGCAAAGAAACTGTGGATCTTACACCCTACATTTTACAGGTAGATGTGCACATAGAGGATAATGATAGATCCTTGTACTTGAAACATTGCAGTTTTGTGGGGGGTTTTCTACATGGCACACAAGCTTTGTTTCATTTGTTAGATGCTAATTTTGTGCCAGTTTTACTGATTTCTTTTCCACCTTGCCTCTTGCTTTTACACTGTAGCACAAGTTTTACTTTGACCATGTTTTTGGGGAAGAAAGCTCAATCAAGGAAGTGTATCAGAAAACAGCTTATCCTCTGGTGCAGCACATGTTTAGGGGGTAGGTAAGCACAGATTTGCTACCACTAAAATTGTGCATTATCCATCTTTCTCTCCAATTCTTTTATTAGACTCTAGTGTCCAAATCTCTCTTTTGTTGGCTTCTCGTTTGTGTTATGTGTGTGCAGAGGAAATGCCACAGTGCTTTGCATATGGACAGACAGGGGCGGGGAAGACCCACACCATGCTGGGGTCATCCACTGGTACACCTGGCCTATACACTCTGGCAGTTCAGGACATCTTTGCTCACTTGACCACTGCACAAACATACCCACCCCTCCTGGTGTATGTTAGTTTCTTTGAAATCTACTGTAGTCAGCTGTATGACCTGCTGGATCACAGAAAAAGGTGTGATACAGGATTTAATATGCTGAGACTGTTTGGTGATATTCTATATTTAACAAAACTTTTTCTCTTTAAACAAATTTCTGTTACATGGAGGTTGTTTGCCAGAGAAGATGGACAGAAACTCGTTCATATTTCAGGGCTGCATGAAATCAGAGTGGACTCTGCCAACTCCCTACTAGAGGTTTGTTCTCTCTGCTGAAAACTCTTATGTCACGCTATGTTGCCCAGTTTTTTTTACTCTATAGCAGCCAGCCATAAATACAACACATAAATAAAATGGAATTTCAAGCAAGTATTAAGAAACCAAAGGAAATCAAGGTTTAGGAAAACAAAACAAAACAAATAAAACACACAAGAAAGTTTCTGTGAATGATTTTATTTTGAAGGACACAAAAGCAGTCACAAAAAAGATTTGTGGCAGAACACAGATCCCTTAGTTTATCTGATTTTTTAATTTATTATTTTTACATGCTGTTGTTTGCACTTTGGAATATTTAAAACACTTGAAAGATTATTCACCAAAAATCCTCTCACTTTCTCTTTGTGTAAGTGATATTTGCAGAAAATTTTAAAGTTATAAAAACACTGGTTTAGCACTTTTCCCTACCATTACTTCCACCAGGTGGTTTCAAAGGGAACAGCACAACGAACACAAGGAGTGAGTGGTGTAAATCCACTGTCCTCTCGCTCCCATGCTTTACTTCAGATTCAACTGAGAGAGCCAAACCAGCACACAGCTGGAAGGTGAGATACATCAAAAATGTTTTATTACTTAAACAAAGTTATTTTATTCCATCAAATATTTTTTACTTATCTTTTCTGTATAAGTTTTAACTTCACAAAATCTGTCAGATTTGCCAAAACAAAATAGTGCAGAGGTGAACCATAAAGAAAAAGGTGTGATGTAATGTTGTGTGCTTCAGGATCCAAATTGTTCAGCTGTCCCTTCAGTTCCTCTTAGGGGACTAGTAGAATTTGACATCTTTTTTTGTTGTTGTTACTTTTTTCACCCAATGCACAGCAGAATAACTGGAGTAAAAATTGTCAACAAGTTCCACCAGGTTTTAACATATTGACAAAAAGCTCTCAATAGTTTTGGGAAAAGATCAACTGAAAGAAGTTGCTTTCTTGAATGTGTGCAGAATGTGGTTTGTGGACCTGGCAGGAAGTGAAAGAGCATCAGATGCCAAAGATCGAGACAAGCAGAGACGAATGGAGGGAGCAGAGATCAACCAGAGTCTGTTGGCTGTAAGTTTTAAAGACAGATTCTCACTCAGCCAGAAACTCCATAGATGTCTGAGGTTATAAATCGTTGTTGTTTCTAATCCCTTTAGCTCAAAGAATGTATTCGTTCTCTTGATAAAAAGGCCTCTCACACACCTTTTCGACAGAGCAGGTTAACTCAGGTACTTTGACAGACTTTAAGAATGAGTCAAAAATGCATTTCTTTCATTGATAGTTTTTCCTTCCTCCTATCTAACCTGTGTTTTCTCCATGATTTATGTTTAAATCTTGTTTCAGGTTTTGAAAAACTCCTTTATTGGTGACTCAATGACGTGTATGATCGCCAACATTTCACCTGGACACCCAGCAACTGAGCACACGCTTAACACGCTTAGATATGCTGATCGGTCAGTGTGTAAAACTTTGTCTTTGTAATAGCAACCATCCTTTTACTGTTATCTAAGATGGTCTTTGTATTTTCATAGGGTAAAGGAGTTGAAAAGAAAAGGAGATGTGATGATAAAAAAAGGAAGGAAAACAACATTTTCCCATGAACCCAACCTGATCCACAGCAGTTGCAGCACTGCTTCCACCCCTGTAAAGACAAAGTCGGCAAAACAAAGCATGCCACTTAGTACCAATCCTCCTACAACTAGATTCCATCCAGGGGGTGCACCTCCCCACTCAACACCAAAGAATAACAGATGTGGAGTGAAAGGACAGGCAAAAGAAAAGCAAAGGGTTGGAAATCATTATGTCAGAAGTTGGTTGGGACTTGGTGAAGTAAAACATCAGTATAAAAGTGAAGTCGAAGAAGATGGAGCTAGAATAAAAGCAAAAAGTACTGACGAATGTTTGGTTAGGGAGAATAGTATTAGGCCAGTTTTGGTGATAAGACCAGAAAATGAAGAGAACCAACATGTGGGGGAAACCTGCACTAGTTGTGCAGCTTTTCCTAAATGTGAACCTGGATTCCTCAGCAGAGACAAAACAGAGAGCCACCCGTGGACTATGCAAGGTAGAAAAGAAGAGCAAACACAATGGATTCCTCCAGGAATACAATGGGAAAGGAGCCCAGAGAGAAGCTCTGTGCTAAAATCTCCAAATAAAAGAGATTTGCAAAGGCCTAATGATGAGAAAAAGATGCACTTAAGACGATATCATCAACAGCTGCAACAGTTTGTGCCTTCATCCGTCCAGTTCTTGTCAACCTCCACATGCCCATCTATTACTTTTCTAACAGACTCACCATATTCTTCAGTTTTGACCCAGATGCAAGATGACTGTGAAAAGATTTTAGATGCACACTCAGCCAGTGTTAAGACTTCTGTAAAACATGAAGCCTGCACAAACCCCACTGGCAGGAATGATGTGGGCGGCAGGTGTGGAAGTGATGAAAACTGGGGGGAAGCTTTGGAAAGAATAAATAAGGAACAATACATGTTTGAAGGGGAAATAAGAAGGTCGACTGGTTCAGCACAAGAAGCAAGATTAAGAAAGGAGGACAGTAAGGTAGCTGGAATGGAAGATGAAGATGAGAGGTGGGTTTGGGAGGCAGCTGCCAACAGGGACCTTGCCAAAGCAGGTGCAATACCAACAAGTAAGGAGACACAACAGTTTTATCACTGTGATTCAGAAGAAAGAAGAAAAGTTGGTGTAGAAAGACTGCATGGCTTGTGTGTTCCACATGGTGCAGTGTGGCGCAACAGGCACAGAAGGACATTTGCCTGCTTTGAGGCTCTCCACTCCAGAGATAAAAGCAATTGTCAGTTTGACTCATCCTTTGAGCAAACTCTGGCAGAAAAACCCATCTCCCCATCAAGGGATCACACTGACACACTCCATACTCCAGAGAAGGTTCACTTTGAATCAAAACTTTTTGGACACAATGCCAGCACTCATATTTTAGAATTGCAAGATAATGTACAGATGGCACCATTAGGTCACGACAGAGAGAAGAAACTATGCTTGGAGTCTCTCAAAAGTAGAAAATGTTTGCATAATAGATCAACTACTAAAGAGGAACAGAATGAAAGTAAAACTCAAATAAATAAAACAAAAATATCAGAAAACCTGGATTTTAGTCTGAACCTAAAATGTCCAAAAACAGAAGATAATGCAAAGAAAACTGTGGTAAAAGGTTTTTTACATGCAGACGTAGAGGAGACTTTCCACCCTACAAACAGTGACACTGTCACGGCTGCAAATCATACTCATGAGCAAAACGACACTCAGAGAAATGCCTGTGGAATGGGTATGTGTGATTTCTGGAAGTTTGTGTCAGCATGTCTAACTTTTGAATAACACTTTTTATGTTTTGTAGGTTTGAACAAACTTCAACCTCCTGTATTTAGACTGGATTCATTTCAGCACAAAGACAATGGTGAGGAAAAGCTAATCGAAACATCAGCCTCTGACACCAGTGCTATTGCATGTCTGCAAAAACCTATCCAGTCACCAAGAGTGCATGCATTTCCTTTGGAGACACTAAACGAGGCCAAGTAAGTATTAACATTTTCTATAAAATGTCTCTAAAAGTGTTTATACCAAATTTACATGGTGTTTTATTATATGAATTGAGGTGGTGTGTGGCTGAAGCCCATATGGAGCTGCTGAAAGGGATGGGAAAGTTGGGTCTTAAAGAGGAGCACCTTCTATCCCACCAAAGTGATATGGTTAGGATAAATCATGTTTACATCTAATCTCCTACTCTTTTAGATCTAACAATGTATCATCTCTGTTGAACAGGCTTTTGGCGAATTTGTTATGAAATTGGAGGAGATCATGGAGAGGAAGGTAAATTGCATACAAAGTATGAGAGCTCAGCTACAGCCATATCTGAAGTAAAGCCAACCATAAATAACAAGAGAAAATTTCTGACCTAATTAAGTGAAGTTATAATTTTCCAGAAGCAAGACTTCTAGTTTAATCGCTGTTACAGCATATTATTTAAATTTCAGGTGCACATTTTTCATTGCATTTGCACACTTCCATTTGTATCAGCTAAACAAATATGTTTTATGTTGAAGTCGTGTGAAGGGTTTTGTTGGACAAGTGTTGATCAAGTATTTATTTTTTACTTGTATACCATAAAAGGGTATGTCTTGGGTGACAAAGGTTGAAGAAAAAAACATAAATGTTATTTTTGTCTTGAGATATAGAATGCATTTTAGTTTCTTAGAAATGTCTTTTATACTGGCTAAAATTTATTTTATTAGTTAAAAAAATTTGAAACTTGTCTTTGAAATTAGTTTGAGTTTGTGAAATTATAAAAATGTAAGTAGTAAGGTATTTATTTTGTGAAAAAAGTGTAATTTAACGCTCATGCTGTTGTGATGGGTTTTCTTTTTCTCCCCCTTGTTGATTGTTTTAGTTAAATTTGTGGATTTTTAATAAAAATATATTTTTTTGCAATCTTGTGTTAGTTTCTGTGGTCTGCTTTCACAAAGTAAGTTAAAAATAAGTTCCTTTCTATTATTTGAATTGTTCAATATCAGACTTGGTAAACAAATTAGAAGTTTCTACAACATAATCCCCTATATTATTATAATTATTTTTTGACAACATAAATATCAAGATGAGTAATTGGATGATAATTTCACATTTGGCATTGATTGTGACATCCCAAATCCAGATGATATAATTTTTCAACTACATAAACATTTGCTATTAAAATGTATTGATTCCATTTTAAAGGTTTGCAGTATAAGTATAAAGCATTCATTTTTGGGATTTGTTTTAAAGCACAGTTCACCTGTTGTTTGTCAAACTACAGCATGCCACCAGACAGAATGGCGCATGTCTCGACTCTATGTTAGACCACCTGACCTGAAAAGAGGGTTTTGATAGGCTGCTAGAACTTCGCAACGGTGTACAACGGCGCGGTCAATCACGTGACTGTAACTGCTGCTACTGCTGCTGGCTGTGCGAGGCGTGTTAGCAGGTAAAATATTTAAAACGATTTTAGCGATTGGTTTGTGTCTTAAAGTCATATATAACGATGCTTTGTAATGGCTTTTACTTCTAAAAGTGTTTATGGACCCTCGCGGGCCGGAAGTAATGGGCCGATAGCTGTTTGCAATGGTTAGCTAACTAAGTTGCTAACTAGCCAGCGCTGAATTTGTGCGTTAGTGCTGCATTGTATGTAGAATGGCCTTCACATGCCCGGCAATTCGTATATAGTTGGTAGTAATTGTGACTTGGTGGGACATTTGTGTTTTGGACATGTTTTCCTTGAAATGGAAGTTTTATACAAAAAATCTGGGAGACTTTAAAGTAAAATTTGGCGTAAAATACTCAACTATTATGTTCGTTTCCTATATAAGTTGTTAGCATGCTGCTAACGTTAGCTTTTCTGTCCACACAAAGGGCTTCTTCGTCGCACTTGTCATGTCTGTATAGTTTTTTAACCTTTATATAATCACACACATCTGAAAAACATCACGGTGAATTTGTGTAAGTTCATAACTAGTATTAAAATTGATGTACTTGTGTCAGTCTCGTAGAGTAGGACGATTTAAAGGTATACGACGCATGTTTGTCGCACACGGAACAAAGGCGAGCAGCCAGGCTACTGAGCTATCATGAGCTATCTGACTTCATGTAAAGTTAGCTTTGTTTTCTTAGCTACGCTAAGGCTTTTGTGACGTTCATCCAAGTAAATACACTTAACAGTACTCACATACCGACTCCGAACAAAACATACAAATTTAAATGTTGAGGTAACCATGCCGCCTAACATTAAAACAGTTTGTTTTAATCAAAACAAGTAAAATTGTATGTTGTTATGGTGCGTTTGTCTACATGTTTCAGTTGGGGTTGCGTTGTGCTTATTTGCTCATAAGTATTCGCTTTAACTGGTTAGCTTCGGGATAATAATATTGTCAGTCCGCCAATGTGCGCTAGCCGTGTTTTTTTCCCTTCCTGTGTGAAGGAAGGTAGACCTGAAAAATGACACTAGGACAGTCCCCTCTTCTTGGACTGCTAAATTTATCTCGGGATGTGGGGGCGACAGATGGGGGTTATAGAATTACATGGCATATTACAGTTTGTCCCAGTCTGCTTAGAATCAACAGACGCTGCTAGCTTTGCAATGTAACTGACTTTTATTTCTTTTTGCTTTTGTCTGATTTTTTTTTTCCCACAGATTTTTCTATTTTGTACATACATCCTTTTGTATATACTGTATATGATGACTTCATTGGTCAGCAACCACACCCGGGGGACGCGGGATAAGACGCTGCCCGTTGCCATACAAACAACACAACCACAGAAACAGATACAGGTGGGGTGCTTGAAATAATTTTGTTTTAAATTGTATTTTATTCTTCAAGCTGGGCTTGTGTCCTTTTAACTTGTACAAGTTTGAATTTAAGGAAATTGTATATTTTGTCCAATCGCTAGAATATTTATGTTATAGAAGACTTTATCTGATTAAATTAAATCAAATGCTGGGTAAGACATTGTTAATCAGTGATAAAGATAAATGGTCGCATAGTTTTTTTGTTACTAGTTTGAGTTATGTTTGTTTAACAGGCCACAGCGGAACAGATTCGTTTAGCTCAAGTAATCTACGACAAAAATGACGCCGACTTTGAAGATAAGGTCAAACAGGTTTGTGAACATAAATATTTGAACAACTTTATTGCCAACTGTGATTGTTTTTTTTCCTTTAAGACCTATTATTTATTTTCATATTTTGTTAATTTGGTGTTTTACTATCTGTTTTGTACACTTAGCTCATTGAAGTTACTGGAAAGACTCAAGATGAGTGCATGGTAGCCCTTCATGACTGCAATGAGGATGTAAACAGAGCCATCAACTTTCTTCTTGAGAGCACCTCTGACACAGTAAGAGAGGCATACACGATCCGTCTTTATACCTTTGTTTACACCTTTTCCTGTTTTGATTGCAAAAATCATGCAATATTTAAATTATAACCCTTGTCGTTTTCTGTTAACCTCTGAAGAACTCATGGGAGACAGTGGGAAAGAAGCGTAGCCTTGGGAAAGAGGGAGGGACGTCAGAAATAAAAGAGAGCCGGGAGAAGAGAGCAGAGAGGGAAGTCAGTCGTGGACGTGGGGGTTCCAACAGGAGGGGGAGAGGCATCAGCCGAGGGCGTGAAGGTAAAACAAGTGGGAGAGAATTGGCTCAACAACTGCAAATATTTTTGAATGCCAATGCACAATTTTATATTCACTTGTTATGGATTGCCGTCTTCATTGTACTGAATAGTTAATTTTAGAATTCGGTCACAGTTGTGGTTTAACAGCCTTCATGCATCTTCTGTTGGGATACAGGTCGTTCAGAGGAGAATGGATTTGAGGTGGCTCCTGGAGAAAGAGCGTTGGATCGTGGCCGTGGAGGGAGGGGGAGAGGTGAGCAGTGACATGCATCTGTGTTTCCTGAACCCACAGCTCAAGTACCTTTTCCCTGCGTTTACATTTTATTTCTATCTAACGCACGTGATTCAAAAACTTGCTCAATATCAAATCTTCCTAGAGTTGATGAGTGGAATCCCGCATGTTTGTAAAAGATATTAAAAAAACGGAGTAATCTCTGACACTTCTTTTTCTGATCCTTTAAAATTACTGCCTATAATCATCTGTGAATTTTCTTTTTCTTTATTATTAATCTAATTATTTTTTTCCCTGTTGTCAGGGGGTCGTGGCAGAGGACGAGCTGCTGGTGGGAGCAGATTCTCTTCTCAAGGAATGGGGTAAGAACATGTGTGTGGTGGTAATCTTTAGTCTGGAAATAATTGAGGTGATATTGATGCTGATTACTAACACATATCTCAAAACTAATATATGGAATAACAATGTTTCTGAACCTTCTCATCTAGAATATTTTTACCCTATTTACCATCATCTCTGACTTATAGACGTTTCTGGTAACGTTTGATCATCTACTTTTAACATCTGTATTTTTTTTTCCAGAACATTCAATCCTGCAGACTACACTGCTAACTCTGGAGCTCGCCAAGAGAATTGGGAAGGTGATGGTAACGAAACAGCTGAAGGAACTGGTAAATACATTATGTAACATTTTACTGAACTACCTGACTACCAGAGGGAGAAAAAAATGTCCAGTCAAATATTTTTTTTAAATCCCCCAAAAATGACATGTCTCAGAGCCCCACCCCTTCACATTTGGCATAATTGAAAAGCCTCAAGTGCCCTTGGAGTTAATTAAGTAGCATGCAGTGGTTGGAAGATATGCAGAAGACAAATTTTCATTGCTAGTAGTCCAGGTTTTTATTTTTATGTAATTTTTTGCTAAAATGGTTGTAAACTAGTTTCTTTGATAACATTTTTTTATTTAAAAAAGCTGTAAATTGGAGAGTAAAACAGAATTAACTTTTTCATTGACACAAGAAAAGTAGAAAACGTTTCTATTCTTACTTTTCTGCTTCTCCTTTTATTTTACTCCATTAGGAACTTGGGGAGGCAACCTGGAAGATTGGACTTCAGAGGACTGGAGTGAGGATGTAAGAGCACAATAATCATACTTTCCTTTGATTATTTATATTTTGTCATTTAAAGTGGTTATGCATAAAGCATTGTTATTTACCTTAAATATAACGACAAATTCATTTCTATAGTTGATTCATTTTTTTCACTACTCTTTTAATTTTTTGATTTTGCAGTTGTCCGAGACCAAAGTTTTCACTGCCTCCTCTACTCCAGCCAACCCTATTACACCTGGACACAAGTAAGACATCTTTCCCAAAGTCATTGTCTTAAAAACATTGCTACGGCTATGTCACTTTGTCTTATTGTCTTTTTCATGCAGTGTTCACCTTTTGTTTTTCCCTATTGATCAATTTTCCTCTCACTTCTGTTTCTTTTTCACAGTTCTGACCTGGCTAGCTTACTGCCTAAAACTGGTGTCCCTGCTGGAGGTTCTATGGAATCTGACCTTGGAACAATAGTTGATGGTCCTTCAGCAGAGGATTTAGGTCAAAATCTGGTCTTCACCAATTCCCACCACAATGGGCGCACTGCGACACACAGCTATGCACATGCCACAGCCAGTAGCTACGCCCATGCTGCCTCTGCTAGCACCACTTACGCACATGCTGCACTGGTATTGAGATCTTAATTTCTAAAATATTCACAGGAATGAGTGTTGGTGCATGTGATGGTATTTGTTTACTTTTGTTTTTTTTTCTGTGTTTCTAGTCCTCGGTTATAGGTTCTGGCTTTGGATCTGTGAATTCTACCAAGCAAACACCAACTCCTGATGTTCGAAAACCAGAGGAACAGGACAGGTCTCGGCTTATTCAGAGAACCGCTAACGTTGTGCCAACTACAAGCAACAGTCAGGCCTCTCAAGAGGCAGGGACACCCTCAGTGCAAAATCTTGCACCTTCATCTTCTGCAGACGTCAAGCCTCAAAGGCTGGAAAATGGCCCTCTTATGTACCAAAAGTGTAAGTTTGTCCTGAGGCAGATCAGAAAAATACCTCCCAAGAACTTACAGTAATTGTTAAACCAAATCTGTAAAGAGAGAAATATTTATTCTTGTTGTTCATGGTTCGCAGTGGAAATGAAGCTACAGCCAGAGCCTTCAGCAGTGCTCAGTCAGTTGACTCAGAGACAGCAACCGTCCTCCATTCTGTCCACCACTGAGTCCCTGGGCCTGTCTCAATCACATGCACCACAGGTTCCCACACCACCTGGTAAGGTTGCAGATCATTATTTCTCTGTGATGATAAAGGGATAACTGTATTTTTTCTTAGTTTTTTTACAGAATGCTAAATTATGAAAAGCTTCTTTTGTTGAATTGGCTTCAAAAGAAATATTTTTCCTGTGGAGTGGATTCATACAGACGAGTTTAAAATTCCTCTATGGAGAATATATCGTGTTTGTTATCATGTTGAACTGTAAGGTTTTTACCTCTATCCGTCTCTCTACAATTTGTCTCTACTGTTGCTTGCATTAGGTCTTTTTCTGGAAATTCACGAGTTCAAACAGTGATATTTAATAAGTATAAACTGACACAGTTTTTGGATTTAGGTCAGGAGTCCTCAACTCTTCTCACAAGAGATGGCAATTCCCCAGGAGGCAAGCTTTCAAGTTTGGAGCCTTCTCTGTCTGAGCCCCCTCAGCGGCAGTTAAAGGCACAAAGACGAAGAGCACCTCCTCCCTCTAAGGTAAGAAGTCATCGTTGTAATTTGTTTTTCAATAAAATGTAATCAGCCACCAGGCTTCATAATTAGTAAAACACTGGTACCTACAGAGCATGGTGGTACTGCTGAAAAACCAGAGTTTTTGGCTTTCCTGATTACCGAGTGAATTGCTTTAGGATCCAGTGTTAGAAACTTGGTTGTTGGCAAGCAGACTGGTCTCATGGAAATTATTTCAAATTCATCTTTTTTGTTGTTGTTGCTGATAGTCCTCTCTTTATATTATCAAACACCTTTCATGTTTTCCATCTCCAGATTCCCTCATCAGCTGTGGAGATGCCAGGGTCAGCAGATGTACCCGGCCTGAACGTTCAGTTTGGAGCTCTTGACTTTGGTTCAGAGGCAGGAAGTGAGGCGACAGACATGTCGCAGACAGAGTCACCCAGAGAACACACTTCTGCTATGGCCCCAGCACCCATTTCACTTTCCACAGGAGTTCCAACTCAGCAGCCACAGAGCAGCATATTCTCAAAGCCAGGAGCAGCTAGGTATGCTTGTGTTTTCTTATTTGTAGTGAAAAATGTGCATGTCAATTTGCATGGATGAGGAACTGTGAAGGTACAGAAATTGCATCACAGTTGTTTAGGCTAAAACTATTAACCATCAAATGCCCTTCAATTTTACATTGATGACCGTAGTTACCCTCCAGAATTTTATCTAAAAGAAGCTTATTTTAATGTATGATGCTCTCAGAATGAGTTATGATTCTGGGTCTGCTGGTCTACTATTGCACACTGGTACATAACAGCATGCTTAGGGTGATGCCTTTGCTGCTGACTTTGGGTGCTTTGTAACAGAGGGTTTAGCATGAAAACGGAATTAGGGTCTTCACCCAGATAACTGATTTTCTCTACCACTTTTCTCTTGATCTTGTGAACACCAAACACACGAGCAGCTTACCATCTGCTGTCTCGGAGCCCAGCTTCCCCTCTTCATCTCTAGGCTTACCCACCGCTAGTCCCTCGCCGTCCCTTGGTCTTCCTAGTGCAGCGGCACCGTCGTCCTCTACAGCCAATCGCGTGGACAGCAGCGCCCAAAGATCCTTCCCAGCCCATCTCAGGTTTCCCCAGAGCAAAGATGTCCCATCAGCTGCCGGTGCATCTCTCACAATGGTACAAAGCTGATTTTTTTTTTTTTTCTGTTTAAGCTTAAGTCTCAAGAGGGCATGTACACATTTCCAGACTTTTTAGTGCAAGAAAGTATGGCTGATTTATTCAACATCAAAGGTGCAACAAAATGAACTTTGAACTTTTTCTTTGTTTTTTAAAGAATGGCTTTACTGGCATTAAGACACAAAGCGCACAAGAAAGTGAGTATCGTTTTCTAAATGCCTTTACTGTATGTTATTTTAAAGATTATAGATCGCTTAATTAAACCTGTAGTTGGAAAAAAGACTATAAATGGGGGATGTTTACCTATTTTATTTTTATATAACCCTTGTGCTATCCTATGACCCCACCCTTACAATGACATGTTCTCCCTACCATGACAAAGGTGGATAAAGGTTGAGAGGATTTCATGTAATCCATGGACACCAGTGAAGATCACAAATCATTAAAGAAAAAAGGTTCAGCTCACTGTCTTGTGGGGTCTAGATGACCCAACTCCCAATGTTAAAGTGTCTAGGATAGCACAAGGGTTAATATCGCATGTACATTTGCTTTTTACATTCAGTATTTCCTTATATTTTATTATTTCAATGTTTCTCTTGTGTTTTTTGTTTAAATCAGCGGCAGCTTCAGTAAAAACTGAGACTGCTGTAATGACAAGTGACAGTAGCTCTGGCCACCATGTTCCCTCCCCGGCAGTTACAGCTTCACACTCTGCACCCATCTCGTCATTAAGCGGGTAAGTGACTTCAGCCAACTGTATTTTCCTGAAAGGAGCAATTCTTAGAATCTGTGCCAGTCATACAACATACTGGTTAGAAAAATTAATGGATATAATAAAAACTTTTACTTTGTAGTGGTTTTTTGGTTGATCATTAAGTAAGCTTTTTATAGTCAAAGTGTGAAGTTTATGTAGACATGAAATTATAGCGGATTGGCTTTAATAATTATTGACTATGATTGACTACCAGTGGGTATTGCTGTTGCCTGATAATCTGAACAAATGGAACAATAATCCAATATGGCTTTGTCTTTTCTCACTTCCTAATCATCCCTTCTCCACAGTGGCTTCATCAGATTTAAAAAGATAACAAATCGTTTGCTCTCTTTGCAGTCTTGGGAGCAGTACACTCTCAACTGGATCAGCCCTTGTTACAAGTTCTTCTCTCACAGTGAGTTTCTGTACACAAATGCAGACATGCATAATGATATATGTTGTTGCTCTCCTCTGTCTTTTGATGGGAAGCAATGATGAGTTTACCTGTTCTACTTTTGCTTTTTTTTTTAAGCAGAGCGAAGGCAGTAGCAATCTTCATGCCTTTTCATCATCATCCAGCCAAGTCATCAATCCAAGTGCATCTGCCCCTCCAGTTATCAGTAGCTCATCTACCAATGGCCTACACCAGTCTGGAGCGCCAGGTCTCACTCCAAATGGCACCAGCTCCACCCTCCCAGCTGCAGGCAGCCGTGCAGCCCCACTGCTTACCACCACTTCTGGTACGGTCATAACAATCCAAGTGTTGGAAGGAGTTCAAGAAAATACAGAAGATTTAAATCTCCTGTTAAGGTTTTACGCTATCATATAGGTTTAACCATTAAATAACCCTTTCTGTCTTTTTTTTTTTTTCTCTAGGTAAAGCTCCCCCCAACCTTGCCCAGGGTGTCCCACCTCTTCTGGCCAACCAGTACATCATGGGTCCTGGTGGCTTACTCCCTGCTTATCCTGTAATTATATGCATTTCTCATCATGTATTTAATTTCTGACTTGTTCTGAAAACGATTATGTCTCAGTTTTAAGTGAATTTAAAATTACTATTGTTTTGTAATGACACCAATTGTGTTTGGCTGATGCTGGTTATTTAAGATTTTCTTGAATCTTAACAACGCAAAGACAAAAAAGTTATAATAGTAGACTTCCTTTAAATTCAAAAATACTTTATTAATCCCCAAAAAGAAATGGGAGAAATACTAAAGTTTCAGCAGGGAAATACTTCTTTGAAGCATCGGTGCCGTTTGATACTTTGTCCTCATGTTCCAAAAAATAACAGGTTTTTCTTTATTTCAACAGCAGATTTATGGGTATGAAGACTTGCAAATGCTGCAGTCTCGCCTTCCATTGGTAAGTGTATGTTTTGGAATACACAGACTTGAGTGCTTCATTACCCAGCAGCCATAAGCCACAGGATGTTTTCAGTCTTTCTCAGAGCTCATGTATTACCATGAATGATTTGCTCTTTTCCATAATCTAATATAGTTTTACACAAAATAAAAATATAGTTGTAAATCATCACACTGCTTTTAATAATGATTATTTTTAATTGCATTCCTACTATAGCCATTTAAAAAGTTTTAAAAGTTTCTGTTGGTTATTTACCATAAAGTTAAGCTCATCCTTATGAAAATGTTTGTTAAATATATTATTTGTTTTGGAAGTCCACGCTATATTTTGTCTGTCTATTTAAAAAATTTCTATCTTTCCAAGCAGGACTACTATGGTGTGACATTCCCTGGTGCTGCTGCTCCAATGCCAGGGAGAGATGGTTTGGCAAATAACCCATATTCTGGTAACTAGAGTTTTTTTAGTTTTTGAATTTTATTTTGTATTTTTTACATCAAATCTGTTTCACACACTAACTAGGATTTTTGGAATTTAACATATTTCTCTTTGCTGTTTACCTCTTTGTGTATTTAGGAGGAAAACAACTCTTTGTTTTTGTAAAACTTTCAAGCAGCATCAGTCAGCTACGACTTTGCCAAATATTAAGTGAAATGGTTTATAAACTGAGGTGATTTACATATGCTCTATTGGCTTATCTTATAAATGTACTTTATAAAGTTGAGGTTTCCTATAAATGCAGTTCAACTCTACAAACATTGAATTTGGCGTATGCGAACCTTTTATGTTTTGCTTTCAAGTAGATGCTAAACTAAGGTTATTTGGAGCAGAAGCAGTTTGATGTATTCAATGAATGTATTCTCTTCACCTTTAATGGAGTTATTTGACACCGAGAATCATGCAAAACATTACATGTTCACAATAAAAAATAACCACCAATTTTGCCCTGTTCAGGCGAGGCAACAAAGTTTGGCCGAAACGATTCTTCGTCCCCAGCTCCCCCAACCAGCCTCTCTGCAGCGGGGGTGCAGTCACAACCCCAGCAGGCTCAGCAGACCGGCACACAGGGGCAAGCTCAAAGCCAGGGTCAGCAGGCACAAAACCAGGCCTTCCTCAACCCCCCTCTGCCCCCTGGATACGGATACCCAAGTAAGAAAAAAGCAACGTTTGTGTTAAACTAAATGTTTTCATATCTATTTGTACCATTTGCACTCCAATTACATTAAACAAATTTCATGTTTGCGTTTTCCACCGTAATTACTGAAATAACATTAAGTTGAAAAAAGAACAATACATTTATTTAAAGATAAAAAGGGGTGTAATAGGTGGTTATAATATCAGTCCCCTCCTTTAGTTGGTTTCAGTAGTTTTACTTTAAAGTTCCAGCAGGACCTCAGCACGTGGTTGTACTGCATTTGGCTGTATTTATAAAGCTGCTGTTCTTCTCAGGTCTCCCATACTACGCTGGCATGCCAGGAGTTCCCTCAGCCTTTCAGTACACTCCCGCAGTTTTTGTGCCTCCCAGTTCGGCCAAACAGCCAACAATGGGCTTGGCTAATCCCACCAGTCAGTATCATCAGCAGCATCAGCCCAGCTATGGACAGCATGCGTACAGCACAGGTAAGTATGGCTGAAGTCAATCATTTAGAGTGGATTGTATAACTTAGTTAAGGTGTGCTATAATTGGCTCAGAATCAAAACATCTTATACAAACGTTAGCTGAAATGTTGATAGAAGCCTAAAGGAAAAGGGAGAAAAACCTCATCCTGCATGTGAGCGTGGAGTTGGCCTGTGATTTTTGCTTATGCTGCATGCATAGCTAAAACCCCCGCTAAGGTTGGGTTGAGGTCAGGGTAGGCCCACTTGTTACTGTAGTCAGGTTATCTTACTGCCTCTCTCCCTTCTACCCCACTTTTCCCTTTTTCTTTTCTTCATCACCAAATTCTATTCCTCATCTGTCCGCTCCTTGTTCTCTGCTTGCTCTGCCTCCTCTTCTGTTGTGCAATCTGTGTCTATAGCCTTTGATGACCTATCTCAAGCCCATGGTGGTGAATTCAATAAGGCAGGGTATGGAAGTTCTGCCCAGTCACAGCCCAAGTCAGCGGGCAGCGGCCAAGGGAAAGGTACAAACTAATATACACACTCCTTAATAAACATACAGAGTCAGACGGTGTTTTTCCAGTGGGGAAAAATGGGTTTACTCACAATTACAGATGATTCTGCAGCCAAGAGTCTTCTGGAGATGGGTGTGTATTTGCATGGGTGTGATTGCACTTCCATATGTGCAGATTGGTCCTTGCCAAGGTGTGGGGGAATAGTTAGAAACGTGCCTCTGCTCCTCCTCACTTTAGGAACTTTGCTTGTTCCAGCTGGCTGGCCCACATCCTACTAACACTGGAAGCAAACACAAAACTTATGTAACATGAATTTATTAGCAGTGATCAATGTCTAATGTTTATTTTACATTAATCCTAGATTCTCTGTTTTTTGTCTGTGGCAGATTAAGTTTTGGCTGTCTCAGATGGACTAAATTCATTATTCTTTTTGCATTTTCTTTCTTCTCTCCTTATCTTATATTATCCTCTTAGCACCAGGATTGACGGGATCAGGTACCAATAGTGGAGTACCAGATATGGGGGGTTCCATCTACAGCAAAACACAGGTTTGAAACTTGATATAGGCTTGAGTTTTTGTTATGTGATGGATGGATAAAAAAAGTTGGAGAGAAATGAGGAATAGCAAGCATACTTCCTGCTGCAGTCCTCTATCCGGAATCTACACTGACATGTTATTGCTGTGTCTTTTTTGTGGTTTTTTTCTTACACACATTCATGAAATTAATTTTGTTCATTTTCTTTTCCTCAGCCATTTGACAAGCAGGGCTTCCACACAGGGACTCCGCCCCCTTTCAACCTGCCTTCAGCAATGGGAGGAACAGGGCCCATGAATCCCGGGGGTGCACCTGGCTATGCTCCTGCTCCCTTCTTGCACATTTTGCCTCCACACCAACAACCGCACTCCCAGCTGTTGCACCATCACCTTACACAGGATGGACAGGTAAACGGAATCAATGGGCAATAAATCCTCTTTTTCCTGTTTGTCCCCCTATTAATTACCTCATGTATCAAAGCTATGGCCTGGTGCATTTTGATTCTTTATTTGGCTTTTCTAATGGTCAACATTGAAGTTAACATAAAGTACTGATCTGTCTTTGCAAAATAATAGAAAAATATGGACAATATTTGGTAGATTAAATATGTATCTTTTAATAGGTTTTCTGCAAATGCTATTTAAATAAAAATGACCTAAAGACATGAAGGGTCACGGACCCTTTGGGTTTGTCTGTTTTTGAGGCACCAGCTGAGTGGATTTGTTTTTTTATTTATTTGTTTTGGTTCTATTGGCAGGGTGGTCCTGGTCAGCGCAGTCAGTCCAGTGGAATGCAACAGAAAACCCAAGGCAGCAAGTCCAGCTATGGCAGCTCCCCCTACTGGGCAAACTGAGGAATGCTTCCTATTTGGCTCTCACCCAAAAGGCGTCATGCGTACCTGAGCGTCTGAAGCTGAAACAAAAACAGACACATTATACCAACTATGGGCAACCTTGCTCTCCCCCCCACCACCCTAAGTCCTCATAAGTCTTTTGGGTCCCTTGACCGTATTTTTTTTTTTTTTTAATTGGTTGTACATGTAAGATATTTATGTATGTATTTATATATATATATATATATAAATATATATGCTGTATATGTAATAGTAGAAAATGAAACGTGGTTACTACATTTTATTTTTGAAGGAACTTTTGTTTACTTTTTTCAAAACTGCAGGAAATGATGCTACATTAAGACTCAATGAGATGACAGGAATTAAAGTGAACGCATAATTAGATTTATCCGGAGAAAAAAGTCCCAAAAAAGGAAAAGCTGCGCTGTTAAATGTCTATGAGGACACTTCAGACGGGGGTGGGGTTTATATTTACTTATGCATCTGTCTCCTTTGTTTTCCTTTTTTTATACCGGACTCCTGGAATGGCCGAGCTCTTCCCCTTGGACTTTATTTCACAGCCTTGTTCCCATCTCTCTGTACCTTCTTCTGGAAGCTGCCTACTATCCTTGTGTTCCCTTTTAAAACTCACCTGCCCATTTAAATTTTATATTTTAATTTAATTTTAACCCTCATTTTTCTCATAATAAAGTTCTGAGCAGTTGAAGTTGTCTTGTATTTTTTGACGCCATCTCTTTTCAGGATGTTTAGCCTTGTGCTGAGGGGTGTTAATACTTGGAAACAAAGACTTTGGTTTTCCTGAAGTAAAATCATATCTTTATATTGTTTATCTAATAGCTACATACAGTTTTTTGTGTTTCAAATTGGTAAAAAAAGAAAGATGTTTTTTTTTTTTTAAATAAAAAAATGTAGATGGCTTGGGTTCAGTGAAACGGCCTGCGGACTTATTTGACCATATGGTGCCTTGGCTTGAACAAAAAAATGTGGCCCACAATTCTCTGTTGCAAAGGCCAACTCCCCACAAAAAAAAGGCTGACACCAAAATGTGTTCAACCAAGTAGTGAATACTGCTTCTTAAGATATTGTAAGGTTTGTAGCTGCTCAGGCAATAATCTGATAAAAAAAAAAAAAGGTCAGGACCTCAGGTTGTTTTAGCAAAAGGTTAAATTGGAAGCGGTTTTGAATTCTGTTTGTTTGCCAGAATGAAAGAGGTATTACAAATCGGATTAGAAAAAATGACAAACGTTCAGCGTCATCTTACTTGAAACTACTAAAGCTAATGTTTTATTGTGAGAAGTTATGACTAAAGCTGTTGAATTTATATATTTACATTTATTGTGTCTCAATATCCAGACCAAGAAAATAAGTTTTTCCATGACATGACATACTGACGATGTCATTTAGAACTGCTTGAACTGCAGTGTGGTCACACCAATAACCTCCAGGAGGCAGTGTACGACTAGAACTTAGTTACAAGGAGCACTATGGTGTCTTCGGGTGGCACTTAATTAAATATTAGTGTGAAAAGGGGCAATTACAGTCATAGATTTTAAAATTTCTGAATCCATCATTTCAAATGATCAATTTACATTCATATAACGTGACTCTGAATCTGACCATTGTTTAGATTTGGATTAAAAATGTAAACCCGAGAGGATTGAAAAGTCAAAAAACAAAAGAAACCGCAAATAGTGGTTTGTGTTGGCCTCCATGTCAGGGTATAAAATATTTGACATGTATAAAATCCAATAATAAAATGCATTAAGTACATTGCATGCCAGGGAAAATATCAATGTTTAGGACTGAATTTTGCTACATCGTTGTGTTGAGCAATACCTTTTAAACGTTTGTCTCCACAAACGTAGAATGTGTGAATGCCTGTAAAAGCCCATATAGTGAACCTGACTGACAGAGAAAATGGTGAGTAGAGAAAAATAGAGGGATGCTTTAGAGGGGAGAGGGATGCAGAGGAGTGACGACAGAGAGTGGGTGAGTGATGAGTCCTTTTGTGGATTAAGTGCAGGATTCTACATTTGCAGGGTCGTGGGGTCAAAGTGAAGTTGAAAGGCCAACCCCAAACATCTTTTTAAGCCCACCCAAGAAGATACAGATGCCAAAGAGTTTGGGTCTAGGAACCACTGGAGCAGAAATATACTTGACTTGGAGGCAGACAAGAAAAACAAGGGCAGATTTTTCAAAGAAATTAGTTGTTGACTACTGAAAAATAAAACCTAAAGACAAAACTAGATACCATGCCTATTCTGAAAGAAAATCAAAAATAATGGTGCATGGCTCACATGTGCTAAGCTTGACACTGTCTGCAAAACAAGTTCCAGATGGGACCTTCCATTGTAAGATGTCATGGAAGTGTTGTAATTGTGCTGTTTATTTTTTTAAAGGTTCAGCCTACATACACAATTCTCAGGTTTTTTTCAATGGAGAGGCACAGGAATGCACGCAGGAATGCCCCTCAGAGTGTTTGCTGACACTCCTGACCGCTCTGTTCTCAGATGTTGACAAAAACGCTTTGTTGGGGTTCACGAAGTTCACTCCTTTGAGAAGCACATGAAGCTGTGAAGCTGTCACACGTTATTGAAATAGCCAAGACCTGAAAAGAAAGTGGGGGCTCTGGTGTTAAAGGCAGACTTAAAGGTCTGAATTTTTTATTTGATACTAAGGTCAACTTCTTGCCTTACAAAAACTATCCCTGTTTTTATTTTTATTTTAATTCATTTCAATTTCATCGCTTTTGGTAAAATCCTATAATTTGGTTCCTTTAACAAGAAACTCGCCAGTAAAGTTGTGCTAATGTTTTATTTGTCCTAAGCAGGACAGTGTAATTGTTTTTGTATGAAGAAAATAGCTGCAAAATTAAAAAAAAAAAAGAATCACTCAACAACAAACTTAAAACTACAGATGGAAGAAATTGGCCTGCTACAGTATGAGCATTGCTGCCATTTTAGAAATAGTACTTAGAACTTCACAGATGAAAATGTGCCAAAAAGGTTAGAATGGATGGATAGAATAATCAATTGATAGACTAATGAATCAGCTGGAAATAATAAGCTAAACATATCTGCAATTACCTTTTCATTTACACCAGAGCTAAGTGAACTACTCTCTATATTTTGTCTGCTGTTTTTTTAAGAGTAACAAGTTCTTTTCTTCTGCTCCATATCATCAAAACTCTTGCTTAACTCCAATTAAATGCAGTGAGTCAAATGATTTATGAACTGAAGATGTGTCTGTGCATCTAATGCTGCATGCTCTTAGCTTTTTTTGTTGTTGCATTTCAACATATTCATGTTTCACACTTTTTTGAAAACCTTTTTTGATTTTGGACCCAATATATTAATTAGTTCGCTGGTTCGAATAAAAACAGCATCAACGAGAGGTACATCTATTGGTTCAAATTAAGAAATCAATCCAGACAGAATTTGTACTCTATTCTTACCATGTTGACTTTAATCTCGACATTTCGACTTTTTTTCCTGTGAGTGAGGAACCAAAAATTATTGTCCAGCATTTTTTTCTCACCGTGGCTCTAAAACTTGTAATTTGTGCTGCATTGAAATAAAAATTAAATGAGTTCCAATTCAAGTGTCAAAACAGAGACTTAACAAAGTAGGCCTGTGATTTATTTCTGTAGAATCGTATATTTTTATTATAATGTTCAAACCTGGTTCAAGATTTTATTTATTTAGTTTGGCCAATTGCTGTCCAGTGAAAAAAAAAACAAAAACTAAGTTATTTTGACATTAATTTACCAGAGGATGGGATGTTTCAATTAAATCAAACCAGAACATGTAATAAAACATGTACAAATCTGACAAATATGTTATATGATAAAAGAACGAAATAAAAGCTAAAGTGAACAAAAGCTGTTTTGTAATTAAATGCAAAGAGTTTCCTTTTTATAGTGTGTGTCTGCTGCTGGTGTGGATTGGAATTTGGTGAAAGTTTATTTAACTTGACATCAGTATGTCTGTGTCAACATTGCCGCAGGGCTTACATTTAAGAGCAAGCATAGAACATAACATGTCAACTTTTCAAAATGACAATCATCCCTTTTAGATGTGACATTTAAAGAAATGTGGTTGGACTGGAATATTCTGTATATCACCCTGAAATGAGACAACATGCAAATGCAGACGATGAAACAATTTCAATCCTTTAAACATTATGCTGAGTGAGTTAGCCAAGGGGTTTGATTGAGAAAAAACAGCTCTTTTAAAAATATACATAAATTCTGTCCTAATTAAAACATTTTAAACATAAATAATGTATATATATATTTTTTACTTTTCTAATAACCAAAGAAATAACCAAAGAAATATGCAAAAAAATTAAGAAATTTAAAGAAACGGAGCAGAATTTAAATCCTCCAATGAAGCACAAACCAAGCACAACTACAGAAAAAACAACCGGCAGAAGAAAGAAATGTGAATAAGCTCTTCGTAACACCCACATACATCAAAACGTAGTCATGTCACAGAACTCTGTACAGAATTTATAATTCAGAATGGAAATTGTGAAGAAATGTTTATACTTACAATTGTAAAGCAGTTGTGACAGCCAAACTCCAGGTGAGCTTGACGTTTTCATGACCACTTAGTCCCCACATTTTGTTTTGTGTACTTTTTCACTGAAAAATTATAATAAAAGAAGATGAATCTATTTCTTTTTTTCTCTCTAAACAAAACATCTGTATGTTAAGAGAAGTTTATAGCCACTGCTCCTCAAAAACATACATAAAGGGTAAAAAATTAGATTAGACATCCAATAAAAAGACAAAACATCACCATGTTTAGTGGGAGAATATGATAGTTGCACATTGCACGTTAAAATTCAGGAATGAAGTATTTTACGAATTAAAAGTAAAGTACTCAAACTGAGTGAAGTACCAAATTAATGTAATCTATCTGCACCTGGCTTTTTAAAGTCCCACTTCATTCATCTTTTGCATTTTGAATGCATTCACAGTGCTCTTTTAATTATGGCTTTTTAAGGCAAAATCATAAAACCTGTGTCATTTTCTAGGACATAGTTTCTGCAGAGCGGCATTAGTTCATTTGAGTTATGGACGAGAGTATTGGCGTGAAGTAAGCCCATCCCCCTTTACCCATCATTCCTTTGTTTACACTCTCTCCCACTTACAACAAAAATGGCAATATTGGAACTATCCAGCTTTACAGTTTGAACCCAGATGCCAGCTCAGACGAGGAAAACAAAGACATACATGGATCGTGGTAGTGTGCAAGTGGATGCATGGCAATGGAGCAGAGCAGGGAGCCAAATGTAACATCTGCATCACAGCTACAGGCTTTTTCCAACTGCAGTTTTTCCGCCTGCTTCTAAATTACAATAAATTGAATAAAGAAATACTCAGAAATAATATTTTAAGCTAATTTTTTTATGCATGTTCCCCGACATTGGAAAATGACACAAAAACATGTTAAAAACACAAAATATACCATTTTCATTCAAGTGTGCCTTCAAGGTTTTCTCTCTTATTATAAATAATGACTTCTGATTGTATGTCAGGATGGTTTTCTAGAAATGTTTTTAAATTCTTCTTTATATTAAATTGACCTTTGAATGTAACTTTTTTCAACTTGAAATTGGTGAAATATCTTTCAAATTTCCGGCCTTAAAGCTGGCCCTAAAGTGACCCCTTCGCGCAAGCGTGGCCCGGCCGGAGCCGAACCTGGTCTCTTTAAGACCCAGCGGAGTTCAGTAGGGAAACCCCGCCGCTTCAGTTGTTTCTACTCTCCAGAGTGTCATCCAGTTACTTGTGGGGAGGCGCTGTAGCCATTTCGCCACATGAGAGCCCGACAGCCGACTGGTTCAAATCAGCTTTGAGGAGCTCTGCGCGCACACACGTACTCTCGGCGTCGTGCGCGAAGACGGCGCGCACACAAACGCGCGCACTTCCTCCTCCGTGGAAAAAAAAAGGGGGGAAGAAGAGAGGAACCAAGAGAGGGCAACTTCCAACTCTCCCATGTGGAAATCAGAGGTTTGAGGATAAGGTGGAAATTTTCTCTTCGGGGCTCTTCTGATCCCTCCTCTGCTCCTCTTCCCCCTTCCCTTTTTGGATTCTATCATTTTATTTTATTTTTATTATTTATTTATTGCTTGCCCGGATATTTATGTTTCTATGAGAGTCCTGGTCGGCGAGAAAAGAAGTTTGGTTGTTTGCCTGGTCGGCTGAGGAGAAGAAGGAGGAGGAGGAGGAGGTGGAGGAGGAGAAGAAGAGTCTGCTTTAAAAGTGGGGGAAGATGGTCCACAACGGCGCCTGGAGGAGAAGCTTGCTGTGCGTCCTGGCGCTCAGTCTGGGCTTTGCGTCCCCGCCGTGCGAAGCTCGGATTTACACCAATCACTGGGCAGTGAGGATAGCCGGGGGACCCGACGTAGCCGACCGGATAGCGGCAAAATACGGTTATAGGAACATGGGACAGGTAGGTCGAGCGAAGCTGGTACTAACTGTTGACGCTCCAGAGCGGAGTCACGGGTCCTCCTGCTACTCTCTCTGCTCCTCAGACGAGCAGAGAGAGTAGCAGAGGCGCGGGGTGGCACAACAGGTGCCTCCTGCTCCTCACTGACTGGCTGGGGCTTCCACTTTGCAACTCTTTGCAGCCAAACAAACCTGACGTGGAAAAAACTGCTTTCTGATCATGGATGTGACGTCCAGAGGTCCCCAAATCAAGCTCACGTGTTGCTTCGTTAGAAAGCTGGTTTCTGCACCACCACCCCTCTCCACCTTCAGCAGCATTAGATGTGTGGTTCTAAATCTAAACTGCTTGTAACGAGGCCTCTGGAACATCACAGGTCAAGACAGTTGTGTCAGCATTAAATGAGAAAGTACTGAAGTCATATTAAATCACATCCGTGCCATCAGAATCATGCATTTCAGCCTTTTTATTCATAAGCCTTTTTTTTTGAAAGCGATGTGTTAAACAGACATCCCAGAATGTGAACCTGCCTGGAGTTCGACACGTCAATCAGACATTTTGCAGGGCCTGTTCCTCCCAGAGCCTTTCCATATGTCTGAGTGACGAGTTCCTCGTCACTCAGACATATGGAAAGGCTCTGGGAGGAACAGGCCCTGCAAATGTGGACCTCACATACTTTTACTACATCCAATGCACATGGACGCTTCATGCCTGCACTTGCCAGCGTTCAGCAGCTTCACCGAGGAGGAGGAGGAAGAGGAGGGGGGGGGCATTCTGACAGGTTGTTGTGGGGTAGCCTAGTCAACAGCTATTGAAGCCCCCCCCCCCCTCCCCTCAACCCTGCCCACACACTATCCTTCCCAAAGGAGTGCGCCTTAATGGCCTCGTTTATCCCCTCTCTTTGACAGCAACTAATGTGTCGAGTCCTAACCCCCCACACCCTCACCGCCAACCCCCTCACAGGAATTCCCTAGTGGCGTGGAGTGTCCCCCCCCACCCCGACACACACTGTTCTTCCTCATTTCCATCTCAATGTAAAGCCTTCATTGGACTTTGACACCTCCCAGACAAGAGTTTTGCTTCACTTCTTGGTTTCGGGGTCAACCTGAAGCCGCTCCTGTGGGAGTGATAACACGCTCCGATGTTGCCTAATGTGAACTCTGACACACCGGCCATCATCCACCTCCCTCTTTATCAGCACAACATCACGTATTAGTCAGAGAAAAAATGAAACTCTAGGTTTTGTTTTTGTTGGTGTTGGATGTTCAAGTGGGGGATTCTACAGGATCTGACTGCTGGGGATATCAAAATGATAGGAATGCTATACTGGGTTTGTGAAGGGATGCAAAGCAGTTAAGGAGAAAAGGGGGGATGGGAGCAAAAATATGTGGCAGAGGAACAATGTAGTGTTCTTGATGGTGGTGGAAAGAGGAAATCAGACAAAGATAAGCACACACTGAGGGATGGTGGAATAAAGAGGTGAAAGAAGGGACGATAGATGGACGGATGGATGAAAAGAGTTGGCATGGAGTGAGAGAGTACCTCGTTGGGGAATTCTGGGTAATCCTCTTATGCATGGAGCCCCCTTCCCAGACTAAGACACTGGCCCAAATTGAGTCTACATCAGCTGACAAGGCCCCAGACGTTGATGTGTGTCCAAATTGGTGTTCTGAAGGGATGGGAGAAAACATGGAGCCATTGAAAGCTACTTAGAGGGCCAATCTGAAGGCAGACACAGACATGAGCTCCTTGAATCAATACCAGCTTAAAAGATGATTTTTGCAGATTTCTTCTAACTCCTGCTATGTTATTTGGTCAAGGCATCAGGCTCGCAATGCATACTCATAGCAGAAAATACCTAACCCGTTAATACATTTATTTGTCCAATTTCAGTCAAATTGATGTTATACTTAATATAAAACATGATGACATAAAGTCCCACTCCGATCATCTTTTGATCTATTTTGAAAAGCGTTCCCAGTGGTCTTTGACATATGATCATACTTTTTTTCATGCAAACTGAAAAAAACATATGTACTATACTAGGACATAGTTTCTGCAGAGCAGCAGGAGTTAGAAATGAGAATTTTGCCTCTAAGTTGTGGCTTACTCCACGCCAACTCCACTGTTGGCGTGGAGTAAGCCTGCCCTCATTTCCCATCATCCCTTTGTTTACATTCTCTCTCGCTAGCTTAAAGCCCCTCCCAACCCCAAGCTAACATTACTGGTGCAACAAAATTGGTGAGCAATATTGAACATATCCAGCAGTACAGTTTTGAGCCAGATGTCAGCTCGGACGAGGAAAACGAAGACGTACATGGATCTAGATGCATTGGAATGGAGCAGAGCAGGGGAATTGTAGCCTTTCCATTGCAGCTTCTTCGTCACTGCTACAAGCTTTCTTTTAATCAGCTTTATTCATTTGCTCCTGGTTTACAACGATTTGAATAAAGAAATATTCCGAAATATTGCTTTAAGATAGCTACTCTTCTTTAAATGTGCTTTCTCCATCAAAAACATGTTAAAAACACCAAAAACACCATTTTCATCTGAGTGGGTCTTTAAAATGAAATAGAATGAGTCGTATTTGAAAAAACATCTTAAAAATAGCAAGTTTATACTTGTAAATTGCAAAAAGAATCTAATCAAAAGAGCTTTTTTTTATGTCGGAGACATACTCTTTAAAAATAAGTTGATCAGACTGGAAATTAGACAGATATTGGACAGAATTTATATCTGCCAAACTGTGTGTCATCTTCCCTTTAGGTTAATTTTATTCTTTGTATTGTCTGAAATTGTACCTCTGCATGACACCACAAAAATATTGGTATAAACATTTCATCATCATCATCAGCCTGTCACGCCACTGCTGGCGGATGGCCTCCACATCTTACTCCACTCATCACGGTTTTGGGCACTCTGGGTCTATGTGCTGCCTGCCTTCTGCTCGATGTCATCTCTCCATCTTTTTTTTGGTCTTCCCCTTCCTCTCTTCCTGTCCCACGGAGTCCATTCTGTTGTTTTCTTAGCCCATTCGTGGTTCTTCATTCGGGCTACATGTCCTGCCCACTTGCCTTTGGCTTGCCCTTTACTTACTAAAAAGCAAGTAGACATTTACAATTTACAAAAATGTGCAAAAAGCCTAGAAAGCACACATTTTGTGGTACCTGAATTGAACTATGTGCAGTGAAAGTAACACAGCCATTAAAAAAAGCATCAGACCAATCCTCTGACATTAAATAATGGAATTTGAAGCAAACTTAATAATCAAACCAACAGAAGCACTGTTGGGGAGTTGTAGGGCTCCGTCAAGCTGTGGTAAAGGCTGCAGGTTAACTTGTTGGCACTCTTCATTTCATCAGTGTGTAAGTTCCCAGAGTGTTTGCGTGTAAATGAAGTAAAAGCTGATCCAATGGTCTATGTGGTTTGGATGGCAGCCATGGATCAGTGACACACCACAAGACCCTTGGCAGCCATGACACTTTGATCATCTGAGGAATTGTATGGTCTTTATCAATTATTAAAACTAATCAGCCTTAAGCAGCTGGCCTTCTGTCTGTCATCGTTTTCCCTTTTGTCCTGTCACTTACGTATATTGCTTGTTTGTAATTACATTTATTTATTGCTTTATATTTTCACATGGTTATATTATTGATCAATAGAAGCAGCAACATGGTAAAAATGTGAAATTAATCTTTAAATATTTCACAGTAGTTTTTTTTTAAGTACTTAATTATTTGATTTGGATTCACAAATTTGCATTTTGATTACATTTAATATGAACTTATTTTTCCTTTTTAATTTAAAACTTTCATTTAGTTACAAAAAACCCTTTTCACATAATAATATACAACTATCAAACTAAAGAGTAAATTTTACAAGTAAAATTACTATTTTTTAACAATAAAGATGAAATAAAATCTTTTTTTTTTTTTGGTAAAAAATAGTTTCAAAGATTTGATGGATCAATACTGATTAACAAAGAAAGAGATCAACATCATGTGGAAAAATTCTGAATTTTATTTTAAAACTCTGCCTGATCTCCAACAAGCAAACAGACAATCATGTGTTTTAATGCTTCCACATATTATCATAAAATACGTGAAATATGTCTGTGTTTGGTTTGCAGATTGGTGATCTCAAAGACCATTACCACTTCTTCCATAGTCGGACTATCAAGAGATCAACATTGTCCAGTCGTGGTCGTCATAGTTTTATCTCCATGGAGCCAAAGGTAAACACTTGTTTAGTTCTTTTTGGATAATGTTTGTCAAAAAGAAAGTTGCTTTTTTGGTTTCAGAAGAGCTGATTGTGGGAATTTTGTAATCAACAAACAACAAAGCAAACTTCAGCTGTTAATTATAAATATGAGTGAGAAAAATAGGCAGATTATTATTGAATTTTAGGGGTTTTGTCAGCTGCTGTGGTTTGAAATAAAAAAAATAAAAAAAACATGGAAAACAGAAAAAAAATCACCAACAAAAAACCCCCCAGCAAAGTTTTTTTTGTTTTAAAATTTGGAATGCCAGACAAACATTGCCTTGTGTTTATGTATTATCAAACTTTATTTGTATGCTATACAGCATACATTAACATTTGGAGTGACATTTTCCTAGTTATTGCTAACGGCAGCCATTTTTAGCAACACATTTCTCAAAGGTTAGGGTTAAGTCATTGAAATTTGGTTGGATGCTGAGATCTAGTTTTTTTTTTTTAAATAGAACATTTCGTAACCCCATAACAGTGTATGCTTTTAATATCAAGTAATTTTCTACCAGGAGTTATGTAAACACTAAGATATTTCTATCAACATGTTGGTAACTATTATATTTGAAATATGCATTTCACAGTATAGTTATAATACGATGTGCCCTTCTTATTCAGAATATGCTTGTAACATTTACTGCTTATTAAACATTTGTAATAGCCTAACATAGCTGTTAAAAGCACAGGGAGCAGACATTGAAAGGTAGCCGATCACTTTGGAGGTTGTTGCAGACGCAACTATATAAAGTTTTCTGTAGCTTCATACAAAGTGTTTGTGTTGGCAATGCTGAAGCAACTGTGTACCATCATGCCTGCAAGTTTCACCAAAGCCTGTCCCCTTTCTATCACCTCCCACTGGTACATGTACTGTACATTTCATTGGGTTGCTGACCTGCCCGTCAGAGGTGGTGGAAGTAACTGTGGTCTGTCACACATGTTGATTCTGAACGCTATAACTTTTTCAGAACGCTGCTTTGTCAGTTTTTTGACACGACAAGCCCAAACCTGCAACATTTTCCCGCAAAGCTTTACGGAAAACCAGCTTAACTTGCTGGTTTTATGAATCAACCTGTGCATCATTTCTGTTTTCTGTATAGCTAACATCCTATTTAACATAATTAATACATTTGGATCTAAGGCGCTGATCTTGATAGTAGCTGGTCAGTGCCGAAGGCTTTCTGCAATAGTACCACATTGTGTGTATTTCTTAATAACATTTTTCTGAAATGGTTTTGAGAAACTTCACAGAGAATTCAATTCTGTTCTTTTTAGTGGATATGACTGATAAAGACCAATGAGCAACAAAGAAAACAGACTCAAACTCTCTATAAACCTCACTGAAATCCAAAACCCTTGTTTTGATCAAATATGCTGGATATTGAATAAAAGCACATGTTGTACCTTCAACTCAGTTTTTCTTCAGTAATGTTGTGTTGACGTGTAAGACAGTTCACAGTGGATTGTCAACCTAAGCTGCTTGTTTAAATGGTTTGTTTGTGCCGTATAAAGCCTGGTTTTTAGTTCTTTAGGCCTATTTGTCTTGTTTTCTGACTCACACTTGGTGATGTCAGTCTTTCAAAAGTCCATCACTTTATCAAACCTAATCCAGGGAAAATAATAGAAGCCTATTTTTTTATATAAAAAAAGGGTCTTGCTGCAGTGGGGGTCTTGTGTACATGCCTGGAATGGTGGGTTTCTGAGGTTTCACCTGGAAGAATGCAGAGAACTGATCAGTGTTTAACAGAAGAGAGGACATATTATTACTTTCATCTCTTTGCAGGTTTACAGTATTTTTGTTTTCCTCCTTTTATTGTTACCTCTGTTTTGTTGGAACTGATGTTGTGACAAGCTGGAAAAAGATGTATACCCTGATGGCACAGAGTGTAGAGAAGAGAACCGTGGTTGGATATAGAAGCCAAATAAAGAAAGCAGAGTGTAGAGAAATGAAGTTGTCAGTTGCTGTCTTTTTATCTAAATCATTTAGACTGGCTTGCCTGTTTGAGATCCTCTTGATAGACAGTTTGATGAGAGCATGCTGGCATATTCCTAATGATGTTCTTCAATTAGGTTTTATGATGGCGGCGTGTGTTTTCAGAGCCAAAGGGTGTACATTACAGGCAGACTCTGCCAACCACAGATTTAACTGGAATGAGTATTCCTAAATGGATACAGCACAGATGAAATGACGGCTTTGTACCCACCTGACTTCTTGGTTTCTTGTGCCTTCACTTAAAAGCCTACTTGGATGAAAATTGTGTTTTTGCCATTTTTAACATGTTCTTGTGGCATTTCTCTCATGATGAAGGATAGGTACAAAGAAAATTATGCTTGAAATTGCATTTCTGAGTATTTATTTATTCAAATCATTGTGAATCAGGGGCAGAGGAAAAATGCAGTTTGACAAGGATTGTATTTGTTACACAAAAAACGTGATGGGCCGGCCACAAGGGAACTTATTGCCCGATGCCCTTCCTTGTCTGAGCTGACATTTGGCACAAAACTGTACAGCTTGATTGCTCTGTTATTGGTCGCTATTTTTGTTGCAGCGGTAATGTTAGGTTGGAAGGGGGTGTAAACCGACAGCTCTTAGTTATGGGTGATGGAAAGAGAGGGCGGGGTTGCTCCACGCCAACGGTCCTGCCCAATAAACTCCATTAAACTACTGCATCACTGCAGAAACTATGACACAGGTTTTTTGATTTTGGTCTAAAACAGGATAATCATAATAAAAAAAAAATTAAAAAAACACTGGAAATGCTTTTAAAATAGATCAAGAGATAACTAGCATGCTACGTCAAACTGTCTCCTTTTCAAATTGAATTCTAAATAATCTTAACAGGAAGTTTTGAAATCCACAATGGGGTTTTATAAATTATCTGTAATTTCTGCCAAATTATTGCCTAAAAGCATGTCTAGAAATATGTCTGCTTTGATATAGTTTCTCATTAAAAAAATGTATTGATTTAAATGGCTTATTTCTATGTGCAAGGGTGTAAACTGAATGGATATTGCATGTACCTTGTTAAAAAATTAGACGAATCTATCTCTGTCTTTAGAGCTGTTCTTGTATAAAAAAAAAAGCAAAAGAACGGAATATTGTTTTTAATCAAAATATCTGACAAGAATAAGACATATAACTATACATATATGTATTTTGATTTCATTAAAAAGTCTGCAGTAGTTTCCGCAACTGCTACTTCTCTAAGAAATGTTCCATCAAATTTTTATTATCAGAAGCTTAGTAACTGAGGTTTTCAAGTTTTTTTTACTTTAACTCACATTAAAAGTAATATATGTAGAAGACTGTGGCAGTACGCTGTGGGATGATGCCTGTAAGGAACAGTTTTTTTCTTCCCATGTTGAAATTCTCAATAAGGAATATGACTTTTTCCCAACTTTGCAATGCAGCATAAAATCATTGCAGCTGTCATGGTGGGGGCATCAGTGGTCTAAAATATTTCAGCTAAAAGTTTCGTGAATAATACAATAACCTTGTGGATATATGTTACATTATTTCCATGTTTTTTTCCACCTGAAAAAACTTGATATTTATTCTTTTTGCTTAGTTTCTGTTAGTTTTTTTTTCCCCCGCTCGTCACCAACTGTTCTGATGATTAAAATTACACACCTCTACACTGTTCCTTCATCTTATTAAAGCATCAAATCAAAGATTTTAGAAAAAGTTTTTGTTTTTTTCTTTCTTTTTGTTTTAAAATAGAATGCAGAAAAATCATGAGGTTGCAGAGTCAAGCTGACGGCAGTAAATAAATATTGTTTGGGTCAAGTGGAAAACATAAAATACCGTTTAGATCCTGGGATTTGCTTAATTGATTTTCACTGTCAAAGTAGGTCAACTTAGATGAACGTTGCATGATTTAAGTCGAGTCGACCCTTGCAGACTGGAGGACACATTCTTTTTGTTGTGTTATTGTAGTTACAGGTCAACACTGAGTATGTGTGCAACAAAACAGTGGAAGAATCCAAGCACCACATTTGGAGATTTCACTCATTTTAATAGCAAACAATAAAAACAATTTGTGTTTGGGACGCAGAGTCTAACGCCCAAACTGGACAGTGAGCGCACAGCAGCAACTCAAGAGTAAAAGCTCATTTAGACTTTTAAAATCTGTAATGCTTGTTTTCATTACATTTATGGTTTTGTTTACAGTTATTTATAACTGCATGATGCCTGATTTGTTCTATAGGTGTCTCTTCTTTAATATTATTTTTTATTTAATTTTGCAGTAAGCTAAAACAAGGAGAAAAAAGACGATGTACTTAATAAACAAGTGGTGCTCTTTTTCTAAATCAGTTCTTTGTCTGTATTCCCTATTAAAAAATGTACAGTAATATCAAGCTCCTCCTAATCAACGGTGGATCGTTGAGGATTTTGCTGTGAGCTGAATCAACTCCTAACAGGTGGATGTACTTTACTTCCAGGAATATGCATCAGTCAGCTGTGGTAGAGGAAAACAAGTGTGACTTAAAAAAAAAGAAATAAATGAAGAAAGCTGCCAACTCTGCTTTTGCTCTGCACACGTAGAGTTTAATCAGAGCTGAATCTGTGATGTGGTGAGAAGCAGCAGATGACTTTACACTCCCTGCCCCAGCTTATTAAAGTTTAGTTGTGCTGCGTTTCTTTTTTAAAGCAGTTCAACTTCCCCTTCATTTGATGGCTGTTAACCATCTGACTTAAAAAAGTTTTTTTTTTTTTCCAGACACTTGTTTCAAAAGAATTTGATAGCTTGTTCAGCTCAGCATATTGCATGAAAATCTGCCAGTAGTCCAGGAAGAAATGTGCGTCTTCAGCCACTTTGACACTGCTGTTGTGCAACAAACATGAGCTCCCCTCCTTGTTTTGTCTTCACTCTCCGATGCCAAGGCTCTGTGCGAAATCTCTCTAAAGGACCAAGAACTACATTGTGTCTCCTTTGTAGAGGACGTTCAAATTCAGCAAATTACAAAAAAAAGAGTTATGGTGCTTTTTCCGAACCCAACGTACCATTCTTTCTGATTGGAGATTTGATGAACTCACAGCTCTTTGTGCTTACACTAAAAATAATTTAAGATTAAAGCAGAGAAGTATTTTAATGAATGTATTCTCTGTATTTCTATGAATAAACTTGGCTGATAATGTAATTGAATTGGTAAACACTTATACTTATAACACTTATAACACTTAACTTCATATTGTATCTATGTTTCATACTTTAACCCTTATTTTGGGTTGTTGTTGATAATGTGTTAACATGTAAGTGCACTTTGTGTTGTCCATCTTCTCAACTCACAATAACATTCCCGTCCTTGTGTGAACTTTCCAAATGCCAACAACTAAAAAGAGGTCAAACTTGCTGTGGTGATGGATAAAGAATCTTTTTTAGGGAGGAGCGTTGGTGTTGCCAAAGCAGAAATGAGGAGAACGGTGTGCATATGCTTTCTGTTGCACCTCGTGGCAGGTAGAGGCATGGAGCCTCATACAAAATGATAAATGCTGTATACTCTTATAGAGCTTTATACTTATATGTATACCGTCTAAGAAGGCCCAAAGCACTTTACAGTCATAGTCCCATTCACCCTACCCCCACACACACATTCACACACTGATGGCGGCTCCACTGCCAAACACTGGCGCCAACCTATAACCACCAGGAGCAATGTGGGATTCAGTGTTCTGCCCAAGGACACTTCGACACATGGACAGGCAAAGGACAAAGGAAGATTAAGTTTGGTTCTTTTTCCATTTCACTTTATCGCCGAGATATTTGGTAATAAATAACCTTGAAGACCTTTCATACCTGGTATCAGACTTTGATCTTGCCTCCTGACATTAGTAACTGATCAGGTTCAATTCGCACCAGGGTTCATTTCTTGGGAAAGTCTGCTTCATGCAAATGTAAAAGCTCACCAGAACTAATGCGGATCGAACAAGTGAACCATGTGTGAATGCAGATGGTCTGTAAGGACACAGAGTAGAAGTGAACCACAAGGAGTTTATTATGTCTTCCGTTGGAGCAAAAGCAGCCCACCATGAGTATCTCAATTAGTGTTATTCATAAAGAAGTTCTGTCTCGTAGATAATCATAGGGTAAAGAGGAGGCACTCATTGATGCGTGATAGTCATAGTAGGACCTGCCAGATTTTCTCTTTGTGCTGCTTTTCATTTCATTGTGCAACACTACTAAGTGAGCATCTGGTGGAACTGTAAGTTTTTTTTCCTGATAATTTGGTCCACATCAGTCTTTGGTTTGCTCCACAGAGTGTGGTCAGTGAAAACGCACCACAACAAAGAAATGTGAAAATTTATGATTGTACCGTAGCGATTGAAATGTTAACCTATGAGAATATATTGTAGTGTGAAAGCAATCATAAAACAGATATTAGTTTCAGCCATGGTGGAGATGTTTGGATGCTCAGTAATTGAGTCTATATATATATTTATGAGTATTTATATTCTTTATGTATATTTGAGTTAAGTCTCTTTATGTCAGCTCATTACAACCAAGACACCTGGCAGCCAGGAGTCTTGCAGGGGATCAAAAATATTTTACTTGTAAAAATGCAAACCCATTTATTTTGAAATACTTGAGTTCTGGATTTGTTTTTGCTGTCAGTCTGTCTCTTGCTTGTGAAACAAACCTTATTGACGGATCATTTCTTTGTCCCCCGAGCAAACATGCAAAATAAACAGCGGATCAAATAATTCTTTCCCTCCCTGTACTTACTCTATCTGAAATGTCTTTTCATTCATTTTGAAGCAACTGTAAACAATAATTACAGTACTGCAGTGGCTGTTACGCCTCTTTATCATGTCTTTTTGAAGTGCAGAGATTAGTAGAGATGCAACTGCTGGGTGCATTTCAGTCTGCTTCAAAGCAGCAGACAACCATAGAAAAACAATACATTTAACGGAGATGGAAGCCTTCTTTACTTGAGAGATTATTATTAACACTTTTTCTGGAGAATTTTCAGCTGAATCCTTGGCGGAACATACTTGAATGTAAAATGCATATGTATAACATGATTTTTTTTTAAACATTTATAAAGTTTCTGGCTTCTGCAAGAAAAGCTTACATCCGATTAAATAATATAAGCTGTGTGCTTGGGTTATTTTAAATCTTTGTGGCTTGTCGAAGGTTTTTATGGCCCTGCAGCATTTGAGTCCACAGTATTCTTAAATAAGAGAACACTGCCCATGGCAACACATTTTCAAGCATCCATTTCCAATGAAAAGTTTTTGTAAATGTGTGGTTTGGGCTTCCGCTTTCATGAAATTACTACACAGTTTTCTATGACCGGTTTTGGGCTCTACATATAAAATGTGCGGCCATTGATCGTGCATTGAAAGTTAAACCAGTTGAACTTTGTCCAATGAGGGACTTGGATTTGGTAGTGACGTGTGGATGGCGTCCCTATTAATTCACGGAAGTGCCAACCGTTTTAAAGTTGATCACTTTGCCCGACTGGAATTGTATGACACCAAGGCCGAATCCGAAATGCTTCCCTACCCCTACAGCTTTTCCCTACCCCTACATGTATCCCTCCAAGCTGATAGATATGGAATAAATAGTGTCTTTAAATTTGGACGTTAGTACCCGCCTGACATCATTATCAATAGCATCATCTACAGTAAGTAGCTGGCAGCAGTTGGAAAATACATGACATTGTTGTTTTTAGAAGGTTAATAAGTCATGCAAAAACAAAAACCTAATACTTCTATGCTTCAGACCACACCCATGTGAAAAAATGCAATTTTTGTCCACGCCACAGTGCATTGTGGATCACCGTATCGGTGGAGTGATAGCCAGCCCTAAGTCACTTTGGCACCTCATTAAAAAAGGACTTTCAGACAGCACCAAAGCCTCAAATGCCCCCACAATTGGAGCAACAGGGAGGAGCCGGATAGTTGGGAAGCAATTCAGATGTGGCCACAGTCTTTCATAAATCAGAATAGAATAAATTCTGAGGGGCTGCACAGTGGAACAGTGGTTAGCGCTCTTGCCTCACAGCAAGGTTCAAGACCCGGCTGGGGGACCTTTCTGTGTGGAGTTTGCATGTTCTCCCGTGCATGCATGGGTTTTCTTCAGGGACTACGGCTTGCTCCCACCGTCCAAAAACATGCTTCATAGGTTAACTGGTTACTCTAAATTGTCACTTGGTGTGAATGCGAGTGTGTATGGGTATGTGATTGTGGCCCTGCGTCAGACTGACGTCCTCCACACACGAGTGATTGGGAAAGGCTCCGGCAGCCCCATGACCCCGAAAGAGACAAAAATGGGTTTAGAAGATGATGTAAGAATAAAGCTGTAAAAGAAAAAAGCCTTGGAGCAAGATTTGCAGCGCTTTGACATTTCGCACCAAACGTCTTTTAACTGAAGGTGGCAGACATGTGGTCGTATTGGGTAGCAACAGTCCAGTGTGAACACCATATATGTTAAATGCGCATTCACAGCATTACACAGAATGATAACAGGCCTCAAGTTGGAGTGTTTAACTTTGTAATCCCAGCCTTAATTTTTTCCCCCCCTACATTGTTTCACAAACAGCAATAGAAGTGGATCAATTTGTTCCCATTTGTTCTGGTGAAGTGAACTCTTCCCCAGTTTCCCCTAGTTACTGACCCAGCCAGCAAAAGCCACCTGCAAACCCTTACACAGACAGCAACTGAAAGGAGGGGGGAGCACCAGATTGGAGAGGGAACGAGAGGAAGACAGGCCGTCTGAGAGAGAAACGGCTTTCCGCAGATAAGAAAAGAAAAAAAAAAAGAAGAAAAATCTTCAAGCAAAACAAGGGATTAAATGCAGGGATAAATGGTATAAAAGGTAGCATGAGATAGTTCTACAAGTGCAACTAGATCGTTTTCTGAAGCAGCAGCAGTGATAAATCGACTTTTTTAAGGTAATGTTAGTAAGCAATTTCATCTTTGTGCAAAGTTTGACATCTGTGATACAAGAACTATGGATAACTGCAGGCTGCTGTCTGTGAGGTGCTTTTAGCTGCCAAAAACAAAACAAGGCATGCACTTTAGAAAAACGGTTAAAAGGCCATTTTCTGGATCTGGTTTTACCCTAAAGAGATTGTAAATGCGTGTGTGTAAGTATGTACATGTTTTGTTCAAAAAAGGCACCATCAAATGTTAATTAATGAATATGTTTCATCAAAGGTAAAGTGTGCAAACTAAGTTACTGATATTGAATAAAATTAATTCTGATAAATTGTTTTTTTGTGGTGTTTTTAACATGTTCTTTTGGCATTTTTCTCATAATGGAGGACGTATAGGAAGAAATGTTTGATTAAAATTGCATTTCCGTGTTTCTTTATTCGTTGACGGGCCACAAGCTTCCTGCTCTTCTCGATTCAGTTATGTCCACCTGTAGACAACTGTTATCAATGTAGGTCTTCGTTTTCCTCGTCAGAGCTGGCACTGGTTCAAAACTGTACAGCTGGATAAGTTGTTTTGTTTTGCTTTCCGTTTTTGTTGTACTGGTAATGTTAGGTTGGGGGTGTGAGGGACTGCAAGCTAGCAGGAGAACGTGTTAACAGATGGCGGGAAATGGGGGCGGGCTTACTCCACGCCAACAGTCATGCCCACAACTCAGGTGTTTAAGAAGTTGCCATTTCAAGACTTTGAAATTTAACTGTCTGCGTTTGACAGATTTGATCCAATATATTTTTATTGTTCTTTGGATGTGTTTGCAATATTTCAAATATTCTTTTGTGAAACCTTTTGACTCATTTTAATCACCCTTCACTACTATTTGTATGTTTGTGCACAAGGTGGAGAGAAATATACAGCATTCAAGCTCAATTTTAGCAAGTTAAAGTTACATTTTCTGTTTGGAGTAGAACATCAAATACAAAGCTGCACTTTACTCATTTAGCAGAAATTTGGGTAATCTCATTTCTAATTTTTCAAGTAACGCTTTGGAAGACTTTCCGATAATTGTGAAATATCAGATCAACCGTCTACTATTGAAAAGCTGGAACTTCCTAACTTATACTCTTCTTCAGATATATCTCATAGCTTTACATCTGTGTGTCTGTAAATGAAACGCAAGAGGTGAAACTTGCATGAGAGCTTTGAATTGCTTGGCATATCCAAAACCTTTGACAGAGAAAAGGGAGAATTGCAAAAACATGTCGTCTATTTTATAGACATACAGTTCCCTCGTTCCAGTGCTGCAACTGTCTGCGTTAGGATGTTAATGAGCGACAGAGAGTTGTTGAAACACAAACTTGAGGTTCTTGATTACAGTCCTTGTGCATTTAGCCAAAAATGTTCCAAAAAAATCTTTAATTACATCCAAATTAAAGCTATGTTTCAAAAACATTGTTTTTCTGTCCTTTGTTTTGCTCCATCTGCACCATCTTTTTGTTGCTGCTCCGCCAAAGTATTTGTAATGACATTCGAAGCGGGGCTTTATTTCCCAATGGACCTCCTTGGAATTACCAAGTTGCAGATAAGAAGTTGCATGGCTTATCAGAGTTTGTGCCGAATGCTGCGTTAATGTATGCAAATTGCAATGACATACCAGTGATTTTGTGCAGATACACTCACACACCATTCCTGATGACTGTGTTGTTTTGAGGCTAATGGTGTGTGTAAACAGTTGCTTTGAAGCTGATGGTCCTGATAGAGGTTGGAGTGAAATGAGCTGAGACCTTGGCAGACGGTAGAAGAGTTAAGCTTTCACTGGGTTTTTCTTCCTCTTTTTTTCTTCTCTGTTTCTTTCTCCTCACTCTCACAGTCGCACAATGAAAGTCTACACAGCTCTTAAATGACACCGCGTTGCCAAGGAAGACTACATACTTTTGATATGAATTGATGTTATAAAAAAATAATCAATTAGCCTCCCGTCTCTTCCTTTCTTTTGATCCCTCCTGCTATTTGTTTTTACTTCCTTTGTCTTCAAGCTCATTCTACTTTCATTGATTCTTCTGGGACTTGTTCTCTTCAACTCTTTATCTCCACTCTTTCTCTCATCTAATCTTGTCTTGTTGCCTCGCCCTGCAACTCTCCCGAGATCCTGACAGATTGTTTCGGTGCATCAAATCGGCTAATCACTCTGCAGTCATCATGTTGGCCATTACATTTTTCTTTTTGCTTTTGTCTATGAGGTTGTGCTTCATTATTATATTATCGGTATGTAAAAGAATTTTTTTTCTGCGTTGGGTTGTTTGGTTTGCTGCCAGATTTTTAATGCTGATGAATAAAGCCCTAAAAAACCCAGTTGCATTTCTTTCTTTTTTTTTTTGTAAATGAAGAATATTTTTCACTACGTCACTTTTGTGTCTACAGACTTGCACTTAGTTCCTTCAAAGTGTTCCAATGTGCATCTCAGAGCCTTGTTTATTAGATTTTGCATGAGAACTAATGGGTTCACAACATTACTAGAAAACCTTCAGTTTATCTAAATTTTGAAACATGTCTAGCATACCAAAAGACTTTTTTTCTTTTTTAAACATTTAATATCTCTATTTTTTTCTGTGCCATTTGAGTCTTAACTCAGCAGTGTGGCTCCTGTCTTTGTCAAAATAAAAAAATAAAAAAAGATATTTTTAGATATATAAAAAATATATAGATATTTTTTTATATTACAAACACTAGATTAACCTGTAAGAATCCATGGTGACATCAGTGTAACATAAAATATCATTGTGTCTAGTGGTCCACTTGCTTTGTGGTGTGTTCTACATTATTTCATTTGTCAGGAAAAATTGATCTGGGTTCTTTTGGGTTAAACAGAGCCAAGCATGTGGGTCCACCTTTAATGTTCAGCTCCAAGATTACATAAAAATAAATAAAATTAAGTCAAAAACTGGAGGGAGTTTCCTGCCTATGCACAGATCTTTGTTGGCTCATAAATTTTCAAAGATTGAGGTTACCTGAAAAGCATTAAAAAGTTGAGAATTTTATATGTTAGTCCTTGTATTTTAAATATTTTTTCAGCATTAAGACAATACTTTATTTGTGGTGATTACTTATGTTAATTAGAGAATTAAAACGAAAAATTGCGAACGAGTTCGCCTTTCAGGCAGCCAAAACTCGGCAGTCTCTTCCCCCCCTAGGGCGGTAGTTAATTAACTCACCTGTTCAGCGTCCTATTTAAGTCCAGGTGTGCAGCCGTTCATTCTCTTTCTTACCACAGCGCTGCCTTCGTCGCCGGTGCTCCTTGCCCGCTGATCTCATTCTCTTTGGCATCTTGGTGTATTCCCCCCTTCTTTTTGGATAGTGATCCCACTTTTTCTGATGTGGGGGCTTTCGTTTCACCGCATCTGTCTCTCCTTCCGCGGCAATTCAGCGGGCGGGTGGCGGCGCCCGGCGTGTTCGCGTCGCTGCGGCGGGTAAGCGTTTTGCTGTGTTTCGGGTCGGCTGCGGCGTTAGATCAGGAGCTGTCCAGGCATTCCCCTCTGCTGTGGCCGTTTGTATCACTGTGGTGAGCGGCCAGGCGGTCTTTTCCCGTGTTTTTCTGTTGTGTTTTCTAAGCTTTTCTATTTCCTTATTGTCCTGCTCGCGGTATGGTTTGTTTTTAAGGCCGCCACTTAGGGTGGCCCTCAGATGTGTTCATGTTGTTGGAACTTGTTGTGGACCTGTTGGCGCCTCGTAGTCATTTTCTGGCGTCAGTGGCCTGATTCCTCGTACGCCTTCCGGATTGGTTTATTCTTACTTTGGCTGCCCATGCCTTCTCCACGTTTTACTCCGGACGCGATTTGTGGCTGGGGATGACTGTTATCACTGATGTTCTCAGTGTCCTGTCTCTATGCCTCCCGGTGGCGTCTCTCGGCATTCAGTCGGCGCTCGATGTGTTTATCGGTTTACCTTTCAGCTGTCATGGCGGTCCTCATGCTATCCATTAGACTGTATTATCACAAGCCCTGTACTGGACTTGTGTAGGGTATGGGCTCCCCTTCGTTTTTGCGGGTTATTGATGTTTTCTCGGTGGTCAATGTTCCTCTGTATGCCTGGTCTTTTGCATCTCTGTGGCTTGAATTCATTTTCTAATCTGGGTTACCGCGTTGTTTACGACGTATGGTCCTCCACCCGTCCAGATTTATTTTCTTCTTCTGGATCTGGATGGTTCATTGGTGCATGCCTCTCCCTTTATGTCATCTCTCGCTTTTGTGCGGCGTGTACTTTATTTAATTCTTTGGTTGATGGCTGTTTGTTCAATGATCGGGCCACCTGAATTTGCTGTGGCTTTGGTCCCACGGTCATCCATTCATCTTGTGCTCTTGTTCCGGGTAGTTTGATCCTGGGCTCCGTGTTCCTGTTCTGGATATTCATGTCTTGCGTTTTTGGCCTGTCCTTCCTGCTTGGAGTCGTTTTGTTATAATGATGCCTGTCGTGTCTTCAGTCTCCCTCCGCTTGTTCCTCTGTGGCTGGGTCCTCTGGTTTTGGGGAGAAAGATTTATGAAGAGTGGTTTGTGTACATCCGGCTGCCAGAATCCACGGCTCTAATGGTTTTTAGGGATCGTGTGGTTATGAGAGTTTAGCCATGGAGATTATATTAAGGCTCTTTAAAGAGTGAGATAATAGTCTTATGTGTCATCGGTTGTCTTGGTTGGTGTTTAAATAACACCATGAGCAAATTAACCCTGACCGTAGAAACTTCATCATTTATGCTCTAAAGCTTATTAGTTAAAGAGTTAATTCTTGTGTCCACAAGCCAGTCTTCTATCTGCCCTGTTTAAGCAGATGACACTTGGCTAGATGCATCTACATTTAGAGGTTGTTATGCTCCGCCTCTAAAAATTTAAGGTTCAGTCTAACTATCAAAACCTACGATCCCTCATGGATCTCCAGACGCCCTTGGCTAAAATTTCGGCAGCCTGTGTTTTGTTGTCCACCTATTTGAGAACCACTAATATCAAATACGAGAATCAAATTTTAGCCGAGCTGTAATCCATTGCTACGTGGGACGTTGACCTTCCTCATCTACAATCTCCTTGGCCCGTGGTTACCCTTCCCATCGCCTAATTCTCGATGACCTTCTGAAGGTGCGTCCCTCTGGAACTGTCAAAGGTTACTTCTCTTACAATTGGTGTATATAAAATTGGTATTAAGATATTGTGCAGATTCTGTATTTCACTATCAATTCACTGTTGGAATTTGTGATACGGGTGGTTTCTATGGTGCGATGAATCCACAATGGGACTTTCCTTAACTTTCTACTAAATTTAACTTTCTCAGACTGTTCTCTAAAAGCGTTGTTATTCCATTTATCTCAATCAGTGTAAAAACTAATCAGTTTCTAGGTTATATATATATATATATATATATATAAATTCTTTGCTGAGACTAATACTGGTTTTGTATTTTATCTATGCATCGCATCCTGAGCCTGCGAGTTCCTGCTCTCTGGCCTGCTTCTCCATTTCTGGCGAATGATGACACCCCTGCATTCCTTGATCTGGTGTTGCAACGATGACTGCTCGACGTACCTATTGCTGAACTGAAAGTGATGGGGCGGTGGACCTCCTCTGCGTTACCATGACACTTCTGACTTAAATCAATTAATATGTTGGCAGTAGAATGTAAATTTTGGGATTATAGATGTTCAAAGAAAATTATTGCCAGGTGGAAGCCTCAAAATTTAGGATGTTCTAAAGTGTATTATAGTATGCGATGGAGCTCAAAATTTGGTTTCTTAAGCTCAATTACGCCAATAAAGCTTCGGATTTATGGCCGTTGAGGTTGTTCTTGATACTTAGATGAAAAACTCGAATAAATGGATGTACTGAGCTCGTATTATGGTATGCCAAATGGGGAAACATTATGGCAGTTAAGCTCGTTCGTAGTCCTGTCGTTGGAAGCTTTGAATTAATGGATGTTACTTAATCTCGTTTAAATAGTATACCAAATGAAATAACGTTTATAGCCGTTAAGCTCGTTCTTAGTATTTGATGGAAGCTACAAATAATGGATGGTGCTTAAGCATGTCTTAGCATGCTTTTGGAAGCTCGGATTGGATGTTAGGTAGTGTCTTCATACGGGTTGTTCTTGGCGGTCCAATTATAGTTCCTTACAGCGTTTTGCGGATGTGGGTTTATGTTCTAAAAAAATCAGGTATGAGTGATTCTTATGTTGGCTCCCTGCTTTGTTTTTTTTGGTTTTTTTTGTTTGGCTCTCTCTCTCTTTGCAGATAGTATGTTCCCCTAGTGGTTTCACGAACGGGAGCGGCCCAACGCTCAAAGGTGCCGGGTCACACATAGCAGTTCCACTAGATAGTGTGTCCCCTTCGAGGCGCTGTACTCGAACGGGGGCGGCCCAACGGTCAAAGGTGCCGGGTCACACATAGCAGTTCCACTAGATAGTGTGTCCCCTTCGAGGCGCTGTACTCGAATGGGGGCGGCCCAACGCTCAAAGGTGCTGGGTCACACATAGCAGTCTTACTTGGAAATGAAATGAAATGAAAATGGAATGCCGCCAAAACACACCTCATCTTATGACACACTGATTATACATTTACAGTCTTTCTTCTCTCTTCTTGATGATCTTTGGTTTTGGGGGTTTTTACCCTAAAGTTTATGGAAGTTATCTCATGGAATTGTACAGAGCCTTATGCCAATCAAAGTTTGTGAATGCCAACTAAGATGTAAATTAATTATGTGAAAATAAATGTATTCTACTGCAAGAGTTTTGTCTGACTGAAAATTGCGAACGAGTTCGCCTTTCAGGCAGCCAAAACTCGGCAGTCTCTTTCCCCCCTAGGGCGGTAGTTAATTAACTCACCTGTTCAGCAGTCCTATTTAAGTCCAGGTGTGCAGCCGTTCATTCTCTTTCTTACCGCAGCGCTGCATTCGTCGCCCCACCCTCCTCCCCGGCTTCCAAACGTGGGCTCCGTTCGGAGTTTTTACCCTAAAGTTTATGGAAGTTATCTCATGGAATTGTACGGAGCCTTATGCCAATCAAAGTTTGTGAATGCCAACTAAGATGTAAATTAAGTATGTGAAAATAAATGTATTCTACTGCAAGAGTTTTGTCTGACTGAAATAAAATAAAACAATGAGACATAAATCCAACGAGATGAAAATCCCAACATATAAAAGATCAGAGACTCTCTCCTCTGCAAATAGGATGCATTTATGTGATGTGTCTGCTTTGCATCAGAATTTTCTGTAGCAATAATGAAAGCTTAACTGAAGTCCAATGTGGACTAAAGAACAAAATATTGAATATGAGGTGTTCAGTTGCAATTTTACGTATGAACTGAAAACTAATGGATGATCCAGCAGACCAACGTGTGAACACAGTCCTAGCACTCTACCTGTTCGGAATGTACCCTTCACTATTTCTGTTAGTACATATGCCAGTACAGTTGGCAGTTTTACTCTTTCTGTCAGCTGTGAGACACATTACAGCTTATGTCACCAACATGTATTTACATTTGGAGTTTATTTAGCAGATACTCCACTTCAGCTCCAGACCGTGAACAGTCTAAACGGTCTCAGATTCTGTTTTGTAACTGTACATGAACTAAAATGTTGCAGGTTATAATCAAACCAACTCTACTTTAAGGTCAAAAATAATTTGGCACAGAATCACTGGTGTGCGGAGGCAATGAGCGACACAAAGCGTGTGTTTAAACTGTGCAAACCCCCCCCCCCCCCCCCCCAAAAAAAAAAAAAAAAAAACAACAACAAAAACATGCAACAATACAAATACTAAGAAGTGCAGCTGTAAAGATTAAAATATTTGGGGGTTGACTTGCGGTAAAGAGGGTAGGGCGCTTATCAATATGTGATAGAACTGGCGTATATAGCAAATTTCTTTTTTTTTCCTCTTTTTAATTATGTTTTTGCTTCTTTCTACTGGTCAGTATTGTTTTGGGCTGTACCGTCCCCAAATTGAAGTTGATGTGCGTCTGATGTTAGAATTTGCTTCACTTTAAAGCCTTTCCTTGTCCAAGCATTTGCTGAAGTGGGATAGATCCCCTCAAAAAAACAAACAAAAAAAAACACAAAAAGATTTGTATTTTTCATTTTCTGAACCACATATACAAATTGAGCTACTGAAGTAAATTTGGAGATTGATTTAGCCATTTAAAGTCCTGTTTTTTGCAACAGTTTCTGCTGTATATCTGCTCGTTTTAGGTGGAGTGGATAGAACAGCAGGTGGTGAAGAGGAGGATCAAGAGGGATTACAAGCCAGTCCCACCCCATTCTCTTACAAGTCCCGCCTACAGCAACCAGGCCCAAAACAACATATTCTATAATGACGCAAAGTGGAGCAGTATGTGGTACATTGTAAGTACGCTGTATAGTCTGACAGCTCCCAAAGTGTTTCGTGCTGCCCATAATCATACAGTATGTGTGCCAAAATCCTGACAAAGTCTCAACGCTTGTCCTGGCTCGTGATTCTTTTTTCTTTGAAATACACATTAAAAGTTCCCAATATTATATAAAAACAAAATATTTTCCTTTCCTGTAATTTGAATATACACATGGGTGAGTAAAAGTATTTGTCAGAGGAAATGTAAGAGGTGTCAGTGAAATGTAAGTGAAATCCAATATTTTCACACACTGCAGTGGTGTTGCAGCCTATCACAGTCATTTCCATACTCACTCGGATCACTCTAGTCATATAGTTTTGTGTTTGAGTTCACTCTTCTCTGTCAATCGGTAACCTAATATAGATAACTGCTGATACTTTGACCACAGTATTTTTATTTTTCCAGCTTAAGGAAAGAACTCTGAACTTTTTGTACACGTTTTTGAGTAAACGTAAAACCAATGACATATTTACATTTAGCATTTACTGTTGAAGTATTTAGAGTCAGTCAGCACATTTTTGCTTTCAGCCTAATCTAAAACTAAGACCTATTTAATAAGACCTATTTAATCTTATAAGCTTTTTTTTTCTAACAGCCTTATATGTGTGAACTTTTTCAAAAATGCACTCTTACCACCTTATATTTCTTTGTGTTAAATGTAAATATGGAATTGAAAAGGAAATTTTGAAACTTTGAGGGGAAAATGTCTGAAATCTTAGTGTAAAAACAAACTGAAAGACCCCCTTAAATAGATTTTGGGACAGATTTACCATAGTTTTTGAAATAATAGGTATAAAAATAATACCGGGACTAGTAATACCAATACACAATACACAAATTCATAATAATACCAATATTTTTCTAATATGTATATTTTATTTTAGTGCTGCAAGCAATGTTTGAATAAAGATAGTCTGAAGTTAACGTATTAGTACAACAGAGTATTAGGGCTACCATTAAAATACAAAATGAAATAAAGTCTAAGGTTTATGAGACTAAGTAAAAAAGTGATTAATAAAGTTATTATTTTCATTAGTTTTGAGGCAATAATTTGCTAGATTATTGTAATAAATTTATGAGGCTGTTTACTAAAGAATTAAAACTAACAAAAAAAAAAGAACCAATATTGTGTTTCAATATGAGCAACAGAGCAAAAGCAGTTCACTCAGCATTTGTTTTACAAATAAGGAAATCCTAAATCCTAAAATGACTGGATTTCTGGCAGGCGGTCCCAGTGCATTATGGCAGTGGTCCCCAACTAGGGATGGGTATCGTTAAGGTTTTAACGATACTACTACTCTTATCGATACTGCTTATCGATCCGGTACTCTTATCGTTACGCTTATCGATACTTTTTGAGGACGAAAAATAAATAAATAAATAACAAATTAAGAACATAAAGTGTTTTATTTCCTCACTATGCAACAACATTGTTTTTTTTAACAAAACATTTTACTTTATACATGACAATGTTCCAGACAGGATATTCATTTAATTATTTATTCTAATTATTTTCATTCTTCATAAGTGTGATGTTTCCTTTGATCTTTTGTCCATTTTCCACAACCTTGAATAGACTTTTCTGTCTGTCAAACACCAGAGTTAGGATTGAGTGAGATGATGGAAACAAATTCACTTAGATGCAGACTCCTTTCTATCTTGCCAACTCCATTTATTTTTCTTTAAATCCAGTAAACCCAATAAATGATATTAATTTTAAGGATGACAACTATCATTAGTTATTAAATATTATTAAGTATTAGGAAGCAGCTGATAGTTTGTCGCGGGTCTGGAATCTTAAGCGGTGAGTCTAAGCCCCAACTCTATCTGTTTGTTGTATTCTCCGCGTGCAACGCCCCCCCCCCCCCCCCCCCCCCCCCCGCTGCCCCAGCCTGTTCTGCACAAACAGCGCAACATGTGGTCATCGTAGCAGCAAGGTGACAGGATGGTCGGCAAACGTAATAATTTTTACGCAGAAACATTAGTTCTTAGTCTAGGGCGGCACGTGTCCCTACAAGATCGCCTCTGACTGTGTGCGCTGCCTTGTCTTGTGTGTGCGCGCGCGGCGCGTGCTGTCTGAACAACAGCCCCGCCCCCCGTGCACACACATAGACAGACAGAGCTCTCCGCTTCAGCGAGAATACCGAAATTAATATCATCATCTATAATTAACGCAAAATTGAGTGACTTGGTGAGTTCAATATGGCAGATAACGTTTATATTTTGTGGGACACAAAAAAAAAAAAAGAAAAAGTAACGTCTCCAGTACCGATAGCAGAACCGTTAAGGTCAGATCTTAGCGATACTGCGGTCTGGAAGAATGTGGCCCCGGGGCTGGTTCCATACCGGGGCACGGTACCCATCCCTATCCCCAACCTTTTTGTCACCGTGGACCGGTACAACGCAAGACACATTTACCGCGGACCGGCCGGGGGGGGGGGGCAGCGCTGCAGCGCAAGACACATTTACCGTGGACCGGGGGTGGTATTTTCTCTTTAGTAATAGTAATAATAATAATAATAATAATGATAATAATTTTACCCTTGTAACAGAAACTTTCTAAAGAAGTTTGTTTTTTGCTCATTTTGGTTGTTTGGGTTTCATTTTAGTGGGGTTTATCACCTGATGTTTGGTGTCGCGACTTTGACGTGCGTTAAGTGTGACAGATGTAACAGAGAGAATCCGGTCACTTTTCAAAATAAAACGTTTTTGTCGGAAAAAAAACAATAAAATGGAAATTATTTTTTCTTTCTGTGCGTCCCGGTGCCAAAATTTCCCGCGGCCCGGTACCGCTCCGCGGCCCGGTGCCAAGTGTCCCGCGGCCCGGTACCGGTCCGCGGCCCGGTGGTTGGGGACCACTGCATTATGGGACATGGATTTCTATGATAAAATAAAGTATTAGGGCATTGTCATAATAGATTTAGTCGGCACGTAATTAAATGGAGGCTAACACAACCAACTAGCCTAGATTTTCAAAAAAGCATGACTTTTTCCTTGTAAAATTATGATTTTTTTCTCATGATTTTATGTGTTTATCATCGTAAAATGTTGACTTGTTTTCTAATGCTTTTATGACTTTTCTCTCGTAGTAATTCATTTTATTTTCTTTCATGGTGGCCTTAATACCTTTGTCATACATTAGAGATAAAACATAAAAAACAACATTTTTTTCCTAGACTTTATTTGTTTGTTTAGATTAACCCAAAACACTGGTCAATTCCGTACCGCTCAATATATAGCAGTATTATTCCAGACTGGCTATAAAAATGTGACTCTTAAGATATAAATATGCATCTTAAAATTGTAGACACCATCATCCATTGCTATGAACTCTATGAAAGACACTTTTGTTTTTTATAAACACTGGCATCAGTTTTGTTTCCAAAACTCCTGCGTGTTGCCACATTCCAGATGTCGTCTACTCTGTGTTTTAAACAAGTTATGGCAAGCACAGATAATTCTGTAATTCCAAATTTTATTGTGGCCGTCCCACATGTTGTGTTTTCTAAACTCAGATTCACGATTCTGGGTCACAGTTGGCCTGAGCACCAAAACATTTTGAGAAGAAATCTTCAAAGGATTCTAACACAAACATGTTTGGATTTGCTTATGTGAAATTGTGGAATGATGATGCTCATCGCACTTTGCTGCAAGGCAGAAGGAAATCACGCGGGCATGCTCGTAATTTAGATGTCTTTGGATCCTCTTTTCATATGACTTCCCTTCCCTTCACCTGCTCTGCCCTCCCCGTCTGCCTCCACCTCTGCAGCACTGTAATGGTGACGTCCATAACTGCCAGTCGGACATGAACATCATGGGGGCGTGGAAGAGGGGCTTCACGGGCAAAGGCGTGGTCGTGACCATACTTGATGACGGCATTGAGCGGAACCACCCAGACCTTAGTTATAACTACGTGAGTGCGTATGTATGCATGTGTGTTTGGTGTGATCTTTGTGTGAACTAATCTTAGTGGGATGCTTAAATAGGTGTCTCTAACCGCTTGTTTGTTTGTGTAGGGAAAATGACGAGTATCCCATTACAGATTAGTGGGATTAAGTCACATGTGTACCATAATCCCAGTCTAACTATAAATAAATCCAAAGTGATTTTTGTTTGTTTAATTAATTATCAAGAATGTACCTAAATGGTTGGAATCTGGTCACACCTTTTAACAAAAAAAAACTTACGACGGATCCGATTTGATATTTACAAAATGAAGTGAAATTGTCATTTATTGAATATTTAACTCTGTTAATTCTCAGTTTAAAATAGGTTTTTTATCAAAGTTTTGAACTAGATATTTCAAATCTAAATATCTCGTCTCTTGGATGAGGGTGCTTCTTTGTGCACGGGGGAGCGCTGGCATGCAGTGAGAGTGAATGTTTGTTTGTCTGTTGTCACATTCTTCCCGTGCAAGTTGAGGAGTCGACCTCACACGCTAAGCTGTAGAGTTAGAGAAACATCTTGGCCTGAGGCAACAGGTAAGGCCAGGAATCAACTGTGCAGATCAACTCATTCATGGCTTGTTGAGCAATGTCTGTGCTGCTTCTGTTTTTGCTGGGATTTGTTGATTCCAAAGGGTGAATGGCACAGCAGGTTGGATTAGCTATGCTTGCACTTGATTTGCAAGTGTTGTGGATGGAGCAGATGTAGTTTTGAGCTTTTTTTGGAAGCTTTTTCTCCAAAACAAAACTCATCAGTCGGTTCAATTTTCTTTATTTTATCCTGAAGAAGAGTTTGGTTTTACCTTCATTTTTTTTTCACCTAAGGATCCTCAAGCAAGCTACGATGTCAACAGCAATGATCCGGATCCCATGCCTCGATATGATGCAACAAATGAAAACAAGTAAGTATTTTAACATGAGATGGTCGAGTTTATTCCTAATTGTATCCTGATCAGTTTTTAATTTCTTTGTACATTTTTATACATCATCATCTGATTTTTTCCACCTGTTGTGTTTTTGTGAGTTTAGTTTAGTTTAGTTCAATCATAGACTGTAAAAACAATTTTTACAACTTGTTTTTACAGTGTATGGGTTCAATCAGTAAAACTCCTTGGTTGGAATTAATAAAAATTGGACGAGCTAACTGTTGGTTTAGCTAAGTTTATGTAGGAATTATTTTTTGACACTTGTGAGAAGGTTGGTTTTCTCCTTTAAAAGTTGTGCATATTTGTGTTTGTAAAAGGGTTAAAAAGACACTCCAGTTAATACACATGTTTTGCGCCAGCTTGGCTTTGGCTCCGCTTGCACGTATGGTTGTGTGTGCGTGCACGTGCGTGTGTGTGTTTGGCTGCGTCGAGCCAAGTGCTGTGGCAGGAGCTCAGTCCCTGCTGGCAGTGCATTGTCTTAAAGGGACATGCGGCCAGCGGATGCAGCTTAATGAGCTGATGACCTGTTGATGCCAAACCCACTTATATATGGTACAAGTAAGAGAAAGGCTATTAGAATAAAGAAAAATTCAGTGCCAAATAATAAAAGTCTAAATAAAACCTATTTTAAGAATAATCTAGGCGGGAAAATAACATTAAGTATGACAAGTTCTATATGGTGAAAGATATAAAGAACCTCACTACATTGGTGAAAAGCTATTTTGAAAACAATTTTTAAACTTGCGTTTTAAAATCTCCACAGAAGCCAAAGCTAAATTTGAGAGATTATTGTTGTGTTCTGTGGTCTTTTAATTTTGATTATGCCGTTTGTAGACAAAATCAAAAAACCTGTGTCGTTTTCTAGGACATAATTGCTGCAGAGCGGCAGTACAGTATTCCCCCCCATATATGTGGGGCGTTGGGGACCAGGGACACCCATGAATATGGAGAACCCCCCCCAATCCTCACGGCCGAAGAATGTCCATCACTGATTCTTACTCATCAAAAACCTTTTCTGAAACGTTTATGATGTTTTGTAAAACATTTATTCAAGAATATTGGAATATTGTTCAACATAAAGATTTTTTTCTTTTATTCAGAGCAATAGGCGGTACCGTAGCGTACTTTATAACGCACATTAGGAGTGTCACTCCGTGCCTTAAAACCAGGAGCCGTGCTTCCGTCATCAGTTAGGTTGGAGAGGTTCTGCAGTGCAATTTGAGCATCGGCCACAGCGCCTCAGTCCACCAGCGGTGGGTTTTGAGCGTCCTTTCTTCCAGAAGAGGCCGGTTTGATTCATCATCCATTCATATGGATTATACATATAATCTGCGATTGTCTTCCTCACACTTCAGGACATTTTCCAGCTGCCTCTGATGCCATTTCGAGATCCATGGGCACAAACTTCGGTTATAGCGTTTCAGGAACTGGTGGAACCAGCTGTTGCTCAGTATGAAATATTCTTTGGCAGCCGGCAAGGAAGTCGGCGTGCTCTTCATCTCCGCTCCTCTTCTCTGAAATTCGCGCAGCACCTTCCTCGGACGCAAAATCTCATACAAACGCCTTGAGCTGTGTGATCCTTTGTGATGCACCAGAGGAGTCGATGTAGCTCATTAGTTGTGGACGGGACTGTTGGTGTGGAGTAACCCCAACCCCTTTCCCCTCTCCGCTCCTGAGAGCTCAGATCAGGGAGCTTGTGGCCCACCCAGCGTATTTTCTACAAATAACCTGGTGTTTTAAACTACATGATTTTGTCTGCTCCTGAATCACAACGATTTGAATACAGAAATAGTCTGAAATGCAATTTTGTGCTTTTATTTTTCATGTTCTTCATCATCAGAAAAATGCCATATGACCATGTTAAAAACACCATTTTCATCTGTGTAGGATTTTTTTCTGACCCCCTTTCTTTAAGCTTCAGACCCAATAATTAATGTCTAACTTTTTTCCTGGTTTAGGTGCAAGCAGTTTTTATAAATTCAGAATTTATTATACAAGATGCAATCTGGAAGGGTTGCTGGAGGCTCCGTGTCAGGAGAGATGGCAACATATAACTGAATACCATCTGCATAGCTGTAAAAATTATGGTGGAACATATATCTACATGAACAAAAAAACATCTGTCTGTGTGATAGGATTTAAACCACATAAAAACAAGTCCAGTAGAATGGGGTGATCAGTTGTGTCAAAGGAGCACTGAGGTTGTGTAAAACTAGGACAGTGTCCGCATTGATCCTGAGGTCAGTTACAACCCTCAACAGTGCTGTCTCTGTACTTCAATGTGACTTAAAATAAATTAGGAATGGATTTCCACACATACAAATAAAACCTCTTAAAAATAATCTTTATCTTAAATTGAATGTATGTACGTGAAAGTTAATTTAAAATATCCATCTAAAAAGATAGGATTATTGTTTAGGAGACCAGTGAAGGAATTGCAGAGCTTTTAAAAACGATTAATATTTGAAGAATTGATAGTTATCAAAAGAGGTGTGTCTTAAACCAAGTGAGGTTAACAGAAGTAGAGTAGAGCCATATTTCCACTTTTATTTCTTAATTTGTATAGAAAGGGAAATTTCATTTGTTTCAATTGTACAATAACTACTCTCTTCAGTGATTAAAAAGCAATGAATTTCCTTAAATTCAAAGTAACCACCTTATGGTTACTTGATGAACTGATCTGTCTACAAACACTTTTATGTTTAAACTACCCTTAAACACGAAGTTTCAACGGTTGCTCCCCGGTTTTATTGTTTTAACAGGCCCGACTGCACAGAAAGAAACAACTTAAGACTTTTATTGTAGAGAGTCGTAGCTTAAATATGGTGGACATGATGGTGGGGCAGTATGCTTGGCACTGGACTTTTTAAGCAGTAGTTTGGAGGTTTCAGTTCAGTGATGGTCACAGTCTGGTTACACCAAGAGGAAGAGTAATAGAAGGAAGTGAAATGACATCATTTAAAATCATTTTCTGTGGCAACTCTTGTTAATTGAAAGATTGACATAGACTTAGAAGAATAAAACGTCCATGAAGCTGCTGCCGTTGAGAGCAAAGTCCTACACCAATGTAGAAATGCCAACATTTTAAATGAGAGGTTTTTAGAAACTTCATAAAAAGGTCTAATGACAAACTTTCCTTTGGTTCTTCTTCTGGTTTAGAAATGGATTGCTTCAAAGTGCTGTGGTGTCAGCTGAAACCATCTCTCCAGATGGCTCCAGATCAGACTGAAGGCCCTCCCCAATCTTCTCAAACATTCAGTCCTCTCTGAGTTTCCTCTTTGCACTCTTTGATGCACATCACCGGTATTTTCCAGATAAACTCCACAGTGCACGAAAGCAGCCAGTTCTAGATTTGTTTATGTTTTGTCTCCTTCTAAGACGATATTGTTCGGGAGCACAAATAAAGACATATTAAAAGATTTAAGGTAGATCGTATGTATTCAGAAGACACGTGAGTACAATTTGAACATGATGTGAAGAAAGCAGAAATTTTAGAATGACATTACAAAAAACGACTCTGAAAAGCATATGTTAGATATTGACTTTTTGGTATTGTCTCATTAAAACGACTAGTGTAAAGTTTCCGGCATTAGAACAGGTTGTTCATAAAGACAATCTTTAATTTTGGTATTTTTTTAAACGTAGAGTTAGTTAGAGTGGTTGATCTCTGGTCAGTTCCCACCCAAACCGGGCGCCCAAGGACACCTTGACATGTGTCAAAGCGTCCATGGGCTTGAAACTGAACCCCACATTGCCCCTGGTGGTGATAGATTGGCCTTAGTGTCTGGGAGCTAAGCCACCATCAGTGTGGGAATGTGTGTGTGCGGGGGTGAATGGGACTGTGACTGTAAAGCGCTTTGGACTTTCTAAGGAGGTAGATGCATAAGTATTTACTATTTACCCTCTTTGTCCTTCTAGGGGTTTAGGGCTAGATGCTGGGATTCCATGGGAGCATTTATAGATATTTCTTATAGGTTGGGGGTGATGTGTTGTTGGGATTCAGATGTTCTCTGCAGGCACAGCATGTGTGTTTGTGGAGGTAAAATAATTAGTGTTTTTGACATACAGTGGACAAAAACATGCAATGATTGTTCACAATAATCCTTGACCTGGACCAATTTTCGCCACTGCAGTTAATTTCGGAATGTCGTGTGTGTGTGTATTTGTGGATATGTTTTTTTGTTTATGATTAGGTGACAGGAAAATGTTAGCCATCTAACTTTTGTTAAACTATTTGAAAAAGTTGTACATGTCATATATTATTTAAAAAAAGACTTGTTTGGCTCTCATTGTTGGTTTAGGTTTTTGCACTTGCATCTGTCATTGATGCAAATTTCTTGCCTGCTGCTATAAACAAAATATGGAAAAAGGACAAAACTGCACTTTGCATACATGCATACAAATGTGCACTCAAATTAATATTGCATAGATATTTATTGGGCTATTTATGCAAATGTTTTAGAATATAATTTATTGTTTTTAAAAGATACAAATTTGGGGTGTTTGCTAAACTTAGCTTTTTTTTTTTACCAGTTCTGTATAGAGTTGCTTTTTAGCATTAAATATTTCCTGAGGTTATGTTTTTTTTCAATACAGTTTTGCTTCAAATGTTCCTATTGATTAGTTTGAGATTCTCTGCTCGTGTTTTAATTACTTAACGAAGCCCATAATGACACATTCTTTGTTTTTGTCAGACATGGCACACGGTGTGCAGGTGAAGTTGCTGCAGCTGCAAACAACTCCCATTGTATTGTGGGAATTGCCTACAATGCCAAGATAGGAGGTGAGTGCTCAAATGTCATTGCATTAGTTTATTTTGAGTGAAGTGAATATATCATCGAAGCCTCTTTAACGTTGAACAAATGATTTCTGTGTGAGGGTCATGAGTCTCCAGTTAGTTTCCACAGTGGAGTAAAACGAACCATCAAAGAAGAATTGTTCTTTGGGTTTGAAGCTACTGAAATAACCAATTAAAGGTTGTTGCACCAATCTAGTTGAATAAACATAGCGGTTATTACATCCTCCCCAAATGTTCAAACTTGGCAAAGGCGGTCTTTATGTTTGTCCTTGCCCCTCAAGATGCTACATGTACTAAATCAACACCAACCTTGGTTGTTTTGTGTAATTTGTGCTTGTTGTCAGGTGTGCGGATGCTGGATGGAGATGTAACGGACATGGTGGAAGCCAGGTCACTGAGCCTTCACCCGCAGCACATTGACATTTACAGCGCCAGCTGGGGACCCGATGATGATGGGAAAACTGTGGATGGACCGGCATCTCTGGCCAGGCAGGCCTTTGAAAACGGCATTCGCTCTGTGGGTCCATGATCGCATTTCCATACAGACATATGTAGAAACAGACATGCACCTCATTGCCCTGCCCAAACTTTGACTTTAGCATTTATATAAAAGTAAAATATATGTGTATTTCATTCCAGTACAAGTGTATCCTCAGATTTTTATCAGGTTTTACCACTTGGCCGCGTCCTCCTTACACGAGGGCACAGCTCTACTCTGTTAGCATACATTCATTTACATATTCATAACTTATTTTGCATAAGGACAGATTTGCTGTTGACTGCGTGTCAGGGGAAAGCTTTAAGAAAGGTCTTTTTTTCACTTTTGACCTCTTAGCTTTCTACTTTATTCCTCTCCTTCTTCTTTTTTCCATCAGTTTCGTTGCCCCATTTTCTCTGTTAAAATCTCTTTATCGTTCTCATCTGTCACTATTTGCTCCTGTCTGATCCCCCTCTCCCTGTGAGAGCTTTCCTTTGCTTATCACTAGCTGACAGATTTACACCTTTAATCGCTCTGTACGTGTGTGCCTTAACAAAAGGCTTAAATCACAGTTTCAGTTTGCCAGGCTGTTTTTTTTTTTTTTTTCCTTTTTTAAATATATTTGCTAAATCCTGTTGGAACTCTGGTGTCTTGAGGTGGTCACTGTGACAGACTAACAGACACCACTGATGTGTAGTCGTTTTAGCTTCACTTTTCATTAAGACAGAAAATATTCTCATATAGCCTCAGTGGAAATGGTATTTTGTTTAGAATAAAGTTGTTAAATGTACATAAACAGGACCATTTTATGTTTAAAAAAATACATTCAGATTTTATTTTCTTATTATTATCTTTTTACACACTTAATGTAAACTAGATTACCTAGGTTTACCTAGGTTTAAAAATGCACAGACTCAAATAAGCAATCACCAATCAAGCAACCAGATTGGAGTTAAAAAAACAAACAAAAAAACAGTGAAATACCTGGAATAAATGTACCTGGTACATTTACCTGAGTTTACTGGGAGGATAAAGTTATTTTATGTAGAAAAACATACTAAAGGATATACATTTCCCGGTTTTGTCCTCAGTACTACCCATCATGAAGCATCAATAGATTATTGCTTAGTTTAATAATCAATCAATCAAACCTATCTACACTTTGAAATGGCTAATTGAATTGGTTTCCTCTAAAAGTAAAAAGAGACACATTTTCTGCTAGTTTTTAATGTCAGAATATTAGTCTTTTATTAATAAACATTCCACATTTGTTCAGTTTACATCACCACTTGTGTAATAAATGTTTTCACATCCAAACATGTATTTTAAATGTAGATTTTAATTATGAATTGAGTTATGTTGAATCTTAAAATTAAATGACCTGAACGTTTGACTGGAAAATAGGTTTTTTTTAGTACTTTGACAGAAATACATTGCTCTACATTAAACAGGAACCTATAGGCCTAATGGTCCATTGAATCGGATGTGCATGTGAATGCATCAAGGAAAAGAGGCCCGGTCACAGTGGAGCGTGTAGGAAAAGCAGCAGTGGAAAACTCTAGTTCTAGTCAATGGCTTTACCAAACACACCCTAAAGGCAACATCTTATGCTGCTGTGCTAAAAATGACGTCGTCTCTGTCACTGCGCTGCTGAGATTAAAAACAGGAAATCCTCCACTAGAGCTAGTCTGTTATTAGAAACAAAAGTGAATTGGATTGATTTTCAAAATAAAACACTGCATGAAAACTTTACTTTTAATGGTTAATGAATGAAAAGTGAAGATAAAATATGACATGCATTAACCACAGGGGTTCATCCTGACACTTAGATGAAGTGAATTTCCTTTCAAACCAGAACAAGGTCAAAAGATTCTTCATACAGAACATTTAATGAATGAAAATACAATTGGTGACGAGGAATGGTTTTAGTTTAATGCCATGAAACAAACTAACTTTGTTTCTTGGCTGCAGAGACTTGAGTAGAGACCAAACCACTCCTCTCTTAAGGCCCCCAGTGTGTCGCTTTACTATGCCAACTTTAAATCCACTGTATTGAAGCCAGTTTAAACACTGTGATCAATGAACTTGGATGAAAGCACTAGAGATCTGCTGCCAAACTCTTTACGGACTACTGAGGACGTAAACTGTTTGCTGCCCCTTAGATGCAGTTTGTTTTGGTGCCTTTGATAACATTTTTTTTACACTACTGTTTATATCCAGAACGTAGACCAACAAAAAATTCTTTAAAAAATAAACTTGTCATTTAGCGGTGCTTTCTGTGTTGTAGACGGTGTAGAGTGAAGAGCTTTTATCACTGTGTTTTTCTTGTTAGGGGAGGAAAGGCCGTGGCTCCATCTTTGTGTGGGCCTCAGGAAACGGGGGGCGCAGCAGAGACCACTGCTCCTGCGATGGTTACACCAACTCCATCTACACCATCTCCATCTCCAGCACAGCTGAGAGTGGACGCAAGCCCTGGTACCTGGAAGAATGCTCCTCCACACTGACCACAACATACAGCAGCGGGGAGAACTACGACCGCAAGATTGTGAGAGCCAGAAGGATTTCCCTATACTAATTTTAATAAGTGGCTATAAACTGAGAGCGCGTCAATGCACAGCTTATCTTTTGATTGTTGTATGTTGGATTATGTGAGTGCACTTTTGTTAGTGCTACAGCCGTAATTGACTCCAATAGATCCCATCGCTCATTTGACCCACAGGATTGAAGAGTAATGGTTTGTCGCTTTTAAACGATCTCATCTGGCAGACACAGATGGGTACATGCTAGAAATTGTAACATATACAAGAATGTTGCCCCCCTTTCATTGCATTTTCACCTCTTACACATTCATCCCATGTCCTCTGGTGTGTTTCTGTGTGCATGTGTCTTTCTTTAAACAATCCCTCAAACTTCTGGTCCAGAAAAAGGCCTTTGATGAGGGTTCAGATTAGATGTTAGCCAAGTCCTTCTTAGCTCACTGTCTGTCGTGCCGTCTGATTTGGTTGGCTGATTTGAAGCCATCGGTACAAATTCAAAGCTTTTTTAATATCTTTGAACTGCTGAACACTGCATTCAGTTTTGGCCTTAGTTTTGGCAATTGCAGATTGCATGGTTCAGTGGTTTATCTGCTGTAGAACATATAAAACCATGACTCTGTCTCATTGAGATGTTGCTGTCGCTCGTTTTTATTTTATTTTTTATTTCTCTGCTGTCCATTTGCTGCACGGTGCTTCCAAATCAAAATTGTGTTTTACCTTCTGACATTCTGTCTGTAGATCACAACAGACCTGAGACACCGTTGCACAGACAGTCACACGGGGACATCAGCCTCGGCTCCCATGGCCGCTGCCATCATCGCTCTGGCCCTAGAGGCAAAGTAAGATCCATTTAACTTCATCACGTCATCCTGTTTTTCCTTGCCTATCCTAGAACGCCCTCTTGCCCTGTAGCTTCATTGATTCCAAATATAAACACGTGAGGAACTTTTACAGCAAAGAGTCGTTAATGGAAAGAATGAAGGAGAATGTAAGCAAAAGTTTGCTAAAGTTAACATTGCATGTTTACAGTGCAGTGTAAGTGTTTACTGCAGTAAATCCCATTGACTGTATAAGACACGGAGTAACCCCCCCCCCCACCCCCCCTCATTTCAAATAGAAAATAACTGCAGGCTCCAAGAAGCCAAAATCCCATAGAAATCTATAGAAAAATAAACAGCTATTACTCAGCCATTATATTAGCCAGAATAGCCATTCTAACTCTTATTAATGGCTCTACGTTTTGTAAGTGGAGCCTGAAAACTGACTTAAAAAATGCTTTGAGACGGCTGAATGCCCGAGTTTTGAACGCGCATATATGCATGTTTACATAGAGTTTTCATTGGAAGTGGTCACGTAAACGTGGGTTGCTGATGCCGCTGTGAACGTAGCTTATTGCTTTAAGTGAAGCACTATGCTGAGATGAAATAGGACTTTCCTGGTTGTGGTTTGTTCCAGCAGGATTGGGTTATCTATACTCCCATGTGCAAACAGTGCTTTAGCTTTAAATGGGAGAGTAGCAGGTTAACGTCTTATGCAATATTACTAATACATGCTTTAGGATTCTGAAGTGAGTGTACAACACATTTACAGGTTTTGTTTCTGATCATCTGTGCTATCAAATGTAGGGATTTTACTTGTATAAGCAAAGAATAACAAAAATAACTAGTGGTCAGGCAAAGCAGCTTTATTTATGAAGCCCTTTTTATACAAATAGAGAAATGTAAAATACTTTTATTAAATAAATTCCTTATAAACTGCATGGTAGCTTTATATTTCTTGTTATTATCTCAGCTACATAAAGGTAAACCTTGATTTTATCATAAGGGGACCTTCTGAACCATCATTTAGAAATCTTGAAGATGCTTTGGTTTCAATGTGTAAGCGAATTGAAGATTCATTGATTAAAAAAAAAAAATTGTGTCCAACGTCTAAATCAGTGTTTTTCAACCTTTTCTGAGCCACGGCACACTTTAACCTTAAAAAAAATCCCGCGGCACACCAGGATCCAAAAATTAAAAAAAAAACACACACAAAAAAAACGGAGAAACTCATAGTCTGTATGGATCTACAGTCCCTCCACAATCTCACATGCATTTTTGAGATAATTGTTGCAGAAAAAGCTGGAAAATGCAGCTGTTCTTTTTCTAAAAGATGCAATAAAAGTTAAGTTAGAAGATTTGAAAACAGTTCGATGTGTGTTCGTTGGTTTCAAGACGTTTAACAACAGATCTTGTGCGCGGTCAGTCTCACAACCCAATGCATCATGGGAGATGTAGTGCATTAAACGGCCGGTGGAGATCGCGTCTCTGAGCTTCATTGTTTTGTTCTCTTGTTCCACGGTCTGACACCGGATTCTGTGGAAAGCTACACCGCTAAAGACGAGCTTTAGCTGGTATTTTTGTTAGAACTGAGCGATTTTACGAGCTAAATCGGGACAAGGAAGTGAAGACTTTAACCACTTCTGATTGGTCAGACTGATGACATGTGATTAAGTCTTCAAGAATGATTGGTGGAGACAATTAAAGGGGCGGGACTTTTACAAAATACAGCCGGAGCTGCAGCTGAATCGCGGTACGTCATTCTTATCAAAATGTCTTTAATAAAATAAAATAAACGCAAAGAAAAAGTATTTTACGATCTTTTATATTCCTAACTCCTCAGTGTTTTATCAAGTCCTGTTTGGATGAACAGAGAGCTGAAATCCTGGAGATGGAAAATGTTGTTAGATCAGTTAATGAGGGCAATTCCCCACGGCACACTTGACCATCTCCCACGGCACACTAGTGTGCCGCGGCACACTGGTTGAAAAACACTGGTCTAAATGACATGCTTTTTACATTGGTTTCTGATTGTAGCACATAAGATGAAAGTTTGCTCCCCTACAAATCATTTGAAAGGGATAAACTTGTTAGAAATTAGTTAAAAAAAAATGGTGCATTGCAGGTGCAGCGGCTCTGAACGAGGCTCATCATCACATGTCGAGCAGCTCGGATACTGGAGCTGATGTCACGTCGGTTAACCTGGATAATCCCATCCAAATCCTCCCTATAGAAAATATTCCCAGTTTCCAGGCAGTGCTGTGTGCATAAGCCCGTTTCTTTAACAAGATTATCTCACACGCTTTCTCGACGGCCTGCTTTCTATTCATGCGCTGGCTCTCACCTCTGCTCTGTCACTCTTTCTGCTCCTCCATCGCTGCCCCCATGCATTCTTTTATTACCCCAAAGACAAACTTTGTTTTCTTTCTTTCCCTCTTTTCCTCTGTCTGCTCATCCAGTTTCCTTGTTGCATGGACGTGAAGTCAAAGAGGACAAGATGAAAGAGGGAAAGAGTTTAGACAAACACTGTACAGTACTGATGGTATCTGCTTATCTGGTGAATAAGGGTAGGCAAACTTTCCATGACAAACATGCCACGGTGCCATTACCTTAGGACTCATTCAAAAGTTTGGAATGATAATCATTCAGAAAACTATTCTATGATCTGTTATTTGTTAACTTTCCATGTTTAAGCCGTTTATATGATCCCATTCAAATGTTTCAGTGTTTTTTTTTCTTAAACAGTTTCATTAAACTACAGAAACAGATGAGATAAATAATCTTGTAATCATCTTTCTGATGTATAAAGCGCTGGGCCTTTTATGGAGTAGATTTCTTTTTTGTTTTTTTAATTCCACATCTGTGTTGTCATCCGTACCGACATTAAGAAACGTACATTATCTGCTACCGGCATCTCCCATCTGTGAGCTTCCCCATTAATTAGTATTGGCTTGTTTATGGGAAGGCAGTCATGGCCTAGATAACGATGCCAAATTCACTTTTAATTAATGACCATAAAACATTGATGGTACTATAATAACACAGTGGCAGCTAAACCTATTAATATTGATTTGAGCATTAATTCTTCTGACTTCTCTGAGGACTTATCTGTGCTGCATGTCTTTATTTATTTCTTGGGTGATGCTGTGTTGCAAATTGAAGGATATGATATGTGGAGTGGCTCTCTAAATCAGACAGTAACCTTCTATCAGAGAGAAGCATTAAAAATCCTCAGTGGCTTCACTGAACAGCTCAGTCAGTCTGATTAACTGGCTGTAAAAGCAAGTAATTTTGATGAACTGTGGTTAGATTGGTATCTATGCTATTAGGAACTTTCAGTTTGTGATTAAATATATTTTCAATTTAAAAAAGGCCTGTAACTACTAGTCTTTAAAAAATTATAGAGTTAACAATGGCAGGGCTTATTCACAGATGCTCGGCAGGAAATGTGTTTATTTTTTTTTAAAGATTTTTACTTCCCCAGACAAATATATTTGACTAAAGAAAAAGTGTTCGTGCTGGTGTATATCAGGCCACCGTAAAAAATAGATAAATGAATACATTTACATGAAAAAAGTCATACATTTATGAGAAAAAAGCCAAAACTTTACGAGAATAGTCATTATGAGAAAAAAGTCAAAATGCACACAAATAAAGCAAAATGATGAGAAAGGAGTCATACTTTATGAGATTAAAGTCGTTAATTTTTGAGGAAAAAGTCAAAATTTTACAAGATTAAGCATATAGCTATACGTTAAAGAAGTGTAATTTTTACAATAATAAATTTAGTGTCTGATGAGTTCTAAATTGACAATTTACGAGATTAATCACAAATATATGAGGCAAAATTTTGTTTATTAAGAAAAATCTAAAAAAAAACAACAAAAAAGTGTCAATATCGTGTTGCCGTATGAAAGACAGCTCATTGAAAGCGTATAAGGACAGTATAAGAATAAGGACATTGAAAAGAGTTAGCAGACACTGGGGCCCCTCAGAAGAAGAGTCCTGAGTAATTAAAATATTTTTATAGTTTTACCTTTGGGAGGTGATGAAAATGTTATGTCACTCAAATTTGGGAATGTTTCCAGGTTAAAGTGGGAGGAGAATTCCTGCTCTCATACAATAGGCTCAACCATCATAACCCTGTTTCTTCCATTGGTTTTGTCACTCACATTTTACATTTTAAACTTAAAACCATGGCATTTTGTTTAAGAGTTTTGGACTGTTTTAAATTCTGGAGGTCTCAGATGGTGGAGGGGAACGGAGCATCTGGCTAACATACGAGATGGAAGGGAATCCCTGGAAACTTAGTGACCCACTTCTTTCTGGTTTTTCCTTTTAATGCACTGTTTGGACATCAAAGGAGCTGAGACACATGGCTGCCATCTACAAATGGTTTTCGTGTGAGATCTGAGTGACTAGAGATGACAAACAGGCAACTGTGCTCTCTATCCATGTCCTCTGTAATTTACTCTCCCAGTAATCATCCACTTAAAGTCAATCACTTTGTTTTTTTGTGTGTAATTTATCCTGCATCCTTTGTTTCTCTTTAAGCTAAGTTCTTTAACCTCTCCTTTTTTTTAAGCGCTGTTCCTCTTTCATCAACCTCCATTCCCTGTCTAACCTCCTCTTTGGTTTCTAAATAGATGTTCAGCTTCTGCTCTGACAACAGGTTGAATTATTCAGCAGCCTTTATCTGCATTTAAGCCGATTAGACACCTTTTATGTCAGTCACTGTTGACTTACTATAGCGATGTGTGCTTGTGCATTCATTTTAGATTTTCAATGCTAATGAATAATGATGGAGTTTGGGTGTTTCTTCTTCTAGTTCTGATCTAACGTGGAGAGACGTTCAGCACATCATCGTGAAGACCTCTAGAGCTGGTCATCTCAGTGCTCCCGACTGGAAGACCAATGCTGCTGGCTACAATGGCAAGCATAAACACACACATACATTATCATAAAATCATAAAATATGTGCATATTTCTCTAGCGTATTTCTCTACAGAATATTTTTTGACATGACAAAATTTGTCTAAAACAATATTTTAGAGATGAGCTTGGTGATTGCCCAAATAAAGCAATTATTCTGAAGTACTATTCCTAAATTGCAAATGTGCATGACTGTAAAGTCAGTTGTATTATAAAAGAATCTAAAGGCCAAAGTCAAAAGTGAAAACAATGATGGTATATTTATAGTCTGTATGCCAAAAACTCAAAAAAAGAAAATTTTGGGAAGCTTGGTAGAAAAATTCGTCCTAAGCATACCAATAACAAAGGAAATCAGAAGACTTAGTAGAAAGTTTGGTATAAAAATACTATTTATTAGAAAATCCAGCCAAACAGGCTGGGTTGAAAAGATGAACTTTAATAATCCCCAAGATATAAACTCCATATTCATCACGACTGATATACATCAAGAAATAATAACAAATGTGTGGCACGCATTAATAAAGTATTACATTTTTTTCCACAAAAATGAAACATGCATTGAAATTAAGCTCATTTACCATAGCAAAAGTATAATGGCATGATGGTTATGGTTACGGTAATAATTAATAATTAATATCTTATACAATTATTTATCTATAAAAAGACTATGAAAGACTTTATGCCTTGTAGTAAAAAAAGAGAACTTCATTATATAAATTCAACAAGGACATACAAAACAGAAAAACATAAGATAATCTAACAATTTTTGTTTGAAAGTGAGACTTCAGTTACTGCTCAGAACCTCCTGCATTTTTCTGTGAAACGTTTGAATATCAGCTGATGGCTTCTTCCAGCAAACAGTTTTCTGTACTCCTGAGCTTTTAACTGCTTCCTGTTTTCCTTTTTTTTTCTAACTTCTAAAACTAAGGTCTTTACCATGCTGAGTTTTTTTTTTTTTTTTTACCTGTGTTAAATTTCTTTTAAATTCATGTAATAAATGACTTAAAAAAAAAAGCCTGTATCAAATTCATTCATTCTGCCATCTTCTTCCGTTTTTTCCCTTTTGGGGTCACGGGGCTGCCAGAGCCTATCCCACTTATGGGCGAAGGCAGGGGACACCCCGGACAGGTCGCCAGTCTGTCGCAGGGTCACATATCACACACCCATTCACTCTCACATTCACACCTATGGACAATTTAGAGTAACCAATTAACCTATGAAGCATGTTTTTGGATGGTGGGAGGAAGCCGGAGTCCCTGGAGAAAACCCACGCATGCACAGGGAGAACATGCAAACTCCACACAGAAAGGTCCCTCATTGATGTTCTTTTTCAGGTCTCCTGTATCAAATATTTTACAAAAATAAATTAAATGTAAATCTAGTGATGGTGATGCAATGTTTTTGTTATGCGCTTGATTATAAATCTTGGTAAATAGTTATTGGTGGACAAACCTGATTGGAGATATATGTGTGATCTGACAGGGCAGGGGGCTCAAGCAAAACCACATGAAAGACTTTTATCGATGTAGAAAAATCTGCACTGCAGTGGTTAGCCCTTTTCCTCACAGCAAAAAGGCCCCGGTTCAAATCCCTGAAACAGAACACCAATGTGTGGAGCTTGCATGGTTTCTCCGGGGACTCCGGCTTCCTCCCACCGACCAAAAACATGCTTCATAGGTTAATTGGTTTCTCTAAATTGTCTCGAGGTGTGAATGTGAGAGTGAATGGATGTGATTTCTGGCCCTGAGACAGACTGGCGTCCTGTCCAGGATGTCCCCCTGCCTTCGCCCACAAGTGGCCGGGATAGTCCGGCACTTTGACCCCGAAAGGGACTAAATGGGTTCAGAAGATGAATGAATGAAAAAGAAATCTCAATTATATTGTGTGAAAGGGAAATATGCCAACATTTTATGTAATAATTTTTGCTCTAATGAGTGCTTTTAAAATAATGAACAGAATAAAATTGGATTTTTTTAAACTTTTATTTCATTTATTTTTAAATTCAACAAATTTGTTTGAGATAGTTTGAACTTGAGCAGAAATCGCTTCTTTCCATTGGCTCAGTGAACATCAGAAGATGGATTTTGAAATGTTTTGATGTTAAGCTGTTTATTAGCCAACAGAGAATTGTAATAAATTAAACTGGTTACATTTTGTTGTCTTAAGTCTGAGGACACTGACCGTAGATGAGCTTTTTCTAGAAATCATTGCTTCTTGCTTCATAATCACCCCACGACCAGCTGCCATCTATCAGGAACCATTTGATGGGCGCTCTTCTGTAACTTTGACTGCGTTATAAATGTGTACTTATGTGTGCTTTTGTGTTTGTGTGTGTCCTGGAGGAAAACCAAGATGGTGTGAAACAAGGGTCAGCCAGGCTGCAGGCTTAGTGTGTCTGGAGATTTTCCAAGTGAGAGAACAGGGGAATGGAGAAAAATGAAAGGAATTCATATTTGATTAGGCAACACGATTACTCTTAGGTTGGGTGGTTTCCAAACTTTTTCCCCAATTTAGTTTTGGAGCTTATGCTAAATAATTAAATGTTGGTCTGAAGGAATTTGACCCAAAGTTTGAAAATGGTTTTTAATTCCAGTTTTTTTTTTTTTTTTTAGATTGAAGAAATGCTTTTGCTGTGTTTATTGTTGCATCGTAGACTGATATCCTTTTTGACTACTTGGAAAAATAGTAAACTGTGACTTCACTTTCTCTGCAGTCAGTCACCTGTACGGCTTTGGTCTGATGGATGCCGAGGCCATGGTCAAGGAGGCGGAGCGATGGAAGCACGTCCCAGCACAACACATCTGTGTTGAGAGTGCAGATCGACAAATCAGGTAACATTTTGTGTGCTATCAGACTCTCAGACACGCAAGTCATAAATCACGGTTTTAAAACGTGCCATCAATGTTGAGGAGTCATTACAAAACCAGAATCAGTCATCTGCTAACACTGAGGCGGGCGAGACTTTTAAAAGCTGTCTGCAGAGCAGGTGCTTCTATACAATTCAACATTTTGAAATTTAAGATGTTTTAGGATGTAGACATTTCAAAAGTACCAACTAATTAAAACTATCTTCACTCTCTTTTAATTAGTTTAAAGTTTTGGTCAATGTTTTTGTGTTTTTAAATCATTAACTGAAATTGTGTGTCACCCAGACAGTTTTTTTTTAAATTGTGTATTAATTATGCATAAAAAACAAATGAGCAATGCACAAACAAAAACACTGTTTGAATTCTTTAATTAGCTCTTTTTAAATTTTTTTTAAGTTAACAGCGCTCATAAACCCCTTTTATAAAATCAATATTTTAAACAGCAAAGAATGTCATTGAGTCTGTTCATTCGGCTGCATTCTTGCCGGTGGGATTAAACATGGCAGACACAGACACAAAAAACTATGGAGATTTATGGAAGTGCATAGTAAGTCTGATCAAGTTTCAGAGTTTTCTCTTTAAAACAAGCTCACGTTTATGTCTCCATGTTTTGGTCTGCTCACATCTTAAGTCCCTTCTGGAACTAATCCAGACTAAACGCAGGTATTGAAAGGGTTCAATCATCTTGGAGCAGGCTTGGAGAGGACTTGGGGAACGAAGAGGGTGGCAAAGAGGCGTGAGCAGCAGGTTGGAATGGGCGGAGAAAGTGTAGAAGGTGTGGACCTGGAGGTAGCAGAGCTGTAGATGCTCCGCTTCTCTTTGGGAGTGACGAGGATGATCCACCAGAGGAACAGCTCATGTTAGATGTTTTGGAGACAAATGCAGATAAGCAGACTGAGAATATTTGGACACATTAAGAGGAGGGACAGTGATTATGTTGGTAAGGGTAGTGAGGTTGGAGGTATCAGGAAAGAGGCCTAGAGCAGGATTATAAAGAAGGGTCATAGTTGTGGTGATACAGAATGTGAGGGTAGTTGGTGTGAGTGAGGTGAATGCAGAAAAACCCATTGAGAGACCCCTAAAGCAAGAAGCTGAAGGCCAAGAAAAATAGGTTTGATGTGTGTGTGTGTGTGTGTGTGTGTGTGTGTGTGTGTGTTAATCAGAGGTCAACAAACCTTCTTAGACTCTGAAGTAACTTAAAAAAACAAAGTAACGCACTGCAGTCCGTTGCTACATTTAGAACTGTTATCTGAAGCAGTTGCACAAGACGGCAGCAATTCATCAGCGTTGTGCAGAAGTGCTGCAGAGTTCTGTTAGAACTAGCTCATGTTAGACTCAGGATTTGTGTAATTTTTTTAAATAAAAAATCTACAAAAATATCCTCTGAAAGTTTCTTAAGGGTCTGATTTTTGAACACTGACCCCCTTTCCTTTTTTTATGACTGTAACAGCCACTTTTGTCGACCCCCTATTGATTAAAAAGAGTTAGTGGTAAAAGTTAGTGGTAAACGTCTTGTTTGTACGGCAGATTTGTTTGTATCTTTTTCTCCTCTTTGTCTTTGTGCATTCTCGTTTTTCTCTCTTTTAGTGTCTTTCTTTTCTTTTCATATTTTCTGTCCCCCGTGTTTTCCCTGGCACGTGATTTAGAGTGCGGTTGTGCAATCTGTACCTTGATAGGGGCCAAGCATTAGTTCTGGCAGGGTGGTTTTCACATAAGACCTTCACTATGTGCACACACGCACAAACTCCTACATGAGAGAGCCAGGTCTTCACAGCTTGTTATTGTTGATGCCGCTAGAAGCCTGAGCCCTTTTCTGAGTTGGACTTGCTGGATGAACTTGGGGTCCTGATCTGGTCTCCTTTCAGCGGAGAGCTCACTGACCTCAGACTGAAGCATTGTCAGCGTTGCTCTGCTGGTTCTGCTCTAGTAAACTGCGGGTCTTAAGAAGGACATGTACAGTCTGGTTTGTTGTCATCTTAAGGTCATATGCTGCATAATGTGTTACCTAATAACTTCTATGCCCCTTAAATGCTCCCTTAAATGGTGCAATCTAAAAATAAATATTTTAATATGCGTACACTACTCCTAAATTTGCGAGCTTAAACTAAACTTGTGGTGGAGCCGGTTAGGTTGATGTTTCAGAAAAAACTGTGCATTTTATGGTACAAGCGACAAATTTGGCATGGATCTACTTTAGGATCCCCTCTTTCAGAAAAGCACTTTAGCCATGAAAACAATCCAAAATGGTGTCCATTTGTAAAGATGGCAGTCATACACTCTCCAGTTACAAAAATATTCAATGTCCATTTACCCCGGTCTTAAACTGGGTAATGGGCTTTTCTGACAGAGGGGGTTCTAAAGTGTATCTATGTCCCATTTGATGTTTGTACCACAATATACATAATTATTTTAATAGCAGACTAAAAACTGCTCTTTCACATAGCAGTGGCAGTGGTGAATACCTGTCCATTCCCATGCAGTGTTCATATCTGTTCCAATTTGTAGAGAAATGCTTGGATTCATAGGATTAATATCTAAAAGTGTTTTGTAAAACCCTTTCACCACCATATCAGATCTAAACAGTTTTAAATGTCAGTTAAAGACCTGCCTTTTTTAGAATGGCTTTCAGTACTCAGCAGTTGGTGGTATTTTCTTTTCTTTTCATTGTTTATTTCTTTTTTTTTTAATCCACCTACCCTTTGCACTTTGGTACCATGACTGTAAGGTGCAATATAAATAAAGATTCATTCATTCATAAACCAACATCAGAAGCAGTTTTGAAATGGGTCAAATTATTTTCTCTTGAACAAGTGTCTCCTTTGTCCTCCTTAAGTTTCTAAACTTTGTGCTGTTACCCTCACCTCATTCAGTCAGTGAAGAACTCGCCTTACTTGGCGTGATTGATGCTTCTGACTTTCTTTAGCGATGCTGACATGCAGTGGATTCCTACATTTGAGAAAAAAAGCATCATGAGTACATAAAGCTTATGCAAGTTGCTTTATAGACTTTGCCCTCGCTCTGCTCAGCCCATACATGTATACAGTCCATTTTGAACTTTGAAATGAAATGGTAAAGGTTGTTTTTTTTCTGCATTTTAAAGTGTTGTTTATTCCAACAAACATGCTGGTTTATTATTTAGCTAAATCTGTCAAGTTTTCCTTTTGAAATTGGTTTTCTTCAGCCAACTTGAATAGTTGTTTAAGCACTCTATTTTATTTTTACTAAACTGCCAAGTATATCAATTTGAAATGTAATAAGCCAAGGTTGCTAATTTAAGCAAAATAAAACTGTCAAATGAATCCTAATGACCAAGGCTGACTTTGTACAGAGTAAATTTATTATGTCAATGAAAACAGAAACCTAATGTGATTTATGTCATATAAATATTCTTAGTTGCAAAAAATAAACATTTTAATGATGAAATACGTCACTGAGTTTTGAGCAATCAATCATCACGACACGTGTTAAAAAGTTAGGTTATTTTTTGTTTTTACTTGACTTGATTTAAAGCAGCTAATAATTACCTCTGTATTTTTTCTGCAGGATTACCACCACCACTATACATGCATGGTATAAGAACATATGACTAGAGGGGGGTAACTAGATACATTTACTCAGTTGCATGTGTTTAATGTGTATTAAGAGTTGTTTTGAGAAATCACCACTTGAGTCGAGTTTTTGGCCTCCTCGTCCACCCCAAATCATAACACGACACATGATATCGATTCTCTGACAACCTGGCATTGCATTAAACATTCTTTTTTTTAAATAAACAAAACAACTTCGTAGTTCAGATATTCCCAGCAGTAAAAGTTATGTGTAGTAGCTATGCAGCAGTCTTTGGCTGTCTGTAGGATTGAATTCAACGATTTCTTCTGTAAAGCTGCATTTGGTGCCGTGTTGCAGTTGTATCTAAGTCATACCACAGATGCTTTTCAGGAGACCATTAGATGTTTGTGTTGGCCGTCCGGCCGTCTTTCAGCTGCGATATGTGCATAGCAGACTGAACAAATAATGTACTTTGTCGTTCCTATCCTGCTCTTGTTTTTAGTTTCTTTGCCAAAGATGTAAACTGTTAAGAGTCGTTGCTGTGTTTCCTTTTTGGTGAAGAGCAGCACATCTGATTGTTTTAGGAGGTTTAAGGGTCGATATTAAGTCAAGTGGAGTCTCTGTAGTGTGGAGCAAAGCAACCAAAGATGATAAAAAAAATTATCCAGCTAACCTAATCTGTTGTGATTGTAATTTTGTCAAATTACATGACTAGGAAAATCCATTTTCTATCAATCTGGCCTCTCATTTTTCATATGAATGATTTTTTCTTAGTTTTTGCTGCCACTCATTCTGTAGCTTCTGGTATTTAATTGTTTTTTTTTTATCCAACTTTTTGTCAGTTACTTAAGTTTAAGACGCTCTAATCTTACAGATTTGTTCACACTTCATTGTTTGTCCTCTCGTCCGGCAGAACTATCCGCCCGGAGCACGTGGTTCGGTCAGTGTACAAGGCAACTGGATGTGCCGACAACCCCAACCAGCATGTGATTTACCTGGAGCACGTGGTTGTACGTATTACAATCACACACCCTCGTCGCGGTGACTTGTCAATCAACCTGACTTCACCCTCGGGGACCAAGTCTCAGCTGCTTGCAAACAGGTAAAGGAATGTTTGTTTGCCTCTAAACAAAGAAAACAAAACAACACACACAGGGGTTTTTATTGTTTGTGTTGTCATTTAGAAAGCATTATGAATTTATAATTTAGTCATTTGCCATTTTTTTCCGTCAAAGAGACTTGACGGTAGGTATATGACAAACCAAAAAAAACAATAGTTTGTCTAAAATTGTTGCTTCAGATAGTCCTCACCTCAGATTGGTGATAATTGTGGGTTTGTTGGCCTTTGGAGGCTGTGGTTGTTTTTGCCCTCAGCTCCTACTGTGTTGAGAAGTTGTCCAAAGCAAACTTAAACTTGCCTACGGGGTAATTAAAAAAGCTAATCAGCCAACTCGCAAAGCAGCAGGGTTGCAAAACACATCACATACAAATGACAGGTGCTACAGGCTATAACAATAGAGGAGAGCAATGTGTTGCTTGGCATTAATTGGGCTGTCAGTAGCAGAGATGATGTATAAACTGCTTTGACTCCTCCATCTGTCACATGTGCATCATTGTGTGACTGCATTCCATCAGATGCTAGATTGTTATGACCTGCATTCCTACTTACATTTTTGCAGTTTTCCCTGACACCATCTTTATTATTGTTTTTATTTGTATTTTATTTTATAGAAGCTGGAACTCACATTGAATTTCCCACCTTTCAACCAATAAGAACAACAAAACTGAAGCTTTACATTTTTATTAATAACATTTCATTAAAAGCTATGATAATCCAGTATTTTTTTTGCAGTAGTTGATTTCTTATTAGATATGGGATTTGTTTGTGTTTGTGCGTGTTGGTATATATCATATAAACTGGTTTGTATTATTGATGAACAGGTTGTTTGATCACTCCATGGAGGGCTTTAAGAACTGGGAGTTTATGACCACACACTGCTGGGGAGAGAAGGCAGCAGGCGACTGGGTCCTAGAGATCTACGACTCGCCCTCTCAACTCCGCAGTCAGAAAGTGCCTGGTAATGACGTCACAAATATAACAGAAAAAGGTTACAAATAGACTGCATACAGATTACTTTTACAAACCATTTTTTTTTTCCACAGGCAAACTGAAAGAGTGGTCGTTGGTGCTATATGGTACCTCTGTGAACCCATACTCGTCCCCGCACATTGAAAAGCCTCGCTTTGTGCTTCCGTCCCCTGATGAAGAAATCACAGAGGAATACAACGGTAGGTGGTGCATCCTTTGCAGCTGCGCAGCCAATTTTTTTGTTTTCCTGAACTTCCAAACTAATAAAATAAAAAAAAGAAGCGATAGAAGCAGCTGAGATACGCAAGCGAACAAAACCTCTGCCATTTCACTCTGTTTCTCCTCAGGGCCCTGTGACTCTGAGTGCAGTGATAACGGCTGTGAGGGCCCTGGACCCTACCAATGCATTAACTGTCTCCATTACTTCCTCAAGTTCAAAAACAACACCAGGTCAGACTGCTTTACTACCTCAATAGTTAATACAGATTGTTATCTTTTCTTTATTTCAAATTTGAATTGATCTTTCTTCTAATATATACAAAGCAGTGCCCTTCAGTTAGGCTTTTACCTGCTACCATTTTAGTAAACTCCTCTACAATTCTAAATTGGGCTAAATTAAGGATATCAATTAAATATAACCTTCCTGTTTTTAAAACAATGAGCTCTCATACAAAAATTGTCTGCATTTCACTTTGTAATTAACTTTCTTTTTTGTCTTTACGACTGGCATCCTTCAAGTTTTCTCACGTTAACCCGTCAAACTTAATGGGTAGAATAACTGGAAAAAATGCAAATAAATTAGAGCTTCTTTGCAGTATATTAAAAAAAATTATTTTAATTTTTTATCTTATTCCGGCTGCCTTGGATGTTTCCCACTTATGAGCAGTTTGTCTCTGTTTGGACATTTAGAATCTCATAAAAAGAGGCAGATGTCTTCTGTTTGAGTTTGTACTCCTAAATACTCTGGGGCAGCCACCACTTACTTTTATTTTTTTATAATAGGAGTATGGCTTTTTATTTTTTGCACAGAAGTTCTATTTTTGCTAAATAAACAATGTCTTTGTGTAACATTCAACAATTTAGAAACACTTTAGCAGCTGATATTGTTTATCTGAGGTCTTATTTTCATCCCTTTAAGCCTTATAGACATCTTCCTTAGAGTTTAAGGCAAAGCAATTGTATTTGTACTGCACCTAATTTACACAAAGCCACTGCATTAGGCTTTTATTTAGGCATGTGAGAGCTTTAGCAACATGAAAATAAAGATGAAAATAAAACTAAAGTTCAATTGAAATGAATGAAAATGGTACATAAAATGAAACGGTATTTTAAAGAGAAGCGGAAAGGATCAGACGGCTTTCAATTCTGATCTTAAAATCTTAAAATGTAAAGGTGGTGCAGCCTGTTTTACACAACTGTGTGTACATTTGTGTGTGCCCTTAGGATCTAATTAGGATCAAAGTCTATGGTAATTGCCTTTGTGTCAGCTTGTCTCCATGCTAATAAAAGGCAGACTGATGCAGGTGCATGAGAATGTGCAACTTATTATTAGCCCACTTTAGAGGTGTGCTGCCCTTTTCTGCAACCACAGGGAGCAATTGATGAATGAAGCCGGGGGGGGGGGGCTGGCAGTCGGCTGTAATGTTCTGTTAATTACAACCTTACATGTGATGGTCTGCACCTACCAGAAGGAGTTTTAAATGTGCCTGTCTTAGATTATTTGTCTTAGGGATTTCTGGGGTTCAAAAAACTCCACAAGACTTAAGATTTTGACAAGGATTATAACTCTTAATTTTTAGTTTCTCATTTTAAGTGGGTAACTTTTTAAAATATTTGATATATTTACGCTTTATAATGTGTTTTAGTTTAGCTCAGTGTGCTTGTAAAGAGAATACCGGTAAAGACCCTACTTTTTACATTTTTAATTTTAGCTTCTTATAGATGTTTTTTGCTAAAATCTGAAATTCAGTTTCCTCCCAAAATGATCAGAGTTCCTGTTCTGTTTCTAACAACAGAATTACTTTGTTGAACCTAATAACACGAGCCTATCAACACAACACATGTTTGAACTTTCACTGAGTGGAAATCCACATAGGAGTTGTAAATTCATTCAGCTTTTGATCAGCTATTCAGAGAAGAAAATGGCAGATGGACCTTTTCAGTAATTAAACATAAATGCATTGGAATTCCCAACTTTCCTTGATGTGGCTTTTCTCATTTGTTATCCACAATAGGTTCCTACAGGTTGTTAAAAATGTGTCGTCAGTCGGATAACGAAAATCGCCCGATTTTTTTAAATACATGAAAAAATTCGAACAACTATCACTGTTTTTCTTTTTCTTTTTCTTAATTAAATGCGATATGCATCCATACTAATAGATGTGTTCAGTCCAGAACCAATATATTGTTGAATAATTGCTGTAATTCCTATCTTGGTTGTTTTAGTCTTTGTTAGACAAATGGACTGAGTATTTTATCTCTAATAGTTTTTTTTTATTGAACAAAATAAACTATATTAGTAGTTGCTATTATATCATCCCACCCTGATCTAGATGTTAAATTCTTTGTGTTTCTTCTGCAGGTGTTACACAGAAAGTCTTAGCAACTCAATGACAATAATATAGTAATGTAAAGCAGTGGTCGCCAACCACCGGGCCGCGGACCGGTACCGGGCCGCGGGACACTTGGCACCGGGCCGCGGAGCGGTACCAGGCCGCGGGAAATTTTGGCACCGGGACGCACAGAAAGAAAAAATAATTTCCATTTTATTGTTTTTTTTCCGACAAAAACGTTTTATTTTGAAAAGTGACCGGATTCTCTCTGTTACATCTGTCACACTTAACGCACGTCAAAGTCGCGACACCAAACATCAGGTGATAAACCCCACTAAAATTAAACCCAAACAACCAAAATGAGCAAAAAACAAACTTCTTTAGAAAGTTTCTGTGACAAGGGTAAAATTATTATCATTATTATTATTATTATTATTATTACTATTACTAAATAGTGCAAACTCGCGCTGCACCCCCCCCCCCCCCCCACCCCCCCTCCGGTCCGCGGTAAATGTGTCTTGCGTTGTACCGGTCCACGGTGACAAAAAGGTTGGGGACCACTGATGTAAAGGATCACTTAAGAACAACAAAAGCACACGGGTGGCAGTGTGGGGGGATTGTTTCCCCTTTATAATTAACACCATTTCCATTCAGAGCAGGAAGTATCACCTTCCTTCTGTATAGTTATGACGCCTCTACTGTGGAACTTTAATAATTCACATTCGCATGTTTGGGCTGACAGAGTGATCAAAGAGACATATTTTGTTGGTTTGTTTGAAAGTTTCTGTCATCTCTTTCCAAATCATTGGATTACATCTAAATAGGAGAGAAAGCAGGTGTTGAAACTCCAGAACAAAAAGGGGTGGCTGAGTAGCTTTCACACATGGACGCGTGCCACATGTTCCTCAGCAGAAGACACAGCAGTGTCAGTATGTGTGTGCTGGTGTGTGTTTTGGAGGTTTAATAACCCTAGAAAGGAAAGTCTTTGTAATCAAGTATTAGAGGGTTTACTTATCTACCACCAGAGGAACTTTTTTACACTTTGATCTTGTTTTTATGACACTTCTAACTAATTCCCCTCGGTCTTTTCTGTCATTCTCACTCCCAGGATGTGCGTCTCTGAATGTCCCAGTGGCTTTTTCCGTGACGACAGGAAGCGTTGCAAGAAGTGCTCCTCCTTATGCGAGACCTGCGTTGGGAGTCGGAGTGATCAGTGCAGCTCATGCAGGCCTGGTTTCCACCTCAACGAGGGCACCAACACATGCGTTGCCAGCTGCGCCGACACCTTCTACCTTGATAACGGTGAGGTTGTCTGCCCAAGTTAACTTAGAAAAGAAAATGCAAATATGTGTTTAAAGCACTCAAGATGTTGAAAGTCTTGTATTTGATTCATCTGCCTTCACCCAGTTTGGTTTTTAAAACACTTTTTATTTCAACTTTAACAGTTTTTTTTCCTGTTACAACTTTTATTTTACTGACTTCAGACTCAGTTGAACTGCATAACGAAAGCCATCCATAAATGGAAAAAAGGGGGAATTTGTGCAAACATCTGTCAGCCACCTGCTCTACAGAAATTAATAAGCAAAACTGCCTTCACTCCCCCTCTTAGAATGATGTCTTTGTATCCTTGATGTAACGTCTAGCCATTTGTTTATTTTTGTGCACTTGCTGACTTGAACAGGACTGAAAGGTCTGGAGTTAGCACACAGCTTTTTTTGTGAATCAACCCTGAAATGAAACAGATCTACAGGATTGTTTCTGGATTATGTGAAAGATAATTGATCTTTTTAAGGTTTCCGCAGATTTATAATAAACACAGTCATACAGGAAACACTGAATGTTTGTACTTAGGACCGACTAAGGTTTTAAATGTATGCCAGTCTGGTTAAAAGCAGATTAGGACTGAGCTGCAGCAGCTATGCATATCTTTTAATTATGTGTATAATATTCCCAGCCAAGTTAGTGTCAGGCCTGGAACAGACTAGCAGCAGAGAAGGACATATGGTCCATTTTGTGTTATAATATTTTTACAGGTCAAGATGAACTGGATTGTTTCCTGTCTTCTTTTTTTGTCAAGCCCTCAGCCATCACATTACTTAATGAATCTTTTTTTTGTTTGTTTTAGTCACAAATTTATAAAACTATAGAATTGCGGATGATTTCTGGCAAATATTACCGGTACTTGCACTTTAAACCATTTTAATCTGTTTTGAGTTCAGTTTTGATGGAAATGTTTTTTAATTCACGTTTGAGTGTACAATGGGATATTGATCAGAATGAATATTTTCGTTGTGTGTGTTTAAGACCGGAAGGGGCAAAGATATTGACCAAAATATTGGCTAAAAATGGGGTATAACACAAAATAAATGGTTTACTCTGTTGCCTTGACAAAAAAAAACAGTTTTTATTCAAATATTGAGAACAAAATAATTTCCTCTTTTTAGAGAAATAAATTTGTGATCCTCAAGGTTTAAAAACACATTTTTTAATTTCAACTCTTCTATCAAAATTTGACAATAGACCAGTAATCGAATGTTAAATTCTGTAACTTTTTCAAGAAAAAAAACAACAGAATTTATTAGCAAAGATCCTCCTATTTTGGTCTTTTTGTTCATCTTTTGCTCAATGGAACTCTTGTTTCCTGCAGCTTTAGAGGTTTCCCACCTATGTACTCCTTATAACACTTTGCTTTATCTTTGCTCTGCTTTTTCCCACCGCTTTTCTGTAAAGGCTAAAGTGCTCATCGGCTCCCCATGAACGAGCAGCTTTCTGTGTTTGTTTCTTCCAGCTTCCAACATTTGTAGAAGATGCCAGGAGAACTGTAAGAAGTGTACAGCTGCCAATATCTGCACAGAGTGTAAACCTGGAACGAGGTAAACAAGCTTAACACGGAGTCGTTCTTCATGCATTCATTCATCATCAGTACGGCAGAAGGAAATAGGACAAAGTCTTTCTTAATCTTTTGTCACAGATGCTGGAATATGATCAGAATGAAGCCATTTTCATCATAACCACACACAGAAAAAAAGAGTTAAAATATATTTACTTTTTTTTTCTTTTTAAACTCACCCTAACTACATTTAGCTGTCATCCTAATTGTAAAGATGCTTCTACCCATGCCATTTGACACATTTTAATAGCCAAACAAATGAAAAGTTAGATTGTGGGATCAATACTATTATATGGCTTAAGTCTCTGATCCTTTTAAGGTTGATTCATTTCAAGTTCTGTCTTTGGTGTACCCTACTTGGAAAAGCCTTGATGTCAGTGCTGCCCTTAGTACATTTTAAGATGCTTTGTTTGGGTTAAAAATAAGTTTCTGAAGAGGTTTTCTGTAGGTTACAGCCTCTGTCACACTGATCCCATGTCCCCAGATTTGATAAAAATTCAGGAAACGTGTGGATGGAATAACCTTCCCACTTCTGTTCATTCTTTTACATCCCTAACTTTATTTAAGAGAGCTCTTTTAAAACATTTATAACCTGGTTTTGTTTCCATGACCATAAATGATTGGGATGTTGGTTTTTTTTCCTTTTTGTTTTTTCTTGGTATATTTTAACATCAATGATATTCTGTGTTTTTATTTGAATGTGTTTTTTAAAATGTATTGGGATGATCAGTAAGAGTGAGAGCTGTTATGTGTGCATGTATATTTAATCTGGATCATTATTTGTATTTTCTTTTGTCTGTTATTTTTTTGTTCTTTAACTCTACTTCATCAGCTTTTCTTTTGTTATTAATCGTACAGAAAGAACTCCTTGAAAGCGAGATGATGCATCTTAAGGGACATATCCTCCTCTTGCTTATCAAATGTTAAAATAAAATAAAATTCACAAAGCTCACACTTCAAACCTTTAATGTCGGTGAAGTTTTCCTAAAGGTTTTGAGCCACAACTGACCTGAGAGTAGAGACGAAGGTCATGCAGCAAACCCTTTTCCAAGGTTTTAAAACATTTGCGTCTTGAAGCCAGACTTATTTAGTGGAACTAGATGCGCTTGAAGACTATAATTTCCTGTGAGTGCATTCGGCATCACATTAAAACACAATAACACATTGTGGGTGTGCGTGCTCATATGTTCAGTTCCCCCCTACTCATTATTTAGTCCAGCATAAATGCTGTGTAAGGAGCCAGAGAGGAAGAGTGGACCAGATCGTTTCTGGGAAACGCTCAGTAACACAGGACAGCTGTTTCTCAGCTCAGTGCAGTGAGCTCACAACCCTGTCCTTGCTGTGACTTCAAAGAACTGACTTCTACCCCCTGACTCTCATCCACACATCTGGCACCTGAAAATGACTCCTCTAGTGTCCAAACAGCACATAGGCTTCAGATTAATGGATTTTTGCTCCATTGCTTGGATCAGAACTGTTGTGTTTTTGCTATTAAGGAAACTGTAGCATGTATTCAAGGTTTTCTGTCTTTTGCTTGTCAGCCTTCAAGCAAACAAGTGTCAGATGACGTGTGACGCAGGTTCTTATTACAACGGCCACAGAAGGACATGCGAGCCCTGCCATCGAGCCTGTGCCACCTGCGCAGGTTGGTCTTCAGAAGAAGTTTATTAGCAAATAGACATAAATCAAGACAATTCTGGATACAATGAGCACTTTGACCAGATGACTTTAACACATTAACAAAGTTTTATGGCGTTTCAGGCACGGGTATAGAGGCATGCACCAAGTGTGCTGATGGCTACTTACTTGAGGACTGGCGGTGTGTGTCGACTTGCAGTTCTGGCTACTACCTGTTTGAGCAGAGCTCAGACAACGGGCAAATGCAGAGGTCCTGCAAGAAGTGAGTCCGTACACCTAAAAACACCTCCGACACATGCACTGCAAAGGCTCTAGGAGCTAAACAAGTAACCCTGCTTTGTAAAACTCACGCTGTCTTCTTCTCATAGGTTGTGTCCGAATTCCCATCCAAACCCCTAACAACTAAAAAACGATATAGTGCGGGACTATATAGTGCCCTGGATTTTAAAAGCAATTCGGACACCACACTGACTACTTTTTTTTTTTTTTTAAACGGCAAATATGACATCATCGATTTCATGACGTTAAAATCTCATTGATATGAGCGTTTTGTGACGATCATTTATGAAACCACTTTGTTCTGAAGATGAAGACGTTGATATTTTAATAAAAAATTTTCTTTGCAAAAATTGTTCAGACTCAATCAATGCATTGTGGTCTCTATTCGTCAATCTAGTGAGCATCGATGCACACCGGTTTTTTGCAGAAACTTCTGGGAAATCTCTAGGGCACTGGATTTTGGAATTGTAGATTCGGACAACACTACAAAAGGACGAACGCACTTTATAGTGCACTATGTAGTGTGTAGTGAAGGAATTCTGACACAACCACAGTCTTTTTCTTAAGGTGTCTTTGGTGCAAAAATGTTTCTATTTCTTCCCCCCATTTTTTTTTTTTTTTTTTAGAAAGAATTAGCTTTTCTGTTGTCAGTAATAAGATGTCAGCTAAATATGCTGTCACGTTTGAAATGATCACATTTTGCAAAAGACTGAAGTTAACACTTCAGCACAAGTCTGACCTGCTTAATATGTATTGACAGTTAGGCTACATTGGTAAGATTAACCATCCTGACTGAATAAATGTTTCCCCATGTTGGACATTTTAAAGACAAAGCATTCTTGAATAGTCTTGTATTGAAAATAGGAGCATTGTGCACATTGAAAGATGGTCACCATGAGTATAAAAGAAAAAAAAATCTTACTGAAGAAGTTTATGTAAATGACGTCAACTTTGAGGCACAGATGTGGTTCAGTGTCCTTGTGAAGGTTGAAATTTTCCCAGACAGTTCAGCTGCGTCATTCTGCTCTAATGTTAACCTGAGTAAGGAAAACGAGAGGAAGAGAACTCATAACAGTGATAACATGTTTGGAGACCTGATGACTAGTTTGTCTTTTTCACAGTGAAACTCCTCAGACATCTGGTCTGCCTCTCTTATCTGTGTTTCATTCCTCTCGTGTACCTCACTCTTCTACCTTGAATTATTTATAAGCCCTATTTGACCCTTATTTAGGCTTAAGCCTAACTGTGAATGTTTCTTCTGGTTCTTTTGTAGTACCCGCCCAAAAAAGCCCAACAATCCTATATCCCCACTGTTTTATTGTTGCAATGAAGTACACATAATTTAGTTAGTAATGATGCATTCAGTGACCCAGGAGGATTTTGGGAGGGAAACCTTGAATAAAGCTGATTAAAAGTTAGTTTTTGGGAGAAAATAGTTTGGCTTATGTTTTTTGTAAGCCAGCTGTTTTGATTGGGATTTGACATGTTGCTGAAAAACTCTTGCAAAAATAAGCTCCAAAGTACTGCAGGTTGAGCTCAAAATGGAAAATGTTTCTGTTTAGCAAAGCTTACATTTTAAACTGCACAAGAAAAATTAGGTATGTGCAAATAAAAGATAAATATTGCTTTAAATCAAAGCTTAGACATAAAGTCTCCACAGTATCAAAAAAAATACAAAGATCTATCTTCCAGGACTGGATGGGTTTATAGTGTTTGAATTTATGTTGTTTTGGAGACACTTGTCATTGAATGCATCTATGATTCATCTGTGACCTTCATGTCACCTTGCACAGGTGCGACACTAGCTGTTATGAGTGCTTGGGGCCTGGTGAGCGAAACTGCAGTAACTGCGTCAGTGGTTACAATCTGGAGGCGGGAGCCTGTGTGGTCAGCACCATCTGCAAAGATGGTGAGTTGTCAGATTTCTTATTTATTATATGCTTTTAATTTTTTTGTGTACACATTTTGTCCTTTCCTTTTAGTGAGACGGCATGTTTATACACACAGGGTTGATCTGCTCTAAGTTTGACTTTAAAAAGTAAAGTTAGTTACAGTTCAGTGGCTAATTAATTCTGGCCTTTTAGAAGCTCTAAATCTGTAGAATAACATTACAAATTGCAAATAATAAACATCTGTTACTAAATAACCCAAATGTCAAAAATAAATGCACAACTAATATTTATTATCTTTTATAATTTATTATTTTGGTTTACTCTTCTTACTAACAGCTTAAATGAAAGCGCTTGCCCTGCAGCTTCAAAACTGTCCTTGCTTTTAGTTTGAGTTTTTCTAATTTCACTGTCAGCTTTATTCACATTCTGCGTGTTCCACGGTAAATTCCTTTGGGAAAACACACTTGCACATTCTTGTCCTTGTATTTTAACATAAAGCCACTCCTTCCCTTAATTGTTTGTTCTTTATTTCTCTAGTGTCTGAGCACTTTGCACTGGCTGAGATGATAACATCTCCTTGATGTCTTTTTACCTTTTTTCCCCTTATCAATCTTCTGATTCCCTCTGCCTTACATTGGCTTACTCACTCTGCTGCTTGGGCTTTTTTTGTGCATGTCATTTCAAATCATTTAGTTTGAATCAGTGACAGATTAGTAAACTTTAACTTCAAGCGCTTTTTTATTTTATTTTTTACTTTAGATGAAGATTTGCATGAGAAATGTCTGCATGACTCTTTTTGGGGTTAAAATGACGGCTTTAATCCATCCTCAGTCTGTTTCCTGCTTGTTATGGATTGATTGGTGTCAGTTAATTGTTAAAAAATCCTTAACGGAGCTGGCACATAGACTTTTTGGACTTCATTATTCTTTTTTTTTTCATATATATATATATATTTAAAATGATGCCATGTTGTGAACATCAAAAAATCTTCAGTTCACTAATTGTGTGACTTTTTTTTCCCCCTTTTCTTTCTGTCTGTTTCTCCCGTATCCATTTTCCTTTTTCTCCTGACATGGATCCAATCACTCCTCCGGACTATTTTCCACCTCCGTGAACGTCACCTGTGTTTGGATGAACAAAACTCTTCCTTCCACCTGAACCCTCTCCTGACCAATCACGTGGCTCTTCTTGTTATTTACCTGTTTCAATTGGCTCGTGTGTGTTCATGTGTGGGACCCCCCCCCCCTCCCCCCCTAAACGTGTATCTCTTCTTCCTGCTCTGTGGAAAGCAAATGAAGAATCTTGGGCAGAAGGCAGCTTCTGCGTCCTTGTTAAAAAGAACAATCTTTGCCAGAGGAGAGTGCTGCAGCAGCTGTGCTGCAGAACATGCTCGCAAAAGGGTTGACAGGACGCTGACACCGGGCGAAAAGGGAGTCCCAAGGTGGGGTGTGGGGGACACAGGGGGCACCCCTCCTTCTCGAAAACCCTGCCCACGCATTCACAGTCACATAATTTATAAGAGAATCTGTGCCTCTTTACAAGGACTGCATCGGAGGTGCGATGACAGGACTACAACAAACCTACCTTTTTTCTGTACCGGGACACATGTGGTCAGGATGCAAAAACGACTGGGACTTGCTTCAAGAAGAAATGAGCAAATGAAAACAAAACAAACAAAAGAATAAAAGTGTTGGTATTCTGTGACCAAAGCATCGATGCCAAAATAATTGAGCGTTCTTTTTTTCTTGCCAGTGTACGAGGCACAGCTAAAAACAGCATAAAAAAAACATGAGCCACTCAGCCTGTGAATTCTGTGCAAATTATTATTTTTTTTGTTTGTTTTGGCTCCTCTTCCTCCTTTCTTTCCAGTGTTAACAATAAAAAAAAAAAAGGAAAGTGAACCTGCAGTAGGAAAGGCCATGATTTTCTGCCTGTAAATATACGTCAAAAGAAAAAGAAAAAAAATGCACACTTAGTAATGTGAATATAATGCATGTCTGGGCTGTTGAGGGGGAGACAATAAATCCACACTTTCTGTATGCCACACATACAAATGACAAATGTTTTCACACACACACACACACACACACACGCCTATAAACATGATGGCAGAAACATAAACGGTGTTATCATACGGCAAGACTGTAAAGAAACATCTGATTTTATTTACTAAAACAAGAGAAACCTGCCCCTTGAATAGTGTGTGTGTTTGTCTTTATTGGTGTTTCTAGGAGAATGCCATTAATTCTTGATGTAAGCCCAGACAGCATCGATTATTTCAAACACTATGACAAACCCAGTTGAAAGTCATTCTTTCCAGAGCTTTCTGCAAGGAAGGAAACTGCAGTAAATTATGATGAGTTTGCGGTACTAGGGATGTACCGATGCCAACTTTTCACACTGAAGACAGAAACCTTTCACCTGAAATTCTGTACTGTTGCCATCTATCTGAGGGGTTTCACGATTTGAAGTTTCTAGGGTTTTTTTTATTTTTATTTTGTGGAAGAAGAAAACAACTGGATTTTCCACATGCCATTGTAACGCCACTGAAGGGAAACTTCAATGATATTTTAGCTGTATCGGTGCATCCCTACATGTTACTGTCCTGAAATAAAAATAGTTTTAGAAGTTTTGTGCTCTCCTCATTCCATTATGACAATGCATGTCCGCCGAGGGACCTTTAAACTCTTAAAGAAGACAGAGGATCAACAAGAACGCACCAAAAGTATTCAGTTTACTTTAAGAAGTGCAATTATTACCTAGTTTTCTAATTTTAAGTCTTGATGTGCAACACAGTGACCTAACGGGTAACATTTATGAGAGAATGACTTTTTTATGAATGTGTAATAAATTAGCAGATATTACTGAAATAATCTAGAAAAAAAGGTTATAAATTAATCTGACAATACATATTTTTGTTGTAAATTCAGTTTTTCTTAATGCAAGTCAAAATGTGCCATATTTAGGATGTATCTACCAAAAGAGTTAGACAATCTCAGTGAAACGTCACCTGTTAATTCACTGTGTAAGTAAAATTGACTTAAAATTAAACAGAAATTTAGTGTTCGCAGTGTTATTCTTTGCAGATAAAGGTCACTGACAGGCAGGCAGGGAAGGTTCAGACAAAAACAACTATAACAGGAAAATGTTGCATCAAATCCAGCCCATACAACCATATTTTCCACTCATTATTGATGAAGTATTAGTTGAAGCTGAAGGTGAACTGACAGCCCGGCTGCAGGAGCAGGTATAGAATCAGAAATACTGAGCCAAAAAGCAGCTTTGTGGGATATAAGGCCAGGATACTTCAGATGACTGCTGTATGTCTTTTTCAACTATATCTAGAGAAGCTTATTTAAAAAAAAAAAAAAAAAAAACAGGAAAGAAGAGTTACAAAAAAGTAGACAAAAAATACATCTGTGTAAGATTTTCACAGCCAGCGTTTTGGGTGTTTACAGTATTAAATAAATGGTTGTACTGTCAGATGTTAATGGGATTTGATTATTTGTAATAAAGAAAAGAAAATTCTCCCTTTTCGGTATCAAAACCTTAATTGTGGTCATTATTTAAGATGACTAGTGTGGTAGTAGAGAAATACACACAGCCCTTTGCATAAAAAGCTGTTTTTATTGTGTACTTGTGAGACTTCTGTGACAACACATTAATGTTACTCAAAGTCCTAGTTTTTACATATATTTTTTTTTTACTTAAACGTTCTTATTAAAATGTTTAATCTGTTTTTGTCTCCTCAGCTCTCATTAATCACATTTGCATTGTCTTGATGAGAATTATTTCCCCCATTTGCATTTGTTGCGTGGTAAAATTCTCATCTCCACATATGTTAGGGCCTCCTCTATTGAGTTAGCGTTTACAAATTCAGGCGTTTTCCAACACTTGATTGCGCTGATTAGATAAAAGTTTCACAGGCCCCGGGCAGAGCACTAAAAGAGAGATACAGTATGCGTGCTCAATGTCAAGTAGGCAGTGGATAAAACCAGATCAGCAGTGCTAGTTGTTGTTGCCTCATTATAGATGCAAGCTTCACTTTCTAAACTAGTTTGCATTCATGAGAGGGATTGGATGAGAGTGAATGTCGGAGTTCTTCTCCATAGAAACTTTCAGTGTATCGGCATGTCGTTTTCCTGCAGCAGTTGATGCAGTGGGGTGAATTTCTGCTGTTCAGATGTCAGGTAACAGTAAAATCAAATCAGGTCAACTTCATGGAGGGATGTGGTACTTGATGGTTGGTTTTATTTGTTAATCCAAGACATTTTTGTGATAAATCCTCTTAAAAATAAACTGTTTTTGATATTGTTTTCTTTAAAGTAATACTGGGTTAACATTTACACAATTGTAGGCACTTTAGAAACTCTTGTTATATATAAATATTTTTATAGGCCTTTAATTGGAGGCTTTTGCCAAAAACATTAGAACTGCCTATAAGTGATCTAGAGAGGTAAACACAGACCAGAGTACATCACTGAAACGTGTAATTTGTTGTGTTCTGCAAGGGAATTTCTCATCAGAAAACTGTCTCTCAACAAAATAATCAGTTTCAAATGCCTCTGACAGTAGATTAAATGTAAAGGTTTTAAAAATTCAGATTACATTTTAGAGAGCATGCAAGACTGCAAAAACAACTCTTTAGTAGTTCTCAGTGAAATGTTTTTAGCAAGTTTATTTTGTTATTAATGATTTTACTCACTCAAAAATGTTGAAACAAATGTGGGAAACTCTTCCGAGGTCAAGTTGTTTTCTGCCAACGAGGAATCTGTAACCTTTTAATAACAAATGCTGTAAATATTTTACAATCCACATGTTGTAAATATCTGATACATATTTGATACATTTATATGCCTTAAAAAAGCATTGTGGGCAAGTTTTTCCTTACCATCTAGGGATTTCTTGTTTTCCGTCGAGTTACTTTTTTTTTTTTGTACCAACATCCAAGTGTCAGAGGGAAAAGGCTTTTACAAACTGTGCTTTGGGTCTCTGTGATAACGGGCCGCTCTGCTCAGGCGAGTCCACAACAGAGAAAAGGTTTCTTTTTTTTCTCTCTCCGAGTGACGCTCTGTCTTTGGACTCCTCTCTGCTCCCTTCACATCTGGCATTCAGGAGTCCACAGTGTCTGTTTCTGCCTAGCGGAGTTATGTGATGCTGCCTCCCCTGAGTATTTATCCCTACACTTGTTTGTTAAAATAAGTGAAGGGGAAAGGAGTAGAAAAAGACAGAGCGGCTGTGTTTGTGTGTGTGTGTGTGAGGAGGAGCAACGCTGTTTATTTGGGGGCTGTTTGAATGGTTTCAACAGAGCTCTGCTGAATGGGAATCACCAGCCTGTTGTGTTTGCACACAAAGGCGCTCTTTAGTTGCTTCAAAAGAACAACTGAGCTTTTCATTGAAAGCCTGATTGCACCGACAACCTCACTGCTGCCTACAGGATGCACACAAACACTTAGCTCCATCCTTCAAGCAGGAGCTTGTCATTGTTTCCAACAGCATAATCATTATTACACATCACAGACCATCAGGTGTGAGGATGCAGATTTTAGAGGCTTTTCTAATGATTTCCTAACAAGATTGGAGAGAATCGCTCAGGCAGAAACAACAATTTCAATTTGAATTTATGCAGTGCGTTAAGTGTTTTTTAACTGCTCCATAGTGTGGAATGAATCTTTATACCGTGTCTACCTGGTTTTGATGTTTTTGATAATAGTGACCTAACAATGATTCTGCCAGGTGTTGTGGTTACTGGCAACCAGAACTGAGTTTCCAGCCTGCATTTCTGAAGCCTACGCACATTCTCGCAGTGGATGATGTGGCGGCGCGTTAGAGGAAAGATGGAAGATGAACCTGATGCATTTCTGCTCTAATTAGTTTCTCCTCCAGAGACCAGCTGTTGCAGCAATCACAGCCACACATACTGGCCATTAGAGGTATTTGGATCCCAGAGGCGCCTCTAAAGGTTTTAATCTGGAGGATTAGAATATCCTCTCTTGTTTAAAGTCTAAAAACCCTGGCTCTCGCAATGCTTTAGGGGTAACCAGGTAAAGTTTGGCCTAACTGCTGTTCTGTGGAAGTATACTAGAAAAATGTGAAGCAAGCAGAAAATGATTGTATCAAAAATTATTGTAGCTGTAAAGTTTGAAATACTAAATATTAGGATATGCTTTTTGTTGTTCTGATTTTCATCCATCCACTTTGTCATTTTACTTTTTAAAATAAATTTTTTTTTTAATTCCTACGAGCGAGGCAGCACACACCCAAGATACAGTCTTTATTTACAACAAAGATCAACACTCAAAAATTAGTTTGCAGTCTATCATTTAAGCCAGGAATGCACCAAGAGAATTTAGACTCTAGCAACAGGAACCTTTTGTCCTGACACATGACCACATGTTCTTGGATGTTTTTCCATTTTTGTGGTTAAATCTTTCAAGATGAAAACGTTCAGATTTGATATGTGGGTCTCCTTTTCCAAATCTTTACGGGGGTGGGGGTTCTTTTTGGTCTCCCTCTGCTTTTGCTGCTTCTCATTGGGCAAAAAAAAAAAAGAAAAAAACAGTTGACTCAGTCTACTACTACTAGCTAGTCTACTAATAGCTAATAGGATAACTAACAGATTCATTTCTAAATGTAGTCTTTCAAAAAGTACAAAAAGCAGGCATTAGTTAGGACGATGAAAAAAATCCAGACTGAAACAGTACATGCAGAATGGTGAGAATAGTAGATGCAGAATGTGTGACATAATGCTGTGGTTTCTGTGCAGGGCAGTATTTAAGTAAGCATGGGGAATGCCATTTGTGTGACATTACCTGTGAGCGGTGCACGGGTCCAGAGAGGGAGGACTGCACCAGCTGCCCCAAAACAAGGTGACCACTCTTCACATGAAAACTCAAACTTTACAACTTTTTTAACCCTTTATCATTTCAACCAAGACAAGAAAAAAAACAAAAAACGTTTTAATTGTCTTGGGTGAGTGATGCATCTAATCAATGTTTTTTAAAAATGTTTTCAAAATTCGCTCAAACGTTTGGTTAAGCAGGCAGTTAAAGGGTTAAAGATACTACACTTCGGCCTTCTCTAAATGGTGCTTGAAATACCTTTTTATAGATTGAAGAAACTTTAAAAATAATCTACTGTTGTTGTAGTACTTATATGGGCTCCTTTACAGAAGGGGCCTGAAAATCCTTTGTTAATGCATGCTAATGACAGGTCACTGGGAGACACACTGAGCATCAGAGCAGGAGGTGCAGACTGCAACATCTTGCTGGAGTAAAGGTCAAGTCAAAATAATGAGGGTAAATAACACTAAATTGGGGAGATGAATCAATACAAGAAAAGCAGTGAAGCAGTCATGGACAGACCATAAAAGAGAAAAAAAACGTGTGTGCTCAGAACTATAGGTTTTGATGACAGCTGACATTTCCTCTGCACTGCTCTGATTCTCTCCAAGATATGAACCACGCAGCCAGGAAAGCACAGGAGACTTTGGGACGACTTTAAGAAAACTTTGCAAAGATTTTTGCAATACAGTCAACCAGATTTGTGCAAAATTTCAAAGATAACTTTAGCACTGATCTGAAATTTGTTTGTGTATATTAGTTAAATTTTATTAGTTTTATATGTAAAATTAAAAGTGTAATAAGACATTAGAGACTTATTTAAGGTTGAGCAATCAGTTATTTGAAACATGTACTAAGATGAAGCGGATTTGGTCTAATTGTGAATCACACCACATGTAGGTTATATGAGGAGGGAAAATGTGTTATCCGCTGCCAGTTGGGCCGTTACCCCAAAGAGGGCTTATGCAGCCTCTGCCATCACACCTGCCAGGCGTGCACTGATGATGGACCAGACACGTGCACCAGCTGTGACACAGGTATACCACTCCTCTTTGGATTCATCCTTTAATGAAATGTATTGTATTTCTATTTGAGTAAAATTAAGTAAAAGGAAGATTGCTGAGGGTGACACAAAGATTTACATGTTTACATTTAAAAATGTATTGACCCGATGAGACTGGATTTGTCAAATCTTGCTTTTGAGGTTTTTAAAAAGTTTAATTTTTTTTTTTAATGTTTTGTCCTTAAATTAGAAATATTTTCTTCTTGATGTTTTTTATTTCTCTTAAATTCCTTACATTTGTGCCTGTTTAAGTGTTTTATTTGAAAGAAAAAGAAATGAAAACCTAATTTTATAGGGTTATTAGACTATATAAAGGTCATCTAAAGTCAATAAGAGTCATTTTTCAATTTTTAATAAAAACTCTGACATCATTAAGGGATCACAGCTGAAGAAACATCTGATAGTGTTAGGAAAAACTACATTTATCAAACTGTTGCAGACAGTATTGTGGCTCTCAGGATGAGTTTATTTACACAAGGGAGATACTGTTACACACCTATCTGCACACATGCATGGAGGTCCCAGACAGCCAAGAGAAAATTAACACCAGATTTTTCTTTCACAGACACTTTTTTCATTCACACACACTTTCAAAATTACTTGGAACGCTTATTGTAGCGTAATTCCAAATGTGGTGGAATTTAATTGCAGGTTTGTCTGAGACTTAATGAGACTTAACAACTTTCTATCTGTCTCCTATTGAGCTGTTACTTTCTCATAACAAGCCAGACTCTTACACACCCACGAATGTGCATGCACACACTATACATAATCAGCAGAAAATACATATTGAGTCACCCAGACATGTTTAGGTGTCTTTATCATAGGTGACTGTTCTATCTATATAAGCACTTTGCTAAGTGACTGCATCAGTTGGTCCTGCAGTACATCATCCAGACAGCCGCTTCAAAACCTGCCACATCAACTTGTCGTGTCCCTCCCTGTCTACATACCTGTGCTGAGTATCAAAACACCCTTTAGTTTATTTGAAAGCCCTCATGTGTCTTTTCCTGGCTCCACCTAGACAGGTTTGGTGTTACCAGGTACCTATTTCAGAATCAGTGTCGGGAAGTGTGTCCCGAAGGCTTCTATCAGTCTGCAAGGATGCGCTGTGACCCCTGCCCTGCAGACTGCATCGTCTGCGCAGCAGCAGATCACTGCTTACAGTGCAGTCCAGGACACATGCTCAGACATGACCACTGTGTCCCGCTGGAGTGCAGCACAGGTGAGAGATGATGCTTGACAACTATCATCCACTACACAAACATTTACAGACAGTCGTGAAAAAGAATATTGCTTTTGTTGATTCCACAGAAACAATATGATTTCAACATAAAAAGTGTAAACAATTGTAAGATTTTGTTCATCTGACAAATGCTGTGGAAATGCTCAATATGGAAAAACATGTCAGACACAAAGAGTTTCTGAAGGCTAACTGTAGCTTAAAAAAAACCATATTTAAAAAAAAAAAAAAGATTACAATAAATTCAAAAATGCTACGGAACTCCAAATGTGTTTTTCCCCTTAGAATAGGTTTTACAAAGAAACTGGCAAAAAAACCCCCACTAAAAGTGAATATTGATTCAAAAAAAAGAAAAAGTAAATGCACTGGTGAAGTAAATCCTGCTTCTATTATTCATGTATAGCTCCTTTTCTGCCTATGCCGAGATAAATTGTGTGTTACTAAAAAATGAACCAAAGCTACTGACCCTTTCTGCTCAGCACTACTCTCTGCCTTCCACAAAAATTACATTATAATTTTGGATTTTTGTTTAAAAAAAAATGAATAATTTGTCCCCTGTTGTATTTTCTCAACTTACAGAATTACCATGTCAAACGTTTGCCGCATGACAACACACCTAATTTTTTTAATGCTTTTAAAATAATAAGCAGACTTGAATGGCCTTTTCTGAGTCTTATTGTGACAGTCACTTATCAATGTGGTCCAAAGAAAACAAAAAACAGGGAAAAAACTTATAAAAAACTTTTGACTTAAAGACAAAACTTGTTTGGACTAAGCAGAACTTTAAAATCTGGACGTGATAAAAAAAAAAGAAAAACGTTTAATTTGAAAAAAAGTTGTTTTTTTGCCCCTGTGTCTTGATAAAACACATGTTGGCTAGTACGTTTCATAATTGTATGCACAGCTTCACATTTGGAAAGCTTTTTATTCATTTATTTAACAAATGAGCCGTTTATTTAAACTTAAAAATGTACTTATAATGCATGAAGCATCAGACTTTTTCTTTTTTTTTTCTTTTAGTAGAACTGAATGTTTTGACTGTTGTGTTGTACAGGATAATTTAATATACATCCATGTGTAAAGATATAAATAGAATGAGAATAGAATGATCTGCAGAGAGCATGTTTGGATTGAAAATGTTGAGAACGATGAGTGAAACAGTATTTTATTATAGTGTCAGGCATGCGTGTGTTAACATGCCCTGCAGACAGCTGGAAACCTGCGATGCAGATATTTGTTATTCATTTGTGCTTCTCTCTTCTCCTCACATCTATCTAAGTTATAATTAATCACACTGTGCCTAATTATGACGGTAGGATGGAGTTATGGACATCGGCAGTCACCTTTAGATGTTTAAATAGGATTTATTTTGTTTACATGCAATGATGTGGACTTTTTCTTTTCACCTTTAGTAAAATAGACTGACTTTTTTTTTTTTACTTTTTAACTTCTACATTTTATTTTAATTACCAAAATCTTGTTGTTCATCAGGAGAAGCTTCAGATGTGGAGAGTGATTCGTGTTTTCCCTGCGATGATGGCTGTGAGAAATGCACACTCAGTAAGTGGAGTCCATTTTTTTGTGCCAATCTCTCATAAACTAATCTTAAAGACAGAGACAGCTGCATATCCTTCACTAAATCTCAAATTCTTTTACGCCACAAATGAGCAAAAAGGAAAAAAAAAGAAAAAAACTGATATTTTTTCTAAAATTCAAATGAGCCTTTTTCTTTCTGAGTGGAATTTTTGACACCACAAAAGGTGATGTGATTCCAGGTATGAGCTGGAGAAGAATGACATGTTATAACATACTGACCTCACACAGATTGTGTACACAGACTTGCATTTGGACTTGGAGGTTCACAATCTGGGTAGAAGTGCAACGTCACCAAATTTTAAAATCTTTGTATTTGCTCCCAGTTCGATTGATTTTAGCCCACAGAGTATCAGATGTGCTCTTTGTGTTGAAGTGGAATTGAATGAGATCTTATCCCCCAGCCTGACAGCCTGTGATAAAAATGCTGCAGCCTCTTCTGGGTCCTTTTGTCTCTTTCAAAATTAATTCAGCCCATCTTTTAACCGAGAACAAGTTTTATGCCTCTTAATCTTCCGAGCAAACCAGCATTTTTAATCAGTGGCTAGAGATTTGGAAATGACTGGATTAGTTCATGTTTAATGTGGCCTTGAAATATGGTTTCAAGTTAAATCCTCACTGCTGGTAAATTTGCTTGATGAAAGAAAACTGCTTGTTTCCAATTTATACACTTTTAGTGATGTAGTTTTGTGTGTTTGTGGAGGTTGATGTTGTGGGACTGTGGAACAGAGACAGATGAGTGTTTTTGACCCCTAAAGGGAGGTAATCCAGCTGCTCTTTGAAGGTCACATGTCAGAATCTCAAAAGCTGATCAAAGTGATCCCCTTTGTTCAGTGAGGAATCATCTGCATCCTGATTAGAGGGCTCGATCCCGGGATGACGAAACCCTTGTCTGTTAGGCACCAGTAGTCTTTGGCTCTTTCAGGTTCCCACCTGGGTGATCGTCTGCAGGAGATTATGCATTATGATTATGCCGTTTTCGTTTCATTTTCATGGTTTCTGCAGAGTGGCAGTGGTTCATAAGAAATTTGTGGGCGGGACGTGACGGATGCCTGCGTTGATTTCCCATCATCCCTTTGTTTCAACTCTCTCCTACAAACTTACAGCCCTTAACAACCCCAACCTAGCATTACCTGTAAAAATGGTGAGTAATTTTGGAGCTATCCAGCCGTATGGATTTGAGCGAGATGCCAGCCAGGGATCTGTTTTTTCTTCAAGTGGATGCATCAGAATGGAGCTGAGCAGAGAGCTTGTGGCACGCCGACTGTTGCACCTAATCACAGCTACAAGCTTTTTTAAGCCGCATTTCTTTGAGTAAAGAAATACTCAGAAATGCAATTTTGAGCTATGTGCCCTCCATTATGAAAAAAATGTCACAAGGACATGTTAAAAACAGCAAAAATGCTATTTTTAATTGGAGTGGGTCTTTAAGGTGTTTTGGTTGGGGGAGCACATTTTTAAACCAGTTCAGATTTGAATGAGACTGAATCACCTTAAAGAGGGATCCTGTGTCCAGTGAGTGCTGGAATGGTGTCTAACTTGTGGTCACATGTTCACCATAAGTGCATAAGTATCTGCACATTCCACAAGTGAACATTTCAGGATGTGTACGCCAGCTGAAACCCCCCCCCCCTCCAGACTGCACGGTTAATATTTATGCGGGCGCGATTCTGTCTCTCACACAGACACAGCCTGCAGGCATGATTTCCAGCGCCTGGCTCTCTTCTTTTATACCTTTGTCCCAACCCACCCTTCCTTTCTCCCACCCTTTTCTCTGTGGGAGTAATTGCTTTCACAGGTAGTGGCTTGTCGACTGCGCTTAAGTGCAAAGCAGTGCAGTGTTAAGTTGTGGATACTCCAAAAAGACAGCAAGAGGAATGAGAGGTTGATGTTTGGGGTGGGTGGAGAGCTGTTTTCTGGAGGGGGACAAATGTCCCAAGGGAAAGTCTGCACAAGTGTCTTCTAAAGCCACCGTTTACCTTCTCTCCCTCCCGTCTGCCCCCCTCCCCTGTTTCTTTTCCACTTACTTGTGCGCTCTGTCCTTGGGGATGTTTTGACATCTTTGGGCAGTGGCATGACAGCGTGGCTCTTCCTCACTTTCCGGCTCTATGGTTAGGGTTGACAGCAGGAATTAATTAGGCTGAAGGAAAATGAGCTTCTCCCTTTGGTGCGTCTCCAAAAGAAACTCTCAATAAATTTCTTGTTAGCATTCGCTCTGATGGTATTTTTGGGAGGTCTTTTTAACAAACACTTTAAACAAATTCATTTAATAAGAAATCCACTTGCAGTGCACATCTAGATTTTAACCTAAAGCTGTTTACAGATGCAGACATTTTTATTAGATGTATGGTTTCCAAGTTAAATATGTCCTTTCCTCTGTAATGATTACACTCAGTTGAGGACTGATATTAGGGTGACACTAGGTTAAGCTGACCAAAAGTGTGTATGAATGGAGTGCCCCCTGCTGGTGAAAACTGAAATCTGAAGTTTATGAGGCTTTTTTTTTTTAAGTGTCTTTCTTTTGGTCACCACAGATGATTCAGGAAATCAGGAACAGAAAACAGTTTGTCTCCAATGTGAAAAAGGCTACTATCAGTAAGTCTCACATTATGTTAAAATAAAGCAGAAAATGTGTTATTATAATGATCAATTATTTTCATGGTTATGTTTCTAGTTTGCATGGATTTTTCTCGCATTTTATTTACTCTTTACACATTTGCCTCCTAACCCAGCTAAAAGTACTAATTCTGACTTTTTCTGTCAGGTTAGGCCCTGATTGTCATCAGTCCTGTCCAGATAGGACCTACAGTGACAATAATAACATGGTGTGCGCTCCATGTCGAGATGAACACTGTGCAGTCTGCGACCAGTCCCAATGCTACTGGTGTGATGAAGCGTTCTATGTCTTTGGTAATAGCTGAACCCCTTAAACCTTTATTCAAGTAATAAAAACTGGAGGAATAAAATGGTTGTGGCTGTTGTTGTTATTTTATATGAAAAAAAAAACATGACTTTGTAATATCAGAAATGATAAAATGTCATTTTCTCTGGGTTTAGATGGGGAGTGTGTGAAACACTGTGAGGAAGGTTACTTTCTGGATGAGGAGGGTCAGGAGTGCGAGCCCTGCCACCGCAGCTGTCATACCTGTGGAGGGCCACAATATGATGACTGCGACTCGTGCAAAGACGGGTTTGTGCTGAAAAACGGGGAATGTCAAGAGGACAAACGCTTTGCTGCCTGTCCTGAAAATCACTTCAAAAACGGTATGACTTTTTCTCCCCCCCACAATCTTTTAATGTTGTTGATTAAATTTTTTTAGCACTTTTCTTTTTTTATACATGAGTTGTAAACTGGGGTCCTTTTATTCCAGATCAGAGGGCAATGTGAACAGTGTCACTCTTCTTGTAAGACTTGCTTTGCTGCAGGGATGCAGGACTGCAGCAGCTGCCACTCAGGTACACTGCACCGCCTGTAAAAGCAGAAAATGTAAAGCCTTATATTTCACAGTTAGAACATATTTTTTCTCTGTTTCCTGTAGGCTATTTTATGACTTCTCGACAGACTTGTTTGTCTCAGTGTCCAAGCGGTACTTTTGCCAACAAGACATCTGGCCAGTGTAAAGACTGTTTGGAGGGGTGTGTGGTTTGTCACAGCAGCCAAGTATGCCATGCAGTGTCGCAGCGGACTTTATCGTCAAGATGGGGCATGTGTGGTCGAATGTCAGAGGTGCTTCTCTTATTGGCTCATAACTTGATTTATTCTCACATAAACAGCAAACAAAGGCGCTTAAACCTCGTTCTGGCTCTTTTTAAGAGGGTTTCCTGAGGGTGATGGATGTCAGCCATGTGCCCCGGCGTGCAGCTCCTGCATAAAGAGTCCCACCCACTGTTTGAGCTGTGAGAAGGACTTGTTATTGCTGGACCACTCTTGCATTTCTCACTGCCCAGAGGGATATTATGCCAACAGCACAGAATGTCACCCGTGCCCAGCTCACTGCAGCGAGTGCAATCAGGATGGTTTGTGTAAAAGTAAGTGCACTTAAAAAAATAATAGGTTCCAAGTTTCTAATGTATTTTATTGCTAAAAAGCAAAGGATAAGGAAATTAAAGGTACATGCAGAGAAGACACTTGAACTAAAAAGTAAAAATAATTCCATTCTCAGAGGTTTGTGAAGTGGTATAAAGAAAATAAAAAATGTCTAATAAGAAAACACCTATGAATCAATCAAACTGTTACTACATTGATAAACATTAATAAAGGACAGCTCTCTTTTTTTCTTAAAAAAAGAAATTAATTACAAAAATTTCACACTGTTTGCTCTCAGCCCTCTGCTGGAAATGTCTTCTCAATACTTTCCTCCTGCAGCCAGACAGGATGTGTCAAGCAAAGGGTTAACCTGGGGTTCATCTTCCTGACGGCATGAAGCTCTTTTAAACTCAGGATCGGTAGTAATTGCTTTACCATCATAATCTGGATCTTCTAAACAGCGTTAAAAGATCAAAACATAACTATTCATCACTACTGTATTTTTCAATGTGACTAGGTGATTAAAAAGTCTAAAATAAGAACTAAAGATACACACAAATAAAAGTCTTTTATAGTGAAAATATGTCTACATCAAAATGAGCTGTGGCACTTAAACAACAAATTTGTAATCTAGCGAGAGATAGCAAGAAATGTATCATTTTCTTGCTATGTCTAATTATTTAATATTTTGGCATTTTGTTTTTTTTGTCTCCTCCAGACTGTGCACATTACTTTTTTCTCCATGAGGGAGAATGCGTGGACGATTGTCCCACAGGGTATTTTTCCACTGAGAACGAGTGTGTGGGTTGCCATGTGGACTGTGCTTCCTGTGATGGACCTGGCTTTGATGACTGTAGCCTGTGTAGGAACCCGAAGGCTGTCCTTTACCACGGGGAATGTCTTCCTAAGTGTCCTGACAGCTCTTACTATGAGAAGACGACAAAAGAATGCAAAGGTATTGTTTTCCTTTCTCATTTAAATCATTTACAGGAATTACTTCTTTTAGATTTTCTAACAGTTTGTTGTCTTTCTACAGATTGTGACAAGTCGTGTCTGACCTGCTCAGGCCACGAACCATCCGACTGCCTCAGCTGCGATGCCAAAAAACACAAAGATGCCAGTGGACACTGCGTGTGGGACAGTCAGTGTTCTCCCGGCTCATACCTGGACCAGAATGGAGAGTGCCAACAATGCCACCCTCTCTGCCAAAATTGCTCTGGCCCCAACAGAGACCACTGTCTCAGCTGCAAGACACCACGCCTCCTACTGAGTGAGTCCAGGTGATAGCAGTGTTGACTGTAAACATTCAAAGACCGCTAAATGACATCTTTACTCTATGACATATCTACCAGACAACACCTGTGTGAAATCTTGTCCTCTGGGTTACTATGCTGAGAAAAACACTGAGCTTTCTTGTGAGCTTTGTCACTTTGGCTGCGAGTCCTGTGTCGGCCGTCACAGTCAACAGTGTGTCACCTGCAAAACTGGGTTTTTCAAGCATGGCGGAAGCTGTGTCGAAACCTGTCCTCAGAGGTAATGCCGCACACATCAGAAGGCCTTCAAAAGATATTCTGTCAACTAACTTTCATTATTTCTTGTCTTCAGTCATTTTAAAAATATGAACTCCATGGCTTGCCAGCAATGTGATCCCTCCTGCAGGCAGTGTTCAGGTCCCGGAAACCAGAATTGCCTGAAGTGCAGAAACGGCTTTGTTTTCCTGAAAAGGGAGGGGCGATGTCTTCAGAGTTGCCCTGAAGGCTATTTTGTTGACAGACAATCCGTCTGCCAAAAGTGTCACCCAACTTGCAAAACCTGCAACCGTAAATTACGTTTTTTGTTTCATTCTTGGGCGTCCTGAGAGGAATCTGTTTGCATAAATGATAGAATATTGTGTGCAACATTAATGAAATGTGCTTGCATCTTTTTAAAATTGCACTTTAAAGTCCAAATGGATGAAACTCATTCATTCCAGATCCATAGGAAATTAAAAAAAGACTTCTAAATGATAAATGCATTTCAGTCTTTTCCCATGCTATTAAATCTTTAGCCAGCAGAGGGTGCTGTATCCCTCTCAGAATAGATTTTTTGTGTGGAGTTGTGTGTAGTGAAAGCTCCTAAACTGGTTGGCATCTTAAGCAAACCAATCACTATTATTCATCTTATGTAAAATCTGAAAGGATTTTAAAAAGGCAAGCTGACATAAGGGTAATGCTGGATGATAACAGTTCTGTTTGTCATTTTAAAAGAGGTCTACTTTCTGTATCCAAGGGGAAGGAGGTGTGGCATGTCTCTCCTGTTATGATGGCTTCACATTTCTCAGTGGTATCTGTGAAAACCCATGTTTCCTCGGCTTTTATCCTGACCCAAAGGTGATTTTTTTCTTTGATTATATTTCACTGTTGCATCATGGAAATAAAATATACTAAAGTTGTTGGCACAGGTACAGCCACTCTTTGAGTTATGCTCTTAAGCCTAAATCAGGCATGTCCAAAGTCTGGCACGTGGGCCAAATGCGGCCTGTGTTCAAATTTCCCCTGGCCTTAGTCTCCTGTCATAAAATCATTAAAGTGCGCCCCCCACTACTTTAAAAAACTGTATGTGCAATTTCTTGATTGTTATTGGCTAAATTGAAAAAGTATCCCATTGGAACAAAATGTCATGAAAAAGCTCATTAGCATTCAATGTTATTATAGAGGTTGAAAAAAAAATGCTGGTCAAATGGTTGGCCCTCACACATTTTCATCTTTGGAAAACCCCTGATTTAAATGAAAAAATGTAGTCTAATAAACTCTCACTCTTTCTTTTTTGGTGGTGGTGTTGTTGCTCCAGGATTCCAAAAGTGATCAAACTAAGTGCAAAGCTTGTGACCCATCCTGTGAGGCGTGTCGAGGGCCCAGCATGTGGGACTGCTCCGTGTGTTCTGCAGCCCACATGATGGCTGAAGATGGCCGATGCCTGAGATGCTGTGGACACGACACCCTTCGCAGCGACGAACCTTTACCCAGAGAATGCTGTGACTGCAAAGCCTCTCAAAGTAAAGATCCAGGCTGAGATTTTAGGGGTTTTATTGCTGTATTTATTAACAGAACTCACAAGTCCAAAATTAATTAGTATTTTTAGAAAAAAGCCACATCAAAGAGAGATAAACAAGACATTTATATTATTAAACTATAATTAGTACATTTAAAGTAATATATTAAATTAAATACAACCTTTGAACTTCATACTTTGTTTGAGGCTCATTTTACAACCTCTAATAAATAATACCTGTATTTTCCTTGGAAAGTTGTAAAAAAAAAAAGCTATATCAGATCATATTTAAAGTCAGGTTATCTGCAGTATTTAAATGGTGAGGGGATACTCCCAGATGACTGCATAACTACAGCTAATGTGGTCAGAGAGACAGGTAGGAGTGTACTTAGTGTGTCTTTAGGAAAGAAAGTTGGTGAGGAGGCTTGGCAGTGGAATGAGGAGGTGCAGGAGTGTATACAGAGTAAGAGGCTTGCTAAGAAGAGGTGGGACACTGAGAAGACTGAGGACAGGAGTACAGGGAGATGCAGCGTAAGGTGAAAGTAGAGGTGTCAAAGGTCAAACAAGGGGCTTTTGATGACCTGTATGCTCAGTTGGGTAGTAAAGAGCTGCAGGTTAGGGTGGTTGAGGATAGGAATGGGGATCAAACAATGACAGGTGTCAGTAGTTTGATGGAAAGATGGAAAGAATACTTTGAAGGGCTGATGAATGAAGAAAATGAGAAGACTTTTGTGGAGCAGGAACTAACAAAGAGGCTGAAGTGAGGGGAGCACTAAAGAGGATGAAGAGTGGCATTGGTTAAGGCGGTTGAACAGGTCAGTCAATAATCCAAGGGCCAGTGGTTCAATGGTCCTCGCTTCCTCCAGTCAACTGTCGTTGTGTCCTTGGGCAAGACACTTCACCCTCCCTGCCTCCAGCGTGGCTCCGCTGGTGTCTGAATGCGCATGAATGTCCCGGTGATGGTCAGAGGGGCTGTAGGCGCATACTGGCAGCCACACCTCTGTCAGTTTGCCTCAGGGCAGCTGTGGCTACATCAGTAGCATACCATCAAAATGAAATGCTGATCAAATGTGAATAAGGAGTGAATGAATAATGGACACATTGTAAGCGCTTTGAGCTTCTGGAAAAAGCTCATATAAATTCAATCCCTTATTAAGAGTGGAAAGGCACTTGGTCCCGATGAAACACCTGTGGAGGTATGGAAGTGTCTAGAAGAGATGGCAGTGAAGTTTTTGGCTAGGTTGTTTAATAGGACCCTAGGTGGTGAGAAGATGCCTAAGGAATGGAGCAGAAGTGTGAGGGTGCCCATTTTTTAAGAATAAGGGACATGCACAGAGAGTTGTGTCAACTGTAGAGGAATAAAGCTGATGGGCCATGCAAGGAAATTATGGGAAAGGGTAGCTGAAGCTAGACTAAGAGCAGAGGTGAACATTTTACTTAGTAACTAAAAACTTTTCATTAAATTACTTTTTTTACAGTAGTCAGGGCCATTGTCCTTTGATTTTATAGACTCTGCTTTCTAGTTTACTACCTTAACAGTAGTTAAGGTAGCACTGTACCACTGTAGGTTCTCACATAAACAGCAAACAAATGTACCACTGTAGGTCTTAACAGCTAACATTGTTTATTACTTAGTTAGACAATAACCCAAATCACAAAGCCAGACAAGCATGTGGTTTTTGAGTTAGCATGCAGAGAAACTACTCCTGTCAGTAGTTTCTTGTCTAACTCATTTGTAAACCAGTTAAATGAGAGGAAATTATGTTGTTTCCATCTGCAATTTATCTGAAAACTTCTTATGTTGAGGTCTCTCACTTCCTTTTAAAAGCGGTAAAATAAAGTAGAAGCCTTCAGTCATAGATTCTGTGCTTAATTTCAAGTCACTGACATGTTAAAGTGGCCTTTCATTTTAGACCTGCATGGACATTAACATGATCTATGAGTCAGGTTTGTACTCATACGTGAACATCTATCCAAGGGAAAAACTCATTTCCCAGGTAAATCAAGGTTGTTCTTATCGGTGTCTAGCTATCAGTCACAGATGGAGTAAGTGTAGTTAATGATTAAAATGGAGTCAAAGTGTGTGTGTTTAAAGTATCTCGCATTTTTGGTTTCATTTTTCCTAAAAGTTTTCTGCTGAACTTAAAGACGTGTTGCAACAACCACTCTTGCTCTCTTCCACCCTTTACAAGGAAAGTTGTGAAATTTTGTACTTTTTTTCCAACTTGTTTTTTATTCCGTTTGAACAACTATAAATGTCTCAACACAACTGGCTGTCTTGTTTACCCTTCAGCAGATGCAAACTCTTCTCAAGTTTGAAGCCCAACAATTCCAAGACCCAGACTGACCCAGTAGTGGATATTGTTAAAAAAATCTATATTTTTCCAAATTCTTTAAAAAGAGTTTTTTTTTTCTTTTTCCAAAAACTGCTTTTTAATCTAGGAACTAAAAAGTACTAATTTATGTACTTCAATGCAAATGTTTACTTGTAAAAGATCCAATGTTCAACATGTTCATGTTTCCAAAGAAAGTTTTTTTCTGTTTAAATGCTAACTTCACTTTATTTATTTATTTTTTTTAAAGTTATTTGAGTTAACCACATAGGAGCTAATCTTTTGAAGCAAGAATAAAATGAAACGAATAAATCAAAAATGTCACTAAAAGAAATGTCATTACTGATTTATTTGAAATGCAATTTCCTTACAGGAAATTTCAGCTGTTAAACAGGTTGGTATCCCAGCCAAACAAAGAGAACGTAGGTGTAAAGTTAATATTTTATCACAAAGACAGGCGTTAGCTCTATATAAAGTCAATTATAGTAAGGGCTTGTCAAATGCTAACATGAAAAGTGTCAGTTTCTCATCTGTCATCTTCTATAAAACAGAAATAGTTAAACTTAAACCAAAAGCAAACATTCCTTGACAGATTAATATTTTTTTTTAATTATTTAGGGAGTCAGTGGATCCACTTTGAAATCAAGGGACAAAAAATGTATGCCCAACTACACCTGGGGCTGGGATCAACCCTTCCCTGGCTCTGGGACGGGGCGGGGCAACCCTCTTGGGGCCCCTGGTCGCACTGGGTGTCACCCGCTGCGGCTGCGGGGTCTGGGGGGGTGTGGGGGGGATTGAGATTTGTATTACACTTGAACCTTACTGTAATGATAAACATCCAGTAAACTTGCTGCTTTAGGCTGCATCATGGTTTTACCCCCCCTCTCCTTTTATCACCCTCCTATCCCCCCCCCCCCCCCCTCTCTAACATCCCTCTCTCTTCTTCCCTCCTTTCCTTTTCCGTCCGGTCCAACACCAAAGATTTTCAAATATGATGGAATTTAATAAAGTTTGGCCTCAACTACAAAAGGGGTTTATTCAGACATTCCTCTGGTTTGTCTGAAGATTCATAACCCCTTTTGTTAAAGTAAAATATGTCCAACACAAGAGGCCTTCAGCTCTCATCTGTTTGCCCAGCTGTTGGACAGGACAAGTTTAAAAAAAAAAAAAAGACAAAAAATTTATAAATTCTTTTTTTTTTACCTTTTTTCTGTAGTTTTAAAACACACAACTGTCTATATTTAATAACACAAGACTGCATTAATTAAAATACTTCAAGGCCTTTTTGTGTGATACTTTTCGGAAAATTTACAGACCAATATCTTTATTTATGGTTGATTCATTTAGTGAGATCCTGATCTCAGGATTTTGCTGACAGCATTTCCTTATTTTAAGTGAACGTGGCAGATTGCTTCATCACATTTACAGCGGGGAAAATAAGTATTGAACATGTCAACATTTCTCTCAAAAAACATAATTCTAATCGCGCTATTAACATGAAATTTTCACCAGATGTCGGTATCAACCCAAGTAATGCACACATAGAAAGAAATCCAAACATTTATGTCCATAAATGAAGTTATGTGTAATAAAGTGAAATAGCACAGGGAATAAGTATTGAACACGTTTACTGAAATTTATTTAATACTTAAAGTGCAAAAACCTTTGTTGGTGATTACAGCCTCAAGACGCCTCCTGTATGGAGAAACCAGTGGAATACATTGCTCAGGTGTGATTTTGGCCCATTCATCCACACAAACTGCCTTCAAATCTTCAAGGTTCCGGGGGTCTCTTCTGTGAACCCGGATCTTCAGTTCTTTCCAAAGATCTTCAATTGGATTCAAGTCTGGTGATTGACTGGGCCATTCTAGCAGCTCTATTTTCATTTTCTTCAACCAGTTGAGTGTTACCTTGGCTGTATGCTTGGGATCGTTGTCTTGCTGAAAGATCCACCCTCTTTTCATCTTCAGCAGCCTGGCAGATGACAGCAGATTCTGATCAAGAATGTCTCAGTACTTTTCTCCAGTCATTATTCCTTCAATGATATGAAGTCTACCAGTGCCACATGCTGAAAAACAGCCCCACACCATGATGCTCCCACCTCCAAACTTGACTGTTGGTATGGTGTTTTGGGGGTGATGTGTGGTGCCATTTTTCCTCCAAACATGTTGTGTCTTATGACATCCGAAGAGTTCAATTTTGGTCTCATCTGACCAGAGTATCTTCTCCCAGAATGTCATGGGTTTATCCAAATGTTGTGTCGCAAACTCCAAACGAGCTTCAACATGCTTCTTCTTCAAAAATGGAGTCTTGCGTGGTGTGCGTGCATGGAGGCCATGGCGGTTGAGTGCATTACTTATTGTTTTCTTTGAAACAACGGTACCTGCTGATTCCAGGTCTTTCTGAAGCTCTCCACGAGTGGTCCTGGGCTGTTGGAGAACCCTTCTGATGATTGTTCTGACTCCTCTGTCTGAAATCTTGCGAGGAGCACCTGGCCTTGGCTGGTTTATGGTAATGCCGTGTTCTTTCCACTTCCGGATGATGGCCCCAATGGTACTCACTGGAACTTTCAGAAGTTTAGAAATGCGCCTGTAACCAATGCCTTCAGTGTGTTTTGCAACAATAAGGTTGCGTAGGTCTTTGGACAGTTCTTTGCTTTTACCCATCATGCAATGCTTCTTGTCTAACACCTTGCTGGTGAGAAACCTTTTTAAAAGGCATCAGGACTATACCAGCTGATATTACTTTGCACTAATAGGGGGCAGGTTAACCTTCTGAATACTGACAAACTCCAGCTGCTTTCTTGGCTTGCCAGACCTTTTTACCCCTCCTTTTCTTCATGTGTTCAATACTTATTCCCTGTGCCATTTCACTTTATTACACATAACTTCATTTATGGACATAAATGTTTGGATTTCTTTCTATGTGTGCATTACTTGGGTTGATGCCGACATCTGGTGAAAATTTCATATCAATAGCTCGATTAGAAATATGTTTTTTGAGAGAAATAACGTGTTCAATACTTATTTTCCCCACTGTGTAAGCTTCTTGGCCTCTGCCTTTTTTTTTTTTTTTTTTTTTTAGAAACTAGCTTTAAATTACATCACAGACTTTCAGGTAGTTCAGTATAATCTTAGAATAAACCATAAAAAAAAAAAAGAGTCCAGTGGTATCCCGATTACAAACAAACCCTAACTTTTTTTTAGGGTAAATTCAGGTAAACTGGTCAATGATCTGTGAATATAAACAATTCATTCATGGCATTGATTTTTACACCCCAATGATGTGTTTTTTTGTTGTTCTTTCCAGTGGAATGTATCCTGGGTGTCAACTTTGTGATGGTGGCCGATGAATTAGAAAGTACAGCCAAACTTTTTGTCACGGTTTGGATTTTTGTTATCCTCTTTTTGGGGGTAGCACTCTTCCTCTTCCTCAGTGCTCGATCCAAGTTAGCCACCAGGCCCAAAACCAAAGCTGGAGGGTATGAGAGAGTAGACACCACCGGAGGGCCGACGCCACAACCCACCACCTATTCACTTAAGGACTACGACGACAAAATCGGTCAACTTCAAGACGGGGACGAAGAAGATGACGATGAGGACATTGTATACATGACAAAAGACGGAACGGTGTACCGGAAGTTTAAGTATGGCTTACTGGACGAGGATGACAATGATCTTGAGTATGATGATGAAAGTTACACACTCACTTAGAACTACGTATCAAAAATAGTTCATCTTTACTGGGTTTTTTTTTTCATAAATTACAGGGATTTTCGGTTTGAAAACAGATGAGTGTTAAAAACCCTCAAATGCCAATCTGAACCTTTTAGATTGCACCCTCTCAGGAATTTTTAACCGTTTGTGAACAAGACTAAATAAAATGTTGTTTTATTATGTACCAACTTACATTATGTAAAAACTAAACCTTAATCTTTTAGATTGTGGAAGTTTTACCTTCTTCAAAAGTAATACACTCCGCTTTATGAGGTTGTAAACACTGTGTGGCTCAGGGGAGACTGCAACTGTAATTAGGTGTAATAGAACAGTCAGTCAGACATTGATATTAAACACAAGTGGTTAGGATTTAAATAAAAGTTAGAAGATGTTAGTTTATATAAGATCAAGAGGACTTTTAATCTCCTCAAGCATACACTCCCCTGTTCCTGTTAATGCACATCAATGCAGCAGGTACAGCATTTTGATTTGACTTGTGAACTTTTTCATAACAGCATGTTAATTGGCGTAAGACTACTTTCTTGTGCTTTCAAAGGTGAAAAAAAAAATTATTTTTGTACAAGCATAATTAACACATGCCTTTTAGACTCTTAAAGAAACATTTGTTGAATAATAAAGGGATGCAAGAAGAATTTTAACTGCAAAGAAGAACATTAGTGGCTTGAACCAAGTAATATTGGAAGTTACTGAGTATTTCTTTGTAAATTGTAAATCATTGTGTTTTTGCTGTAATGTTCAATGCTGATTTCTTAATTTAAAAAAGTAAAATGATTGTTTCAACATTTCTATCAAATCTTTTTCCTCTCTCGTTTGTAGCTTTTCCTTTATTTTTATTTGCTTTTTATTAGTTTAATTAACCAGTTCAATATTTTATGCAACTGATTTGTACTAGTCTAATGCATCTTCCTGGTTCTTTAAAGATCTAAATTTTATGTACAGTAGTTAAATTTGAAAAAGGTGTGGGCAGGGAATACCTGCAGGTTTTGGGAGTGGAATAGGTTGAATAGTCTTCCAGCAGTCATCACTTCAACCCAATTAAACCGTTGTGTGACCAGCTTGGGTTGCTCTACCAGAGTTACCAACAATACCAGACAAGTGGATTAGCTGGTTGAAGAACGGGGAAGGCACGGGACAGTTTAACCAAAAAAGCTATAATCCTTCATTGTACTTTTAAAGATAAAAATGACAGAATGTGCGACAAAAATTTTACTGTTTAAAGCTTGTATTTGCACATTGCAGAAGCCAACAATTGAAAATTCAAAAATGTAGATGAACATTTAGTGGTAAAATATTTAAATATGACCATGAGAAAACACTATTTTTGTCTTGTTTTTTCTTCACAAATAAACATTTTCCTGGCACCTAAAAATAAATTGACAAACAAGAAGTTGATTGAAATTTTATTACATAAAATTGGGTAAACTGATTACTGGGAGGTCTTCAGTCTGTGTAAAGCAAATGCATGAGAATGAAGATCAAACATGCCCCTGCAGTCCTTGGATATAGTCAAGTTTAGAATCTTAAAATCCTAAAATCCATGACAGGTTTGATAAACACCAAATGCTTACTGAGCTTCAGCTTAAATGATAAGCAATAAAAGCCAAGTGCTTCATGTAAGAGAACCATTCAAAATTCCATGAACATTTTTTTTAAAAGGTCACATCTTCTGCTGCATAAACGGTTTACAAAGACAGATGCACTCCCAAAGTTTAAAAACATAATGTAGTATTGGATCAGATTGTTTCGACAGAGGTTCACATATTTGTAACTTAATGGGACTTTAGTGGATCATTTCTGACTGACATACACAGACTTCAAATATATCATTGCTTCTTAATGCGCCTGCATATTCTAGCATATCTTCCAGTTTTCTCCATCATATCAACTGAACATGATAAGACACCAAGGTGCCAAAACACACATTCTGAAGGTTCAATTCAAAGGCTTCTCAACAGGATATAAAAAGCCTGATTGAGTTGGACTTCTATTGAACTGCAGTGTTTGCTGTACCACAACTCAAAGACACAAAGTTTCCTTAAATCCTGACAATGGAAGTCTGCTTCTAACCCCATGCCTGCATGGGGATTTCCTCTTTCCAGCAGGAAAAAAAACAATGTCAGCTTATTTTTTATTCCAAATTTCAGTATAAAATAAATGCAAGGAAAGGGCATGGGCATTTTCCTTTCATAGTTAAAGACCTTGAAACTATTTAGGAGTTGTGGTCTCTTTTCATTTGTGACATCTGAAGAAAAATAGCTGCATCTGAACCTGCTTTACAGCATCTTCAGAGCTTCATCCAACAGGAAACAGAATGAAACCAGTTTCAAAAGGAAATGAAAATGACTTTGATGTGAGCTATGATACAACTTTAGTGCACTAGTACACAAGATTTGTTTTTATGCACAAGGCTTTAAAGCTCCATTTCCAGCTCTGGTCTACTACAGGAGAGTGTTAATGTTGTAATAAATAAGTATTCAAAGGGATATTTGTAATTAAAAAAAAAGGAAATAACCTTTCAGTTTCATAGGAAAAAAAACCCAGAACAAGTTAGACTGTCTAAGACGAGTAAACTCAGCAGCGTTGAGTTTTCGGTCTATCTGGATCCTCTGACTGAACACTTCAAAATTAAACAGCCATTGTTTATTATTTAGATGTTTTGGTTTTTTTTAAAATTGCTTTTATACTTACAATAGGTGCCATGACATTCATAGAAGAGGTCAGGTGTGTTCACACATACAATCAGAGTTAGTGGCTGTCAGGAAGTTTCTTATGAGAAGCTGAACATATTTTGAACATATTCTGCTCTTTTTTGTGGTTGTACAGCCATAACAACAGCTGACAGCCTTCAGAACGAGGCCGTGCTGAAAGCAGCCTTTGTATGGGAACACATGCGATGTGCGGCTCTCACAGCCAGCTTGTCAGTGACCGTTTACTATGGTGTCCGACACGGATGGGGTGGTGGAGGAGACTGCAGACGAAGTGGCAGCGCTGATGAAGAAGTTGTCTTCTTTGAGTTTGCGATGCTCTGGAAGCTCGAGCTTTAATTTGGCCTCTTCAATGTCACCATTGATTGCCACAATTAGAGCCTCTGTTAGGACAGGTAGGAACAGTCAGAGTGGGTCAAGTTTACAGAAATGTTTACCAAAAGTTAGGAGGGATGATTGAAAATATGACTTTGGTTAAAGATGATAAAGACATAGAAGAACATACCAAGTGAGTCATAAGTCCTCTCTGGACGGATGTAGCCAACCATGACGACACTGAGAATCTGCCCATAAAAGTCTTCTTTGAATTTGTGAATCACATGAGTCTCCTGACAGCAAAAGAGGGTTTGAATGAAATCAAAAGGAAAACAGCAACATTTGTACTTTCCTTTTTAATAATTTGTGGCAACACATCCGCTTTTCATGCGATTAGAGAATCAGCTGTCATGAACTACAGTTAAATTGCTTTAAGATGTCTCAATGATGAAGCTTTTTTCTACAGGTCCCATAATAATATTGACTTTGTTTGAATCAAAATCTAACTTTAATGAGCAGTCACACATCAACATTTTTTTTAATTAAATCTGTATCATCTGCAGGATTTTTTTAAAGGAATCTTGGTTGTCCTTAACACACAGTGGATTTTCCATAGCACCAATTTAACTCTAATAAATTGATTTCACCTTAACCGCCAAATCAGAAGCCAAAAAGTTTTGACAAATTTCATTCTCAGCAAGATTCAGCATTTCTTTCTTTGAGCTTTTACTTTGTTAAACATCTGAATGGATGCCATTGAACAAATATAAAAAACTTTTTTTAAAAATACAAGTCATTATCAGTATTTTTGGTTTTAATTTGGTCATTTTTGACTTTTTTTATTTTGGTTTTTAGAGGAGTAGTTTGGGACAAAAGACTATAGCCAAATGTAGAGTTATAAACCCCTTTAAGATTCAAAAGTTACTAGGTGAAATTTGGTAAAATTGGATTTCTTGAGTTGATGGGGGAAAAAAATAGGCATGAGAGCTCATCACCCACCAGCACCAACACTTTTTTCTTTTTTAAACCGTGGCCGGTCCAAGACTGTGAGGAAATTTAGCTCATTTTGTACTTACCATAGATTTCTTGGTATTTTTGTAGTAAGGGTTCCAGCCAATGCTCATCACCATTTTGTAAACATCTCCATTCCCAACACAGGCCCAGCCATAATAAATCCCTGTGCTGATATCTGCTGGAAGGTTGTCCACCACAGAGTCTGGAAAGTTAGCTGTGGATCAAACAAAACTTGGATTAAGAAGAACTGATCTCACTAAGCAGTTAGGATGAAACAATTCATGGATTTAGTTTATTCTTCACAACTGAGTTTGAGACAAATTCAAGATGTATCTTTACATGTGTAAGAGGAACCATCAAGCTCTGACAAACTAAGCTTTTTAAAGGTGAATACAAACATAATGGCACAAGGATATAATTCCTATAGGTTTAAGTGCAAACTAGAGAGTAACTTTATTTTGATAGGGAAGTACACGTTCATTGCAAAATTCCTCTTACATCTTGGCACATTTGTAATTTACATAGTTTATTATATAGTTCCAGGCTAGAAAACTATTTTAGGAAATTCAAAACCATCCAAATTTTCGACAGTCAAACCTAAATCATATTGGAGTGAGTGCAGTCCAGTTTTACTACTCTTAATTTGGTAACTCTTCAATTGCGTAACCACGATTTCCATAAATGTGTCCTCACCTGTCTGTCTTTATTCCAGTAGCAAATGTAAATGAAAAAGTAGCACGTCATAAAATTTCTACTCTAAAAAAAACACACAGTACTTCTATATGTATTATGGCTACGTTATTTTCTGAACGATGCTCTTTTTATTTTTCGTGGAAAACCCGATTTAAACGCACTTGTCTGGACGTATCTGCGTAAAAAAAGGTTAAAAGCTAAAGTAGCTAAACAATCTCATGACAACAGTTTAACTCACCCGTGGGGATGCCAAGTTCTTTACTCCCCCTTCCGAACCCTCGAACGACCTCTCCTCGGCAGAAATACGGCAGACTCTTCATGGTGTCTCCCCGCAAAAAACAGCTGGCTTCGATGGAAGCTACAGAATGACCTCGAACGCCACAATGACGTCGAATTTCTTAAATGACTATATTACAATAAACAGCTACAAAATAAACCACTTTCAAATGACTGTCTGTTTTTGTAGTTGACTGCGTCCTCAGTTTCACCTGCCTGATTGGCTTGTGTAAACAGTTTAAAGAGGAACCAGCGCAAGGATGGTAAAAGTTCACGAGCTACGCTAGCGATGCTAACTACTACTAGCTTAGGAGAAAAATACCGTTGTGAACTATGTAGATCTTGGCGATGCGTTCAAATTGTGAGAAGAAAAAAGCGCTCACGAATTTTAAGTCTTCACTGGAAATTCGAGGCAAAACCTTACGTTTTTTGAAAAGCCGGTAGCGTTACATGTGTGGAACTATGACACTTTCTGCGTCGGCACTGATGTCATCGACCGTGTGACCAACTAGGAAATCTTGTGTTGCCTTCAGGCGTCTGTAGAATATGTAGGACATTTGACAGACGTTTATGTTGAATTTAGAAGAAAATGTACAGAGGCATACGATACAGAAAGTTTAAGCATAATCTTTTGAAATTAACTTCAAAAAAATATGCTACTTTATGACATATATAATATTTATTTATGGTAACTTTGCCAAGCTTCAACTTTACACCAAAAAGTAATGCAACCACAAACAAAGCAATTACCATAATTTAACAATATAAAACAGTCAAGTCTTTTTGAGTGTGTTTAAAAATAATCTATAAGGGAGTAAAGGAATTGTCTTAATATGTTATTAAAATGTGATTGAGAAGAAATGGTTTAGTGTGACCTTTTTGGTAAAAAAAGGTTACTGAGAGCAGCCTACTTTCTTACCTAATGTTCAGGGTTTACCTTGATAACAGGTAGGATAAGCTCCAGAAGTTTCCTGTGATTCTGAGTAAAAAAATACTTAGGTGGGGAATAAGTTAATAATTTATTTCAACTTGCTGAAGACACAAAAAAAAGATAGATTTTTCAAAAGAAGTTAAACACCTAAAAAGCAGCATGGAACCAAAGAACAAATTAATAAGTAAACATGTCACCTTGCTTCATATTGGTACACATTTAAGCAATTATTTAACCAGGTCTGGTAACTTTGATTTTTTTTTAAATGTAGTTGGGATAGCTAACATAATGATCTACAAAGTCATTGTATTCTGTTCGCAATATTTTGGAAAAAAATTTTACTCTCACAGATGACGTGTTTTGATGAACATTACAGATCTATTTTGTCTTTTTAGGTGGGACAACTTGCAGAATCAGTGGCTGACAAATACTTTTATGTCCTACTGGGACTACTTAAATAATTTAGTCTTATACTGTACACATTCTTAATTTTTCATGCTCCATTTAGTTGTGGATTTAAATTTAGGAAAATGTCAGAAGTCTAGTGATTTTATTTCGTGTTTAGTCAAGCATACACATGTCTCTGAAATGTTCCAAAGCTTAAAATACTGGGATTTACAAGAGTGTTAAGTGAGAAAGGGTGTTAAAATAATTTATCCAAATGAGCTTATGTTGTCAGTTAATCAATATTTCCACTCCTAAGTTTAGTAGTTGTAGTGTTTTTGGGTGAAAAGAAAGAGAGAAACAAATAAACAAACAAACAAACAAACAAACAAACAACAAAACAGTAATTAAAAAAAGAAGTCTGTGGGTTTATCTAGATTTGGCAAAACATTGAAATATGCATGTTGGAGATTTAAAACGGGAAGAAGAACATTAAGGATCGAGGTTGGAGCTATTTCCAGTTGACAAAGTTCCAGTTGACATTGATGGAAATACTAAAAAGGCATGCTGTGGTTTAACTGAAAACATAGTAGTTCTGCTAATTGACCAAGAATTTTTTTTTCGAAGGAAAACAACTATACCCTCCCAAAAAAATCACATGCATTTACTTCCAATATTTTAAAGCGTGCAATAATTTTTTCATACTTGCCTATATTGGTTTGGAACATTTCCTCCTTAATAATACATGTTTGTTTATTGAAAACCACATTTTTTTTATTTATGTAATCTTTGCCTCATTTAGTCTGATGACCTGAAACGGTTATTTATGTGTATCTCTGATTTTCATTTAGGGATATTTATCTTTCAGTAGCTTTGATAACAGGGTACATTCCCCTTTGTAGGATCAATAAAGCCCTATTCTATTCTATTCTATTCTATTCTATTCTATTCTATTCTATTCTATTCTATTCTATTCTATTCTATTCTACAACCAATAACTGCGGTCGTGGTGACTTGTGGCTAGTGCTATATTTTTATAAACTGTGTGCACACTCAGAACAGAATATATGTTAGCCTACTTGTCATGGGTTTATGTTACATGAGATCTATTGAGACTTAGGTCATTTTACCCAGGCCAGATCCAGGATAGTGAGCTAGACCCTGGAAACTTACAGATTCTTAGAGGGTCAAAGAGCTGGGCCAGGTGGGGGCTCTTGGAGCCCAGTTATAACTCTTTGAACTATACCATACACATCCAACTCACACATCCCAGTGCACTTACATTCCTCTGAACTGAACAGTTACCTATTACTGAACTCTCGTTATGACAATGCCTTTAATAATTATGCATTGTGTATGGTAAATGGCGTATACTTATATAGCGCCTTTCTTCCTACAAGGACAAAGCGCTTTACAGTCACAGACCCATTCACCCAGTCACACACACATTCACTCACACATTCAGACACAGGTGGCGGCTCCGCTGCCAAACACAGGCGCCCGCCTACCACCAGAGGCAAGGTGGGGTTCAGTGTCTTGCCCAAGGACACTTCGACTCATGGATCTTGAACCCTGCCGTGCTTGTGTATAAACTGTATGTATGAATGGCCATTCACTATGCCTTGTTGTTTAAAGTTTGTCTATTACTGTAAATAATTTTCAACAATAAATGGTACAATACCAAGACCAACTTCAGCCTCCTGCCACTACGTCTTTGAGCTAAATTCTAGTCGTCTGGTCACTAGGCCAATTCAGTAATACATTAGTACAGACAGGTTACATTTGCACACTGCCCACTAACTGTTCTTTTGTAGAGTGCTTTTTGTGACGCAGTTGCAACATGTAGTTCATTCACAGAAGAAAACAGGAAAACATTGGACAGGTAAGTAATTCAGAATACATGTCAAAAAATCCAAAATTTCAAGAGACATTGATACAGATCAGTGAGAAAGTCAACACCGGATCAAAATGCAATAATTTTCCTCTAAAGACTTTTAATTAGATGAATTGGGACATCCAGATAATTAAACATAGAAACAGCATTTTCCCCAATCTTGTTCCTCATAGCAAGAACAAAGCTGAAATCACCAGTAAGACCACCATTTCCCACACTTCCCAGAATATATTACTATGTTTTTTTATAGTAGACAAACCTGTATGACCACATAGTTTTGAGCCCACATAATTCTGAACATATCAAGAATGAGAATTGTCAAAATGCCAAGAAGCCTTTGGCATCACTGCAGATACCAAAAAGTCCCTTGCTTAGAGGTTTTGATTAGTTTCTTGGTCTTTCCATACTCCTTATATTTCTTCTCACTTCCCCCTTACTGATCTTTATTACTTCCTTTTCCCTTCCCTGAAATTTTAAATTGTTAATTAAATTCAAATTTTTATAAGCTTTTATTGTCTCAGCCATTTTATTTATTTATTCATTTTTGGTGGCTCCACTCTGCACTGGCGGTACCTTATATGTGACATATGGACACCTGACGGGTCACACTTTGCAGTAATAGACTTATCTAAAAACACAATTTAATCCAAATTTACAGTTTTGACAATCCTATTCCTTCAATAAGTTTAATCTGTTACATGCACATTGCAGTTCTGTTTTTGACAAACCAGGAAAAAAAGTTTTATAAAACTTACAATCATACCAACTGAATAATCAAAATATTCAGCGTTGGAGCGATGCGGATAACAAAATGAATCAACATAGGGAAGAAAGGGAAAGGCTCTAAATTTTGATATAGTCTTTCAGATTGGGCCTTGTATGATTTACCTGTGGTCTTCAAGAATGCATATCCTGTTTCCTCACCTGTGATCCCCGCAGGAAGGCTAAAGTGGGTGATCGAATCAGTATAGGGAGAGTTCTTTTGTGCTGATTGGATAGTCACAATGCAGTGGACTGGCACACCATCCAGGTAACCTTGTTTGACAGTTTTTATTTTTTTCTCTGTTTTTAAAAAAACAGAAAGCCACAGCACTTCCTGTCGAGAGCGACAAGCGAAGTGGGGCCCATCGTCTGCAGGCAGAACTCAGATGTACATCATGGAGGTGTGAGGACATTTCGAGAAGCAAAGCAGAAGTCAACGAAAGCCCTGGTGTTTCTGACACCCACACATTCAACAAGTGTGAAAGGCTGCAGACTTGAACCAGTTGAAACCAGCACGATGGTCAAAATGTTCTTCTCTGCAAAACAGGAACTCTACACAAAAAAAAGGACTATGCCAAATTGAAGCCAGGGGATTGGAGGCTGCATCACAGGAAGACGAACTCAGCAGTGTGTGCCACTATAAAGACTTCTCCGTGTAGAAAGTTGGGGGCTTTTCTCTTCTCTTGGGGGGTTTTCTCCTTCGCTATAGCTCTGTGTTTTGCGCTCTCATTATGCTTAGAACTATTGCATCAGGGAATAAACTTTGTTAATCTTTACCGGTTCGACTTATGGTCATTTTCTCCTTGACTACTTGAACACGCAAAGGAAAAAGCTGCAAAACGGACAGAACTTTTTCCTTCAGGGCTTAGAAAATGGATGGATCCACAAGCCCATGTAATCATTATATACAGTGGATTCTTTTTTTCTTTTCTTACCTTATGCAACATGCTGTCTTTAATTCAATGCTCTGTTTTTTCCCAGGCAACTCTCTGGTGTGGACATTTAAACTCTTAGCGTGACTGAAACTCTCCAAATTGGTTACAAAGGTAGGACATTACTCTGGTGTGGATGAGCAGACACTTTATAAATGCCTGTTTGAGGAAATGCCTTTTCATCCAAGTTGCAGTGCCACATTTTTTTCTCAGTTTTAAACTCCCTTTTAGATTGAAACTTCCTTCTTAAAAATCACACATTAAGGCTTCTTCCTGGTGTAGCGATTAGAAGTGGCTTTGAATTCCATTTTTGTTTGAAGGTCTTTTAACAAACGTCAAACCTTGTAAGAATTCACTCAAGTGTGGACATTGAATGTCTTTTTGGAAATGTCACACATGTAGGGCTTCTCCTCGTTGAGGACATTGAGATGCTGCTTTGAACTTTCAATTCGATTGTTTTTTTTAACTTGGTGCAGAAAGCTTGATGCTGGTTAATTTCATATATATATATATATATATATATATATATATATATATATATATATATATATATATATATATATATATATATATATATATATATATATATATATATATATATATATATATGTATATATTATATAGCTTCTTACTGAGTTTTTTTCTTGGTCTTGCCCAATTGGATTGTCCGCTAATGAAATTATTTCCCCTCAAATGTCACTTCTGCTTTCAGTAGAACCTCTGTGGTTCAGCTTTGAAAGGAAATGAAACAAATAGTCTGGAGAAAAATTAACTAATATTACATAAGCTACAAAATGGCTACTGGTGATGATTAATTGTAAAAGAACCGTTGCAAAAAGTGTTAACTTTTGATCTTAAAGCTGATATGCGTCTATTTACTTTTATCAGTTTGGTATTGAGTAAATAAACAAATAATTGTAACTTGCATTGTTCAAAAAAGCAACAAAAAACAGTTCAGTGTAAACTTTGGTTTATCATAAAATAATTTGAAAAAAGATTCTAGATGTTTTCATTTAGGGTGTCCATGTTAATAAATTAACACGTGGCCCATACTGTTGCTCATTTGTAGTTTATAACCCCTTTAAACTCAAACAGCTTACTAATGAATGAAGTGGACCACAGGCACCTGTCTGGAACGATTTTTGGGGGCTTTTCCCGCTAGACTTAAAATAGGTTCCTTAAATTACAAAGCTTCTTCAAGCCAGCTCCACAAGCTACCAGTTAAAAAGAGTTATAAATAATATATCATAGAAATTAGTCTTTTAGTCTACGTGGATTTTGTCTCTAAATTCAAATCTGAGTTTTTTTAAAATGATTATTATTATTTTTGGTCTGTTCAACAAACTATAAACACATAATTTTTAAATGTATTAACCTAATTGGAAATAAAATCGGTAGGGCTTTAAAAAAAAGCAACAAAGCTCCCCATAAATAAAATTGAATTTTCAAAATAAAACACAAAAGATCAATTTATTTTATTGTTACACGAAAACTATTTGTATTTCAAATTAGTCCTATAAAATGCACTAGGAAAGAAGAGATAATAAGGTGTTAACGTGTGTTAATAAAGCGCATGCTTTACCAACAGTTGCGTTTTGGCGTGCGAGTATTTAACTTTGACAAGAACTAACAGGAAGTAAAGCATGACGTCAGTGTGGGTGTCACCTGCATTTAAAAACGGATGCTACAGGTTTGTGGAGAATTCCACCGATAGTTGAGAGGAGATGCATGGAGTTGCTTGTTGGACAGCGTTCCTCCTCATTCCTTTTCTTCATTCTACATCCGGAACAAGGTATCAATATTTACTTTCTTTGTCAATATATAAAGGGGCTGCTCATGACAATGATTTCTACTTAATGCATATTCTGTTTTTAATATTTCACAAGACAAAAACAAAAGAAATGTGTTAGTGGCATTTTGAAACTAAGGGATATTTTAGGAGTAGAAAATTACAAACAAATCAAATATTTTTATTCGACAAACATGGCACACACACAAAATCGGAGAAAGTTATTATAAGCTTTACAGTTATATACATAAAAGTAAAGTATTCTAAGAAATAGGAGCATTTCCAAGGACAGAAATCGTATATTAATCCTAGCTTGCATTGTGTACTTTTTTCCCCTTCTTTGTTTTATTGTCTGTGAATTTGCTGGTCATTTTTGTTGAACATGTTCAGTTTTACTAACTCTAAAATAGCATTTTGTAAATTTAACGTGATGTTTAAACTGATTACCAGCCTGTATGAGAAAAAAAAATGTTCTTAACTTTTTATATTTAGGCGAAAACCTATTGTTGTAATTTAAACCATTGATAAAAGTGCTTTTGGTGATTAAAATACTCTGTTCTTGCCAAACAAAACAGTTGTTTACGACTTCTCAGTTAAAATAGAATCTTAACCCTATTCTGTAAAAACAATACTTGACTGCTTTTAAAGTCAATGATGTTAACTGGACTGGGTCCGTCTCTGCAGACCGTTCATTTCTCAGAAAGCCTCTAACTAGTCATTAACATTTACTAGCACAGGTAACACTGGTTTTCCTAATGGCCAAAATATGCAACAACTATAACTTCTACGGGTAAACTGAAACTCTCACATTGACTCAGGAATTCTTTGTATGGAATAATAATAATAATAATAATAATAAAATAAAAACAAAGTAAAACTGAAAAAACACAGCTGACACAGTAAAATTGTAAGTTATAATATAAATCACTTTCAAAGCAGTTAAGAAAAAAGAAAAAGACTTGTAAGCTGTCATAAAACTATCTAAAAAGAATAGCTTTTAGCCTAGATCGGAACATTGACTGATTGGAATTCAGAATTTAGCTTTATATAACTTAAACAAAATCATCTTAAATCCAGTTGTGGGTTATCAAACCTGTATGAGTCCTCTTGTGTTGCAACAAGTGCAACAAATTGCTGGGCTGCTAAAGGAGAAACGGGAGGCTGGGACAGCAAATCAAAAGCAGTTTTTTGCTGTTTCAATTTCAAATGTAAAATGCCTACTTTCATTTGATAGCTGTCCTACAAAATGTCAATCACAAGATTTGGACGGCTGAAACACTAATCTGGTGGGACTTTTTTATTACTTCATGTTTAAGTGATAATTAACTAATCTAATACTGGTCAAGTCCACATCTTGAAGGACATCACAGCTATTTAATTAATGGATAAGCGGCTGATCTTTACACAACTCTTTCTTTCAACCTTTATAATTGGTTGAGCAAACCTTTAGCATGTTTGCTTAGTGGCATTTCCTTCACATTACAAGGTTGATTTTCTGCCCTTTCATCTTAGTACACTTAGAGAAATGCTAAATCTGGCTTAAAAACAAGTTGCTTGGATTACTAGTCATATTTTTGTTCACCTCTGCCTTTCCTTCCAGGAACCAAAACACAAAGAACACCTGATGAACCCAATTTCATTATGAGAAGACCCCAGGATGTTTTTTTTTTCCACCCCTAAAAACAAAACCCTCCAAGTTTCAAACTTCCAACATGTGACACAACTGCTACAGTGGATCATGTATTTATGATACTGAGAACATTCTGTTCAGAACAATTTGAGCAAACAGTTAGGTAATTGCAAACTGTGGTGGAAATAAAAGGATTATTTTAATTGTTCCTTCTGAGCTGCCAAAACTCATTCTGTAAAGCATCATAGTTCAATTCTTTCCTTCGAAATGCTGCAAAAACGCAAGCTTCCACTTGTGCTAAAGTTCTTTGCAGCAATTTTGTCAGTGTGGCTGCTGTCCCTTGTCAGTCTGCTAAAGTCAGACTGGACCCCGGCCTTCAAGCTCCGCTACGACTGGCTGGAATACACAGATGATGGCAGTCCAGAAAGTGAGTGCAACTGCTCGTCAATCCTGGAAGGAGACCAGGAGGCACTGGACCAGGCCAAATTACTGACCCTCACCAGAGCATTTCAGAACAGAGTTAAGATTCCTAATGAGTACTACATCAATGCAACCAAGGACTGCAGGTGTGTTATTTCAAATCACACATTTCCAATCCTGTACATTCAAATGTGTTAAGATGCAACTATACGTTCGAAACTTTCTGCCTACAGGCTATTCACTAAAACAAGGAAATACATAACATTTCCCCTGAGCAAAGAGGAGGAAGACTTCCCTTTGGCTTATTCAATGATTGTTCATCATAAGGTCAGCACCATCTTAAGCTGGAAATTTAAACTGAAACATCACCAGACAAGATAGTGCTGTAAAACCAGTGTAAATCATTGTCTTCACAGCTAATGTTCTCTTTATAAGTCTTGTATAAGTTAATAAGAGACAGACATCAAAATTATTAAGTAACCTACATCAAAGAAAAAGTTGAGAAGATTTTGAAATAAGTTTATATTGATTTGAAGGTGGCTAGCGATCTTTCCTCACAGCAAGAAGGCCCCAGTTCAATTCCCGGCCGGGGGACCCAACACAGAATATCAGTGGGGGACCTTTCTTTGTAGTTTGCATGTTCTCCCATCATGCATGCATGGGTTTTCTCAGAAGACTCTGGCTTCCTCCCACTGGTTAATTGGTTACTCTAGATTGTCCCTAGGTGTGAATGTGTATGGGTGTGGGATTTAAGGCTCTGGGACACCTGGCGACCTGTCCGGGATGTCCCCTGCCTTCGCCCCAGTTGGCCATTATAGGCTCCGGCAGCCCAGTGACCCCGACAAAACGGGTTTAGACGATGAATGAATGAATGATTTGAAGGTAGAAAAAACATTGAGGAATTTAAAAGTTAAACATGGAATAAAAATATCTAATATTCAGTTTAAACCCTCATGAAGACCTTATATTTAAAAATGATTTCACGACAGCTCTCAAAATTGCACAATAACATTTACTTTGTTTACCCAAGTACTTTACATATTTTATGCAGAAATATAGATTTCTTTACATGTAAAATAAGTTGTGTATTTTATTCCCTTTTCACTTCAGGTGCAGAACTTTGAGCGACTGCTAAGAGCCATTTATGCACCTCAAAATTTTTACTGTGTCCATGTGGACAAGAAGGCGGAGCCGTCTGTCTTTGCTGCCATCTTGGCCATCAGTTCTTGTTTTCCTAATGTGTTCCTTGTGAGCCAGTCTGTCGATGTGGTCTACGCCGGCTGGCCACGCGTCCAAGCCGATCTGAACTGCATGGCTGACCTATATAACACCAGCAGAAGATGGAAGTACTTCCTCAACCTCTGTGGTCAGGACTTCCCCCTCAAAACCAACCTGGAGATGGTGAGGATGCTGAAAACTCTGAACGGTGGCAACAGCATGGAGTCTGAGAACATGCCACCTGAAAAGAAATGGAGGGTGACGAATGCACATCAGATTGTTGATGGAAAAATACAGGTATTATATTCACAAAATTTATTGTAGGTCTACTTAATTTCTTTTTAAGAAAAACTTTGCAGTCTGTTGGTACTTAGAAAACGTCTTTCACTGTTCCCAGGCAAAAGGAGAAGCAAAGAGTCCATCTCCCTTCAACCTGCCCATTATGTCGGGAAATGCCTACATTGTGGCAAGCAGAGGTTACATCCACAGTGTGCTTCACGACAAACGAATACAGGCGCTCATCGAGTGGATGAAGGATACCTACAGTCCCGACGAGGCCATCTGGGCAACCATTCAACGAATTCCAGGTGTTCCTGGCTCAACCCGACCCAACCGCAAATATGACGTGTCGGATATTAACGCACTTGCACGTTTGGTGAAGTGGCAGTGGCATGAGGGGTCACAAGATTCCCTGGACGCTCTGTACCCAGTGTGTCACGGCAACCATGTCAGGGCAATATGTGTTTATGGTGCTGGGGATCTGCAATGGCTGCTTGAAAATCACCACTTCTTCGCCAACAAGTTTGACACAGACACTGACCCCATTGCTATCTACTGCTTGGAAAGACATCTGAGAAAAAAAGCTCTGGCTGAGTTGGAGTAGGTGGGTTGATAAAACTTAGCTCATGGTAGTTTTTTGCAGTTAAAGACACTTTTTTTTAAACCTCAGTCTCTCGGAAAATAAATGTGTTATTTAAACTGTAATTATTTTTTAAGAAAATCTTAATAAAAAATACAGCTCAAGTTCTGTGGTGAATTTATTGAGCCCTCCCACTTTTTTTCTGAAATAATGTAAATAGGTACTTGACTGTGATATGCCTTTTATGAACAAAGCAATTTGTGGCCCATTTAAGCTTTTGACATGGGGACAATAGGCTTTTGTGTGCCTTCCCTGTAAGTTGAACTTTATGTTGGGGGAGTGGTAGTGATTCCAAGTTACAGTTGGCCCGTCCGTGCACCTGTACTTGGCTGTGGACCTCACCTCTGGCTCGTTTGTGCTCCTGTACCTGACCGTGTATCTCGTCTCTGCTCCTCCTCTTACACTTATTTGTGGACTCTTCCTCTGGCTCGCCTTGCGCCCCCAGCCATCTGGATGAAGCCCATCTGCTGGTCTATTTAAAAGTGTAGTTGTAGCGTCAGATAAGCTAATTCTCTAAGAGTTCTGTTACATTACCTGTCCATCCTGGGGAGGACCCCTCCTTCATGTGGACATCCCAAAGGTTTCCCCCTTTTTTTTTTTTCAGGAATACGTTTTTTTTTTAGGAGTTCTTCCTTACGGAGATCTAAGGTATAAGGGCAGGGATGTCTAGTTTTAATTTAGTCAGTTTAGTTTAGCTAATACCTATTGAATTCTATGACTTTATGTTCTTTATGATTTCATGTTTATGACATGAAGCCCATTGAGATGACTATTGTTGTAACATTGGGCTACATAAATATAATTGAATTGAATTGCGACCAAGCTCCCATTACGTTATTTACTCTTATTTTTTTCTGAAGCTATTTTAGATATGAAGTTAAAAGGAGAATTCCACCATTATTGTTTCCTTTACAAATTGGGAATCTGTTATGTTTGTCAGTCTCCAGAGAAATTGAATGATCACATTTATGTAGACTGACTTACCAGGAGAACATTAATTTAAGAATGTTAAATTAATGACTAGTTGCAAACATTTCTAAGTAAATCAGCAGTACATCAAGACTTGATTATGAATTCCCCGCAATCAAAAAGAAGACAAGTAACAGAGGAAACCATATTTAATGAAGTAAACTGGTTTACAACAAATGAAGGCATACAAAGATAAAGACAGCAGGCACTTTTACACACAACTGTCCCCCTAATCACAGTTTTTCAAGACTATGTCAAATGGTTGCTGCAGCTCCAAACTAATTTTGCAGAGTCCTTCAGTTTCAATAGTGAGTAGTTGTTCGAACGATTCAACTATTGAAATGTATTGAAATGCAACCACAATATTTTCACACATTCAAAGCCTTAATTAAATTTTGTCATGTATTTTTTACTATTTTATTTATTTTTTTGTATATTTCTATTTAATTGATTGAAATAAACCATATCAAATCAAATCAAACTCAGGACTACATGACGTAATGAAGTATTTTCTCCACAACAAGCAATAAAAACTAATGGAAACAGCTGAAATTTGAATTTTTTGTTTTTGATCCAAACCAGTCAGCAAGTCTATTTAGTGACCTAATCACAGGCTTAAGAGGATTTATGCCCACTTTTGCTACTATAAATGTACCAGCTTGTTTCACACAAACCCCCTCAGCAGAGAACATTACAAAATAATGAATCAATTATAGCCTTGTAGACCTTGAATACATAAGGTTATACTCTACTCTAAATAGAGGAACATTTAACATTCTATTCATAATCTAACAGTTCAACATTTTGATTTTCCAGGGAAGAAAGATGGGATGTAACAAAACTTCTGGTTGAAAATGTTGCTTTACAAGTTTTAGTTTTTCACCATGGTTTGATTGTTAGTGCTTGAGGGAACTCACAAAGAGATGCTTTAAGTAAAAAAAAAAAGTTGTTTTATATAAGAAAGCAATATGGGAAACATGATCATGTGATGCTCTGTGTAAAAATATACAGAGCGTTTTCCCTTCACCACAGTGACAGTCTCTGCAGTGCCAATACAGGATTACTGTATTGTGATAAGCAGCCATACAACTCTCCTTGAAGAACAAGTGAATACCTGATGTTTGAAACACAGCATTTCTATTTTGGACCCATATTTTTTATGTTCTGTGCCATACAGATCATGCTGCAGGCCTGCTTTCATATTCAAGACATGCTGTGGCAAAGAATGCAGCATAATGCAGGGAGAAAATGGGCAGCAGTCCCATCAATCAGCCGAGCGGCCCTTGTCGACTCTGAGAAAAAATGAGAAGAAAGAGATTTGATGGAGTTGGTTTTACTTTTTGGTATAAAATCACAAGAATTGTGTGTCAAAGAAATAAAACTATCATGAACGTGTTGACAAAGAAGTTAAGAAAAAAATAACTAACTTTTTTAGAAGTTGCTAAATATTTCCTTGGAAGTTACAGGACAGACTATCACTAGACGTCTTAAAATACGGGTAAAAAAAACTTCCAGAACAAATTCCTTTTTAGAGGCCATTTTTCCCATCTTTGTTTTCAGTCATTCTTTAAGTATCAGTTGTATTATAATTTATTAAACAGGGCCTTTACTAAAATGTGGCTAAATGTTGAAATATCTCTGTGTCTCTTTAGCTTTTATCTTTTATTTTTTTGTAATTTTTTCCACCTTGAATTGTTGGAACCCAAGCACCCACCCTTCTTCTACTCTAAACCAACAGAAGGGCTCCCTGGGTGCTACACAAGGAACACAAATTAGAGGTTACATTCACGTGTGGGCTGCATGGTGGCATAGTAGTTTGCATGTTCTCCCCGTGCATGCGTGGGTTCTCTCCAGGATCTCCGGCTTCCTCCCACCGTCCAAAAACATGCTTCATAGGTTGATTGGCAACTCTAAATTGACCATAGGTATGACTGTGAGAGTGAATGGACGTGCGATTGTGGACATTCTACCCTACGACAGACTGGCGACCTGTCCAGGGAATCCCCAGGATAGGCATTCATGAGACCCTGTCATTGCAGAGTTTCTTTTGCTCCACATAAAATAAACATCTTAGAGAAAAAAAAAATGGAAACCAAGGGATCACTTTGACACTGCATTTTGCCTCATTAGATAAGCTACTAGTGCCCATTCATAACAAAAAGTTATGTCTATGACAATGTGTGCAGAATACACAGGAGCAAAATCATGTGACTGTACTGGGTCCAAGTGCCGAGTGAAGTGAAGGATTTGCTGGATAATATGTGTTCTGAAGAGAAAGTGTGAACATGTGCAGCACATTTTTAAAGGTAAAAAAAAAACATACTTGCAAGCAGTAGCAGCTTTAGGCACGGGCCATACGGGCAATTGCCTGGGGCGCAAATTTAAAGGGGGTGGCGGCTCAGTGTTTGAAAAAAAAAAAAGAAAAAATCTGCACCACTATTGGTTTTCTATTATCTGCTTTATCACAGAGTTTGGAACGGCCTGTGGAGAAAAAGAGGAGGGGTGGAGCGCAGGCTCGCTTGGACAACACCTAGATTATTGTGTGCCTTTAGTTTACTTAGCTCATGCTGATACTGTCATTCTTTATTAACTATTGTAGACACTTTTAATTACATGTCTTTATTTTTCATATAAAATGTTTGTTTTACGTCTGCCTGTGTTTTGTTGGTGTCAGTAACCTATTTGACATAAAGACAGCAGGTAATGCAGACAGTAAAACAGCTGCACTTTTTGAGATATGAAAACAGACAATATATCATTTGTTTATGATTGTATTGAGGTCTTTTGAAGGATTTTTACTGTTGGTGTTGCACAAAATTAGGAAAAAGCCAAACATTTTTGGAGTACCGGTAATCCCAGTGATGAGTTATAGGATTTTGTTTTTCATGTTTCATAAGACCTAAAAATTATATTCACAATAACAGGTTTTTATAAAAAATGAGTTCACTCTATGTTTTTTTATTTTATTATTTTTTTATACTAAAAATAAGTTTATTATATATTACCCCCCTGTAATATGAGTTCATAAAAATAATTTGTGTGTAAAATTTGCAAATAAAAAAAGGCAACACAAAAGGATGTTGTCAAATTGTGTGTGTTTTGGGGGTTAATCGCATGGCCACTGATTGCCATCCTCAAATCATTTTAGTTCAAAGTAAGGTTTAAAAAAAAGTGCACAAATCAGTAACACAATTTGTATTACAGTACTAAAACAAATCATAAATATGCTTGGTTAAGACCTAGATTTGTCTTACTCAAAAGGCCCTTGCATTACGTGTAAATGCAGCTATGTCGCCTTTTGTAGGAAAGTCGACCCTGACTAGGATGGCTTTAAGCAAAGCCAGCCTAGCCTGTACATCTAGTTGCAAACTACACCATTAGTTCTTCCCCAGGAGCCTTTTTTCACACAAAAAACAAGTTCCATGGGTTTTAAGCAGCTGGAATGTAACAAGCTAGAATGAAAAACAGGTGATGGTGTTGTTGCATTTGCTTTAACATAAAATATTTTTGGCTCAAGTGGGCTCCACTTTTATTATGAAATGAGTGAAGAATGAACTATAAAAATATAGATGTTAACTGTGAAACAGAAATTCACATTTGTGCATTTTGGTTCTAAACAACAAACATCCTTTTCCTTCACCTACATGTCTGTTGTAGAGTCTACTTTAGTTACAGCATTTTTTCTTTTAGGCAAACCCTGTAACAACATATTCATTTCTACTCTTCTTGCTCACTTTCTGGCTGTAGGGCATAACCACTGGCAAAATTCAACATCCCATAGTCAACTTCCAGCTTAAGACTCTTCATCTTATGTGGCACTCTACACCTTGAGAGAATTTCAGCAAATTCCTCCTTCAGATACACTCCCGCACGCGGCTCGTCTGCAGCTCACCGCTCCCCCAGGGGATGATTCAAATGCGAAGAACAAATTTGGCACACCTAGGTGACAGACAGTAACACTTTCTTTCTTTCTTTCTTTTCTTTCACTTCTTCTATTCCTCTTTCCACCCATGATAAAAACAGCTTAAACCTGTTCCCAATCTACAGGCCTTGCTCCCTTTCCAACTGCATTGTTGAAAAAACAGGATTTCCACCTTTCTTTTGTTTAATTATGTCGGTACTAAAGCACGGTAGTAGCAGAACATTTTGGCTTTAAAACTCTCCAAAAGTTTGGCCTCTGAAAGTTTATTTAGCACAGCAAACGCACAGTCCCTCGGGAACTTGCATTTGTGTCTCGGTCAGAAGAGCGTAGAGACTTTACGAGGGAATATTTTAAAAGCAAGCCAGCAAGACAAGAGGGTGCCTTCCATGTGAGTAATGTAAAAGTAAAAACAAGAATTTTTATAAAAATAAAATATTTAACTAGCAGCCACATTTATGCTTGAATGCATTAGCACTGCAGATAAATCTAGTTACTGCATCGTGAACCAGCTGCAGCCTTGCCACTGAAGCTTTAGGCGATCCAGCATATAAGGACCTGCAACAATTAAGCCTGGATAACACAAAAATGCATGTGTAGCAATTTTAAGGTTTGGCTTGCTGGGAAAGACTTGATCCTATACCAAACATTAAAGCGGAAAAAAGCACAACCTAGTTATATTATTAATTAGGTCCATTTTCAAGGTAAGTCTCACTGTGAGATTTGTGATTACTGACTGCTCAAACGGGGCAAGTGAGATAAGATCACGACTATTCGTGGTCGTTATTAACTCAGGCCATCATTGATGTGATATGGAATTTCTGTTTGTGGTTTATATAGTTCATATTCTTTTTCTTTGACGTCAGATGTCTTTCCTGATGCATTTACCTAGACTTCGGGAAAACACATAAAAGCACTTGATTGCTCCCCTTTTTGTTGCATTCTATATACTTTGAACATACTGTTTCCATTTGAAACTTTATTTTAATTGATGGTAACTTCTATCATTACATTTAGATAATACCATGTACCGGTAAATCTAATTTCTGTTCCGATTTCACTATTAAATCTTTCAATCACACTTTCAAGATCACTCCCCGTTGAAATTGTGGTGTGAAAAAATGAATTTTTTTGTTTTTAATTTGAGCATGTTTTTGCATGAATTTCCTTTAGTCTTACAAAGCAAAGAAAGGAAACAATTCCTTTCAATCCATTTTTCGCTAATTTTCCAAAGCTGGTGCTGACTGAGTACTCACTTCAGGACACTGGGTGGAATGTGGATATACTCGATTGGTATCAGTTCTCCAAGCTCCCTCAGAGTTCCCACATACTTGATCTTACTGTTGAACTTGGAACTGTGAAAAACAGTCATAAAGGTTTACAAAGGTCAATGTAGCTAACAAAATGTTGGTTTTAATGGAATAACAAGCTTTCTTTAAATTTTCCAAGATGAAACTTTAAAAATGGATTCCCATCTCCATTCTGTTACATTGCGAAGACTTATGTGGGAGGAAGCAAGATTCTTCTTGAGTAACTGAGTTCACATTTGCATGCGAGTTACAACAGGCACACCTTATGAATGGCCTGGTGATTCCCAGCAATGTCCGAATGAACCAGGAAGGATGAACAATGATGAACATTTTCAAGTTTTTCTTAAGTCTGTGGGACAGAATGAGAAAAAGAAGATTTATTATTTTATTGCATTTCACTTTTTTCATAATCTATTTAAACAAAAAGGAATATTGTCAGCAAAAGCTTATAGGTTATAAAGAAGATCTCTTCATTTACATGTTGGTTATTGCCTTTAACCCTTGTGCTATCCTAGGCACTTTACTGTTGGGAGTTGGGTCATCTAGACCCACTAGACAGTGCGCTGAACCTTTTTTTTTCAATGATTTGTGATCTTCACTGGTTCAATGGATTACATGAAATTTTTTCACCTTTATCCACCTTTGTCATGGTAGGGAGAACACGTCAAAGTAAGCGTGGGGTCATCTAAGATAGCACAAGGGTTAAGAATTTACACTGACTAGAATGCTAAAATGTGAACACATTAAAATTCTGAAGGGGAAGTTGAGCCTCTAAAAAAACTTTAGTTAGTAAACAGGAAAAAAAGAAAAACAAATCCTAGAAAAAACTTGATTTTCATGAGCATTTTACTACTTCTTTTAAAATGGAAAATGTGTTCTCACTATGTGGAATCCCTTGTTTTGACTAATATTTTTGGCCTTTTGTAAATATTTAAATAAAACACAGAAAAACCTTTTTTTTTATCATTTATGTGCTAGCAGGTATGCATCTCAGGCTTAAGGAGCTTGATAATGTTGAATAAGCAAGGAAATCACCGTTACTAGGAATCATACAGAAAACACCAAACTGTAACAGGGTATGGGTGAGTATGATAATGTGTTGTGCATTTAAAAGCATAAATGTTGGTGGTACTGAAGACCAAGAGGTACATGATCTAAAAGACCAATAGGGTCCAAACAGCAAATCAATTACACTCTTTAAAATATGCCTGTTTTTTCTACTAAGACAGGCCTCACTGGCTGAACTGGCTCATTTCAGTCTCACTAATTTCTAGCTTGAGAACTGATAAAAGGTTAAATTATTCAGATAATTTCTGACGTCACTGTTCAGATTCTAGAAGGCAACTATGTAGTAATCATTGACGGTTACATGCAAGCCTCAACAGTGGATTTTAAAAATAGGCATTTGTGTGAGACAGAGTTGAGTCAGAGCTCTGTTGTGTCTGCTTACCTGTCAATCAACACTTATCTTATAAATGTAGTTCTTAAAACATTTGAGCTCTAATACCATCCAAATAAATGCTTTAACATTTAAATAGAATAAAGTGAATTAGAGCATGGTAGAAAATAAAAACAAAAATAATCCATAAGTTCAAGTATATAGGTTAAGTTTTTCTCCAAAGGTTCTTTCAAATAAAGTTTTCAAAGGGATTTTCAATCAAAGCTTTCAAATAACATTTCCCAGTACAGTAACGTTTTCCAGTAGAGTTTTCAAGAAAAGTGCACTTTCTATGCAGCTTTGAAGCCGATTCAAGTCGAATGTTTCAAACATATAATTCTAATATGTTCAAGTGTAGCACATCATGTTACCCATTGAAAGAAGTGAAGCTTAATTCAGAAGTACCATGGCCATGTTGGCTCCGAACAATAAAAGTAACTAATATGATCCAAAACGGTCCAAAACTGAATCTACCCTCCAATGGGGATTTGAGAAACTGTGACACTGTGCTGGGTTTGGGTTACTGTCTGGAACAAAAGGAAGGAGGATGCACAAACTGACAGGAAATCACTTTTAAAGAAGTAAACGAAATTGTGGGTTCTTAAAACCAATTAATCTGTCACACAAATAAAAGTTAACTTCCTGTCATGCTCAACCTGAAATCTAAAACAGCCCAGATATTGAATGTTGTCAAGGTGTAAGCAGCTCCTTCCATTCAAGGACAGCTGGTTTTTTTCTGCCCCATTATACTCACTTGGATAAATAAAGAGGGGGTCTGCCACATTGCTCAATCAAGCTCAAGAATCCCTATAAGTCCCTAGCACCTTCATCTTCATGACTACATCACACCACATAGATTTTAAAAGCAGAAGAAGTGTTTCGGGCGTTCTATTTCTTTATTTGTTTGGCTTTGTTCCTTTTTATTTGCCAGGAATGCTTTTTGCCAATAACCCCACATGGATCTTGAGATCCCCTGTGACTTTTAATAATAGGAGATAAAAACACAGAACTTGTGAGCCACCTTTGTAGTATTATTTCCAAGGTCTCTGAAATGGCCTTTGTTATTGCTTGGAGGAAATTCAATAGCAGGCTTAACACTGACCATTTTGTATCTAGGCTTTTACTTTATACAAATGAATATTATGTTGTGATAATCTAACATTTGGTCATTTAACATTTTTTTTAAGTTTGTCAAACTTGTGTGAACAGCAGTAAAGTAAAGATTTACACCCCTGCGAATTGTATGGATTAGTAAAGGTTTACCTTCTGTCTATCATTTGGTAGCACCTTTTCATCCATGTAAACCCTGGCATCCTTCTGTGAGGAGTGGCACCATTCAGGTACACAATCATGTAATCTTCTGCTACCATCAGCTCTAACGTACTAATGACATACCTGAAAAAAAGATGACAAAGAAATCCGTCTTACATGAAAACTCGTTCACTAAACAAACTAGATTTTAGATATGGCACGCTACAAAACGGTTCAAGTGAACAGGTGCTTTGTGGAAAAGCTTTACTCACAGAAAAAGGTTTTCCATTACATAGCTGTAGTTGTCACAGTCGCTGTCAGGCAGAAAACATGCGGCAAACACTATGATGGCATTTTGTTCACAATAGTAACCTGAAAAATAAAAAAACAGCAAAAAATACATGAATTTCAGTTTAAGTGTTGGTTGAAACAAATAAAAAATTATTAAAAAAATACTCATTTTAATTCTAATTTTGTAAATCAAATGTATTCATATAAAAAATGTTATCGGACACACAGACACACACACAGACACCCACACACAAAAATGGCATTTAAAAGCTGTTTACTTCCTCATTCGAACAAGGGGCATTTATCACAATTTTACCATATCCAAATTTCTTTTTCCATTCAACTAACAGAAAAACCTGATGACAACATTAGCCCTCTGTTTCCTGAAAGGAGACACTCTGCCTATTCTTAGAGATTAACATTCAAAGTAATAGGTATTCAAAAGAGTTTTTTTGTGTCACAGCACAATTTTATATTGACGCATACACTGCTAAAAAAATTAAAGGTCACACTTCGAAAATACATCGTACACCTGAACGAATGAAATATTGCTTTATGAAAACTTTATTCTTTACATAGTTACATGTGCTGAGAACACAACCACACAAAATTATAACCGGAAATTAAATAAATTAGCCTATGGAGGTCTGGATCTGGAATCATATCAAAACTAAAAACACACTATAGGCTGATCCAACTTCGATGTGATATCTTTGAAACAAGTTAAAATGAGGTTCAGTAGTGTGAGTGGCCTCCACATGCCCATATGACTTCCCTGCAATGCCTGTATGCTCCTGATGAGGCGCCGGATGGTCTACTGGGGGATCTCCTCCCACACCTGGACCAAACCATCTGTCAACTCCTGGATAGTCTGTGGTGCAACCTGGCATTGGTGGATGCACCAGACATGATGTCCCAGAAGTGCTCAGTTGGTTTCAGGCAGGAACTGCTGACACACTCCAGCTACATCACAGCATCACCTTGCATCAGGAGAATCTCTGTGCAAACTGCACCATCATTTGGTCTTGCAAGCAATCTGAGGATCACATCTCTGTACCTAATAGCAGTCAGGCTACCACTGGTAAGCACATGGAGAGCTGGGCGATCTTCCAAAGAAATGCCACCCTGAATCAATACTGACCCACTGTCAAACCGGTCATGTTGGACAATGTTGCAGGCCACAGACATTCTCCATGGCACCTTCAGACTCTGTCACGCCTGTCAGATGTACTCAGTGTGAACCTGCTTTCATCTGTGAAGAGCAAAGGGCTCCAGTGGCCAATTTGCCATGGGGTTTTTCCAGCAAATGCTAAACGACTTGCAAGGTTTTTGGGCTGTAAGCCCCACCTGTGTCCTCATACCACCCTCTTTTTCTAACTGTTTGAGTAGACACATGCACACCTGTGGCCTTCTGGAGGTCATTTTGCAGGGCTCTTCCTGTTTCTGCTTCCACAAAGGAGGAGGTAGCACACCTTATGCAGGGTTGTGGCCCTCCTACAGCCTCCTCCACTTCTCACGGTGTACAGGCCTGTCTCCTGGTAGCGCCTCCATGACACTACACTGACAGTCACAGCAAACCTTCTTGCCACAGATGTGCCATCCTGGATGAGTTGTACTACTTGGGCCACTTGTTGTAGACGCCATGTCATTGTACTGCTCGAGTGACAAAACTGTCGGCATTCAAAAGTCACCAAAACATCAGCCAGAAAACATAAGAACAGAGGTGTTGTTTGTGGTCACCACTAGCAGAACCACTACTTTATTGGAGGTGTCTTGGTGATCGCCTATTATTTTCACCTGTTGTCCATTCCACTTGCCCAAAAACACATAAAATAGCTTGTCAGCAAGTGTTTGGTCCTACTGGGTGAGTTTGATAACACAGAAGTGGGATTGACTTGGAGTAACATTAAGTTGTTGAGGTGTTCCCTTTACTTTTTTGAGCAGTGCAGATATGATAAACTGCTTAGAAAAAATGTATACAAATGAAACTCCTAAAAACAGGAATAGCCAAGCCTAAAGCTAAGCCTCAGCAATAAAGTATTTTTAGGAAACTCAATGTAACTTTGTTGTCACACATTTTAAATATAAATATTTACCGTTCTTTAACTAGAACATTTCCTTTTTTTCTGTCAGATGGCAAACATAAAAAAACAAAACATAAAACCTAAATTTTACTTTAACTCTCATCTCAATATATCTTTTGAAAACTTTGTATTAAGCTTATGATTTATTAAATTGAATTTATTAATGTAGTAAATACAATTTCACCAGCCACACAAACAGAAGTATCATTCGTAAAGGTGTCTACTTCCTCTTTCAAACAGCAAGGAAAAGGGGACTTTTCACATGTTCACTATAGCCAAATTAATTTCAGATAAGAGCCCACATGTTTTATCCACAGAAAAGGGATACTGTGGCTACATCAGTATCTTACCATCAACATTTATGAATGAATAATGGATACATTTTGTAAGCGGTATTGAAAGCGCTTAGAAAATGTATCTGGAAAAGCGCAGATTAATAAAATCTTTTATTATTATTATTATTATTATTATTATTATTATTATTATTACACGTAGTATCCTTAAATAGACTACTTTTTGCTATGGCAAAGTATGGCTTTACCATCTCACCACCAACCTACACATGAACAGAAGAAATTGAACTAGAATCAAATGTGGGGCCATATTTTCAAAGTTATGGATGTAACTTACTCAAATATGGAAAGAAACTGAGGCCAAAATTCCACAACCTGATGCAAAACAATAACTGCAAGTTCTGTCTGAACATTGTTGAATCAAAACTTAATATTGATGGTGTGTGACTAGCCTCTAGTTTTATTTGTTTTTGTTACCTCCATGAGAAATAACTCTTTTGTACGGTTCAATGCACTTCATGTCAATGCGATGCTCCTGCTCTCCGATCAGGACGCTTCTCCACAGCCGGCTCCCTCTGCTCTCCTCTGCTGCTCCATGGACTGACGTAGAGTGAGGTAGAGCTGCTCCTGCAGCCACGTGGGACACCTCAGCAGGGTCTGCTGTTCATGAGAGCAGTTTGAGGAAAAGAAAACAATTGTAGCTTGATTTATCTAAATACAAGAAAGACCTGTCAGATGTAAGGCTGGTGCAACATTATCAACACTATCGTAGATTTATGTCACACTTTTTGCTTTAAACACCCACTCCAACAAGAATTGAGTTTTTAACGTGGTGTTTTTCTATTGATAAAGGATGAGAGGGGCTCTAAGTTAGTGGGAGAGTGTAAACAAAGGGATGACTGGAATTCAAGGCAGGCTTACTCCGAGCCAACAGTTCCACAACTCAGAGGCAACTTTCAACTTAAAATCCTCCCTCTCTGCAGAAACTGTGTCCTAAAAAATGACACAAGATTATTTATTTTTGTCTAAAAACAGTATAATCATCATTAAAAAACCACAGGGAACACTTTGAAAATATATCAGAAGATGATTGGAGTGGGACTTTAAATGAATCAAGTTAATTTCTGATGTTATTTGCTTTCATTTCATTCAGAACATTATGCTTATGTGTTTGCTTTCACTACCGTTTATATTGAACTCCAGCGAGTCGCCTTCATCAGGCGTGTCCATTTCATCGATGTTCACATCCAGATCATCCCCCGTGTCCAGCGCCTCATCCTCGGTGTCCAGAGCGTTTTCTGAGAGAAGAGACCCCTCGCTGTGGTCCAGCGACACATCCATAGGAGGAGCAGCCAACTTCCTCCGCTGGCTAGACCCCCCAGATGCGTCCACGGACGACGGAGGGTCTGTTTGAACAGAGTTTCATAATGTGGTACTGTTTTTTATTCAAACAGCACCGTGGACAATAATCCTCTCATAGGGGTCACTACTCAGAGAAGTTTAGAGCAGCTCAAAAGATTTGAAAATCAAACAGAAAACAATGACAAGTCAAGGTTTCTCTAAAGCTCTGAGACATTTTGATAGTTTTGATTTCCTTGAAATGCAATTTCAAGTTTAACCCTAAAGCTAACATTTATTTTTAGAAACAATCACACAAAAGAGGAAATTTTGAAAAGTTGAGAAGAGTCATTTATTTTGGTTTGTTACCTTCTCTGTTATCCAACTCCTCACAGGAGGCCGTCTTCATCAACATCATCTCTGGTGCATCAACTTCTTGCTGAGAGTGTCTGCTCAGAGGCACAGAAATACAATAATGAACTACAACATAAATTATCATTGCTACAACCAGCACCACCAGAGGCACAGCTACAATTAGTATCGGGGCAAACAAGCTAAAGACAATCATCTAAAGTAAATCGAAAAGAGTTGAAATCTGTTCATTGAGTCTGGATACAAAAGATTTAAAGAATAAACAAAGAAGACGGACAGAAACTGACTCGCTGCTTCATTCCCAGCCTGCACGTGTGGGCTGACTACACAATACAAAGCAGTGTTGATGCCCCCCTCCCCAACCAAAGCCCATTTAACAGATTCTGATTAGCATACGGCTGGGTAACAAAAGAGAAGAGAAATACAGAGACCAGAATGGAAACGATTATTTCCCTGTGTTTTCTTTGGACCCACCTTTCCTTCATTTTATTTCTACCAAACCACCCTCACCAGTGTGTCATAATTCCAATTAATAAGGGAAATGTCTATTGTGCATGTGTATAACCATGCACAGACACACAAGAAGGAGGGTCAAAGATCCCCCAAAAAGGGGGCGGGTCATCATAATTGCAAAGTGGGGCAAAATGAACACAAAGCTTCTGTGCTAACAGGAGGAGTTCCACAAAAGCACAAATTCACACAATACACACGGCTTGCACTATAATTATTTCTTTTCTGATGCTATCTGATTTATTTCAAATAATGCTTATATGTTTGGATGAACAGGGAAAAATAATCGAGGGACAAAGAAACTCTAGATTGCTGTTTTTGCCAAAACACTAAATTGATTTAATTCTGGCTCAGAAATTCCACAATTTGATTGAAATTGCAATTGGCTGCCAGTTTATATTATAAATTTCCATTTAAAACCAATTTTACTTGTTAAGGAAAAACAGTTATTACATGAATAGCAATATAAACTGAACAAAAGTGGAACTTTCATGTGTAAACTTCATTCCCCCATAACAAACTAACATGAAAGCATTTTAGGTTTAAAAAAACTCAAAAGTTCAAACATTACTTTAAGGAATTCCATCCATGCATTCACCAGGCTTACTTAATCTAGTTTGGGGGTAATGGGGTTGCTGGAGCCTATCTCAGCAGGGAAAACAAGCAAGCTTCACACAGAAAACACTTAGAGGGGTTTGAACCAGGGTTTCTTGCTGTGAGGGGAAAGTGCTAACCACTACTCCACCATGCAACCTTTACTTTAAAATATTTTTAATTAAATGAGTTGATTTTGTAAGTGAAGATTCGTTTTATATTAAACAAAAATGCAATTGATTAAACCCTAATTAGAAGGCGTATTAAAAGCAAAGCACTGTTCTTCAGACTATTTAGGAAATACTCAAACCTAGAGTCTGTGTCTTTTAGTTAAGGAAAAAAAGTATTTCTGTTACAGGGGAGATGGGAAGCACCCAAGCGCAGAGAGGAGGAGGCAGGAGTTCCAGGAACAAAGGTGCTTAATAACTATAACAAACTACAAAAAAACAAAACCACTGCAACTGGCAGGCAAACTCCAAAGGCTAGAAAGCTCGAAATGGGGAAACATCAAAACCACACAGAGACAGGGGACCAGCATAATAACAGACTATGGACCAGCACAGGAGGAAGGGAAAGACAAGACTTAAATACATGCAAGACATGTAGGTGGAAACACTCAGGACTGAAAGGTAAAACTCGAAAACAACAAAACAGAAAATACTACAAAATGAAACAGGAAGTAACTCAAACCTATACAGAAAAACAAGGAACCAAACACAGAGGCAAAGAAACTGAAAACCGTTACATTAGTTCTGCATTTTATACAATGTTTATATAGTGTTGTAAATGATCTATACTGCTAATAACAGGCCATGACAAAAGTTATATGGCCTTGTGGTAGAGTGTCCGCCCTGTGACTTGAAAGCTGTGAATTCAAATCCACGCCGAGTCATATTAAGGACTCTAAAAATGGGATTAAATGCCTCCCTGCTTGACACTCAGCATTAAGGGGTTGGATTGGGGGTTTAAACCACCAAATGGTTCCCGAGCTGTGTCTGTAGCTCACCGCTCCCCAAAGGATGGGTCAAATGCTGAGAGCAAATTTCACACACCTACTTGCGTGACAACTCACAGGACTTTATAAAGAATAAATGGATTAATCACATCTGAACTCTTTAGGGAATGTTTCCAGAAAGGAATGTTTTGTGGACAATGGTTCGAGTTAAATCTAGTTAAATCAGAGCTCATTAGTACTTAATACTGAATTGGAATGAGGGACAGCTCACCTCGTCAAAAGGTCAACATATCCTTTAGACACGTACTGAGCATGATCCTCCAGCTCATGGTGACTATGAGAATGGTCTGACTCATGCTGACTGTCAGCATTGTTTGGACACTTGAAGCACATGTCATCTGGGTGGCACTGGGAATTAGCTCCAGTTTCAAAATAGTTCTCGGAGTGCTCAGATGTGTACTGCACAGCTGGGGGGTCAGATGTAAACTCAGCGTACACATGACGGGTTTCCTGCTGGCTGTCAGGTTTGGGATCTCCACAGGATGTATAGGCGTAAGCATAGAGGTTTTCAGTTCTTTGATCGATGTGATGGTAGTTGTAGCCATAGTTGCTTTGGACCTGAGATGCGTTCTGACCCCCTGCCCACTGGTATGGAGCATTGTCATTGGCTGGGTGGGATGGCAGTGCTGAGGTATTATCCTGGGGCTTTCTGTTACAGGTTAAAAAGATTATAAGAGATTAGAATGAATGCAAGAGAAGAACAGTGATACTAATTCATCAGTTTTTGTTCAAAAATCTGAATATTCCTGTAAAGTAGCTATGCACTTGGACAAATTATTTTTTTAAATACATGTCTGACTAGATATTTTTATCAACTTGTTTCACTGACATTTTTACCGGTAACTGTTCATTTGTTTATTTGTTTCATTTATTATTAAAATTTGACAGTGAAAAATCGCATGTCTGTGATTTGTACTGTGTTTTTTACTTTGCAAGGATACAAAGAATATAAATCTGTCCATATAATTTTAGATCAACCAAACAAAAGAAATATTTTCTTGAATTGGTAATCAAAATATCTGGGCTTCATGATCACTTCTGATTTCTAAAGAGATTTTTTATTGTCAAGTTGCCATTGCTCTCTTTTTCACAGACACATTTGTGCCATCAGAGATTGTGAAATGCTGACATCATTCCATCAGCCCACAGGTGGCAGTAATGCACCAAAAACACAGTCGTGCCTGAGAAAAATAGACAAACTTTTGGAAGAAAAGTGTTTTTCATAATCTCCATTTCTTGGAGAAGAGAGGACCAGAGATGGTTAGTAAAAGAGGATGCAGATGTGCGTCTTTTATTACAGCTGTTTGACACCTGTGGCATAGGCAAGTCCTGACACATTCATTTGTCTATTATATTTTTCTGTTTCAACAAAAAAGGTAATAAAAAAAGATTAGAAAGGTCATAAACCATAGTGGTACTCTGTGATAAAGCAGAGCTGCTGCAGCCTCATTTACGAAGAAGACATCTAAAGTAAGGATGCTTCTTTTTGCTTGTGCCATATCTGCTTTACATCCAAATATTTCAGTCACTGGAAAAAAAAAAGGAAGTAATGAGTACCTGGAATGTAAAACTTGTACAGATGAAATAGAGACAAAACAAAAAATGTTGCCTCTTTTTGTTGAGATTTTTGTGGTAAAAAAATGAATTTATAGGGCTTTATAGTACAAACAAAATGCCTGGAGCTCATAAAAGTATTTTAAATTAGCAACACAGATTGTACATGGAACACCTGTTTAAAGCAACAGAAAAGTTTGAATCTACATAAAATTTGTGACATAAAGACATCTGCCTTGAATTTTAACCCAACGTACTTGTCAAAACATCTCAACTTATTCATTAATTAATCCATCTGTTCTCTATTAACATACAACACAGAAAATTTGATAAAAAGATTTCAAACCTTGTTTTTAGACATTCAAGATATTTTATCAGGTGTTACGTTGTTTTAACTTATCTTTACTCTATACCTTTGCAAGCTTTTCTCAAAATTAGTACAATTGAGACTGATTTTTATCTCATTAAGAGCAAGAATCTGAACATAATGAAATTATTATTGAAATGAGTCAAAATCTTTTGCTCCTTTCCCTTGACAATAGAAAAACTGGAAGTTGTTTTAAAGTTTAATAAATGTTGACAAGTATGACTGGCATTCATTGTGATTGTTTTGGAAACAAAGTTTTAATTCATGCTCTAAGCACTAGTTTTATTTATTTTTTAATTATTATCTTTGTAGCTTGTCCTGTCCAACAGCTGAGCAGACAGATGAGAGCTGAAAGCCTCTTTTGTTGGACATATTTTACTGTTACAATAAGGGTTGTGAAACATTTGAAACGCTAGGTGTATATTTACGTAAATAAACCCCTTTTCTAATTTCGGCTAAACGTTATTCGTCTTACTCATATCTGTAACAGACTTTTAGCGCTAGTTTTAGATATTAAGACAATTTATTAAGATGGGCCAACACGTACTAAGATAGTTTTTCTGTTTTTTGTTTACAAATAGTGGTAAAATGAGTCATTTCCACTTATTATACTAGTTTTTTGTCACTATAATCAAAACAAACTACAGTTACGGACACTAAAAACGAAAAGAGAAGATCTATTTTTGGGCTGTAAAACATTCAATTTGAAGTAAATCTGTCTAACAGTTAGTTTTTTTTCAGCTTATTTTTCCCTTTTTGAATACTTATGTGGAAGCTTTTTGGAACTTCTTGTTTCTGGATTAAGAACTTGTTGAATGGACAGATAATTTCACTACTTTTTAGTGATTTCCTTTGTAATATTAGTGTTCTTTTCCTACTTTTAGCCTACCTTTCCTTGCGGTGCACTTGGTCCTGCAGAATCTGGAGGGCCTGCTAAAGTCTATGCTAGTTGTCTTCAGGCAAAGGCTCAGTATGACAGCAATCACAGGGACAAAAAAAAAGTCTTTGCTAATTTAGAGTTGAGGCTACATGAACAAGTCTCCTTTATAGCTGATAGTACAAACACACACGCAAACATAAAAGCATGTAAGAAAGCTAGGGGAGCTCTTTCCATTACCTCCATGAAGGGCTCCAGCTGTAATGAGCCAGGTAATGCATATTTAATGAGGCGTAAACAGATTTATAAACACACAGAACTGCAGATCAAACCTCAGCGCTGAGCACATGAATTCACACACGTGGAGAGTGTTTCCTGCTCGTCCATCTTGTCCCGTCTCTACATAGAGGCGGTGTTATTCATTATCTTCTTATACTTGTCATTGTTAATGTGGAATTTATCTGTACATGTATACAAACACAGACCACCAGGCTCCCCAGGAGAGCTTGATTCACAGTTCACTGACAGGATCTACTGAAAATTTCTAGTCAATGTATGAAAGTTCATAAAGCAGCTGTGTACTATCTTTTGTAGATTGTTTTAATAGCACAGAAAATTTGAATACTTTGCAAGTAAAACAGGCCTGACATCCTCATAAATCTGGTTAGAAGTTGTGATGTTTTGCTTACCTTAAAACAAACGAATATGGATCTCTGGAAGCTTCATAATTTCCGGCATGATGCACAGGTTGTTGGTCATTACGATCGTCTTTGCTCAACAGAAAGCCATCACTCTCTGCCTGTAAATCTTTTTGTTGAAGTGAGTGAACTCCTCCAGTCTGGTCATAAGAAAAGCTGGGTAGATCAGAAGATCCAAACCCTTTAATTTCTCCTCTAGTTCTTTGTACAACTGGAGTCCATTTCGGAAAGCACGAACAATCTGTGCTTGCTTCCTCTTCGTGGTCGTCTTCATCATTCTCCTCTTCCATTAAATCTCCAGAGAATGGTAAGCCAAGGCTTTTTTCTGGAGACAACTCTTGTAGGGGTGTACCAATCGTAGAGCTGTTGTGGGAGTTTGTACTGTTAGTGAGGGATGGTGGTTCAGATGTTTTCTGAGAAGAACCTTGTCTCAAAAATCGTTCTCCCCACGCATGAAAATCACCCAGGGAGGTGGTTCTTTTTGAAGTTGCAGTTGGTGACATCCCACCCTCATCTGAATCCTCCATAGATATCTGGGAATGGACATAAACTTCTTCCCTGGTTTTCAGGAAGTGATCTGATGGATGTCGTAATGACGGAGACACACTTCGAGCCACAGTACTGGGGTCACTTTCATGACTTTCGTCTTCTGTTAGTCTTGAATCTGTTTGGTGGAGAGCTTCGAAGCTGGATTTTGATTGGCTAGGTGTGATCATTTTTGGCACCAGCTCGTGCTCAATGGCATCGTCAAGACTAGCTTGGTGTTGATTAGTCGAGACAGCTTTATTTAGGTCTGTGTCTGCACCAGAACCGGTCTTCTCACTTCTGCTTTGGTCCTCACTGCTTTGCAGTGGAGTCTGAAGCTGCTTTTGATGTGCAGTTTCTGCTTGATTTTTCAGTACTGTGGCAGCATAAGATAGCATGCTGAAGGCCTCCATGGATTTTCTTAATCCTTTTAATTGCTGGTCACAACTGTTAGACCCCGCTCTATTAGCGTATTCATCCGGCACCACAATGTATTCCCTTTCCAAGAAGGACTCTCCGTGAAAGTGTAACTCATCTGTGTGAGAGCTGATTGGGTTTCTCAGTGCATCTATTTCCATGCCTGGATGGATGCTTTGGGATGTAGTTTCTTTGATTCTGCCCTCAGTATTTTCATTGTTTTTTCCACTCTCCCCATCTTGGCTGTCATCTTTATTGTGTAAAATGTTATCATACAGAGGAGATAATAAATCTAATTCTTCTTTCGTTGAAATTTGCTGCGTGGCAGTGAGATGTTCCAGAAACACAAAGGGGGAACAATCCCCAGGTTGCTCCATCCAGCTAGTCTCTCTAATTCATCTTTGCTGATGCTTTCATACTTACTCCCATCTAGACTTTCCGCACATTTGTTTACATCACAATCAAACAGGAACACCTGCTTGGCTGTTTTCTCCTTATCTGTAGTGGATTCAGTCTGTCTGGAAGAGTTAGTGGTCTGATCTTGATTTATCAATACATTGGGTTTGGTAAAAAGTAAAAATGGGCTGGACTGAGCTTCAAGCTGGACCATATCAACCACCGGACTGCTGTAGTTTTCAGGTGAAGATGCATGGCTCCATGATCCCTCTCCAACGTTGTCATACTCAGAGGTAGAAGTCACCATGCCTGGGACAGGTAGGTCCCACATGTTGTTGCTTCGTTGAGTGTCATCTTCTGCAGGTTCAGAGGCAGAATCCTGTAAGGTGTCATTATTTCCTGGTTCCTCGCTTTGTGTTCCACCATCTACAGCTTCAATTACAATCCTCACATTGAAATCATGATATCTACACTCAACATCTTCAGCCACAGGAGATGGATCACTGTCTTTACAAACAAGAGTCTCCGGAGAGTAACCGGTATCTGGTGACCCCATGTGACTCAAGCGTTGTTCGTTGTCGTGTCCCTCAGGAGTGCTTGTTGTGGAAGAGCTGTCTTCCTGTATGGTGGTGTTCCACATCTGCATCCCACTGTCAGAATATCCGTGGGAACTTTCCACAGAAGCGTCTTTCATAGCAGTGAGATTAAATGAAGAAAAGGAACCTGAGTTTTCAGATAAATTCTCGGGGGTCGTGAGAGGCGATAAGCTGTCATCCCTGATTGTCATATTCCACATGTCTAAAGATTCAGGGTAGGAGGTGGTGGTTCCACTATCAGACTTGAGAAATCCCTTCTGAGCTGAATATGTCCAGAAGTCTAGAAGCTCCGGCTGTTGTGTCCCCTTTTTGCTTTGTGCACCTTCGTCCTCTTCTTTGGATGTATCTGGCCTTAAAGTGTTTAAAATTATTTTCTTTTTTGATATTATAGATGTATTCCCTTTTCCTGCACTGATGGCAGGTTTGTTTTTTCTATTGACTTCATCGTCTGGAGGTGTCAGTTGAAGATCATGTAAAGAAATGGTGTTCCACTGATCTCTAAGCACAGAGTCTGGATTCCAGTTTTCATAGGATGGACTGTTTTCAATGATCAAACTAAGCTGAGGCTCGAGCCTACCTATCATCTGCTGGGAACTCTCTGATTTTAAGATGTCTTCATTTTCTTGTTCTGTCATATAACTCACTGAAGCTTTGCTAACTTCGTTCATAATATTCTGAGGGCTTTCAGAGTCTTTAGGCTTGTTATCACTCAAAGACGAGGCTCCTTGTGCGTCAAAGCTTAGTTCATCCCAGGTCTCTGACAAAGATGATGACATGCTGTCTTTGCACTGCAGACCATTGATCCTTTCAATGACATCTTCAGGGAAGAACCTGAGGCCACAACTGCTAGGTGGACGACTCCCAGCTAGGCTGTTCACTGGTGTTGGGGGTACCATGGTGTCAATGTTCTCATTCCCAAGAAGTGACAAATTTCCACTTTCATGGCCTCCTATTGAGCTAGGTGCAGAGAAATCCACCAAGCTTAGCTCATCGATTTCTGAGAAGCTAGAGCTTCCAGCTTTTCTCGACCCTTCAACTTCTCCCTCAGAGTTTTGCGTTTCGTCTTTAGCTGGCAGGTCACTGCTATGCAATGGGTCAAAACAGAACAGGTCAAAGGTGTCGCTGCTTTTTTTGCTAGAACGGTGCTTCCTTCTTTCAGGGGGCACAGGGGGTGAGAGAGAGGACAGCCCCAGAGGAGACAGACTTCTCAGAAAAAGTCCTACTGGCCCCGTAGCTGCACCTCCTGTTGCTAAAACCTCACCCACTGGACTGTCATCGCTGAGGAACACTGAGCTCTCCTTTGAGGAGCGACTGCTGCGAATAGTGGTCATCCCACTGTCAGGGCTTAACGGCTCTGCACCAGCACTGACTCCAACAGCACCCATCTCCTCTTCACCATCTGCCATTGCCCTATTCATAGGGTTACAATAAACAATATCACCACATTTTGTTAATATTCAACATAAACCACATGTTCCATGTTGCTTGGTGATTTTATGTACCTTTCAACAGCCACATTTTCACTGCTGCCCTCTGCTCTCTCTGTGTCAGAACCATCCATGTCATTGATACCAGACGAACCCTGAGAGAACTCCACGCTGCCTGCCACCCCCTCTGTAGATGAGATCCTACTGCTGGGATGGCAGGGTAATACAGAGCTCTTCCTGTTGACAAAGTCCTTGAGAAGGTTCTGGATTTCCTCCTCCAGAACAGAAGGAATGCCAGAAGATGCAGTTGAGTTTATAGGAATGTGGTAGACTTGCAGACTTGCTCCATCTCCAGGTTCTCCAGAAAGAGACCAAGAGGAGGACTCCTCTAACTCAGAGCAGATCTGCAGTTAGAACAACATAATTTAACTGAACAACCTCATCTTTTTTATGCATCCTTTTAAATTGCATAATTACATCATAAAGTGCAATACAACATTAGATAGCCTTACAACTTTCCCATCTTCTCTGTATTTGACAACAGGAAATGTTGGTTTTATTCAAATGAAAAGGAACAGTTTCTAGCTTGGGGTCAATGACAGAGGGTGTTTCGGTTGTTTCTGTGCCCTTCAAATGGATTTTACCTGGTTGAGGACATGTGTGCTGTTTGAGTAGACAGCCACCTGCTGGCGAGGATGGTGCACTGCATCCTGGATCGACAGGAGGACCACTACACTGTCGTAGCCATGCTGATGGGTGAATGCTTTCAGCCCGTCCACATATCCATGCCATCCCTAGAAGTTTGAAAAAAAGTTTCATATCAGATTTTCTTGAAAACAGTCAGTTTACATTTCTTATCATTTTGGTCACAATTGTTTCCAACTTTGTTAGACCTTGCGGTTTATTGTACATATGATTTCCTCTTCGTCAGTAAAAGTACTTTTAAGTGAGTCTGCATCTGCAGCAATGAGAAACGAAGCTGTCAAAGCGCACAGAGGGGTAGAGAGACACTTTGTGATTTATTATTTTGAAATTAACTGTTTGCTCTTAAAACAGCCACCATGCACAGATTATGGTAATTCAGTGACACGCATCGTGATTGATGGCTAGAAAGTTGCATTAATTAATTGTTTTGTTTGTCAAGAGAACTTGTTTTTTGCTTGCTCTCTGAAATGATTAACAGCAATGTTATTGCAGCTATAATTTGCCACGCAGGGTTACGCATAAAGTGTGCAAAGTGATACTTTTGAAAACATATTTGCTTGATTAATCTAGATTTGTTGTACAATTGTTTGCTTTGCAAAGTTCTCAAAAAACTGTTGCTGTGCATATTTAAGTTGAACTTTTTTAGAAGAACACAATGCCACGCATTACATTTTTTTGTCAGCAGTTTATAAAAATGTTTCTTTTCTTTTGCTGCCTGGCTTTTCCAAACAGTACATTGACGTTTGAACATGGGTTTTGTACACAGCATGTGTGTTTGTGTGTGTTTATGGTCCTTCTCACTACGTGAGCATGTGTATGTGTATTTGTATGGGTCCACTGGAGGTGATTGATGAGCGCTTCAGGCTCTGTATCTGCCCAGGCTGTGTCAATATTAACCTGCGAGGATGAGGGGGCTACAATACTCCTCCCCTGTTCCCCCCTCAATCCTTCTCACTCCCCACAATATGGCTGCTGTCAAACTCAGGCCCATCAATCCTCACACACACACACACAACTGTCACCCCAATGACACTGCCATTTCTCAACACTGATATCCTGATGAGTGCAATGAAGCCTTTTAAGATCCGACAAAAACACACACATTTGCCCACATGGGCACAGCCACACATGTAAGCAGACTTACAGTGGCGTACATATCTTCACCTGCAGTTACCCACTATAATCTCAGTATATAATCAAACATAGTAAACACACATAAAGCATCTATGAAGTCTTGAACATCTACATCAAATTATACACAAAAATGTTCAGAGGACTCGAAAGCTACCACCCAACTGTGTGTGTGTGTGTGCACACACACACAAACACAAGTATGGAAATATAGTCAGAAAACGAGCAGAGTGAATCTCTGCGATAACATGCAGCGCGACAGTCTGTCTACCATTTGGCTCTTAACTGAGTAAATTACTACTCATATTGCTGCCCCCCCCATTTAGCCCTCTGCCACCCTCAGATACACAGATTGGCTTTTCTTATAAATTATCAACATGTTAGATTTAAAATCCACTTGCTAAGTGTCTCTAAGAATATCACACAGAAGCCGCTTATTTGTTGAGCTTTGCTGAGATGTCACAGGCAAAAAGCGCTCCTTCAAACCCTTAACTTTAGTCCCAAACGACCAGCGTGTTTGAGAGGCTAACAATCATTGGATACGGTGTTGAAGTAGTAAGTGTTTAGTAGATCGTAATGCTGATAAACAGAAAAATATGGACATCTTTTGTAATCATTTTTTAGTTGTGTAAATTTGTCCATTTTCTTTTTGTCTTTTAATTTTCTGCACAGATCAGATTTTAGTTTTTTCAATTTCCTTTTCCTCCTGACAGATAATATTTTTCCTATTTCAATTTTTTTTTTGCTTACCATACATAATAGAAGTACTTTAAAATCCTCTTTAATGGTCAATGCCTTTAGTATTGAGCCAAATTTTAGTTATTCAACAAACCTATCAAGATTACGTGGATGTGTACACCAGCTGGGAGGATTTTATTAAATAATTTTGATCTTAAATGGGCTAAAAAACAAGGCAAAACAGATGAAACTGTAAGCACCATAAAGCTCAATATTATAGACAAAGGCAATTTCTGAACAATAAGAAACAAAAATTGTTAATAACATGCTGAAAAACTGGTTTAAAAAAATGAGAGTTTTGCAGGAATGTTTACAGGACATGACATCTCCCAAAAATAAAGTTCATAAATATCTTTGCGGACCCAAGAAGGCGTCTGATTATTTATGACAATTTTTGTGGAGAAATCGCATTAGCGCATTTAGATTCAAATCAGTTTCTACATCTTGTACATTATTTTTAAAAGCTTTAGCATGCCCCTGCTCACTGTACACAGTTTGTTTTGACTTGTTGGAGTCAATGGAGATGAACAAATAGTTAATGAATGAAAAATCTGAGGAGTATAAACTGTTTTGAACAACTTGGACTAGTGATCAGAGCGTAGCAAGTCTGTCATTTCATCAGAACCATCAAGAATTTTCTTAAAGTCCAACTCCAATCATCTTTTGACCCATTTCTAAGCATTCCCATTAGTCTTATAATTATGATTTTGTCATGGTTTGAGTTTCTTTGCTTTTTTTTTATTTTGTAAGGTTTCCTGTTTTGTTGTAGTATTTAGTTTTACTTTTGGTCCCCATCTGCCCTTATTGTTGTCACCTGTGTCGTGTTTGTCTGTATGTATTTAAGTCCTGTCCTTCCCTTCCTGCTGTGCTGGTCCATAGTCCATTCAAGTGTTTTCGAGTTTCTCTTGCCTGCTCAGCAGTGGTTTTGCTTCTAGTTTTTTTTTTTTTAACTTACTAAAGATCCCGTTCCCCTGGAACCTCCTGCCTCCTTCTCTCTGCATCCGGGTATTCCCCTAACCCCACGCCATGACAGATTTTTAGGCAAAATAAAAAAAAACTTTTGTTGTTTTCAAGGACATAGTTTTGGCAGAGCCGCAGGAGTTCTTCAGAAATTCGCTACTGAGTTATGAGCGGCATTGTTGGGGTGGTCTAAGCCTGCCAAAACTTCCCATCATCCCTTTGTTTACACTCTCTCCCACTAGTTTACAGCCCCCTCACACCCCCAACCTAATATTACTGGCGCAATAAACTGGTGAGATGGTGAGCGATAATAAAGCTATCCAGCCATACTGTTTTGAGCCAAATACCAGCTCAGACGAGGTAAATGAAGATGTACATGGATCTAGTCATCTACAAGTGGATGCATCAGAATGGAGTGGAGCAGAGAGCTTGTGACTGTAGCACCTATGCCACTGCCACAATGGCATTTTTTTGTCTGCCCTTGACTCACAACAATTTGAATAAAGGCATATAAACAGGATTGTCATTGGAGTGGAGTTTTATTTCTTATTAACAAAAGACATTTTAAAATTTGATATTAAAAAGACTGTTCATTTTTTCATCAAAAATGTTTAAGTTATTTCTAACCCATATTGTTATGAAATAATTTAGGAAATAAAGGTTTTAAAGAATTAAAGTTCCTGATGCAGATCATTTTTTCCCATGACACAAGTTATTTTTTTGTAAATCAACTTTTTTCACTTCTTTCTTACTTTACTCAATCAATTCTTTGAGGTTTTTTCTCATTGTCAACTTTCTACCTGTTTTTTTTTCTTCTTCTGTCACACATTGCTTATTCATATTTTGTTCTCACATATTTTACAGCTTCATCTTTCTCCCACACTGGGCCTCCTGCAAAACATCATCCACGCACTTCCTACCTCCCTCTCTGACTGGTTGTCTTTGCTCCACAGGTAGCAAGTCTTTAGCGGCTGCTTGCAGTTCTCCCAACCTGCTGTCATTATGCACAATAGCCTTAGGTACAAAACTCGGGCCTCATAACTCACGCCCCGCGTGCGTAAATTCCCGTGCAAACACAGTCAAAGCAAAAACACATTTCCTGCTGTCGCCAACATCTCCAGCAAAAAAAATTAATCAAGCGTTCATCCATTTAGGCTCTTTGCATACCCTTTCTGTCAGAACACAGAATGCTAAGAGACTTGCAAGTTCTTCTCAGGCGATCGTTTCGCCACCCTGATGAATCCATCAAGCGAGGTTTGATTTATACATCTGTCTGTGATCACAGCGGTACAGCTACAGTAAATGGGGTGGCAAGGCGCGAGCTGACACCACCCTGCTCAAACACACACATGCAAAATGCTCGCACACATGTGCAGCCTATACCATTTGCCGCAAACGCACTGCTGAACTTGCATACACACACACACACACGTCTGTGTTCACACTCAAACAGTCATCAGCTCCTGTTTAGAGACACACACGTGTGACTATTACTGCTTATGAAGTTTTTTGGAATGGAAGAAGCAAAGGGGAGGGCGGCGTGAAAGTTTGCAAACACGAATGTCTTTCTGACTGTCTTTCTATCTCACATGGGCCTTCTCCACATGCTTCATTCGCTCGGCTCTAAGTGCAGGGATTTGGGGCCAATATGCAAGCACAGAGTCTATAAATGTTTTGCTTTGTTATTTGTTTGCCCTCAAAGCCCAAGAAAGCCACAGGGGGAGAAGGAAAATGGGGAAAAGGGAAAGCACTATTTTTTTTTCTTCAGTTCAGATGATGAGGAAAAAAAACATAAGTGCAAAACACAGAGGAGTGACTGCTGTGTGCAGCACTTCTCCAAACTTGTTTAACAGAAATGTCCTTTTTTTGTCGGTTGTTTGTTGTAGTCAAACAAATGTACATTGCAGAACACATCTTCGAATCTTGCTAATGCACTTTTATTGCCATAAAAGACAATGTAACCAAACACTCAGGCAAGTTAGAAAGTCGCACAGATGAGGTCGGATTTTTTTAAGATAGCGTTTCTAAATTTTATTTTAGAACAAGAGCATCCCTGAATTTGACATGACTGCAGCAGCTTTCAGTTCTTGATCTCATGGAGACGATTTGATGCAGAATTAAGGTACCTAATAAAAAACTGAAGACACAGGGGGAAGGGGGTTGGGGGGCTCTGCTATCCTGGTCTTCAATCTTAGTCCCTGGGAGGCCCACCCTGCACCTGCTGTCTCCTAGTGCTTCTCATCAGAAAGGCATTTAGAGAGCGCCTTGGCTGCGGGCCCTTCATTAGCGAGCATAATTATTTGTGCAAGTGGCGCAGGGCAAAACTGGCCCTGCATAAACAAACAGAAGGGCCGGAGGACTGAGAACAAACAACGCATTAGAGACAATCAACGTCGCTAAGAAGGAAGCGAAGCCGAGACAGAGGGACGGACATGTGTGCACGCTCTCAGAGAACAAAACAAACAAATGCATTAAGTCATTTGAAAAACAGAAATAAGTCAACAGCAACAAAGATTGCATGCCCTGTTTGTGTTGTGGTGATAGCAGGTTTCATCTGAGCTCCTGCTGATACTCAGAACATCAAGAAGGAGATCAGCTTGCAGATATCAGAGCAGGCTCTGGAATTGGAGTTGATGACTTTGGCCTTCAGGAAAATGTAAGGTAGTAAGCAAAAACCACCAATTAAGTTCTCCTTTAAACACTAACAATGTCATATGTGTTGATATTATAAGTGAGAAAAAATGTCTACTTTTGACTGCTGTCCACAAGGAACTAAATAAATTGTTTATCATTTATAATATTAGTATTGTCACAGAAAAACTATAGATTTTATTATGTAGGGTGTTACTGATCTCCAACCAGATCTAAAATGTATAGATAGGAGAAGTTCTAATATGATCTTTGAGATTAGTCCCTCTTGGTACAGATCAGGAATCTGCAACAATTAATGCTAAAAGAGCAGTTTGGTCCAATTTCATTCATAAAGTATAGCTTTTAAATATAAACAATAATTAAATTACATTGATTCATTTTAACTTATTGTACTTTTAAAAGCAGCACATACAAGTTCCTTTCAAAATAAAATGCACCCTGAGTCAAACAAAATCCTCCTGCTGCAGCAGATTGACTTGAATTACTTGAAAATCTACACAGGTAAATGCAATATTATACTTTAAGGACTTTCTCTTTGAACAGCAACTAAACAGTGATGTGCAGCAAAAGATTGGTATATATGGTTTCAATTTATTCCAATGATTAACAGTAAATTAAACACTGTTAGAATTTTGCTCAGTTATCTCACATTTTAAAATTCTGAACATTTATGACAAAACTCCATTAACTAAAACAAATGAACCAACATTATAAATCCATGTTTTGTATTAACTGTTAGCATTTTCTATCAAAGCCAAAGAGCCACAATGGAGGGATCAAAGAGCGATTAAAGAGCGGCACTTGGATCAAATCATTCCAGATTCTAGTTGAGTAAACACCCCTATTTCAGTTTAGCAGTAGAAAATTAAGATGGAAAAAAGCTAAATAGTGCTTTGCAAAGTAAAATGTTGCAGTTCTACATTGGATAAAGTGCTGAGAGGAGTTTCTTGAGATTTCTGGGGAAAAAGAAAAGTACTTTAAAGAAGTAACCATGGGTTTTAGAGACATAGTCAAAGAATTTGCCTCTTTAACAATAAATGTATTTAAATAAATGGATCGGTTGCATCAGTTGCACCCACATTAAAGGAGATGACTTTTTCTATACTGTCTGTGTATTTTCTAATTCATCCAGGTGGATTCATCAAGAAAATCCAGTTGATTTCTAAAGACATTTCTGGACTTGGCTTAATTCTGACATACAAGCACCAAACAAGCTCTTGTACCGGTGTATTGCAGAAAATAGAAAGCCTCTTGGGGAGGAGGGGAAGCTTTTTCTATAATAAAAGAAAAACTCCAGTTTACAGCTTTTTTAACTACAAATTTTATTTCTCCATACTGTGCTGAAAAAAGGCGTTGAAAAATCCAATCTTGCTGGAAGAGCCAATTTTATGTTCTAATATTAGAGTTCAAACTAAAGAGAGAATGTAAAATATTATAAAATGAATGAGTGTAAAAGACTTATTTGGCTAGCGTGTTTCCTATATGGGAGGAACGCACAACAAGACAGACAGAATATCAGTTCATCATAAGGCCACTTAAATATAAAAAGCCACCTCAACAGACAGGTTAGAATCACTTTCCAAACTGAAATGACTGGTCATAACTAAAGTAAAGCTTTTCTAAACTCCCACCACCTTTCAGTCATCCCTACTTTCAAGTCTGGTCGAAGGAGCATCATGATATGGGGATGCTAACTGCAAAAATAACTTACAGACTAAATAGGATAAGGGAAGAAATAAAAAAACATTGATGAAAACACATTCATCTCAGGAATTTGAATGCAGCAGATGGAACTTCTAAGGAGTGCAGAAAATATACATTAACTGTGCACCGATCCCCCAAAATAGGTTGCATTTCTTTAACTCAACTACTTCTCCAGTTAAGGTGGGTAAAACTGGTACTAAAATCCCCCAGAAGACTTGTCTTGTTACTAATGTGAAGACATTTCTACCCCACAAGCAGCAAAATCATTTTTTTCTTTGCTATGTAAGCAATCACTGCCACATTTTACACCGCAAATTCACGCAAATTCAAACTCAGCCCTCTTTAACTGCTGTCAGACACACACATACATGGCACACCACAACAAACACATCGCGCATAAGCCATTAAAGGCTAATTGAAACTAATTTATTTAGTTTTCTGGAAAGAATCATTTAAGGCAGAACTTCCCTAAACCCCCTGAACAAATGACTCTCATACCGTTTTACTCTCTTTTCAAACACAATTAAAAAATAATATATAAATATATACACACTGCAAATGACATGCATATAAGGAGTTCATTTTGGAGCCCGATCTCAGGTCATTAGTAACCCACCATGACGCTGTGGAGTTGAGGTCCGCTGGCGACACACAGGCCCCTGGCCATTTATTCTATATTAAGTCTTTAATGGGCCCTCTCTGCCTGCCTTTTTCTACTCTGCTTCTATCTCTCCCTCCGTCTCCCTCCTGACACGCAGCATGTAGGCACAGTGCTGGTAAAATATGCACAGAAAAGTCCGGTGCGCACACACAGGCAAAGCCATTCAAATGAATGGTTATTTATTCGCTAAACGAGGATCTGGGTGTTTAATGTTCCTTGGACGTTAGGTAGTTTTCTGGGGGAGGCAGAGCCATACCCCTACGGCTACAGACATCATTTATTTTACACATAGCCTAATACCACACGCTAGGCAGCCGCCGAGAAAAATGGGCTTTGAGAAGGAGATATAAAAGAAATAATGAATGATTTTTTTTCCTCTAGTTTTTGGATGGGGGGGAGTGAAGACATTAGAGGTTGCAGCAGAGGGAAAAGCACTAGCAGAAGTAAATTCTTAAAGCCTCTGTTTGTGTGGCTGTTTTTGTGAGCGCGCGGCAGCAAATGTGAAGTGGCAAGCAAGAGAAAATCAACACCAACATTACACAAATGTGATGAAAATGAGCGCATGTGTGTGCTGGATTTTTGGGATACCAGCAGGGAGGACGGTGATACATGAATGCTTTTGGGACCATCTACATCTCATCCAAATGCAGAGCATCAATGGGGCTCCACAGAAACACCTCCCCAAAGTGCACATTGTAGGTGAGATGCAATAAAACACAAAACCATTAAAAGTGTTCGGTTTTCTTTTTGAGTTTTTTTCTCTGTTTTCACATCTAAAGTCTTTGTTTTTATTGTCATTGTAAACACACATTTGTACATTTTCTCCCTCTGCTTTCTACACTTTCGTATTAGTTTCATATCAGGAGTTTCTCTTCAACTTTGGTGCAACCTGAAATGTTTAAAATAAAGAAAATATCACACAGAAAAATAATGAATCTACCTCCTCGTTCGTGGCCAGGGATGTCAGCGCTATGGTGGTCTCCCCGTCAGAAAACTCCCTCAGCTTTGGTGTCAGCTGCAGCATCGGTTCTACATCCAGTCAGCACACACACAAACAGACTAACAGTTATATGAAAACACACAAGAATACAAAACAGTTTCACAAAAGAGACAAAAAAAAAAGAAAAACACTTGAATGAATATCCTCTCCAGAGGTGATAGCTTAAACAGGGACTGCAGTCTTTTGATTTATCTTAGACATGCTATGAAAAGGGCTGCTTGCCGCAGCTCTTGCTTTCCAGTAAGAAGGCCCCGGTTCAAATCCCAGCTGGGGGACCTGAACCAGAACACCAATAGGGGCCTTTCTGTGTGGAGTTTGCATGTTCTTTCTGTGTGGAGTTTGCATGTTCTTTCTGTGCATGCGTAGCTTTTCTCAATGGACTCTTGCCTCCCACCGTCCAAAAACATGCTTCACAGGTTAATTTGTTACTCTAAATTGTCCCTAAGTGACTGTGCATGGGTGTGTGATTCATGGCCCCTTGACAGACTGGTGACGTGTCCAGGATGTCCCCTGCCTTCGCGTACGAATGGTTAGGTTCCAGCAGCCCCGTGACCCATAAAGGGACAAAACAGGTTTAGAGGATAAATGTTATGTAAAGATTAAAATTGTCCTTACTTAACCATATTAATGTAATTTTTATTAACTTCTACCTGAATGAATATATAAGGATTCTTAATCAAACTTTCTACATTTATCTATACATAATCTATGCATTTCAGTCATGCATAGATTTTTTAACTCTTTTTCTCTGTATTAGATTTTATTTTGCTGTTTATTAAAACAAAAACGACTCAGCTTTAATATGTGGCATCCTTGCCAGACACGTCAGTCAATTAAAACATCCCAATCACCTTGTTGATTCATGTCCCTCTGTTGATGAACACTGAAGTCGTCCCTCTGCTCCAAACATCGCACTAGCTCCTCCAGCTCCTCTGATTGACAGCCGTGTTCCATCCACCATACCTCTCTCTGCAGCTTCAAAGCCTCTGCAAAAAAAACACACACAAGTCCAGTAGCATTTTCAAAAATTGGAACATTGCTGTTCTAGGTGAATCCAAATAAATATGTTTTCATTTTTGTCCACTATGCTAATTACTTAATTTATATCATGAGAAAAGGTCAATTGTTCACGTTTTTTGAAGCGCCAGTAAAAGAAATTCTCCTGACTGCTGCATATTAAATCACTGAAGTTGGAGAGACATTTCAAAAGGCATTTAAAATGAAAGTTGTCCATAAGTATTTTAGAGAATTATTAATTTGGTAAATGGTGTATACTTATGTGGTACTTCACTATCTTCTTAGAAGGCCCAAAGTGCTGTACAGTCACCACCTTTAACCACCACAAGCAACGTACAGTCTCTTGCTCAAGGACACTTCGACACGTGGGCGCGTGGAGCGGGAACCAAACCTGAGATAGTCCTCTGCACCATACTTTTATTGAGCTGCTAGAATGTGAAAGATAGCTAAAAGAATGTGTGACTGTGAGGATTGTGCATTCATTATTGTTTTAGATTAGATTAGAGGACTTTATTTATCCCACAATGGGGAAATTCACTTATCTGTGGCAGCAAAAACAACATTCATAAGTAACAGCAAAAAAAGGACATCAAAAATGACATTCTCACTATGAATAAATACAGCTACGAAAGTAGCGTGTGATCCACGGCAAATATGTGAAAACATTTTTATTTTAAATATCTAAAAATAAATAATTAAAAAAGTACACACCAATCAAACAACCATTTAGGAACAAGAACATTTGAAAAACAACACCTACTACTACAAAAGTAAATAAATAAATGAGTGTATGAAAAACACCCGTAGGACCGTAGTGTGTCACTGTAACACGGTGTTGTACAGTCTGATGGCCGTGAGGAGGAATGACCTGCGGTAGCTTCTTCTTGCACTGTGGGTGCAACAGTCTGGTGCTGAAGGAGCTGGTCAGCGCCACTACAGATTGGTGCAGGGGGTGGGAGGGGTTATCCATGATGGATGTTAGCTTAGCCAACATCCTAATTTTTTTGAGCCAGTTTTACTGGCTCAGTTTTACCAAAACATCCCAACATTTTGTCTGTGATATATTTTTGTGTTTTTGGTCATGTTCTGTTTTAAGTTGGCCCCCTGTCACAGTCATACCAGGTTCCTGTTCATAATCCTCCTCAGTTATTTTCTTTTGTTAATTGTCCTCAGCATGGCAGCTTTTCAAGTCTTTGCTGTCAGATCTTCTGTTTTTGTCACCCTCTGGTTGCGCCCTAGTTTTCCTTCTGCATTTGGGTCCTACACCACCTGTTCCTGACAAGCACAATCAATGCTCCTGAAAAAAAAGTGCCACATGAAACTGGCCCCAAACATGGTTCAGAAGTCAGAAACTGACATGCACAGTATTTCTTTTACCTTCAGATTGAGATTCTGACCTTGAAACGAAGGGAAGGAGGCACATGTGCTAACGTTCTGACTTAAACTCAGCTGGGGATTCACTTAGCATTCTTACAAAACAAAAGATGTTCCTGTGGAACATTCTAGCACATTTTCTTGGAAGTTTAGTATCCCCAACAACAGCAATTGCAGGCAGTGAGAAACAACTTTTTATAAAGACAATATCTAAAGACCTACTCTAATGAAAATTGTGTTTTTAAAATGTTCTTTTGGCATTTTCTTTTTTCAAATCGTTGTGAATCAGGAGGGGACTGAAACAAAGGGACATGGGAAAAAGCCTGTAGCAGTTATGTAGAAGAGCCACATTCAGCAGGCCACCAGCTCTCTGCTCTGCTCCATTCTGATGCGTTCGCTTGCAGAGAAATAGATCTGTGTACATCTTTGCTTCCCTCATCTGAACTGACATCTGGCTCAAAACTGTACGGCTGAATAGCTCCAATATTATTCACCATTTTTGTCGCACCAGTAATGTTATGTTGGGGTTGTGAGGGGCTGTAGGCTAGCGAGAGAGAGTGTAAACAGATGGGTGAAGGGAAGTGGGGACGGCCTTGCTTTGCACCAACAGTCCCACCCACAACCCAGAGATGAATTTATAATGAACTCCTGCCACTTTAACTGTGTCCTAGAAAATGACGATAATGACGAAAATGATGATAAAAACGGCATAATTATACTTAAAAGGCCACCGGAAAAGCTTTTACAACAGATTCAAAAGATGATTGGAGTGGGACTTTAAAACTTTATAAAAAAAAGTAAAATTAAGAAAAGAACTGAGACTTGTCACTGTCATTTCAAATGTCACTGATTCCACATTTTTATACCAAAAAATGTTGCATAAATCAACATTTTTGGCTAAATATTTTAAAGCTTTTAATGACAGGATTTTTGGTACACAAAGCATGGATGATGTTGGCCTTATTGGTCAGTTTTTTTAACTTATACATAATAATTGGCTCTGAAAATGTTTTATTCTAAGCAATTAAAACAAAAAAAGACACCAAACAAAAGATGCATATCTATACATACCACACGGTCTTCTACCCATGTAAATCTATTTTCAAAAATGTTTACATTATTTTTTAGTTATGGATGTCTGGAAACATAAATCAAATAAAAAAATAAAATAAAAAGGACTGGATACTAAAGTATTTTAATAAATGTACCTCACATCGGTAATAAACCACAGACTGATTTTTGGATTACTAGACATCACCTGTATATGGTCAACAGCCCTAAACATTGTTTACTGTGTATTTGTGTTGTCATTTTGATTGTAATGTGTCAGGTTTTGACCATTTGACCTACATCTGTAATTTTACCCATAACATCATTTGCAACCTAATTTAGATCTTTTGCTGAATGCCTGTGATGCTTTTGTTTTTGCTCTAACCAAAGGTAAAGACTGCATTAATTAAATTAAGACCCTTATCAGTTTTAATGTCAAATACATCTGTTGGTGCTGTGATCTTAAAAATTAGGCTTTAGTCCAACTATTGAAAAGTAGTTGTGGTAGCATAAACAATACTAGTTAAGAAAATCCTAAATGTGTGGTTACTGTATGGATTTCCTTTAAATACATTTATCAATATACTTGAAGCTTATATTGGGTCCCTTTTTTAAAAGACAGGCTTAAATTTTTAATTGTAGGTACCAGTAGATTAAAAACCTACAAGAACTGCTTCATTTCTTTATTATATTAAGGCTTTTAGCGTTGAAAAGTCAATAATGCCTCTGTAACAGTGTATATTTGGGATCTATGACTAAAATCTATAAATATTCTTTTTTGCAGAGATTTTTGTTGCCTGTGCTTTTATTTTTACTTGTAGTATTGCATTGAATTACTGGAAAACTTAAACCTGCAGATACCTGAAATTACAAGATGAAGGAACCTCTCAAGGTAGAGGAAGACTTGCTTTACATTATTTCCTTCCCAGTTTCTAAGTCTTTGTTTCTGCAAATCTCTTTGCTGTTTCTCTTCATCCAGCTTCATAGATAATTCTGCCTGGATGTAGATAACAGATAATGAACTTCAAAAGCCGCAAAAATTTACTGAATTAAAAAGATAAGTCGATTCTGCTGCTGCTGAAGTCACACAGCTGCTTGTTCTGTTTAAAAGGAAGTTCTATTCAAACCCAAACGGAGTAATTATTTTTGCCCCAGCATTCACAGGTTGATGTGTCTGTGGGTGCAGCTGCCTGCTTTCATTTCCTTTGCACACAAGCAGATGAGTCATTTTCATTTTTTCATGTTGTGCTTTTCCATCCAGTCATTTACTAACATTTAAGATATTCACTGCCATTCCTTTGGTTCGGCACAGAAAAATGACCGCCTGTTAAACGAAAGGTGGACACATTAAAAGCTTCTATGTGACTTTTGAGCTCACACACATCCACCACCCCTCATCTCACCCTTTTTTCATCTCTCCTGGTGGGTGTTAAGCGAGTCATGTCAGGGGATTTGTGTGTGTCCTCCTTCATCGCCCCATTACTCCCCCTAGGAGGGCGGCTGTTCCTCCCTCACCTCCGAGAACCTCCCTCAGCGCCGCACTGATGTGCTCCGCTGCTTCTTGAAGAATCTTCCTGGCGACTGTTGTGACTGCGGACAGTCCCCCATCACCCCCTGCATCTCTCTGCACTTTTTGATGGACCACTTGCCGAATGCTGGACTCCAGGATGTGGTACTCAGAGCTAGGAGAGGAGAAGGGTGAGGGAGATATAAATGGCTGCTGGTGAAAAAAGAAATAAAGTGAGATAATTTACAGATTATTTTAATTAGGATGAACTAAATTCTTTTTCTGGTCTTAAGAGATAAACACACAGAGAGGCTGGAGATGCACATAATCTCAGATTTTAATTTTCAAATCAGTAAATGACTTTTTTAGATGGACTTGTTTTTCAATGTGGGTGCTTTTAGCACATTTTATTAAATAGCAGACATAAAGACATACTGCAATGAAAATCGTGTTTTTAACATGTTCTTGTGGCATTTTTCTCACGATGGAGAACATAAATAAAGAAATACAGTAACTATTGAAACTTAGGATAATTAGACATATTAATAAATATTGCTTGAAAGGGAGTGGAAGGAAGCGAATTTATATAATCCCACCCTGATATACTATAACCATTTTATTACATGATTTATCAATATCAATTTATCAATATTTCTGATTGTTTCTTTATTAAAATCCTTGTGAATCCGAAGCAGACGCAAAAAATGCTGTTTAAAAAGCTTGTGCTGGTGTGGTAGAAGCAACAATCAGTTGGCCACAAGCTCCCTGCTCTGCTCCATTTTGATGCATCCACTTTTAGACCACTAGATCCAATAACTTCTCCATTTTCTTCATCTGATTTAGCATTTGTCTTAAAACTGTAAGGCTAGATAGTTCCTATACATTCCTCGCCATTTTTTTGCATGGTAATGTTAGCCTGGGTTTGTGAGAGGCTGTATAGCAGGAGAGCGTGTAAACAGATACGCAGTGACACACTGTGGGCGGGGTCACGCCGCACCAACAGTTCCACAACTCACAGGCATATTTCTGATGAAGTCCTGCCGCTCTGCAGACACTATGTCCTGAAAAGCCTAAAAATTATAAAATCATAATTAATAGACCACCGGGAACGCTTTTGAAATGAATCAAAATATGATCGTAAAGGGACCTTCAGTTCACTACCAGCAGAGTGACCTAGTGGAAGAGTGTCAGCCCAGAGGCTTGTGGGTAATGGGTTCAAATCTGGGGTTGAGTCACACAGAAGACTCTGAAATTGTGACCTGGTGTATTCTTGCTTAATACACAGTCTTAAGGGGTTGGATTTGGGCAGTTAAACCACCAAATGGTTTCTGGGAATAGCACTGTCTCCAGGAGAACATACTCCTGTCAAGATTTTAGACTTTAACTTTATATTTGTTTAACTTCGCTTTTCATTTCATTTTTGCTCATGTAAAGGTTTACCTGTCAAGCAATCCATCTGTAAGTAGAGTGAGTGAGAGCTTCTCAGCTTGATGAAGTTCCACCAGGGCTACATGCTCTTTCCAGAGCAACAAATCATCAGGAATGTTTACTCTCTGCAAAAACTTCACAGTTTCCTCAGGCAACAAGGTGTGGCATTGGCCTCTGCACAGTACCGGCACACACAGTCCACCAGATTGTTCCTCCTGGAGACATAGAAATTTGAACTCAATAAGACTTCAAATACTTGACAGATAACCTTTGAGGACAAGTTAATTATCCAACAATAAAATGATTACTCTGAAGTGCACTTTAATTCCAATGTAAGTGTTTTCAAACCTATTTTCCTTGATGTTTTTTTTAATTTGTTCTAAAGACAGGCCACATTAAAATTCCATAACAAATAACCCAGTTCTGAGCAGAGGAAATAATAAACAGATGTTTGCTCAGAGTTTTATTTTCATACACAAGGACAGCAAAGCGTGCTTGTTCACAATGATTATCACTAAAAGACACAGAACAGTTTGATGTGATGTCGTGTTCCCTCACTGAAAAATTCTTACACACAGGACAGAAAGCAGGGTTCTGCCCTCTGTGCAAATAATGTAGCAAAGTTCATGCAATGATCAGTCAGAGATGCAGTGCAATGATCAACATTGACATCTGTGTTTGTGTAGAGGTGAGCAGGCAATGTATGTGGTTTTCAGCTTTGTTCATTTGAACATAATAATTCAAACGCCACTCAATAAAAGGGTTATACACTTTTTTGTTTTATAGGTTTTGAGTCATAACACACTTAACATACCAGGTTGAGGTGAAGAGCTAAGCACAGTGTTGCAGCCACAGTGTCGACATTTGGCTCAGGTCCACCTAAAACCACATGGAAGGGACTTTCTGACAGACCTGCCTGCAAACACACAAGCAAGCACACACAAAGGTCAGGATCGTCACCTCCCTTTAGTGTTTTTTTTAAATGTAAACATTTGAATTCATTCAAAGAAACTTTTTCTGAGTTCAAAGATTAAACACAGCAAATAGTTAGTTACCAGGCTGGATCCATGGGCACGTGCCCAGGGGCCCTCAGTGTCAGAGTTTTCACAATATTCCTCCAAAGAATTTATCCACAGAATATTGCAAAATACTACAGGCCGATACACTGAATGTTTGTGTGCCTAACAACATGCAAAATGGATCGCACGAGCAAGATCTGTTTGCACATTATAGACTGATCTCAGAAGGAAAATCCATTTTTGTTTCAATCTCACATTATTTTACTTGAACATCTATTTTGTGCTCAGACTGCTCTTCTCCATCTTTGCTGCACTCTTCTTCCTCTAGGTTGTGCTCTGAAGCAGCTCCACTACTGCCTGTACCTCATCTTCATTCATCTTGCGAGGGCATTACTGTCCATCATCAGCAAAAATACAGGCCGATCAGATGTCGAGTGTTTGTTCTAAGAGCGACCTTCTTGGCGTTCGTGTCACAGAAAACCTTTGCGTAAAATGATGTAGACAAATCTGGAGACTGTTGGATTATAGTTCCAGTAGCATCCGTTTCCTTGTGTTTATTCTCCTTGCATAAATGTAACTCAAGTTCTGCGTAGAGCGTGTTAAATGATTACTAAAATATTGCAGTTTGCCCATGTTATCCATTGCACAATCTTTAGTTGAACACTGGCAAATCTAAAACCAAATAGCGCTGCAATCACGCTTACGCACATAGTTTTGCGCTTTTTTTAATCAGAGAAATTTGAATGTTAGGGTCTGTGTTGCAGTTTTTGAAATATACTGTTTTGAACCTAAAAGTAAAATTTGCGATCATTTTAGCTCTTTAGTCCAAATTCTGTCTACTCTTATGTAAGCATCTGCCTATCTGTTTTATTATTTCTTATAAGTTGTTGTTTTCTTTTTTGCTAAATTATAAAAGTTATTTTTGTTTTAAATACGTAGTTGTATCATTTACTTTTGCCTATATTATAAAAAACAAAATAAATAAATAAAATAAAAATATATAAATTAAATACATTTTTGAAGGGCTCTTTTGACTTGAGTGCTCAGAGGCCCCTGGGGGTCTCAATCCTGCCTTGTTAACAGGTGATTAAAACCATCATCCTGTATGATCTGACAGTTAATACACAGTATGAAATATCAGTTGCATCCTTGTTGGAACAGCATGACTGTGTTAGATGACTGCAGCATTTTAGAAGCAACAACATGAATTATTAAATAAGGAAATAATAATGCTGCTAGGTTCTTCTCATGCTTGACAGAAGATTAAGTCTAATGCAGCATTTGAAGTCAGTAAGAGGACGTTTTTAACTCGGGGTATTTGCTGTATATCCGAGAAGAATGAGACCCCTACATTTCACTGAACAAAGAACATAAACACTGGCTGTTTTGGTTAAGTGGACGTTAATGAGAGCTCCATTACAGAGATAAAGCATTTGTCTCTGGGTGAAAAAGCAGAAAATGATGTCTTTTCCTTCATTTGCTAACTGACATTCTATGTATTGGTCCCTACTATGGCTGATAATTACAGATTCCACTGCAGATGTTTAAGTGAGATTTTGCCCACATGTAAAGTCAATAATCAATGCACAGTAGTTTTTGAGCTGACTTCTGTACAGCAAGTCTATGAACTGATAAGCTCAAACATCACTAGGAGAAGCCTGGCCTGCAGCCTGCAACATTCATCACAAGAATAAATGTGGACTCAATGAATGTCATCAGGCTAATTCATCGTAATGGACTTGTAAGATGCTTTAAAAAGCAAATATAGAATAAAATGTTTGACATGATTTATTTATAGATGGGGAGCAGATCAAAGATTCCACTACAGCAATCACTTAAAGGATCATGTCTTTATCAGTCAGCACTGACAGGTTGATACCAGCATCTTAAAAACTAGACGTAAATCGATTTACAGCCCAAATGTTTGCCACGTTTCAAAACGATTGGTAATGCCTGAGCCAACTGAACAGATTAAATGACAGGCACATCTGCAGGCAGCACGGTGCCGTTGCTGTGGTAACATAGAAAGAGAAAGAAGCAAGTCACACTGCCCCTGGTGTCCATCAAAGTGCCTTGCTGCCAGCCGACCCCAGAGGATGCTATCTGTTACAGACCACTGTTAGAAATGAAGCATATTTAAATACAACAGGATATGGAAGAGATGAAGAAAAAAATGTTGGAACCAACATAAGGAGATTTACTGACATAATAAATGTGCATTTTGGAGGTTGAGAGAGCTCAGTGCCAGACTTACATGAGCATGATAGTCTTGTTTCTGCAAAACAGAAGCTCCCATTTAAGTCCAGATGGACAAAGCAAATTAGGGATGAAGAAATTAAACACCAAAACAGAGGGAGAACTGACAAAGTGGGAGAGGAAGGAAACAACTATGAAGACAAAAAAAGGTCAAAAATACACATGCTTTTGAAATAAGTCAAACAGTGGAGAAGTCTGGAAAAGAAAAGTAGAATATGAAGGCAGGAAAAAATAAATGCACAAAAGTATGGAGGCCAACGTAAAGAAATTACATGAATAGAACAAGTACAAGGTGTGAAGAAGGAGGAGGATGAGGGGAACCAGTTCCTTCATAATAGCAAGAGTGAGAGAATAAATCAATACTAGACAACCAGAGAAGAGGAAGAGATGCATTAGCAGGATAAAAGGCCAGTTTCTGCTCTACTACAACAAGAGAATTCTTGATGTGTGTACATATGTTCATGAGCATGGAGCAGCCATTTGATAGCCCTGCTTCCCTGTCTTCCAACAGTTGTGTTACTTTCCTTTAAGCTACGGTATTGAATATCCTTTCTTCTGATAATCTGCACTTTCTGAAGAGAAAGCTCACAAGTTTACAGTAAATGCATCCGGAGTTAGCAAAAAGCGTTATTTTTCCATCCGAAAATCTCCACTTAAACAGAATTTTTATTTTAAAAAATGGCACAAAAATTAATTTATGTAGCAAGTGCTGCAGCTGAAGTATTATTTCTGAAGAATTTTTATTGAATCAATTTAAATTCATTTAAATATGAGGCTGCAATATTTAGTTGAATCTTTTAATTTAGTTTGCTTTAATATCAAACTAAATTGAAGGATAAATAAAAGCTGATTTTTCTCCATTTTTACCAAGCAGGTAGAGCTCCATGACACACATACAACATACGCAGTTGAATTAAAGAATCCTTTTTATGTGCTGGTGTGCAGAATAAGGAGGACAGATGCTGGAATAATGCTCAGCACATTGCCTCTATGCCAAATGGCGTGCAGGTTCACTCAGTAGTGAAACTGCAGGCCAATTAGGGGTATGGGTGTTCTGGATTGTGGCCATCCAGAAAGTGGACAGAAAGATGTCCAAAGAGGATGACAAAGATGTTCAGCAAAGAAGTGAATCATCAGACCTTTACGCCAGAGAGCTGAGAGGAGAGATAATTGCAGATGTGAGCATTCAAAAAAACGGACACGACATTAGTCTTTATCTTAAACCTCCACAACACTCATCGGTCGGCCTCCTTATCTCTCAATCACTCTGCTGCGCTCTGATCTGCGAATTTGCCTCTTTGATCCTTTCTCCTTTGCAGCTTTCCCTGTGTTCATGCAAATACAGCCCAGCTAGAAGCTCTTAACTCCCCTTTAATTTTTAATTGGCTGAAGGTGTAAATCTTACACTTGGACACCTGTTTAAGAGAATCAAACTTCAAGTTATGAAATATGCAAGCACGCCTCTTGGAGCACCTAAAACACAAAAACAGAAAAAATAAACGTTGTTTGAGACTTTTTATCATATACAGGTGGTACATTACAAATGCTTTAATCCTTGATTTGCCTTCTAAAATTATGTTTACATGGTCACTCTGTGGTTTCGCTCAAAGGAAATTCAAGTTTTTTGTTGTTGTTGTTTTTTAGAAAAATCCACTCTTTTCTACATATGTGTATAAATAAGAGACATGACTTTTGGATTCTAGAAGATGGCTGTAGGGGCCTCGTGCCCTCAAGACTAAGTCAGGATCTCTTAATCACCCAGTGAGGGTCCTTAGGCAAGGCCCTTAGCGCTACTGCCTCCCGAGCGCAGTTAGGCTGCAGCTCACCGCTCCCCCAGGGGATGGGTCAAATGCGGAGAAGAATTTCCCCATTGAGGGATCAATAAAGTACCGATTATTATTATTATTATTATTATTATTAATGGATCTTGAGGGACCCTGTGGAATGGAAAGGAAGCTCAAACTAACAAGGACATAAATGAGAGTCCACTAGTGTCACAAAATGCTGGTTTGACTTTCTTTAAATGAGCTATATGAAGGGGAAAAAAATAGGAGTCAGATAGGCAAAGCAGACAGATAGCAGAAAGGAGAGCCTCTGGCTAAACTTGTTGATGTCTGGCCCTCCTCTCATTAGAGAGCAGCTCCTCATTCAAATGCACGCTCTCATTAAACACAGCGTGTTTACTGTGCTGGAACAAACGTCTTTCCTGCATTTCTGTTGGAGATCTACAGGTGCTTGGGGGTGCAACCAAAGATGCGTGAGAGGCTCTTTTTCCACCCCTGCGCTTTTGCCAGCAACAGGACCGCAGCCTGTAGCACGAGCGTTTGGATCTCATTCATACCGGGCTTTGGAGCCGCTGACGGCTCTCGACTCACCGCGACTCTGCTCTGGACCCTCCGCAAATACTCTTCCATGTCGGCCTGCGTCGCTGCGGCGCTGTCGCAGATCTCTCCATAAACCAAGTTTCGGCAATTACGTTACTGATTATGTGCACGAGTGTGTGTGTGTGTGTGCGTGTGAGCGTGTGTTTCCTCCCTTCTGGGTCTCCTGCTGCGCTCACAATGCAGCACTCGCTGCCGCTGCGTGAGCTGATGGTCCTCCCCTTCTCCGCGGGGTGAACCCACAACACGGAGCTAGTGGGTGTGACGGTGAGAAGAGGAGATCCAGCGGAGGCGCGCTCCCTGCGGACGGATGCGCACCTCCCCCCCCCCTCCTCCCCTTCCACTCACGACCACACGCACGCGTTCCGCGCACCTCCTCAGAGCATATAACTGTAAATCACATGCGTGCAGTCAGACCACTGTGGTCTTCACTCGTGGATGTGGACCCGACCTGCTCGGCTGTCAGGCGCTGGGGACAGAAATGCCGCAGTATGATCACGATCACAGCTCCAATCGCTGCCATTCACCTTCCGACAGGACTGCTGTGTCAGGAAGCACTTTAATTCATCTGAAAGACCACACCCCCGCTGGAACGGACACCCAGCACGCACAAAAATGTAATATTTACATAAAGACATCTGACCACATCATATGTGTATTTGTTCATTTTATTCTTAAAGGTCAAATTTATGCTTCAATGAATAATTGGAAACTCTCCTTTTTATTTAGTAAACACCATAACAAACTTTATCACAATACCCCCTTTATATTTGATACATTGACATGTCTTTATTATAACTTGAAAATATAGACCTTTCCTTTAGATGTATGAATTATGCGGAAAGATGCAAAATACACACCAATAAGCCTTTAGATGACATAATGATTAAAAAGAGACTGAGAACCGACTATTTAGTTTATTTTTCAGGAAATAAGGATGAAATTGTCCAAAATATTGTGTCTGAGGGGAAAACAAATTAAATTGTTTTGCACTAGAATGTAATTGCTAAAATGTTTAACTCTGATTTTTCTAATAGTCTACAGTTCACTTTTTTCCATTTAAAAGTCTCTGATGGGATTTTTTGTTTGATAGACTTATATCACACATCTGCAGATTTGATAAACAATATAAAGTACTTTTTTCAGTATGGAAGTGTGTAAACTTTATTTCATAAAAAATAAATGGGCAACTTTATATACAGAATAAGTGCACAAGTTATGTAAGAAATTTTAAAACTGGTTAGAAAAAAAGATAGAAATTGGCTAAAAAATAAAATAATAGAGGTGAAGAATCTCAAAAGAAGAGTCTGGTTTTAATCATTTATTGAGTTATTTGTGGCTACAGGAGGAACTCCCCATGATGGGTTTTTTTTAAGCTTGGTTAGTTTTTGACATTTTGAACATTAAAGGCAAACCTGCAGCACTTTAAACCTTTAAAGGAGCAAATCAGTTGTTAAGATTTCTTAAAATAAATAAACAATGAAACACTTGCATACCAATGCAGAGGTGTTAGCATTCTTATGTAGAGGTTGGTCTTAATGAGGGAAGGACCATAAAATAGTAATCATAACATAAAAAAAAATACATAATTAGGATTTTCTGGAAAAGACACAGAGCAATGAAATTACCCTTAGAGAAATAAATGCAACCTTGTCTATAAACACACTTTTAAGATCAAATGATTATGGATGCAATAAAAGAGTCATTGAGGACCCAACAAATATTTACTTTTATATATTTGTTTATTTTTCAAAAAGTCTTCAGATGGTAAGGCTTGATAACATTTTAAATGATTTCAGTTCTATAAATAAAGATTCTTTGAATATCATCTAGTTATTTAGGACTTTTTAGCTAAGTGAGAGTTCATTTATTATAATAAAAATGTTACGTTTTACTCTTGTGAAAGTTTGAAACTCCCTCTAACGCTGTATGTGGTGGGCAATACAACATGACAGCTTTACCATGAGAGGAACTCTTGAAGGATCCGTTCGCATTCGTTTATGGACAATTAGACAGATCCGTTATGTTTGCGTTGGAACGTACCACTAAAGCCGCAGCCTTACAGTCCAACCATCGTGTTCCACTGAAAACAATGGAGCTTGCTAATTGATTTTAATGGCTCTCTCCGCGACGATGCGCCCCTCATGACTTACAGAGAGGTCTTTAGGATTATTATTATTAGTATAATTGCCATTACCCCCACACTTTCCCTCTACGAATGGGAGAGGGAGGAAGAATAACTTTGCCCTTAAGCTGAGCAAATAATTATTAGAGACTGGAAACAAACAGACGACCGTCACTCACGCCCGCGCTTGCTTTTGCGCACAAACCACACACACACACACAAACGGTATATTTGGAAGAGACGCCCTCCTGGCGACCCTCTTTCCCTTCGTGGCCTTTTTTGAGCAGCATCCCGCTTGTAATTTATGCAAAATTAATTGATACATCTTTTATAATTGATGTGCTGTAAACTTAATGAGTAATTTATGTAATTAGTCAATTAAGGATAATTTCAGCATATGTTCCATATGCCCAGAAGGTGTGCTTTACAACTAGTTATTTGTCCAAGAGTTTGGAGAGCCCAAAGATTGGTGGAGACTATCTAATTAATTGTGTTATGCAGATCAACCGCAGTGTCTATTTAACGGCCCCCTTTGCGAAAACAGATTTAATATTGATCTTTCCCAAGTGTTTAAAGGGGAAGCGTTTAACGGTGGCCTCTGGTGGGCTTGGGAGTTTCAAATATAATTTTTCAGGCGTCATGGCAAACACCAAACAAAATATAAAAAAAGAAAAAGAAAAGATGTGAAACAGAGCTGCCTTTTGTTTGGCGGTATAAATGATCAATTTGCGATGTGACGCTACCAGATAATTTTCCTTCCTCGTCTTTAAAATATGCTCTCAGTTGACACAGCTGACCTTTTGAGTGGGCTTTAAGGACCAAGATATAACCAGAGAGATACACCCGCTAATTAATTGACACAGTTTTGAATATTCATACCTAATAGAGCAAGCTTGCCCTTAATTACATTGTTGGACTTCTCTCCAAGGAGGCTAAATCACGGAAGGCTTAATTATTGTAATGTATTCGAGGCCCACCGGGGCACCTAGGAAGACAGGAGCCATCAAGGACCCAGTCATGACACCTGGCCAGAAAGGAAAATACCGGGGAAGGGGGAGCAGCTTTTGTTGTTCTCCTCTGAACACAATTCAGAGCAGGGGATGAAGTTTGTTTACATCCTTGTAGGATTCACCAGAGAGTGTTTGAACAGACAGACAGCCGCCGGACTCCCCTCTCAGCAATTAATCAACAACAGCGCCTTCTCCGACTCACTGTGTGTTGTGTGCGCGAGCGCGTTATGTGAAATGCGCGACTGGATGTCGTGCGCAAAAGGAAGACGTGATTTATTGCTGGCAAAGTCGGAAAGTGCAATCGAGCAAATTTAAGAAAGATGCTGTATTTATACATCCAATGCGTTTTTATTTAGCCTACTTTCTGGAATGAATCAAATGGGACTTGATTTCGAATGCTCTGTCATGCGCTCAGTTTGAAGGGAAAATGCGCATCGACATGCCCTGCAAACACTCCGCACTTTACGCAAAAAAGAGAGTAACAAACTTTTCCAATGTTAGATTATGATATGAGGTCAAAGGTTAGGATCGAATGGAAATCTAAAAGTGTGGACAATTTAAGCACATTTTACATCTATCACTTCGCTTGTGTACTTTTCATGGGGTTCTGATTGGCAAACAGCATATTAGAAAGAAACGCGCGCATAGATTGCCCCTCCTCTCATCTCCTGAACCTTATCTCTTCTCATTCTTGCACTCTCCACCAGTACAGCCCCAACACACACACATACACTCGCTGTTCTCTCCTGACGTGTACCCTAAGTGTCTAGATAACAGAGCCGCCGACCTCCGGGGGTCTCACAAAAACAGCGCTCGGCGAGAGGGAGCGTCGCACAAGAGGAAGAGGAGCCACATCACACACAGACAGCATAGCAGGCGCTCTTACTTACACTTTTCTTCTCCAAGGGAGCAAGGGGAACTCAGAAGACTTTTCAACTTTTACGCGCGGAGATTGAGTTTTACGCACAACTCCAAAGAACATTATTTCCTCAAGAAAAGCTTCCAGGAGGATCTTGAACCTTACCTTTTAACCTCCGGCCTTTGAGGCACACGGTACCAACCCAAATTTAAGCAGGTAATCCAATCTGATGGCTCAGAACGTTGGAGCGGGTCAGTCAGGTGGAGACTGACTAAGACGACAATACAGCAAAGTTTAGACCGTTTTACCTCACAGGTGAATTAAAACTTAAAATAACAATTATGCCGCGTCCTGGGAAAAACTCCTACAGCGACCAGAAGCCTCCTTACTCCTACATATCTCTGACAGCGATGGCCATCCAGAACTCATCCGACAAGATGCTGCCTTTGAGTGACATCTACAAGTTCATCATGGATCGGTTTCCTTATTATCGGGAGAACACTCAGAGGTGGCAGAATTCCCTGCGACACAACCTATCATTTAATGACTGCTTCATCAAGATCCCCCGGCGGCCTGATCAGCCAGGGAAGGGCAGCTTCTGGGCTCTGCATCCTGACTGCGGGGACATGTTTGAGAACGGCAGCTTCCTGAGGAGAAGGAAGCGCTTTAAGGTTCTGCGTGCCGAACACATGAGCTGCAAGAGCTCCCCGATGATGCATTACTTTCATCACCACCACCATCACCCTGGAAGCAAACTCGCCACCGCTTCTGCCCACCATGACCACTCTGCGGGCCCGGCGGGCGTGGGTCGGCTCCCTCCCTTTCAGGGTTACGGGGGCATCTCCTTGCGCGCAGCCTGGCGGGTTTAAACACCCCTTCGCCATCGAGAACATTATCGGACGAGACTATAAGGGCGTGGTGGCCAGCGGGCTTCCCCTCAGCTCCGTCATGCACCACCTGGGTTACCCGGTGCCCCCACAGCTCAGCAGTGTCGTCAACTCCATGTGGCCGCACGTCGGCATGCTGTCAGAGTCCATGAGCGGCGTGCCCGTGTCGGCGGCAGCATCCGAGTACGCGCCCTTCGGAGTTTCCGCAAAGGGCCTGTATCACAACGCCAACGGGCAAACTCTGCCCGCCGTGCCGTTGCCAATAAAACCCACCCCGTCTTTGGGCCCAGTTCCTGGTTTGACGGGGCTGCAGTCCGGTCCGGCCCATCTCTGCTCACCGGCCTCCGCCATGGAGAAGAGCGATCTGCTGGATGGCAAAGCCAACCCGCTGCACCCGGCGCTCCTCTTATCATAGCTCAGTCAAATGCAGGTTATTTTTTATTTCATTATATTTATTTGAAAAGTCACAGAAAAATAAAGACCTGACACGATTTACGTTGATTGCAGCTCTAAGACAATTAATAGTGAGCATTGTGCTGTGTAGGCTAATGTGTTTTCATTATGTTGGTTGGAATCATAATTTATTTGCTCACTTTTTAAGGGCATTTGCCACATACAGTATGTGGCACTAATGAATACAATCAGACAAGTAGATAAACCCAAAGAACGCGTTCATCTGAAGTTCAAAATCAAACCCACAAATTCAATTTTTTTGCTTTTCATTTCTCTATTTACTTTTCTTTCATTCAGTGTTTTCATCAGTTCTGTAGACTTCAAGAAATGTAAACCTTCTTGATTTAGCTTTTTTAGGCTTGTTGCACTTTTTCTGTGTTAGTGCATTGATCATTTTATGCTTGTACAACACTATTTATCTGAAGATTATTTATAAAGAGGCTGAAACTGAATCTGGTGTTGTTCTTATTTAGACACTTATTTAAAGTGTTTTGCAGACTTTACTTATTAAAAAAACAAATAGCAAGAACTTTACATAAAAATTCTTGTTTTTAAATAATTTTTAAAGAGTTTTCACCACATTTGCGAACATTCTTTCTTCCCTGCAAACAAGTTACAGTCAGCTGTCTCATAATAAAACATGCTACAATAAGAAGATAAGATTAATGTAAGATTAACCCTAACCCCTTAAGATACAATAAGATTTTAGGTATGAGCAACAGATGAATAGTTTAATTAAAGCTGGTTTTCTTGATTTATCCTCAATTTATATCAATCTCTCCTTGTAACAGTGCACCATAAAGTTAAAGATGTAACAAATAAACCCATAAAAAGCATTTTTTGGCCTATATTTATCCTTTTGCTGAGCCCAAATGTTAGCAGTTGAGAGTTGTTGAGAGACGGACAAAACTTTTAGTTTATACCAGATTTCTGGTAAACCTCTAACTTAACTTTAATATGAACACGATTTTAATTGTGAAATGCTTTGGAAGACTTGTTAGGCATTAATTAAACTTTGACATTAAAATAATGCGAGTGTGAGCATGAAGACAACCTGAAATTCTGAAGGACCTTCAGGATGGAGATAAGGAACCAGCGCTTTGGACTGCAGCTCCACATCCTCAAAAGCAGGCAGGGAGATGGGATCAAGATTTGTATGCACTGTTTTAATGAAGCTTTGAAGCTTCTCATCTTCAGCAGCACAAAGCCTCAGGTTTGTCCCTCTGAAAATGACTTACGCTTAACCTCCTGCCCCCTGTTTAGCATCCCAAAGGCTCCCACTGCCAACACTTTTGTCGCACCAGCTTCAGAACAAATAATTGAGATGCACCAGAGGAGGAGCATGTGGGAGTGAAAAATTAGAACCTATTTGGATGTCACTGCTAACGAGCATATAAAAGTGCACGCCCCATAATTCCTCCTTATCTCCTTTTTCCAAATTCATCCTCTATACCTTCCAGTCTTGTGTCATTGTCCTTTTTCTTACCATATTTTCTAATTTAAAGACAAACATCTTTTTTAGAGGAGGCTTTAACTCCTAATTAACGGCAGGTTTCATGACACAACAAGTGAATCTGTGGTAAAAGTGAGCCTGTAAATGCGTTCGTGTGTGTGCGTGTGAGTTTCTTTTAATTCCCTGAGCAGCAGGTCTCAGTGTCTTTAATAGCCCTCACTGCTTTAGTGCATAATTAAATGCCACTAATTAAGGCACGATAAGAAGAGTAATAATATAGCCATTACTACCCTCCATGATCTCGACAACATCAGAGTTTGATGTTTATGGAATCATAATATCATATGGATCCTTGACGCATAGAAGCACAAACATTAGGTTTGATTTTTAAGTAGAAAAATAAAGTCTCACATTAAACCATTAAAATTTCCTGGTAAATTCAAAACAGGTTCATATGAATGATAAGGTAATTATTTTTAGATAAAGCCAATTTAAAAAAACTTATTTTGCACCTTTGATTTTAATGTAACATCAAAATCATTACAACAATTTAAAGTATATCAGTTTAACATCATTAGAGACCCTGAACAGGAATGAGTGGCTATAGAGAATGGGTGGATAGGTAAGTAGGGGCAGATATTTTTCATGGTTTCTAACCTGAAAAGCGAGACAAAAAGCATTCTCCAAAATCAATATTTCATCTGATCTGTTACATGTATTTCTTAGTTTAAATATTATGTGTAATTACTTTAGTACAAATGGACAGTTCCTTATTTTAAACAGTTTAAATATCTTCTCTAACTTGACCACCTTCTGAAACTTAAAATAGATTCAATGAGTTCGTTTTTCTAGTGGATAAATGTGGTTTTAACAGCGTTATTATTATTATTATTATTTTACTAATCCTTAATATAAATGTACCAAAAATCAACATTTATTTCCAGAGGATCAAAAAAAAAAAAACCTTTGTAAGTTTGAGAACATGATAATGCAGAAAGAACAATGATTTATATCAAAGGTGTTTTATTGTCCGTCATTTGAAACATAATGTTATGGTCATGCATAGATGATGATACATTAGTGGTAATTACCCACACTTCATAGGGGCCAGGGTGGCAAATTCTACAAGCGTTTTTCTTAATGATCAATAAGAGCTGGCCATCATGGTGAGAAGCTTAATTAATCAGGTCTGATGTTCACACCAGCACACTGGAGGACACACACCAAGCTTAAATATTATGCTTTGTTCCAGAAAGTATTTTTATTCAATATATTGCAAAGAGCAGATGACGGAAATGTATTCTAATGCTTTTAAACCTATAAAGGTCAGACAAATGTGGTTTGTTCAGTCACAGTCAGTAAGAAAAATCAGCCAAGACGTTTCTTTGGACAGAAAAATAAAAAAAAGAAAACACAAAAGAATGCATTGATAAAGATTCGTAAAATAATACTGTTTGGAAAAGGCAAGTTTCAAAAGCTCTGCGGTCATTGGTGATTTAAAATTTGACAGTTTTCTTTAATAAGAACTTTATCATTAAACTGTTTATCTTTTATTTCAACTTTTCTTTATACTACAGATGCTTTTCAATTAAAGCTGTTGCCTTTATATTTACTTGGAATTAACATAAACCGCTGAGATAAACAGCTTTTGTCAAAAAAGAAAATCTACAGGAGTTATAATTTATAGACAAATATGGGGAGAAGAACATGAAAAACAGCACAAAACTAAACCAAAGAGTAAATGTGCTCTCCTTTTCTTTGTATTTAAACATTTTATTATTCCCTGGAAAATTCTGTTGCTCAGTTTTGTTCACATTTAACATTTTGGTCTTTTTTGCTGCCAGTTTAATTTATTTTCTAAACTTTTTCTGTTACAGAATTTTCCACTTATTTATTAATGTTTTTGAAGGATTTAAACGTTTATTGAGGGTTACAAGATTATGCAATTTGCTTGCAAGAAAAAAATTCACAAAAGCAAAAACAATATGGACTAAGAAATGCAAAGATAATTAAAAAAACATATCAGGAAAATGTTTCAATGTTTTCATTATTTTTAATTATTTAATTTACATTTACGCATACTTATATTTACATATTCACCCACAAATGATTGATATGTTTCTGTTTTCACATCATTCTCTTCAACTTCTACTCAGATTGTTGGTTTTGTGTTTTTTATTTAGACATCTGTTACTCCACAAGAATTTTTTGCACCGTGCTTTTTTCCAGTTTTGTCATCCGCAACCACTTCCTTCCATTATCTAAAATGTGTTAGTCTGTTTCTGGTTTGTCTTTAGAGTCTATTTCTCTGATGCAGCACAAAACATTTTCCATCTGCCAACCTTCTTTTATAGGCCAAGTTATCACAGCTTATCAACCATTATTTCACTTAATTACCTTTTTAAAAGAGGTCACTGGTTAAGCTTTTCTGGCCTGTATCCCACTGTTTCTCCTCTTTGACTTTCCCCCTAAAGTTATTTAGCCAAAAGAAAACGGTGGACTGAACCATGGGTTAAGTGCTTTGCAAGAGAATGAAAAATCTAACTTAAGACAACAATCACCATTATTTTAATATGATATAAGCAATCGTTTCAAAGTTAAAACAAACGTTTGACATTTCTTACCAACATCCAACAATATTTTCCCTAGGACATCACTTGTGCGGTTGAAATTCAAATTTAAAATCTTCTATCTATGGTATTAAAACAACAAACATAATTCAAAAGAATATTTTCCATTTTCCATTCATTTATTGGATAAAGTGACGACAAAAGTTTGAATGTAAACATTTTGCATCACTTACAGCAATCCAAACAAAGTTTCAGCGTCAAGACTCCTCTGAAGCAGAGCCAATATGTTCAGATTGATCCAAATACTTCAATCAAACTAAACATAAATTGCAAAAGATGCTAATTATTTTCAGGAAGAAAATTTTGTAGTTAGAGCATCATTCTTAACTGTGCAGAAGAAAAGTATGGAATAACTTATGCCATTTTCTTCATTAGTCAGAATAATATTCTTCAAATTAGATTAACAAGTTGAGCCACTTAAAACAATGTCAAATTAATTACTATTTTAAATCCAAAGACCTTTAGAATGAAAATGGTTTAATATCCAGCTGTAATGTCTCTTTAAGGCATTAATTGAAGTTGTCATTGAGGTTAAAGGCAAGGCCTTCATCTGACTTTCAATCCTTTATCTACCCATTAAAGAGAGCAGTCTGAGGTTTTATTGGTGTAATAAAGTTGATTTTCATTTCTTCAAAACTCCTCCTGACCTCCTGGGAGCTCCGAAGACCTCACAATGAATGAATGCATTCATCATCCTCATATTGCCTAATTGTCTCGCACAGGTACACACACGTGTGCAAGCACGTGCACACCTTCGTTTAAATGTTGTTTATTGCTTGCTCCCTAATTGGAACAATAAGATAAGATAGATGACTCGGGCACAGATGTGTGTGTGTGTGTGTGTCTGTGTGTGTGTGTGTGTAGACAGAGACAGTGCATTAGTGTGTTTTTCTGGGACAGGGTAGTAAACGAACATTTACATTTTCACACCTTCCTTAATAACTTTTTGTGAACTTTTAAAACACAATTGCTTTTGTTAAATATTGTTTGTTTAATACTTAACATTTATGAGAAACAAATAGTTGGTCATGTCTGATGAATGTGTGCCCTCTGGTGGTCTGAAAAGGAGGAATATTTTGACAACTTTTCTTTTTTTTTAACACTGACTCTTAATGTATATACACTCTGATTTCCAGGGCTTTTTTCATCTATCAGGCAACAATAAACATAAATGAATGCTAGACTGGTGCAAAAAGTAATGATGGCATTTTAACTATCAAATCAAATTTAGTCAGGATGACAATCTATTACATTTTAAATAAACAGAATATGGCCAAATCTCAGTGGATAAAATCATTAAAAAGAGAGTTTTTTGGTCATATATGAAACATGATCTGTAGGAAAGTAATCGTGGAGTAAATACAAACAATGTCAAGAACTTAAAGACAAATTCTTTACCATTATGTATTCAAAAACAATGCCTTTGACTACTGACTGTTGTATTTATCCAAAACACAGCCAAATAAACAGAAATTTTAAATTTTAAATTAAGTGCAATCAATTAAATTAAAAAATGAATTAGAACTGAAGCCAAGGTGCTAAATGTTACAAATGGGCCCTGTTTTACTATGTCAACACACAAGTGGATGTGGGGAATGTGTAATGTCATTTGCAGTTTTTAAAGTTAAATCTTAAGGAAATAAAACTATGTTTTTCAAAATTATGAAAAAACATGATAACAGTATTAACAAAAAACAGTTTTTTCTACAAAAGAGACATCAAATAATACAAAACGACCAACTCTTTACAAATAATTACATTAAATAAAATATTTACACAACTTATCTCAGCAAGAAACATTTGCTTTCACAGAAGCCTCTTTTCCTTTCATGGGACGGGTGCAGAGTGGCAAAGTACTCCGCTTCCCAGTTTAACGTTAGGTCATTTCTGATTCATCAGGGAGATTTAGCTGTGATCTACGTCATTCACAAAAGACACTTTAACATCACATAATTATGTTCCTGAGTTTTCACAACAAGTAAAAGGCAGACAGGGTTTAAATGCTGATGGGAAAGTGGATTTAAAAAGTTGGGCCAATGCATTTAAACAGTCTGGAAACAGTTTAAACAAACATTTATATCACCACCACCGATAATTTCATCAAGGCAAGGTACTACTGGTTAAAACAGCATCTTCTGCATTAATCAACTTATGAAAGAGCTGCCAAACCTGCAACCTACATTTTAAAATTGGAGCAGATTTTAAATGGAGAGGAGTTTGGACTGCAGCAGAACAGCAGACCTCCAATCCAAATCTAATAAGAAAACATTTCTCAAAAAAAAAAAAAATTCTCAGAATAATGAGCTCATCCTGACCTGGAAATTTATTATTGTAATGTATATTAATGTACGTGTATGATGATAGTACAGTGGTGATATAAAAAAAATGTAGATAGATGTATGTTCTGTGAACATCCATCTCTTCAGTATTTTAGAATATTTTTGTTTAATAAGCAGTGGCTTTATCTGAAAGGCAGCAACCTTTTAGTTTAAAGTGCAGTAAATACGTCAAGCTTTTGTTAATGCTTGTCTTGTTTGTCACTAATGCTGCAGTGTTCTGCAGCAACCTTTTATTTAGATCAGACAGAAATGTGTGGAGTTTCTACCTGAATTGAGGTCAGATCCCTGACTGTTTAAAGGTCACAGGCGTTTGAAGGAGATGGCTGCTGTATGTCGGCTCCAGGTGAATGTTTTCTGCTCTTCATTTTAACAGAATGAATACGTGCTCATACGTAGCTTTTCCGTCCTTTTCCAAATTTGAATTTAATGTATTTCTTGTACTTAACTAATCTTCATCATTATGTTAACCCCTAACCCCTTTAAAACGTCTGAATATCCCATTTTACTATTTTCCCTTTTTAAATGTATTTTCTATTGGATGAATACATTCTGACTTGTTTTTGTAGCGATTGTTGCCACAACACACATTTTAAAACATCAAAACATCATCAAAACGTGACAATGCAAATGAATGCACATCAGTGCACCAAATGTGATTTACCACCTACCTGGTTTCTAAGAGACACTGATTTGCCCCACCACACAGTAGCTGGGATGTGCATTCTTCCGGACATTTGTATAAAGAATAATTTCTGACACATGCGGGGGTGGCAGGAAGATGACGTCACTCCAAACACTAACCTTTAAAGTCTGTCAGTGAACATGATGCGCCACATAGACACAGACCTCTCTTTGAAGAAGGGCACATCGCTGCATCAGAGAGAGAAAAAGTATTTTCTTTACAAAAATTCTTTTGTTTTGAGATAGACAACTTTTTATATTTGCTGAAACGGGAGTTCTGTTTTTTTCTTCTTCAAAACTGCTATTATACTTGTAGATTCTCGTGAAATAATTATGTGGATTCTGGAAAAGATCAGAAAGAGTATGGAAAGCATACCTCTAGAAGTGAATCGTTACATTGTAAAGAGTGAAGAGGACATTTTTTCACCGAATCTGCACGGCAACATCATAACCCCTGGAAACATCCCAGAGTTTTGCCTGCCTCCGCGACTTTGCAAGAAAAGTTCACCGCCAGATTCTGAAAAGGCCTCACTAAATCCCCTCTTTCAGGACCAGTTGCATGTGAGAACCACTTCTTCGAACTCAGCAAAGACATGGGATGTAAAAGCAAAGAAAGATGATGCACCAGTGCCGTGGAAGGCTACAAAGAAACCTTTGCCATTCTCTGCAGAGAATTACGGCTTGGCCGGGATATATGAGAGCCCAAACACAAGACGGAAGGAGTCTTTGTTCCACACTAAAAGCCCTATTTACATACTTGAAAGGAACATTGCTGCTACAACCCCAAACATGGCGAGGGAGGTAAATTCCTCCAAAAAGGTGGCATCTGGATTTCTCCCACTGATTTCATGGAAAAGCTTGTCCGAAGCGGCAAGCACAGAAAGTGAAACACCTTCCTCTGATGACTCTTCTTCTCTTTGTTCTCCTTGCAGCACCAAATCCTCCAACTCTGTTCCTTGCAAACGTGGTCGTCTCAAAGAAACTGTATCATGTCCATCTTTGATTGACAGAAAAGAGGTGAAAGGGAGATGGGAGGAAGCACTGTGTATGAAGACTTCACTCTGCAAAGGATCAAGCTTGGGGAAGAATTTGTTCACTTTAGCCCCACCCGTAATCTTCCCTCTGGATGTGCTGCATTGTCAGAAGAGCCTTCAGTGTGAACACGTCCTCCCTTTGCAGGGCCGTGGTCAAGTGCGGCTCTCTGCTGAGCACATCATATCATCCACCAGCACGTTCTCAGGTCTCACTACCATCAGAGTGCGTGTTGTTTCTGTGGAGGGCCTCTGGGACCCAACAGAGTGTGTCGCCCCAGACTGTGCAGTGAATCTGTGCTTGACACCAGGGAAGCACCAGCAGCAGGAGAGCGCCATCATCAGAAAATGCCACAACCCTGTTTTCAATGAAGATTTCTTCTTCACAGAGCTGAGTCAGGAAGATTTGCAGGTGTTGAACCTTAAATTAAAAGTTGTGGATAAATCGGCAGCAGGAAAACTGAGGAGAGGGAAAATGATTGGACTGGTCCGTCAACCACTGTCACAGTTGCTTCCTGCAACCAGTGAAGAAAAGCAGTAAATAACAACAGGAAATGTGAGCTGCTTAAAAACAAGGTTTTTCTGTAAAAGTCCCTATTTGTGAGTCGTGAATATTAAATTAGTGATCTGTACGTGGGCAAACCCACGATCAATGTATCGCGAGAGAAATTACTGTAGATAGGGATAAGCCAATGACTTCTTAGCATCCTGTGTTAATAGAATTTTCACTTTGAAAAAGGGACTTGAAACTGTATTTACATTAATTCTAAATGTTATAAAGTATTATTTGCAACTTATGACCGCTGGCCTGTTTTGTGCTTTTCTGACACACCATGTTGTTTAAATGTTGTACATTTTTATGAACTTAGATATATGACAATAAAAGTACATTTGTTGTGAAAAATTCTTTAGCATTTGTCCTTTTTTCATTTGACTGTCTAAACACACACGCACGCACGCACGCACGCACACACACACAGACAAACAAAATGACAGAGATTTGAGAACAGGGATACTTTAAAATGCTTCAACTAAAGTTATCCTACCTGGAAAATTAATCAAACCATAATTGAGATAAGAAAACACACAATGATGTAATAATACCAGATGAATTATTAATATAATAATAATGATTAAAGAAAAAAAAAGGTTTCCTTTTGAGTAATTTACAGATGACAGATGAGATGAATAAGTAATGGTAGACTATTTTTTAAATATCAATTGTGAGTATTTTAAACACTATTTTGCATAAATATTTATTGACAAATTGTCATCTTCATCAAAAACCTGGCCCAAAAACTCTACTTGCTAATTATTAAATGGAAAGTATTTTAAAGGTTCCTTTTTTTATACAATGAAGATTGCTCTTTTCTTTTCTACATGCCTCTTTCTGATTTTCTAAAAGTATAAATCAGCTAGTGCTATAGTTTTAACAATGTTTACAACTAATGACAATTCTGCACAAATGAAGGAAATTTATTTTATGAAGGTAAAAAACAAAGGCAGAATAAAAAATATATATAATGCAATAATAACTGAGCTTTGGAATCACACTCACAAGATACTCAAAATCTTCTTACTGCATTAATTTTTTTAACAACTAAAATTCCGTCTATTTTCAATATTGCGATTATTCAACCGTTCCCACCTACCTGCCCGCCCGCCCGCCCACCTATCTATCTATCTATCTATCTATCTATCTATCTATCTATCTATCTATCTATCTATCTATCTATCTATCTATCTATCTATCTATCTATCTATCTATCTATCTATCTATCTATCTATCTATCTATCTATCTATCTATCTATCTATCTATTATTATTATTATTTATTTATTTATTTATTGCTTTCGTGCGTGACGTATCCACGCCCAACGTAAAACATTACGCTTTTACGTCACAGGGTTCCGGGCGAAAGCAAAATATTACACAGGGTGTAAACATGACAGTGTCGCACAGGTAGAACGATGCAAAAATGGTCTTCGAAAGCCTTGTTGTTGATGTCCTCAACCGGTTTTTGGGTGACTACGTTGTCAACCTTGACAGCTCGCAGTTAAAGCTTGGTATTTGGGGAGGTAAGGCAACTTATGTCTATTCAACTTCTAGCTCCTAAGCTATCAAGCTAAATGCTAACACGGTAAACGCAACCCGCGTGCGATTAAGTTTTGAGGCTGTTAGCGTCTGTTTGTGTTCCTTTTCCCTTTTTAGGAAGCGGACCTTTACTGTGAAGTCAGATGTGAATTTTTAACAAGGATAAACTAGGCCTACATGTAAAATTGCTCAACTATGTTTGCTGTGTGTTGTCCAAGTTTGTTTTTCTCGGAAGTTTCTTGAAATCGGCTCGTTCAGGGTCACACCCTTCCACACAGTTCATGACTAACAGGTCGAAATATGCAAAAACTAACAAACATGCATTTTAAAGTTAAAAATGCAGCCTGTCATGTCAGCTCTTTGGGTAAACAAATTTATTTAACATCATGTGACTGTTTATGTTTCAATGTTGAACCGTTTTCAGAATGACGTCTCTTGGTCATAACGGTTCTCTCGCGTGTTTGTTGTTTTTCTTTGCAGTGAAGCAAAAACCAGAAAATAAGTTAAGCCTGACAAAAGAAAAAAAATGTATTGATTGTGAGAAACGATTGCTTTGGCGGCATGTGATGCTCCTGGAATTAGACACAGCTTTGGCAAATATATGAGGTGTGGACAATATAGTAATCACACTTGCAAACAGTTAAAATAGAATAGCAGATTATTCAATATTTATGTTATATGTTAAATTAAGTAGAAAAGAAAGCTCCTTAACCCTTGTGCTATCCTATGACCCCACCCTTACATTGAAATGTTATCCTACCATGATAAAGGTGAAGAGTATTTCTTGTAATCCATGGACACCAGTGAAGATCACAAATCATTGATGAAAAAAGGTTCAGTGCACTGTCTTGTGGGGTCTAGATGACCCAACTACCAATGTTAAAGTGCCTAGGATAGCACAAGGGTTAAGAGGAGTGTCAAGGGATTTGAGTAAGAAAATGTGGAAAAACTAGGTCAATATCAAGGTAACCAGTCCATGTCCAGAGATCCTGAGGTTCCTTTGTACTTGGACAAAGGAACTGGTTAGCAAAATGGACTTGTTAGCAAAATCCATGAAAATTTGATTCATCGTAGATAAAAAGTTTCCAAACAAATTTTGACTGGCCTTCAGACACAGGGTACAGCACCGTCGGGATGCACTATTATCGTCATCTAAGTTAGAAGAGTCACTATGGTAGTTGTCCCAGAGGGACGTCAGCACAAAGCAAGACAGGAGTTTGCCAACATTATGTGACAAAGCCACAATCCTTCTGGAAGTTCTGGAAGAACGTGCTGTGGTCAGATGAGACAAAAGTAAAGCTGTCTGCTAAATACATAATGGTACTGTTTACAGAAAAGGAAACGGAGCTTTCAAAGAAACTACAGTAAACATTGTGTAGGTTCGAATATGTTTTTTGCTTTGACTGTGTGAACAATACGTAAAAATTGATAATTTTGAGGCATGACGTAGTAGCCAGTGCCAAATAGCTGCATCTCCACCAGAGGTCGTGGGGCAATGATCAAAAAAACACTCAGAAATGGTGTCAATCAAAGAGCTGGATTGTTGTGAAGTGTCTAGCAAGGAGTTGAGATCTGAACCTCACAGAACACCTGTGAAAATGATCTCTAAACGGCAAAAGGCATTCATTGAATCGGAAAGACCCGGAGCAGTTTGCAAAAAGAAGAGTGGTCAGAAGGGGTTAGGAGGTGTCAGAAACATGTGTGATTACAGGAGTGATTGAGTTCAGTAACTTATTTTCTAAAGAGGTTCTACCTAGCATTAAGTCATGAGGGCTAACAACTTTGTCTTCAGTTTTTTAATGTGTGAATTTATATATGTGTATCTGTATACACATGTTGCATGTTGACTTTGTAAGCAAAGATTCCCGTCATTGCAGGTGATGCGGTTTTAAAAAGTCTTGAAATAAAAGAAAATGCTTTGGTAAGTGTGGAATTCACAGCTTTCTACTTAAAAACTAATATTTGAAACAAATGAACGTGATGCTTTGTTTCTGCTCCTGTATTGCAGAGCGAACTTGACATTCCTTTTAAAGTAAAAGCTGGCCACATAGGTAAGATTAAAAGTTTTGTTAAAATTTTTTATCTTGCATACTTGATCAGGAAAAATGGTTTTTACTGTGTGGTTTTCTCAATAGGGCGCCTTGAGCTCAAGATTCCATGGAAAAATCTTTACACTCAGTCAGTGGAGGCCACACTAGATGGCGTCTACTTACTTATAGTTCCCACAGCCAGTAAGATGATCCTTATCATTCATTACAAAAATGTAAACCTTGTAATATAAGACAAAAGCATATCCAATCTAAACCAACCACTTCTGCAAGATAAGTTTTTCAATTCAAGAAAACCTTTGTCTTGTTTTAAGTATTTTTAGTAATTAATTAACCCCATTTCTTCAAGGTATAAAATACGATGCAGAAAAAGAGGAGAAGCAGCTACAAGAAGCTCGTCAAAGGGAACTGCAGCGGATAGAAGATACGAAGAGAAAAGCTGCTGAACAAGGTCAGAATCCCAATTTGCTTAAAAAGACAAACACTTGATGTAGAGACAATTGTCTCCAGCTGGAGTTTTGAGGTTACATTTTTTTTGGTTAAGGTCTTACTCTAAGCCTAAGTCTTAACTGTGTCAATGGAGTCAAAGGCCCAGACGGAAATCCTGTTCTATAAAAAGGAGAACTCCCAATGCTGTGCTGTGTCTGGGATCACTTGTCTCATGTTTGTCTTGGCTTCTGCTTGACAGATGATCCTCAACAGGAGAAGCAGGACTCATTTATGGAAAAGCTTGTTACTCAGGTCATCAAAAACCTGCAGGTTAAGATTTCAAACATCCATGTTCGCTATGAAGACAATGTGAGTATTCAAGCTAACTCAGTAGAACCTGGAACAGAAAATGTTACACTTTTTTAATTTTGGTTTACTCGTGATTATATTGTAATGTAATTGTAGTGGGGTAGGGTTTTTTTTTGTTAAATGACTGTATTAAATAATTCTTTTATGCTAGCTGAGTGTGAATCGCTTCATGTTTAGGGTAAAGTTGAACCAAGACTTTCTTCCAACATTTAATTTTTCCTTTGTGTTTTGCAGGTCACCAATCCAAAATGTCCTTTGTCTTTTGGGGTGTCTCTCAAAAACCTTAGCCTTCAGGTATATCGCTTTTTGACTCGTATCACCAATAACTTCTTGTTAGTGCAGAATATATCGTAACATTTACAAGATTCTATTTTCATTTACTTGTAACATTATGCTGACAGACTGCTGATAAGAACTGGAAGCCAAGTCTCCTGGATGAGAACGCAAAGCTTTTTTTTAAGGTAAAAATATAGCCTTTTATAGTTTTTTTTTTTTTTTGCTTTTAAAGTTGAAGTTCTGTTATTTTTCACACAACTAAGTGTGTGAAATTTCCTCTATGCATTTGACCCACCCCCTGGGGAAGCTGTGATCTGCAGACACAGTGGCCCTCAGGAACCATTGGCCCTTTAAACCCCCAATCAAACCCCTTCATTCTGAGTGTCCAGCAGGGAGGCACTGGGTCTCATTTTTAGGCTTTGCTACGACTCAGCTGTGGCTTTGAACTCATGACCTTCTAGTCTCAGGATGGGCACTCTACCACAAGGCCGCTGCGTTGGTTTTATTTAAAGGAAAAAGTCATTGAATTTTGCTGGTTTTTTTTTTTTTAAGTTTTCTGATAATTGAAACCCTTCTCTAGCTACACTAGAGCTTTTCTTTTAAACAAGAGTGTTTTTGTCTGACTCTGGCCTCAGAGTCAAACTAGCTAGTTAAGTCTTTGACTTTAATAAGATAAGACTGTTGTGTGGCTAATAATTGTCATGTGTTGCTTCTTTGCAGTTGGTGAAACTAGAGAACTTGTTTGCTTACTGGAATGTAAACTCAGTGCTTTTCTCCAGTCAAAGTGCAGAAAAGGCTTTGGTAAGTGTCATCAGAGAATAGAATACAGTACTTTAAATAAAAATCTTCAAAAAAGCTTCAATTTTAACAAACAATGTCTTTCCTTTTAATTTATTTTAAACAGCGTTCTCTTGAAAACAGCATGACAATCCAGAAGTCTCCTGCTGCTAACCATGACTTTAGTGAGTGTCTTTGTCTCTCACTTTAAACAAACCCTCTTTAAAATAGCTGTTGAATAGAGTGGATCTAGGTAAAAGGAAGGCTACCCTGCAGATATGTCATTTGGGTGTTTTCGTAGTTCTGGTTCTTCAATGTGTGGGGAAATAAATTGTATGGATTACACAGTTATTCAAATATATAGAAGAAAACACTTAGTTGAAACAGTTTTTTTTTTTTTTTTTAGATCTCTTTTTTTTGATCTTCAGTGTTGGACTCAATTTTATGATTGCAGATCAAAGTTTAGTTCCACATCTGTAGGAGTAGAAGCCAGTTCTTTTTCCATGTAAACTAAACTGAATTTGCTCAAAATGATCTTTTGTCTGTTGATGCAGTCATTCGACCCATCTCGGCTGATGCTAAACTGAAGATGAATCCCAGGTCAGATGTGGATTTTTCTTCTCCTAAAGTGGACCTGATGGTAAATCTGAGTGAGGTAGCCATTGAACTGAACAAACCCCAGGTAGGTCGAGAGAGAACTTCTTGGAAAACAGCTCAAAAGAAGTATTATGAGATGTCAATTCCATGAATCCTTTAGTCTGCCTCATAATTGGACACATCCTGTTTTTCTAGTACATCAGCATTTTGGAGCTGCTAGACTCCGTGGATATGATGTCACGCAATCTGCCATACAGGAAATACAAACCCGTGGTCCAAGTTCACCAGAATGCTGGCACATGGTTAGAAATCTTTAAGTGGCATAACGTTTTTTTTGTTTTTTGATTGCCATCTTGTTGCAGGTTTAATAAGTTTATATATGTGTTGGTTTAAGGTGGAAATATTGTATCACAAGCATACTTGAGGTCAACGTAAAACCCCATCTTCACATGTGGTCATGGAAACATATCCGTCGACACCGGGCAACTGTACAATGTTACAAAGAACTCTACAAGACAAAAATCACTTGCAAGAAGCCCAGTGACAATCTTCTCAAGGATCTAGAGGTGGGGGCTGAACTGATGAGAAATTATAAAGAAAAGGAGGAAATAGTCAGAGTTCCAATGGGGCTGTTTTATTCACATACACTCCTGATCAAAATCTTAAGACCAGTTAAGAAATCGCATACACTTGCATTCTACATGGCTAGGTTTTAAAAAGGGTTCTAAGTGGAATTTTAAAAATGTAAAAATAAGAATTGGCAACCAGAGGCCAAACATTTTGAGCAGACAATTTATTTAAAACAACAATTCAACTGAAATGGGGTTTTCAGATGATTAAAATTGACCATAGCGCAAAAGAAATCCTGTTAAGTCTTCACAACAGAAATCAAAAGGACCAAACAAAACACTCAGTCATGAGGAGCTCCACTATTCATGTTGATGACCTCAGATATCTGTTTGGCATGCTTGATGCGAGTGTTTCTAAAAAGCTTTTGGAAAGGTTGTGCTGTGAATATGGCTAGTGAAGTGGTAGTGGTGAATATAGCTTCATGAGGGCATCCACTGTCTGGAACTGATGCCCATTTTTGTAATTTTCCCTTACCATCCATTCCCAAGCATTTTCAATTGGATTTAAATCAGTAGAACATGTAGGATGGGCCAAAAGAGTGACAAAAGTCAGCTATCAGGCAGGCATTGTCATCTGCAGCATTGTCCTGTTGAAAAACCAAGTCACCACCACACAGATGAGGGCTCTTAATCATGAGGGATGCCCCCTGCAAAATCGGCACATAATCCTTAGAAAACCTGAAGCTCCATTGTTTTGTTGAAGGAAAAAGCCCCTAAGACCGCGATGGCTCCTTTTTCACCGTGCCATGTAGAAAACATTTGTTATAGTAGTAATGTTGGAAGCCATCAGGACCTTCAAGGTTTAATTTTATTTCATCGGAGAAGAGAACTTTCCTTCTCATTTGTGATGTCCCATGTTTGGTGTTCTCTTGCAAAGTCATTCCTGGCATACCTGGTCTGCCACTTGACTATTTTTGTTCCGGAATCTTTAAAATAAACTTCTAAACTGCTGATTTACTGCATTCATCCTCAGCAACAATGGCATATTGTGAGAGGCCTTGCTTGTTTAGCTCAACAATCCTGCGACATTCAAAGAAATTAAGCTGTTTTGCAATAGACCATGACAGGATGATTACCGGTACTTGTAAGTAAAAAACATGGAATGCATATTTTGGTGCAAATTCTGACTTTTGATCAGCTGATAACCAGATCTTATTATTTAAATTGAAAGCTAAAAATATGGGTTCTCTTACTTCTCCTTCTTTTTTTTTGCATTTTGAACTTCTCTGTTAAGTTCCAACTGTGATAAATGCAAATTCTTGCATTGTCATAACTGGTCTTAGGATTTTGATCAGAAGTGTGTTAAAAACTTCAATCAGCCTCTCCTAGTTTGCTATATTAAGAATTTCACTCTCCTAAATTCTTATCTTTTATTCTTAGAACACTGAGAAGGCCTTGGATATTTTCAACATTACTTTGGCCAGACGGCAGGCTGAAGTAGAGGTAAGCTTCAGAATTTGTTGATATTTCTTGTTTATTTATTTGCAAGCTAGCTTTTGATTCATGTACCTGTTTTAGGCAAGCAAGGCAGGGCTGCGGATTTATCGTCCAGGAGTGAAGATGGAGGAAGAGGAGTCTCAGGGCTGGTTCAGTTGGGTGTGGAACTGGGGAGGAGAAGCTGAATCACAAGCAAAAGTGACCAATGCTGGAGGTACTTATTTATGTTATTCGGCAGAACTCCCAAGGAGAAAGCAAAAAGAGACAAAAATAATTTCGGGAACTTAATATTGGCAATGTTCTTTTCCAGCAAAAGTTCCATGTTTTAAATTGCAGCTTTTAACACAGTTTTGTTTTACTTCTGTGTCATTTATATCTCTCAGGTTTTGATGGGCTGTTGACTCCTGCAGAGAAAGCCAAACTCTACACTGCCATTGGTTACAGTGAAACTGCTGCTAATCCCAATTTGCCTAAGAAAGTAAGTGTCTTCTGGTCAACTAGCAGTAAATGAAAAAACATTTTTAAATCAAAATATAAAAGCTTCTTGAAGCTAATGGAATTTACATGGATTCTTTCTCTATTGTAAATCATTTTTAGTTTGAGGACATGAAGGTCAATTTCCACATGGAAAGACTGTGTGTATCCATTAAAGATGAGAAAGACAAAAACGAGGTCATGAGGCTGACTGTCGGAGAGCTCAAGTCTACACTCACTCAAAGACCTGGAGCACAAGCCATCAAGTTAGTTTAATATCTGTCTGACAGTTTCCTTTTGGTATGATGATGATTCTGCTGCAGACACAGAGTATCTGAGTTGACTTTATATGGTATAGAAATGACCAATGGCTACTTTATGCGCCCTTATCTGGCATTGGCACTTACAGATTTCTCCTTCATGTCCTTGTAGGATAACAGCTGAGCTTAGTTTGTTTGAAGTCACTGGTCTGGCCAGTAACAGGCCTGCACCAACCCTCCTTTCATCAAGGAGGGCAGCCACAAGAACAGGGACACCCCTTCTCATCATTCTGTTTGAGACCAATCCACTGGATGAAAGTGCTGACCAGAGATTTCATGTCTCATCTGAGCCACTGGAAATCATCTATGATGCTGTAAGTGGGATCCTCCATCGCTAAATGTGTGTAAATGAATTCCTCATAGGGATCTAAATGAAAACTTTTTTGGTTTGTGCAGTTAACTGTAAACAGTGTGTCAGCATTCTTCAGACTTCCAGATGACGTACAGCTTAATGAGTTTACCAAGGCAACACTAATGAAACTGGAGCAATTTAAAGATCGCACAGCCACAGGTGAGTGGAATCTACAACTTTTATCCAATCTGATGTCCATTATGTTGGCTTTCAATCCATCCATCATCTAGACCTATTTTATCCCAGATTGGATCTGTGGTAGATTAAAGCCAACACCCTCTGTGTCTAAATTTGAGGCAAACTACAAGAAAAAAGAAGAGTAATAGGAAGAAACAATTGTTTCTCATTGTTTTTTTTAACACAGCAAATTGCACACATTTTTTATTTATGTTTACTGAGATTGTCAAACCTAATATTGATCAAACATAATTAAAATAAAGCTAACTATGTCCCAACATGTGTACATGTTGAGAATTCAAATAAGGTGTACATGGGTTTTCTTTTTAGTTCATGTTATATGTTTTCTGAATTCTTATTTTGCTCTGCAGGTTTACTGTATGTGATTGAAACACAGAAAGTTCTCGACCTGAAGGTAAACCTCATGGCCTCCTACGTCATCGTTCCACAGAGTGGCTTTTACGATGGAACACAGAACATTTTGCTGTTGGATCTTGGTCATTTCAAGGTTCGAAAGGCTTGAAGTTCAATGAATCGCATCCAGTTTGAACAAGAACGGATTCATCTTTCAATATTTTTGCATTTGTTTCCACCTTTTCAGATGGCCAGTCAGAGCAAAGAGAATTTGCCCCAGCTGACTGCATGTCCCAGTAACATTGAAGCGATCATGTCCAGAGCATACGACAACTTTGATGTGCAGCTCAGCTCCCTACAATTCCTGTACAGCAAACCAGGTGAGCAATACGTAAGATGAGAACAGTCATGTATGTTTATATATTTTATAAGCTCATTTTCTTAATATAACCACTTAATACCACATTGTCTTCTGAAAATGGAAGACACTTTTCCCTAACCCAACTGGCAAACATCTCAAATTGATGAACTTATGTGTGAACTCTCTTGCAGAAGGTATGTCTCCGCTTTTTCAGCTGTAGACATGCCACCCACATAAACTCGTTATAAAAAGGACACATGAGTTCTGATGCCCTGAACTCGGGTCTCTTGTGCTCGCTTGCTTTCCACAACTGGGAAAAAGGAGATAAACTTTTTTTCCAACAGCATCATGCAAAAACAAAACACCGACATACACCGACATACATTCGTGAACGGATTGAAAGGAAAATTAACAACTTTTCAATCTACAATGAAAATGTACTTTTTTCTGTTTCCTCCCAAGAAATAATAAGTTGTCATCTTGAAAAAATGTGCTGAAACAAATCATGAGCAGACATGGCTGTTCTTATCTTCAGTAGAACTAAAATAGAGGTGCTCAAATGTTAATGAGATGGGAAAAAATATATATTTTCTTTTTCAAAAATTATTTCATCATAAAGGTTTTACCACTGTATGATAACCCACAGCAAAGATGGCTGATGGAGAAAACCTGAAGGTTCTTGGTGATCCAGGTGGAGTCGCCTGAGACCGAATTGGACTTCTTTTAGTAGAGTGGAAATGTTTGTTCTTCATTCAAGGAACTTCCTCTGTCTGCGGAGCAGATATCCTAATATGTCATCTCAGATGTCTAATCCAAAAATATTTTGACTTTGTCTTTATGAAAAGTTTATCCTTAGGATAATGAAACTGTTATTATCCATAGGTGGGGACTGGAAAAAGGCTCGTAAACAAAAACAATCACCGCTCCACATCCTGGAGCCCGTCGACGTGAATGTGGAGTTCAGCAGAGCGATGGTTGTCAAAGACTCTCGCATGCCAAAGTCAGTTTTCATTTATTCTGGTTAAAAAATAGGTATTTATTTTGGCAATAAGGAGCTCATGCAAGTATTAAAAATCATGCTATATTTAGCTTTTTAGAGCACGACACTGTTAAGTATGTAAGACACAGAGCCTAATTGGAATCAATTCGACCCAAAGCCATAACCTAATCTCAGATAACTTTTCCACAATGTTTAATATTTTTAACACTCCCTGTAGAAGAAGCTTTGTAAATTGTAAAATGTAAGCCACTGCTATTATTTTACAGAGAGAGAAACTTTTATCACATAGTCTTCTCATGCTGAGATGAATCGTCTTTTGCCACTTTTTTTTTTTTTTAGATATAAAGTACTTGGAGAACTTCCTCTGCTGTCCCTCAGAATTTCTGATATTAAACTTCGAAATGTTCTGGAGCTGGTTGATAGTATCCCACTGCCTGAGAGCAAACCCGCTGCTCACAACACTGCTCCATCTTCCACTCAAAAGGTAAGACCTGCTTTGTCTCAAAACAGAAAATCACTAAAGTTCTCTGAATTTGACCTCACAGTTGCTAAATTTAAATTGTGTTAAACCCAACTTTGTCATTTGTTTCAGCCAAAGAAGTCTTTTACTCCTCAGCTCACTTTCAAAAGACCTCCTCTTTTACCTGACCAGCGCTCTTCTCTTATTTTTGAGTCATGTGAGACCATCAGCTTAACATCATTGGGTGAGATGTTTGAACACTCTAAAACACTAACTTTTTTTTTAACTTGGTCTCATTCGAGTTGCGATATTATCTTGTAGTCTTCCCTAATGTAGTACATGAATTTAATTTCACATCACACCAATCAAGAAAGGATTTATTCTAGAACACGTGTCAGAATTTTAAAAACTGTTCATTTCTTTTTATTCAGTTCATGGTTGGGATTCCTTTTACATGAATGACTGCATCAATGCACTGTGGCATTGAGTCTATCAGCCTGTAGCACTGTGTATAGATTTTTCTTTTTTTTTTTTTTTTAGTTCAGGTCAGGCAAGTTTGCCAGCCAATCAAGCAGAATAAGATCATGATCACTGAACCTGTTTGTGGTGCTTAGGCAGTGTGGGCAGGTGTCCGGTGCTGCTGGAAAAGGAAATTGGCATCTCCAGCAGCTTGTCAGCAGAGGGCAGCAAAAAGTCGTCTAGAGCTTCCTGGTAGATGGCTGTACCGACTTTAGTCATTGGAAAACTCAGGAGATACTAGACCTCAAGTAATGTGGATTCTGTGCCTCTCCAATGTTCCCCAAGACTTTATTATCCACATAAAATGTAAGCTTACTTTCATATAAAAGAAAGAGTCCAGTTCTTTTTCTCTTTTGATGGTCCTGACTTTGTCCTTGGTTCACTAGTGGCATGAAGAATGGGGAAGTAGTTGCCCATCGTCTGTGTGTGTGCGGTGGCTCTTATTGCACAGACTCCAGCCCCAGTCCATTTATTGTGATGCCAATGTCCTTTTGTGGCTCTCAGTGATGGGTGTCAATGATTTGTCTTTGGGGCATTTGTCATGTCAGCTGTCTTCTCCATGATTGCAGTGGGTGAAACCATTTAAAGGCTCAGCAAACATTTACGTGTGATTTGAGTTAATATACAGGTTTGTTTGACACAGTGAATTTCCAAAACAGTTGTTGACATTTAATTTTTTTAAATAATGATTCTGAGAGAAATACAATGTCACTTTTTTAATTTGACCAATTTTAATTTTACAGTTTCATGTTTAAAGTGTCTTTTTAAGTAAAACTAAAAAAATTGGAGAATTTAGAAATGTTGGTTTTAACATGCCAACACTTCTAACCAGAAAAATATTTATTAATCTGGAAACAGCAATAGTCAAACTCAAACTGGTTTTATATTTTATTACTGCATTGTTACTGTAAATTCAGCGAAATTAGTCTTACTTTTTTTTAGCGTGAAACATGTTGGAATAAAGCAACTTATTTTTCCTTAAAAATCAGGCTCAGAGGAAGATTTGTTCTACGATGCTCCCAGTTCTCCTGTTGGGGATGACTCCTTCTTCCCAGACAATCCCATGCCACTGCGCTATGTGGATTCAAGAAATAGAAGAAGCTTGATAAAGGAAGACGTCCAGAAGAACATGACTGAGTTCTCAATGAAATTTCTGATAAATGAGGTACAAAAAGGTTTTGTAAATCTATTTATAGCTTTACACTTAATTCTCGTTTTTCACATTTATGTCTTTTGTGTTGATTAACAAGCTTAAAGTTTATACTCACAATTATAAACTGTTTAGTAGATTGATTAAAATTAGAAGATTTTTGTTGTGCATTTTATTTGCTGATTTGGTCAAATGTTTCTGTTCAAATTTGAAAAAATGGGTAAAAAATGCAGACAAGTTTCACTCTATTTGGTTACAAAAATGTTTTTTTACTAAATTGTTTGTCTACTTGTCTTTTTGTTTTCTCTCTCCTAAAATGTATCTAATGTATCTAATGCTTTTAAATTTTTTTTTTTACTTTCTGAATTCTTGTTTTTTCCTGAAACAATTGTCTCCAGTTTTCCGTCCAGCTTTGTCGGATGTCTGAAGGACAGGAAGTTACAGTTCTCCATTTGGACATTGAAGGTTTGGGTACTGAGCTGCAGTTACGCACTTTCGACATGACATCTAACACATACCTGCGAGAGATCTGCCTGACGTGTTCTGAATATGTGGGTCAGTACATATCAAGTTGATATGTTTTGCATTTCCTTTTAACTTTTGTTCAAGACTTTCATTTGATGCCAGAATAATAACAGTTAAGTCATGGCTTTTGTTTTCTGCTTTTATTTCTCTGCTGTTGTTTTCCTGTGTAGATATGGAAAAGAAGCAAGTTCAACTGATCACCACTCTTGACAACTCTGAAGTTGACCTGCTTACCTTAGAATATATCAAAGTTTGTGTGCATTATAATAATTAATTTCTTACCATTTGTAATACACATTTTCAGATTTTAATAAAACCTTTTTGTCTTTTTTTTAAGGCTGATAAAAACGGCCCAGAGTTTAAGTCTCTTCATAATAATACAGAACAGCTGATCAAGGTGAGGAAAATGTTAGTTAAGTACAAACAACTCAGAGATTTACTCAGATTAGTCTTCACACGGGTTAGCATATTTTTTATGTACTCTCAATTCTGTTTAACGTTTGGTGGTTTTATGAGGTTTTGAAAAAAGATGACAAGTTGTGCTGATTGTTTTATTTTTCTCTCCTCTTCAGGTGACATTTTCATCCCTGGACGTCCATCTCCATACAGAGGCTCTCCTCAACACCATCAACTTCCTCAGTAACCTCCTTCCTCCTTCAACAAAGACAAATGAAGTGTTGGAGGTGGAGGGAGAAGAAGAAAGAGAGGGAGAGAAAAAAGGAGAAGCTCTTGCAAATGGAAAGAAAAGTAACTGAAGGAAATTCCCTTTTACTATTCCACTAACAATATTGTTGTTTCCTTTTTGACAATGTTTATAATCTGAATCATTTGAGGACAAAAAGAGAAATGCTTTCATTGTTAGACTTGTTTTTAGTTCTATATGATTTCACTCTTTATCGCTTACAGGTTCAAAAAAGTCCAAGTTTGCAGATGTTGTTAATCTGCATATCAGAGCGGATCTCCGATGCTTGAAAGTGTTCCTTCGAGGACAGAAAGCCAGGATCTCGGAGATCAGAGTTGAAGGTATGGACAAAGAATTTCTCTCTTTTTAGATGTTTGATGTCTGGGTGGGTCTGCCTGAACGACTCATCTTGATGTGTTTTAAGGTAGGTAGGAAGAAAACATGTTTTTTCTTAGTAAATGATGTTCATCCTTGCTGATAAACCAAAATGGTTCAGGGTCATGCAGAGTGGTTCTTTATGCAACACCAACACCCAAGTATTGTCTCATTTAGAAAGTCTGATTTGCTTAAAAATATGTACCTGAGTTTGTTTTCTCCTCAACTTTCTAGGTCTGGTTTCTGAGGTCCTACAGAGAAGGAAGATGATGGAGGTTTCAGCCAATCTGAAGAACATTGTAGTTTTGGACTGCAACAAAGAGGCCTTTTACAAGAAGGTACAGTGTCTGTTGGAGTTGTGTATGTTTTTATAACTATTGGGTGTCTTTGGGTTTCTGGTATTGTAGATTTGGTGATTTTTTGTTCTGAAAACTTTGTGCTGTGTTTTAATAACCACTTCTATTGTTTCTCATTTCTTTCTTAGGCAGTGTCTATTGCAGACAAAGAAGTGTTTGCCTTCCGAATGTTGAATTATACTGACGCAACAGAAGGCGATGCCTATCTAAACATGTCTAATGTTGACACTTCTGTCACTCTGACTGTGGGATGCATTCAAGTGATCTTCCTCAACAAGTTTCTGGACTCGATACTGGTAAGAACTAACCATCCTGTTTAACCCTTAGTAGACTGGGGCTTTTTTGAGCCTTTTTTACTACTTTACAATTTGCTCTGATAATTTATGTTTTTTTTACATGTTAATGCTGGATATTCATCTTTTTAGTACAACCATTACTTTTTTTATTGATTTCCCTCCCCCCATTATATTACACAATTATTGTGCAATTAACCTGAAACTATTCAAAAATCTCAATTCTGAGTAATAAATTGTCATTTTTCAAAGCCACAAAAATTGAGATCTGTTTTTCTTTTTAGTAACAGAGATCGAAAGTGTACAGAAATTAAAAATGTATAAATCCAAAACAAACAAAATGCAAGTTCAAAACTATGAGAAAAATGTATAAAAAGTGAGGCGATCCTCCACTAAACTATATCAACCCTTTCCAAAAAATGACAATATCGTGGAAAAGTGTATTGATTTTTGTTATTTATTAACAAAACTTTCATAGGATAAAGATTCAGGGCCCACTGTGTAGTTAATTTGAAGTATATATTTTGGGGTTCCATCTCATAAAACCAGGCTAGGTTCTGCTGGAAGATGAAATCTGCATCTCCATACAGATCTCCCCAGAAGAACTCATGATGTCCTCTAAAACAGCGGTCCCAAACCCCCGGGCTCGGACCGGTACCAGGGCCCGTAGGTCATGTGTCAGAAAGAATAAATAACTCACATTACTTCCGTTTTATTTATTTTGGAATCTGAAAGATGTTTTATTTTGAAAAATTGACCGATTTCCTGTTACATCACTCTATGTCACTCTTGACGCAGGCCAGGCGCTCTTCTCGGTCACGTGATAAGTTACCGCTAAAATAAACCCCAAGCAAAATGAGTAAAAAACAAACGTCTTAGGTAAGTCTTTGGCAAGGAGAAAACGCCCAGCCAGGAGACAGAAGATGAGCCTTCGACTTTCAAAAAAAAAAAAGACAGCTACATTTAATAGACAGTACTTCTTTTTTGCACCATGAGTGTGGGAAGGAGAGAGGATGATGACACCTGTGCAATGTACAATGATATGCCTGTCAAAATAAAAGGTCAGAGTTCGTCTCGTCATGCCTCTGTTCCGCCATCATCGTAGCGTTGCTGCGATAATCGTCCACTTTAATTTAAAGACTGGTCCGTGAAAACTTTGTATGACGTCATAGTGGTCCGCAGCGTTAAAAAGGTTTGTGACCACTGCTCTAAAACACTCTGGTAGACTGTTGCAGTGAATTTAGGTTTAAGAAAGCAGAGATTACTTTGAACCTCAGATCATACCTGACTGTGGAAATTTCACAGTGGACCTCAAGCAGCTTGGGCTCTGCTCCTCACCAGTCTTTTGTGTCTTTTTGATAATCCGCTGAAGCCCATGATCGTCTCATTTGCTGGTGCTTCTCCATTTCCTGCCAAATTTTGCCCTTCCATCAGACTTCCTTTGATATGCTTGCACACTGCAATCTGTGATTTATGGCATAAAATTGCATTGAAACTTTGGTGAGCTCATGGCTGTGACACGCGACCTGACTCTCGTGAGTCCTGACCCACGAGACTTGACTTGCAGCTCACGAGATGTGAGTCAAGTAAGCCACTGGACGTAGGTGGGAGCTGTTTGAAGACAGCTAAACAGTGGACCCTGAATGTTTATACACAGGAAGTTTATTTTTTGAATTGAATATGGAAATGAATGCACTTTTCCATGATATCCAAATTTTTGGTCTGTGTCATCCACCAAGAAATTAATTGTAAGGAGTGTCACAATTATGGTTCATAACCATTAAGTTTGTTTTAAACCAAACATTTCAAAGCAAAAAACCTTTACATTATTTTTTTAATGAAAACTATACTTGCAGTATGTCTGCATTATTCCAGTATCATTGTAAATGACCAATGACATTGGCAGTGAGTTTAGAGACCACTAAGGGTTAATTGTGATAATGACCATCATGCTTTTTTTCTACTGCTTTCTTGTTCCTTCTTTTTTATTCCCAGGCATTTATAAATAATTTCCAAATGGCTAAAGAAGCCATAGCTGAGGTAACGGTCCAAGCGGCAGAGAAAGCAGCTTCAGGTGTGAAGGAGCTTTCTGAGCGGAGCACACGGATCTCTCTTGATGTCCACTTCAATGCACCCGTCATCTTCCTTCCCCAGTCCTCGTCCTCTTCCAATGTCATTGTAGCTGATCTGGGCAGGCTTTCTGTCAAAAACCGATTTGTCAAGCAGCCATTCAAAAGTGACTCTACAATTCCACCTGTTGTGGATAAAATGACAGTGAAACTGACTGACCTCAAGATGTACAGGTGAAAGACCAGCTTTTAGTTTAAAAAATAATTCTTCCCATGTATTTGTTGCATCAATTTATTATTATTATTTTTCTTCCAGAACAACTTACATAAGTGGGAGTTTTAAGGGAGAGAGTCAACTTTTAAAACCTGTCAGCTTAGATCTGGAAATTCAGAGAAACCTTTCATCCAACTGGTACCACAACATCCCTGACATAGAGATCTCTGCTCATCTGAAGCCCATGAGCGTAAGAAGTCACTTCATTATAAATTAATTTCTTTTAATTATTGAGTTAATTGATCACATGGGCTAACCTGGTATCACTTCCCCATGGCCCACTACCTGCAGGAAAGCTTAAAAGGGGTTGTTGCTAATTTGGTTTGGGTGGGAGTCTAAGGCGAATGCCTCGGCAGCCCATCCCCTTGGTTATGGAATTTGGCTTTTGAAACTTGGAGCATCATTTCTCTTGGAGGGAACGGACCTGTGCTTGTGCTGGACGTCTAGAGGTACCAGCTAGATCTATCTGGGTTCACCTCCACACTCAGCCTTGGTTTTGGACCTCAATCTTTCAAGAAGTGTTGGAATCTCTTCCAAACTGGAGTTGCTCATTGTAAGAGGTGGAGGGCTAGTATTGGGTTAGTCATAACCCCCCGCCTGGCCTCAAAGTGGTGTTTGAGTTGGAGAGGGTTGTGTCCCTTTGCTTTTAGGCAGAGTATTGGTTTCTGACTGTTTTTTTGGCTACGGACTAGACAGCAGTTTAGAGTTGGTGCCTCTAGGGAGGGAAGCACCCCAACTGAAGACTCCACTGTTTTAATGGGGGACTTCAAAACCCCTGTGGGCAACGATAGTGGTACCTGGAAGGGTGTGATTGGAAGGAACGGCCTCCCTGAGGGGTTTACTTTTATTGGAGCTCTCTGCTAATCAGTTTGTCCATAGCAAACACCATCTTTGAACACAAGGGTGTCCATCATTGCACCAGGAAACCCCAGGCAGGAGAATACAGATCGATTTTGTAAATGAGCTATAGCCTGGGCTGTTGTGGAGGCAAATACCCAGACCAGGGAAGAGTTCAATGAGGTTATGGAGAAGGACTTCCAGTCAGCCTCAAAAAAATACTCCAGATTCAGAAAAAAACAATGAGGTTTCAATCCTGGTCATGGAACAGTGGATAAGCTCTACACTCTCCTTAGGGTGCTGAAGTGTTTGTGCATGTTCACTTGACTAATTCATATGTCTTTTGTGGATTTGGAACAGGTGTTGACCATGTCCCTACTTGTATTTATTGTATACTTATATAGCACTTTTTTTCTTTGATTATAATGCCCAAAGAGCTTTAAGTCACAGTCCCATTCACCCATGCACACACACAATGACACACCGATGGTAGCTCAGCTGCCTTACATGGTGCTAGTTTTAACCACCAGGAGCAGTATGGGGCTTATTGTCTTGCCCAAAGGCAATTCAACACATGGATGGTCAAGGCTGGGGAGGAACCTGTGATCCTCTGATCAGAAATTGACTGCTTGACCTCTGCACCACAGCTGGCCCCATGGTGTCTTGTGGAGGGTTCTTTGTGAGTATAGAGTTGGAGGTGCAATACTCAGGGTCATCTGGTCCCTGTATGACCAGAGCAGGAGCTTGGGTTGCATTGCCGGCAGTAGATCATTTAGGTTCCTGGTGCATGTTGGACTCTGGTTTTGTTCATAATCTTTATGGACAGATTTTTTAGGGGCAGCCAGGAGTAGAAGGGATCTTGTTTGAAAAGACATGTCTTTCGGCTGGCTTGGTAACGCTTCAGGATTCGCCCAGAGGAGAGAGTTAAATCTGAGGATTTTTGCTTGGACTTCTGTCACAGAAACTCAGTCCTGAATGAGCGAAAGAAGACAAATGGTTGGATTAATCAACAATGTATATGAATAATCCCATCCTTTAAGCTATACTAATTTATTTATTAGTAACTGATGTTTTGTCACTCATGAATATGATCAATAAAACTCTGATTTCCTTGTATGGTTTTAATGGTGAATTTTATTGCTTCCATCAGTTGATACTCTGCCAGGATGACATGATTGTTGTCTTGAGGACTCTTGGAGAGAACCTGTCGGAGAAGTCCGACACAGTTCCACCTTTACCTGACTTGCCCTCTGCAAAAGAGTCCCAGAACTCTGGAGCCTCTGGATCTGATAGCAGTAAGGCCTAGCAGGGTTTGCCTTTGGTGTATAATTCTACCATACAAACAATTAACAATTAGTTAGTTCTCCTTTTTAAAAGCAACATCATTAAATATTTACTGAAAAGAAAATCCTGTTTTAGCTTGTCAAAAATAAGAAAAATTGACTAATTCACTTGATGTCTTGAACGTGAAAGGGCAATGTAGTAAAACAAAGGTGTGATCGTATTCCTGTAGGTAACATTGTGGTGACAGCAGCTGTTGTGGAGACCCAAAAATATGTCAAGCTCAAAACAACACTCAAGTTAGAATTCAAGTTTGACTCCATGACAGTGGTCCTGTACAGTCCTAACAAGAATGAGGTGAGCTAAACTCGAATTACACCTTCACATAAACATTCATTACACTATAGACCTCTCCATCTCCATTATAGGTGTTGCAGACATTAGAACATCTCTCCTTGTTTGTGCAGATTGAAAAGTTGGACCTTCATCACGAGCAGCTGAAGCTGGCAGAGTTCACTCTTGGCACCATCTCCACTTCCGTTCACATGTTCTCAGACAGCTCCATGAAAGCCTTTGTCCAACTCTCTGCCTGCCTGCTGGATGACAAGAGACCAAGTATCAAGATGGTCACCTCAAGGTTTAAGATATATTCCATATTTAGAAACGAAGTACTCTTTTTAGCTGTTTTCTTAAAGAAGAGAATGAGATGGATTGAATTAGTCCAGCAGCAGTTGATTTTTTGTTCTTGCTGTTGCTATTTTTCCACTATTCTGTTTATACAAAAAGCTAAGTTGAATCATGTTTAATCCTTTTTTTTTCTTCTTTGTAATTGCAACTTTTTATGTAACTGTCAGAATGGTGGCAATGCGTCCTGGAGCAGAGCAGAACACGATGATGGAGGTGAACTATCGACAAGGGCGTGATGGCACAAAGATAGACACAGTGGTTCAGGAGCTGTACCTATGTGCCAGCATGGAGTTCCTCCTCACAGTGGCAGATGTATTTCTCAAAGCCACCCAGCAGGGTTTTGCTCAAGGACCTCAAGCCAAGAGCACAGCTGGTGCTCGAGAAAAAAAGAACATTAACTCATCTGTTGCGTCCAAAGACTCTGGTAAGTTAAGTTAAGGAAAGAAATAAAACTTTGTGTTTACATTTTGCTTTATATATGACAATTGTCTCTGGATTATATTTATTTATTTATTGTATCTGTTAAGTATGATTTATAAATCTGATTTAAATTTAGGAACATCTCCAGTGTCAAAGACCGAGATGAATGTTGTGGTGCGAAACCCAGAGATTGTATTTGTGGCTGACCTGTCTCGCGCTGACGCCCCAGCCCTGGTGATGACGACACAATGTGAATTAGATATGAAAAATGGTGCAGATGGACAGACTATGACTGCAATTATCAAAGACTTACAGGTCTGAATTTTCTATAATATTTACTAAAATTATATATCTTTCTTAACTGAAAAAAGCAATGAATGTGATTTTGTTCATTTAGGTTATGGCCTGTCCCTTTTTAACATCAAAGAGAGGGAACAATATGACCACTGTTCTGCAACCTTGTCAAGTGTTTTTTCAAAGTTCTCAGCTTCCAGACGCACCTCAGGTCATGGAGGTCTCCATCAAAGCCCTCTCACTGAAGGTAATGTTTCTCTGCAGTGCCTATGACAATTATAACATTGAAGTGTTTCAGTTCATTTTTCTTCTCTCAAATACCACAAGTAGACAACCCATGTTCTATTAGAAGCTTTTTAAAAGAATCTGGTTTTTATGGTAAAATATGGAGAAAAGAATAAAACGTAACTGAGAAGACTTTTTTGGTGAAGACTAAATACGAAGTCATTTGCTGTGCGGTCATGCGATTAATTTTTCTTTCCGATCATGTAATCCTGTAATTAACCTATGTAATTTCAATTTATTCACAGATGTTTTGAAGCTAATTGCTGTGAAATCCTCATTTGGAGATATTTTCATTTAAATGCATGACATTGTGGTGCAGCAAAAGATCAAACAGCAATTAAAAATTGGCTTTATGAAGTTCTCCTAAAATAACAGACTGGACTTTTACTTTTAAACATGGGTTATTTTTCTTCTTTTTTTTTTTTACAATCTCGAACAATTAAGAAAAAACTGAACTTCATAAGAACAAAACATCAGGTCCAGAGTGCTCTAATTTAACACATAAAAACAGTTGGAACATTATTGTGAGCAATCTAAAAATGTTGACCACAAACATCTTATCAGTACCACAATACACGTTGCCATGTACGCAGCATTACACAGATATCAAGACGTGCACTGAGAGCAATGTAAGAGGCGTTTTCAGCTGAGTTCAGATAAAATGTTCATGCAAGTAAATGTTTGGACCTTTGTTTTTTATATTTGAGATCGTGACAAAAGTCATAGATTTAAAATGAGATAAACGAAAAAAAGACACGCCAATTTTTCTTTAATTAATAATCATAAAATAACGCAATAATTTGACACCCCTACTAATTTCTTTACTACTTTTGTGTTTTTGTGCTGCTTTATTGTGTTTTCAGGTATCTCCTATAATCATCAATACAGTGATTACTATCCAGTCAGCTCTGACTCCTACGACAGAGACGCATGAGGAGGAGCAGCAGTCCTGTTCCAGTGAAGCTATGGGAGAAGCAGAGCTGGAAAGAGCTCAAAATGTGGTTCTTGGAAGAGAATAGTGATGAAGACACAAAGTCTTTGGTTCCACTAATACCGAAAGGAGAGTCCCTACAGGTACCTGGCTTTGCATTGCTTTCCTACTGTTTTTGTGTGTGTGTTTTAATAAGGAAATAGACTGTATTATATGACTGACTGTGTTTTTCAGGTGACTATAAACTCCATCTGTCTGACCTTGGAGGCTGGAGTGGGCCACCATACAGTCCCCATGCTTCTAGCCAAGTCCTCATTTGATGGAAATGTGAAAAATTGGACCACACTCATAAACTTGAAAAGCAAATTTGACTTGGAGGTAAAAAACAAAAAAAAGAGTATCTAACTAATTTGATTCTTTTATCCCAAGTTCTTCGATAGGATATCTTTGTTCACAGTCTATAATGTGCTTTTCTTTAGGTTCACTATTACAATGAGATGATGGGAGTGTGGGAGCCTCTTCTGGAGCCGCTAGAAGATGAGACGGGGGAAGATTTCAGACCATGGACACTTGAACTGAAGGCACTTACATTTACAAATATACATGTGTTTTGCAGTCATAGAGGAAACCACATAATGATTCTAACATTGTGTTATCCTGTGCCCAGATGAAAAAGAAGCCAGTTAAAAAGAAGCCAATTGGAAATGAGCCAACAAATCTGTCTGACATGGCAGATGAGGTGGATTTCAATCTCCTAGACTATAAGACAGTCATTGTCTTCAACAGTAAAGACCAGCTCAACATCACTTTAACAAATTGTGGGCTGTCCATGCTGAGTAATCTTGGCAAAGTAAGGAGCTTGAAAAACCGTTTTCATCTTTTTCACAGAAAGTATTCATGGTTACAGCCATTTTAAGAATTTTACAAAGGCCTTTTTTGTTTTTTAATCAGGCATTTTCAGAGGCTGCCAAACAGACCGCAGACAGTTTCCAAAAGGATGAAGCTCCGTTTGTGGTAAAAAATATGCTTGGCCTGCCAGTATCTCTCCAACTCGGCAAGATGTTTCATGTGGTTGGCAAGGACACCACCAACAACGCAGTGACTCTGCAGAGTGATGAAACCTTGAGGATGAACTATTCTTCCAGAACTGACTCTGACCAGTTTTCAGCCATGATCTCATTGAGTGAAAAAGACTACTACATACAGCCTAGTAAGCTGCATTTGCAGTTGGGATGTACACAGAGCTCTACAGAGTTATTGTTCCTTTAGGAGTTTTTTTTTTTAATGTGTCTTTACTGTGTATTTTATAACTCTAATGTCTGTCCAGCTCCTGTGGGCCACACATCCACCAGTGTGATCCCTGTGATTAAGGTGGGCCGTGGAATGTACAGTGTGATGCACAGAGACTCAGGGGTTACCCGTTTCTTGGTCTGTCAGATTTCCTCTGTGGAAGGAAGCAAAATTGTGAAAATACGTTCTCCATTCCAGGTATATCACAATTTTTTGTGCTTTTTGTAAATATTTATTTTCCTCCTGTTTTGCCTGAGTTGACCTCCCAAGGTACCCAACGTTGGGGTTACAAAGCCACTTTCGACCTATTCTAATGCTGTAGATGCTTTATTAAATTCATTATGATGTACAAGGTTTTTTCACAGTGTTTCTCATGTTCTTTTATTCCTCTCTCCCTTCAGATTATCAATCATTTCTCAATATCATTTAAAGTTTTGGAGGATTCTGCTTGTCTGGGAATAGCGTCACCTAATGAGGAGTTTTGTGTGCCTCTGGATTCATACAGGTGAACACTTTAACATGTGCTCATTTCTACACTCTGTTTGTAGTCAGTCTTCTTTAGGTGTCCAGCGCTCTCATTTTCACCTCATTTTTACAGGTCTGTACTGAGTCTTCAGCCAGTAATTGAAGGTGACTCTGGTCTGCAGAGGGAGGAGTTTGAGTGTTCTGAGGGGTTCAGCTATGAAGAGGCCAACAACCCTCACCTTCAGCAGACATGCTGTCACCATGGGGATCAGGGGGTTAAAATAATAGTCAACATTGTGCCAGTAAAGGATACAGTGACATTCAAAAACACTGGAGATGCGGGTGAGAACTATGATGTACCTTTTGTGCTTCACCTGTGGCCTTCCGTCCTGCTTCACAACCAGCTGCCCTACCAAATCACCTACAGGCTGAAGGTAGGGTTGTGTGCTAATCAATACTTATATGATCTGCATGATGTTTGCTTATCAGAGCCAAAGCAACGAGGCTCTGCAAACTTAGATACTCCAGTTTCCAGCTCTTGCTGCATGTCTTGCTACCGATGACCTGGTAAAGTGTGTTCAGTCAATCAGAATGAGGATACGCTTGATTCAGGTAATCAGAAGAAAATAGTGCAGAGTGAACTGTAAAACAGACAGAGTAGTAAATCTCAAAGACCAGAGTTTGAGAAGCTCTGTTTTAAAGGTTTCCACGTGGAAAGCTTTGTTTGAGGTTTTTAAAAATCTGAAGGACAAAAAATTCCATTGAAGTTAATCTTGGCATGAAGCAATATTGAAGTCGAAGCAAAAAGGGTTACCGTATTTTCCGGACTATAAGTCGCTGCAGAGTATAAGTTGCACCAGCCCAAAAATGCATTATAAAGTAGAAAAAAACAAATTATTTTTTTTATTTAAAAAAAATGGGATGTTCTATATGTTTTGCACTATAGGGAAATTCAGATTGTAAGGCACAATAAAGAGTCAATTTTTGAACTGTCATCTATAAGGCACATTAAGCAACAAAGATAAGTCCATCGGTCGTTCAGTTATTGTACTTCTTGTTTGTGACACGCACCATGTTAGCTACACTAAAGTATTTAAAATACCTGTAACTTCCAACCTTGTTAGCAACAAGTTAAAAAAATGCAGTCTGGCACGTTAGCTGGGTTAGTCTGTTCCCAATAATACCCAGCCTTATTTGACACTCTTAGAAAGCAACAGACTGACATTTTGGCAGAACACGGTGTACCTCTCAAAATCAGTTCAACTTAAGTAAACACAACCCGAATGGATCCGTAAAGAAAGTGCTCCAGGAACATAAGGCTCCCTGTCATTTTATTTTTAAAATATTGATGCTTGTAAGTAGGAGTGTAGGGAATAATTGATTTGGCAATATATCGCGATACTTCATTCAGCTTATTTATTTATATAGTTAGCGTCCTTCAGCGTCTGACTCATTTTCCACTTAAACCCCCGACCGCTAGTTGGAAGCACAGCACACTGAACCTCTTTGAGCAGCTCTACACTGCACCAAAACAACAATATCTCACGGGAATCAGCTTGTGTTAAATGCTAAATGTTCAGTCAGCCTCAGTTTTTGTTGTTTTGTACTAATTAATGTACTAATTCGTTTTATCTTGGGATGGGTACCGAGCCGAAACTCTGTGCCATGGTTCTCCCAGTACCATTTAAAAGTACAGATTGTGGTGCTTTGTAGTGGGCTTCAGATGCTTCACTCCTGACACTTGAGATGTATCACGATACATCTCGATACATATTGTATCGCCAGACTATTGCCAATACACAGCTCAAATGTTCCTTTAAGTTTTGAAAATACAGTACAATTTAAGTGTTGACTTTTCATGGTCAATCTTCTTGTCTGCAGGAAACTGGCGTTTCTGCCCCTGAAGCTATTCTGAAACCAGGTCACTCTACTCAGCTTCACACTGCCGTCATCAACCAGTCACAACTGGAACTACGTCTAATCAACTACTTGTCTCAGGATTGGTCTTCTGAGTACAGGTCTCGCTAAATTATTATCAGCCATTTTGAATGCACTTGTTTGGGTGTGATGCTTACAGCCATTAGCCTCAGTCACATATACCCGTACAGGGGTCGAGCCGTACAGGTTCAGCGGGTTTTTGAGTTGTCCGACCCCCCCATGGAGGGTCTCAGACGGGTGCAGGAGCATCTTAAGGGGAGCGCAGCTTTGTGTTGCAGTTCCCTTGAGGCTTGTGTGGCCACCTTAAGGGAAGTTATTAAAATGGAACATGTGATCCTTGTGTGTGGTGACTGTATTGTGAAGCATTTGTAAGGATGATTTAAGTTATACACACTCATGACAGATAGTGATGCTGTCGTACGGTGCACTTACCCAGCACAAGTTATTATTAAGGTGCTTGCACTGGCCTCTTACTGACCTGACACAAATGCTGCATCCATGGGGTGTGCAGGTGATGGGGACAAACTACAGTCTGATTGTCTAATTTCCTCATTTCTAACAGCCAGGCTGTACAAAAGCAGTGCATACACTCATCACTTGAACAGCCTATGGGGTCCTTGAGTAGTTCACAGGATTTGGGAAGCTTAAAAAAAGAATAATCTGTACGTCATGCCTCCCTCTCACCTAATTCACCCTTACCTAAATTTATGTGTTGCTTTATTGTTGGCTACGACCTGTCATTTTCTGCATTCACGCAGTAAAAAATGTGCATGAACCAAGCAGTCTACAAACTTGATATATCCTGCTGGATGCTTGTATATAAACCCATTTTTCACCTGCAGACAGGCCGTATCCTCCCGAAAGGGCAGTTATGTCTAAGACATTAACTGATGCTAAGAACTTTTCCTAGTGTTGCTATTTACCAAAAAGCTTCTTCATAAACCGTTTCTTTTCCTAAGGTTATTATAACTGGCTTGTCCTGTCTTACAGTATCAGCAGTAACCAGGAGGAAATCTCCTTCATCGTATTCCAGTCTCTTAAACAAGATGAAGATGAGTATGTAGAGGGGACAGAGAGGAAGAAGGCCGAGTTGGACATAGCAGTGCATGTAAAGGATGATTCTGGACACACAGCCATTGCAATCCATTCCCCATACTGGATGATGAATAAGACGGGCAGATTGCTGCAGTACAACGCTGATGATATTCATCATAAACATGCATTCACCAAAAACAATGACATGCCCCTGCTCTTCTCCTTTAAACCTCGACACTTCCGGCAAAACAATAAGGTGCAGGAAAAGGGTCATAAGAATGAAATTGTTGCTATTGCTGAAAAAACTGAAGTTTGAAAGACACTTGATTTATAGTGAATATGTTTTAGTAGATTATAGATTTCATAAAAAAAGGGTTTTAGCCAGATCATAGTAAATGATCTTTTTTTGTGTAATTTCATTCTTGTCCACTCTCAGGTGCGTCTTATGATCTCAGAAAGTGAACTGTCAGATGAGTTCTCCCTGGACACAGTTGGTAGCCATGGAAAGGTGAAATGTAAAGGCATACACAAAGACTACCTGGTAAGATTTTAGACCAAAAATAGACTTTTTGAAAAACAGCAGAAGTGGTATCAAGCACAAGAATTTTCAGCGAGGCGTGCTCTGTGTTCAACGGCCCATATAGTCTACTAATTCTTTCATGGACAAAGAAACATTTATTTTAAATGTGATTTGAAAACAAATCTTGCTCATTCAGTTGCATTTTTGTTGGATGTTTCTCTCTTTCAGGTCGGTGTTAAGATCAATGCCAGCAGTTTCAGTCTCACCCGCATTGTGACCTTTGTGCCATTTTACATGCTGGTCAACAAAACCAAGTACAAAATCTTCATTTGTGAGGATGAAGGAGACAACTGGACAGAGATCAATCCAGAACAGGTCAGAGTGCTTATGGTTTTCTTTGTATGTGAAAATGAAGTACCCGGAAGGGTAGACATGGACATGCACTGAAAGTTATCGTACAACTGTATGAGCAGTCATGAGGATGGCCAACCTCACCGGAGCTGGTCGTCTTGGATAAGAAATAGGGGGAGGGGATCATATGAAGGAGGAGAGTGATAATGATGGCAAAAATGCACTCTGCTCACATCAGAGTATGGTGTTGGGCAGGAGTCTGCGACCTATGGCCCCAGAGCCACATGTGGCTCTTTTAAGGCCCGTACACACCGGGACGATTTTCGCCGGCGAAATTCGCCTCGTGACTAAACAAAGGGCACCAATGAGAGTAGTGCACACCGACGCGAAAAAACGCCACGTGTCAAAGCGTCAAAAACAAAACGCCTCGGGTTCGTTTTTTTTTTTGATGCCTCGCGTCGAAATCTATTCGACCAATGAGAATGGTGGTTTGCACACGTGTCTGGAGCTTCTGAAGTTACAGTAAAACACAACTTGGGGGCGCTCAAACACAAAACTGCCTTTCTGAGCACACATACCAGCAAAGAAGATAGACGCCAAGTAGTGGCTACACTGCCGCAAAGAAATAATGACGGACATTCTAAAATATCCTCGAAAACGCTCATGATACATTTTCAGCTCTTGTACCAGTCGATAAAACTCACCATGTTCTTCTCTTCTCGTAACTATGGGATGTACCCAAAATCGGCGTCTTTTCCGGCGTCTTTCATCATTCAACAGAACAATAATTTCTTCATCATTGGAACTGGAGCTGGAGCTACTGGTGCTTGAAATATTCATGTTTTCTTTGTATGATTCTGACAAGCGCGTAAATACTGGCTCTCTTCTTCTGAGTGAAAAGCGACCACCTTGTGTACAGGAATATTTCTGTTTTACATTAAGCGCCATCTAATGTCAGGGAATGAAATTGCATGTTGGCTCGGCTCATCGTCAGCGAAAATCGCCTGGGTGTGAACACAAAAGACGTGGCGAAAAACGCTGGCGAATAACGCCTGGCGAATATTCGTCCCGGTGTGTACGGGCCTTTACACCTCCATTGTGGCTCACTGGTTAAAGAAAAATAAAAAGTTTTCAAATTTTATCTGTAAAGTAGTAAAGACATCAAACAAGAGTTAAAAAGCCTTTAGAAAGGGTGCATAAAAATAAAAAACACAGGCACGGGTGCTTAGAGGGGTAGATAGAACAGGAAAAACTTTGGGAATGACACAGGAGGAGCAGAAAGAGAGGATCTGACCCCAACTTGAGCAAGAAGAGGTAAAACTTAATGGTAGAAGACATTAAATAGTTTATTTCCTATTACTTATTTATGTCAGGTACATGAGTATATTTACTGGTTGGTAGGTGAATTTGAAGGATTTTGAAGCTGCAAAATGTTCAAAAGTTTTTCCTTTTTTTTAAATAAATGTTCTTATCCAAATTGGAAGTGGCGTGTCCTTTTGTCCTCACTTTTTGCTGCTTGTCATTTTAGAACACTAGCTGTCTCAGAACTGTTACATAGTAAACAGTTCCCTGGACATAACTCAAATTAATTAATAATGGAAGTGAAGTAAAGATGAAATACAATATTTTTTTAAATTGTTGTTGTCTTTTTATACAGCCAGCCACCCCATTCTGGCCTGAAAATGGTACGAAGAAGCTAAAGATCAAAGTAGATGGTTGCTTGACTCCTCCGCTAAAAGTTGACTTTACACGACAAGAAAACTCCCTGCTGCTGCATCTGGATGACTCTGTGAGTAAATATTTTGATGGTAAAATTACTGGTGTCAAGGGGGGGGGGGGGGGGGACCTTGTTATTTTATTGTTATCTAGAATTTAGTCTCTGCTTTGTGTTTTCCCTTTAATGTAGTTGGGCGGCATCATTGTAGATGTGAATCTGTCGGAGCACTTAGTCACAATCCAATTCTCAGAGTATCGGGACGGTTCAGCCCCCTTTCTTATCATCAACCATACCAACGATCAAACTCTTTACTTCAACCAAAGGTGAGAAAGCAGACAGAAAAAACACACGAAAAAGGAAAAGTTCCTGTCACGGACACCTTGAAAAGCAGTGCTATGTTAGTTATTTTCTCATGTGCTACATTTTTTGTGCAAAAGTCATAGGACTGTACAGTAGTCATAGGAACCTGTGCAATAATCATAGGATACGCTGATATGTCTCTTACTTCTTGTCATAATCGCTGAGCTGGTCCGGGACCAGAGACACGATTTCATTTTATCCCTGTGTAAAATGACAATAAAGATTTCCTGATTTTTGTCACAAACTCATCACTCTGCAGGAACAGTTTAAAAGCACAAAGTTTAAAAAACCCTATATTTTTATGATATCTGTATGTTTTCCTGCATGCTTTGAGACTAAAATGTGCTCTTATTACTGACAGGAAACAGCAGGTCCCTTGTACAGGAATTCCTTGTTTAGTCACAAAGGATCTCACATTCATTTGTGTAACTGCGGATAATTGACTGTTTATGTTTGTTGTATGGGTCATGCAGCGCCAGGACAAATACCTCGTGGGTGGCTGACGAGGTGCTCGACCTTTCCTTCTCATTGGAGGAGGACAGGTAGAAATATTTGAAAGCTGAAACTTTTCTGACACACTCTGAATTTGTGAGAAAAAAAAATCAAAGGATTTATTGATGAATTGCAAAGATACCTTGTTTGTAAAAGGTTAACCCAAACAGCGGGTTTGAACGTGGATTACATGAATCCCGGCACAAGATTTTACTAGTGGAAATAGAAATAGAGTCGAGTTAACAGCAAATAAATTAAAATAACTAACAAGCCAAATATTGTTAAAAAGAAGCACTTGGATGTGATCTGGCAAAAGCATGGAAGAAAGTTTCTCACATCTTCTGGTTTTCACATTTAAGTTTGTAGTCAGAGTAGAACAAACTAATTACTGATTTGCTTTACAAATTGTTCCTTTTTAAAGTGCCCCATTGCTTCAAATCAAATCCAACATTAAATTAATTGAAATGCACATTTGCATTATTCCAAAATCACTGGAGCAAAAATAAAAGGAGCAATTTAGAAATACTTACCCTTACAGTTGTTCTTTTGAATTCTGTTTATTCATATTTCTCTTTAGAAGTAGAAAATCATTGGCAATGCTACTAGTTTATGGGATTTTGCTTATGCAGGTCACATATACAACTGCCACCACGCTATGGGGAGGCATCGGCAGAATCCTAAGATTATCTGCCACAGCCCGATTTCTTCTGAAACATTGTTGGTGTGGTCATGAATGCAGACGGCAGCCGTCAGTCAGGCGGGGATGAAGTCATTACGAAATGGGGGACAGCTAGGCAGTTGCAGCCGGAACGCCGGCCATCAACGGCTATGATTGGACAATGTGTAAATGTCTCCAGACGGCGACCATCCTTATCAAGTGAAACCGGCTACCAGCCGCCCGGTAGCCATGGGTGTTTAAAAAGCGGGCCATTCTGTACCACTAGTCATTCGCAACTCAGCGCGACCAGTGCTGCTACAGTATTATTTCTAACTATCGGCCAGTGGCAGTGGGGTGGCAACACAGGGGCAAATGGGGGGGCTGGAGGGTGGTAATCGGAAATTGATCGATCATCAGGTCATTGGGGATCTTGGAGACCCTCCTATCAGTCAATTATTGCGCTGTTACCGCCCTCCACTTGCATGCCACTCGACTCCCATAGCGCGACCTCCAAATGTGCCTGGGCGGCCACAGAGTGGGGAGAGAAAATAAAAATAAAGGCTTGTCGTTTAATTTGACTTTTTATTAAAAACTCTGTGTGGGGTGTAGAAATGCGACTGCCGCCTCCTAAATACAATGCCGCCACGCGTCCACCTGCCGATTTTTTGCCAAAAAGCTTCCATTTAGGTCGCCCTGCGATGGCATTTTGGAATATGTGACCATAGTCTCAATGAATATTCCCTTTCTGCTTCTTTTAGTAGAAAGGGAATGATGCTTATTTTTTCATCTATTTGTCAGTTTCTGTGTTACTGTCTGAAATACTTTCCTTGAGACGCGCAGGCTACTTCTGTGATTTGGTGGTGTATGTTTTAAACTTCTCTTTCTAGGAAAAGCATGGGAAACAATAGCTGGTGGGCTCCTTGATCTTGTCCTCTGTCTAGTGGCAGTATTCATTTTTCCTCTCCTGTAACGTTTGGAAATGATTATTCTCATCATTTTTCATGAAATTGTAGCTAATGTTACTGAAACACTGTGTTTTTGCGTGCATGCAGCTCTCAGAAGGAGATTGAGAAGGAGGAGCTGGAGGCTGGGAAAGCAGTGTACTACACCTGGACTGATCCCACCGGTTCCCGCGAGCTTTGCTGGACATGTGGCCCTTACAGTGGAACTCTGAAGACTGAAGAGGTATTTTACAAAAGTCTGACTCATTTTTGTTTCTGATCAATGCTGTCAACCTCCCTCCCATCAGTCCTTTTTTTAATTCTTTACACCATTTTTTCTTCAGAAAATAAGCTCTTTAATTTGCTTGAGTGGCTAACTATTAAAAGAAAATTAAAGAGGCCTTCTTTTTATCAGACTCTTAAAAAAAAGAAAAAAATCTGTGCCTTCAGCTGAAAATGGTAAAGTAATGTTTTTTTGCTAGGACAAAGCTTCCTTAATGCCAAAAGCATTCACATTAGTACTGTTTTTGTGCCCAGATTGTTACTAACACCTTTTTTTTTATATCTTTTGTCACATTTTTAGGACCTCCATGACGACATGAAAGATGAGCGGAAACTTTTTGTAATTTCCTTTTTTGAAGGTAAAATTTGAGATTTATTAAATGTAGAGATCTCTTGCATACATTTGTCAGTGAGTTCTGCGTACATACCAGTGCCAAAAATATTCTTTAAAGCAAACAATCCACGTTTACAAGTAAATGACAAGGTTAAATATTGTTTGCTTGAATCATGTCAAAGCTTGTCTTTTGTTTTTTTGGGGGGGTTATGGATCTTTAAATTGCACTTTATCATTAAGGATTTTTTTTTTTTTGACTCATGGAAAGGGCAGACATTTTTTTTTTCTGGTATCTTTTTTTCTGATGAAAAGGTCTCCAGCGTGTTGTGGTGTTTACTGAGGATCAGGACATCTACAATCTGCTTGGTGAGAGTGAGAAAATGCAGACAGCAGAGCAAGAAATCATCCTGCTGCTGCAGAACGTGGGCGTTTCTCTGGTCAACAGCACCACCAGCCAAGAGGTTTCCTTTATTGGCATCACCTGGTACTTTACTTGAGTTGAGGCAGTATGAAGTTGCAGTGATCTGAGCTTGGGATGATGAGAAAGATTGTCTTACTTGTTGTGTTACAGTTCGGATGTGGTGTGGGAGTTCCAGCCCAAGAAGAAGAAGCAGCGCTGGAAAATTTTAAACACTAAAGAAGGAGAGATGCTGGAAAGACACTTCAAAGAGTACATCAATTCTAGTCCAATTGAGGACGCTATTGTGGAACTAGAAAACAACTACAAGGTTGAACTTTTGTTTTTTTTGTATTGCCTTTGGAAGTTGATTTTAGATAGAAATAATGTGATGTATTTTTATCAGTAGTTATAAATGTTAATTAGTTTTTGGATTAATACTTAAACTTTTTTTTTGTGGTCTCCCAGGTCCTCTTTACATCCAATGGCATGAAGATGTGCATGTTGCAGCCCTTGGATGCTCCTCTAAGGAGGCACTTTCTGCCAGGGATTAAAGTGGAATACAGCATCTCGCCACGGCAGAGTACCTACCGCGTGAAAATCCATCGCATCCAGGTAATACCACCTGGTAGTGTGGGTGTTGAAATATGGTGAACATTTGTTGGACTTTTGCCTTATAGTTTAAAGCAGGGGTTACTCAAAGAGCCATTTGGGACCGCCCCTAATGAAAAGAAAGCACCCGAAGCCACAACCCGTTTTGACATCATTAAATATATTATGCATGTATATCAAGGGGTGCTCATTACGTCGATTGCGATCGACCTGTCGATCTTCAAGGACATGAGTGTAGATCGCGGGCCAGAAAAGATTAAAAAAAAAAAACAAGTACTTCTTAGAAATCCACCAACCAATCAAAATCCTCACTGAGAAGTACAGGACTTGATTGACATGTAGATTGGCCAATCGGACATCCTCTGAAACATACATCCACTGCACATGCACATTGTGTTCTTTAAAGAATAATACACGCGGCCGCGTGTGTGAGGAGCTACCAGCTGAAGTTATGGTCTGATCGCTGCATGGAGCGATGTGTTTGTCTATGCATGGTAGACTCTGAGAATGGGGAGAGATCAGGTTTATTAGTTTGAAGAGTTCTACTTGGTAATCATGTTTCCATGTTTGAGTTCATAAAATCATCTCAGGGAAAGTCTCTGCTTCAACTCCCGCAGGGAAAGCTGCGTCTAAATCTGATGCCCGTGTTTCCATCTCTCTGACAGAGTTTGAAGCCAAAGCCCCTCCTCCGCCTCTTTACCTGCTTTTCCTCTCTACCTGTTCACCTGCTCACATCCTCTGCAGCTGAGAGTTGTTTCCCCCGCGCTCCTCAGTGTGTCCTACACAGAGAGTGCTAAATACAGTCATCATAGGTTGACACGATAGTCGGGGCGCTCCAGCGAAGCACAAGGATGAAAGAGCCGGACACAGGTTATAGCGGGGATAGAGCGGGTTAAGCAAATGAATGGAAGAAGGCGGCCCGCTGAAGAAATATTCAATAGTGTACACATTTTATTATTAGTCCGAACTATCTTTTATTTATAAAAATCTTTTATTTTGCTAAATCAGTCCAGTACGAAAAAAAACATCAACAAAAGCTGTGTTGGGCGGTTTTTGGCTGGGTCTGGCGGTTTTCACTTTTGGGCTGGAAAACTGTGACTCTATCTGGCAACACTGGCGCAAACTCTCTGTCATCAGAGAGTTGCTCTCTGCTCCACGGCATGTCAGGTTCCCGGCAGAAGACCACTCCGGACAACTGGAGTGGTGTTCCCGGCAGAAGACCACTCCGGACAACTGGAGTGTTTATTGAAGCCGCCCCGTGTGTTTCCTCCTGCTATCAGCTCTGCAGTTCTCGCCCGATAAATACGAGCTCATTAAGAAAGCTGTTTTTTACGTGGCATGCGCTTCATACGGAGCCAGCAGCGCCTTTGAAATGCCATGAAAAATGAACAAACTAAAATAAAATTTTATTATTATAAAATACTCATTATTTTCCAAAGTCACAGGGAGCCACAACAGAAGGATGAAAGAGCCACATGTGACTCCGGAGCCATGGGTTGCAGACCCCTGCTTTAAAGTAACAGAGGAAGTGAAAATTTGAGTAGTTTTAGGAGCTAAGCTCTCTGGAGCTGATGAGGTCTCCAATGGCAGACAGACCAGACCCTCAGTGATGAGCCACAGAGTGGTTCAAAACCACTATAAGGGTATAGAAAATCCAGATAAATGTCACCAGGGCCTCATTCTGAGGTTTGGGATCACAGGCCAGTGCCTTGTGGCTGGGGCTCTTCCTACAGGCCCTGGTCAGGCTCCACTCAAAGTGATGATGTCGGATCCCTGCCCTTTGGGCCCACTAAATGCAAAAGAGCTCTAAAATCTTGTTTTTTGCCAGCATTGTTTTTTGGTACGGGCGGGGAGCTGTTGATTTATACTGAGGGCATCAGCAGGGGAAAAGAATTGAGGGAAAGAAATCCCTCAATTGGTAGAATGGGGGGTGAGGACCAGAGGGTGTGTCCCTATTGCTGAGGAATCGCACTCCTCATCCTCCCTGGGAAACTATTCCAAAGGACAGAAGAGGAGAGTTTAGATGATAGTTGGACCTCATTTTCAAGAGCAACAGTGCAGTTTTTCATTCTGGTTCTGAAACAATGGACCAGGTCTACACTCTCAGATGGGTGCTGGAGAATTCACCCAAAGATATCCCCAGTCAAACTCAACAGCTCCCTAAAATGGTGCCGGCAGAAAACAGCTTCCCCCTCCTGGGGTGCCAGGGGGTTCACCAGAATTTCTTTTAGGCCGACCAAATATTTCTTCTCCATATATAATAAAAATGACTACGGCACGTGATCATCCCAGTTTACACAGGATTGCACAATCGAGGCTGCGGTCTGTGTTTCAGCTCGCAGCCTGTGCCTTAATTGTGAAGTAAACATGAAAAATACAGCGATTTTGAGGATAAAAAGTATCAAAAGTTATTCATATAAATGGCATTTATAGAACAGATTAGTGGACACTTTTTGGAATTATTATTATTAGTTGCTTATGATGGCGAGGGTAGTGAGGCACTGGCTCACCTGCCTCCCCTGACGCACGGCCCTGCTGAGAAGTGTTTCAAAAAGGAACCAAAAACCACCGAACTGAGCCCAAACCCGGCCAAATTTTGTCCCCCCACCCAAGCAAAAATCAAAACTGCCCAATTGGGCTGGAAACCCCCAAATCTGGCAACACTGGTGTTCGGTGAGGCAGCTGAAGTGCTGCATTGTGGGATCTGTAGTTGATTTGTTGCCAGTGCTACATATCGCCACGCCAATAATGCCAACAAAATTGTGGATCGGATATAATTACAGGGCGGGCGGGATGTGGCCGCGGGCCTAGATTTCGACACATTTGATTTAAGTCTTCAAGTAAATGTTAGATTTCTTTAAGTCTTTTAAAAATGACCACCATGTCAACATTACACTACTCACAATAAGTTAGGAATATGATGATGTTATATATTTGTTTCACTTTACAGATTTTTGGGACAGGGAGGCAAATTGTATGGGGGTGATAGACCCACCTCATTTTGTGCTTTCCACATAATGGTCTCACTGCTTAGTGTGTTTTCTTTATTGGGGCCAAAACCAAAAAATTCTATAAGAAAAAAATATTTTTAATGTTGCATCAATTCAACATTCTGTGGGTATAAAAAGCTGATTTTGCCTGTAAGTTATATCAAGTTGATCATTCAAACAGCCATGAACACACAACAACGCTTAAGACAAACAGCGCCACCTTACCATAATGAACCTTCAGTTGGTGATAGTCATATGCAAGTAAACTTGGTGTGTGTGAAAGTGTTATCGGCAGACTTGCATCAAGACCCAGAACCACTGGCAGAGCTTGATAGACCCAGGAGTGAAGCCCTGCGAGTGACAGACCACAACGCTTAACTTGAATGCCTGACAGCTGTTGAAGGTCACTCCACTGACACCAAGACTACGACATGAATGTTTGCAGTGGGCACAAGACCATGTGACTTGGACAGTGCAGCGGTGGTCTACTGTCCTGTTCACTGATGACTGTCAGGTCACCTTGTAAAGAAATGGTGATAATCAGTGTTGCTGGAGAAGGCTAGGAGAGTGATATGCCATGGTCAACGTGGTCCCTAGGCTCTGCCTTGGAGGAGGTGCAACAGTCTGGGCAGTCATCACCGGCCAGCACAAAACCGAGTTGGTTAAAGTAAAGTCACTTCACGTTCTTACCTCAGAGACATCATAGAACCCCCCTGACTTATTCTGAGTAGTGTATTTGTTAGATCAGTCTTTGTGGGCACTTTAGAGTTTGGAGTGTCTTTTGTTCATTCAGTTATTAAACTGTTTCATCGTTTCTGCAGATTCAGAATCAGATGCAGAGTGCCATCTTCCCTTATGTCTTCTACCCTGTGAAACTGCCAAAGTCCATCACAATGGACTCAGGTTGGTTCAGTGCTACTTGTTTCGCCTGTCGTCATTTATATTTTGGAACAGTGCATTCAACTATATTGTTATTATATAGTATTTTAACACTATATACTGTCATGTTATACACTGTATCTTCACACTACATTAATTGTCTTTTTTGTTGTTGTTGCCTTTTTTTTTTTTCAGAACCAAAACCTCTAATTGATGTATGCATTGTTACCAGAGCAGCAGGACACTCGGAAATACCTCGCATTAAGTAATTATTATTCATATTAATGCAGTTCTTTATGCACCTTTCATTTCTAACCAATTCTAAAAAATAGTGCTCTTAAGTCTTTCCTAAAACATTGTTTATGTTACGTCATCTTCTTTAATGTTCCCACTTGTAAAATGTTTTTTGAAGTAGCACCATTGATTTTGTCACAAACTGCTATGTTTTTGGATTTGACACCAAACTAAAAGGCCTCCTCACATCAGGTACTTCAAAGTTTTGATTCAAGAGATGGACTTGAAGCTTGATCTGGGTTTCCTGTATTCCCTTTTTGACTTGGTCAACCCTGAAAGCACCACCAGCATGAGTCCAGCGGAGGAGGTTAGCTGCACACTCACAATTCCTCTGCTATGTTTATGTTTAATCATTGTAATTTGATATTTTGTGTTATAATTCTTCAGGTGGAACTGTTTGAGAAGGACATAGAGTATATAAAAACAGATCTGAGCGACGTATCTGCTGCTGACACGTCTCCCATCAGCCTCTACGAGTACTTCCACATTTCACCCATCAAGGTAGGTGACTGTTGGTGTTTTCTTTTTTTGACCAAAGCTGTCATAAGCTGGTGTGGACTTGATATGAACACTAGGCATTTCAACTCTGTTTGCCAACTAGATTCTACAAATGAACCCTAAAGTGGGTAGGGCACCATGACTGAACTTTATTCCCCGCAACTTAACGTTTTGAAAACTACAACTGGGCAAGACTTAATAACATAACTATTTTTAGTTAGGTTACATTGTTCAGTATATAACATTACATTATATAGTGTGAAAATACTGTAAAATAACAAGACATAGTAAAGTTTGAAGCTTTGTTGGGTTCACCTGCTGCCCCCTTTAGGGCTCACCTCAGCCAATCATCTGCCTCCTTCTCTTCATATCCTCTACATCTTCCACAGTCAAAGAAACCACATGCATATCTTTCTTCAGTCCATCTAGGAACCTCCTTTTTTAGTTATTTTCACAGCCACTTTAAGTATTTCCTTTATTCTCAATTGCTTTGGACTGTTGATCCTAAGTACTTAAAAGTCCTCCTCCTTCTTGACCTCTGCTCAATTTAACTCAAAATCTAAGAACATCATGGTCCAAAGAGATTCCTGTCTAAACCCATCTGTCGGTCTGTCCATCACCACAGCAGACTAGAAGAGGCTCAAAGTTAATTCTTAGTGCCGTCCATGCATCTGTTACACCATAGTCTCATTTTACGGCTTGCATACATTTCCTGCACAACCCCAATGTACTTCTGCCACTCCAGACTAAGGTTGTCACCAAGTATTGACCAACAACAGCATGGAAGTGATATTTCATACAGAAAAGGTTTCTGAAACAAAAACGTTTGTGCTTCAGCTGCATTTCAGTTTTTCTCTGAGTTCGGGAGGAGAAGATGGTTCAAAAGAGAAAAGAGCCACTGAAGTCATTCCTGTTCAGTCTCTCAACCTCCTGCTGAAGAGTATTGGAGCCACTCTCACTGATGTGCAGGACGTCGTCTTTAAGTATGAACACCAGAGTTTAGAAACACCTGTGACTGGATACATTTCTTCATTTTACTGACTTTTTTTTTTTTTCCAGACTGCCTGCATTTGAGTTGAAATTCCAGTTTTGTACAACTCAGCAGCTGCAGTGGAAAGTCATCAGACATTATTCCAAGCAGGTGAAGTACACCTGCAAAGATTTTTATAGAGATATTTATTATTATTTCATTATTATTATTTTATTTAAGCTTTGGGGCTGAATTAATACAAGAAATCAAGAGTTTTGACTAAGAACGGCAGTAGGGATTTGAATTATATTGATGTTGTTGCTTTAGTCTTCTTGCTCAGATTTCTGAGAGATCCGCATTTATGGACTGCCTTTCCCAATAATTCCATAATAATATTTGCTTTACTTGAAGTAATTGTTTAAAATAATCAGCTATCATTTTTCAGCATTTTAGTTTTTGTTTTGTGTCACTAAATTAAGCCGTTTCTAAAACTTTTTTTTCTTAAAAACAGGCGTTTTTGCATGCCCTTTTTTTGTTCTGTTTCAAAGTTTTTGGTTATTTAACTAAAATTGTGCCGCATTTGGACAGTCTTTGAAAATTCTGATGGAAAGCAAACTAAACATTCATTCAGAGCGGCTTCCGCAGTTACAATGCCTCTGTAGTTTATTACAAAATTGATTTAAACTAAATAAAAGCAGAATTTGACATCACAACGGTTTCTAAAGGTGCTGTACTTTATCAGGGTCAGTAATTGATATTTTTAATGTATTGCGTGACATCTTTCCCTCTTATAACTCCATTGTATGTGCATTGCAGGCTATTAAACAGGCATATGTACTTGTGTTGGGCCTGGATGTTCTTGGAAACCCCTTTGCACTGATCAGAGGACTGTCTGAGGGTGTGGAGGCCTTCTTTTATGAACCCTATCAGGTATGAGTGCGACAGACAGGACAACTTCCTGACTTTTAATAGTAAAGGTAGAGACTCGTAATTTTATAAGGCAAACTGCATTTAGTTGTTAAAAGGTTTGGGTGAAGCTGCCATATTGGATAAACCCGATTGTGTTCCAATAATTCAGTAAATGTTCAGAAATTTCCAATAGCAATAATCTGTGTTGAACTATATTTTCAGGGAGCCATCCGGGGCCCTGAGGAGTTTGTAGAAGGAATGGCTCTTGGTGCCAAAGTCTTTGTTGACAAAGCTGTGGGTAAGTGTGAAATAATATCCAGACTACTAACTGCTGATGAGATTGAAGGGAATGAAGACACTTTGGGTGCTGAAATGTCAGCCGAAACATTACTTTAAGGCAAAAGATAAATTCACTTCAACAGAGTAGCGAGAAGGTTTGGAAGAACAACAAACTCACTGGGATTTTTGGAATCCCGTATTTCTTTGTTTGTTTGTGAGGTTCTCTTTCTTATTTGTTTCAATGTCTCACTATGGGATATACCCATTGCTAACAAACGTAACTAAATGAAAGTAGAAGACATGAGTCGTTGTACACTAACTGAACAGTAGATGGGGGGGGGAAACGTTTGTTACAATTCTTTTGCATTTGTTATCCAGGAGGTTTAGCGGGTGCAGCCTTCAAGATGACAGGTGCGATGGCGAAAGGCCTTGCTGCCATCACCATGGATGAAGATTATCAGCAAAAAAGACGAGAAGCCATTAACAGACAGCCCAGTGGCCTAAAAGAGGGGCTGGCCCGGGGTGGAAAAGGACTGGTTTCTGTATGGAAAACCTAATTTTGTTACATTACTGCTTTTTAAAATCACAGGAAATGTGATGCCATATATCTTCCAATAGTGGCCTGCCTCCAATTGACGGAAATCTCCAATAAACGGCGGGTGCAACAGGTGCTTGTTACTTTAGAGCAAACCGATTTCCTGCTGGAGGTGAAAAGACAGCGAGTGACGAATTAGAAGAACCGCTTTTTACATGCATTATTGAGCAAAGACAGACGCATGCGTGTCGCCAGGAAAATGATCTGCATGAAAGCGAAGAGGAGTACTTGAGATTGATGAAGAAAACAGAGAAAAGAAACATTTGCACCCAGTGCTAATCATAGCATAAGACAATGTTCTCATCCTTTGAGTAAATCCTGAAATGTTCATGTATTGGTGGTGGTGTCTGAATTTTGTGACCTAATTTCATCACCAAATGAACATATTAGGAATTATCGCTGGTTTCCAATAGACGCCTATCTAGCGCTACTAATGGAAGATATACAGTAATTATTATAAACTTTTTAAAAACTGAAAATCACTGAGAATAATAATGTAAAACCATAATATTTTTTTAGGGATTTGTCAGCGGCATCACAGGGATTGTTACCAAGCCTATTAAAGGTATTTTAAAGACCTAACCGTTTTTTTTTTTTTTTTTTTTTTAATAATGCTGGTTACATAAATTGTCATAAATGATCTGGTGTGCAGGAGCTCAGAAAGAAGGTGCTGTAGGATTCTTCAAGGGTTGTGGCCAAGGTCTGGTTGGCGCCATAGCTCGCCCTACAGGAGGCATTGTCGACATGGCCAGCAGCACGTTCCAAGGGATCAAGAGGTACGGCCCACTCCTGTCTGAAACTTATGCCGAAAGATTAACCTTTAGGCTGCTTGGCTGATCAGAGACTACCTCTTTCTGGACTCATGGTGGAGCAGAGAGCTCTGACGAGGTTTTGTCTCAGCTGTATGTGAGTTTGCACAGAATAATTGGTTTTAGAATGTATTTTCTGTCACTTTGATCTGTGTTTAGGGCAGCAGAGACATCCCAAAATGTGGAGTCTTTGCGTCCACCTCGTTTCATTCATGAGGACGGCGTCATACGGCCGTACAAAACCAGAGAGGCCAACGGGAGCCAGATGCTTCAGGTATATGAATCTCCACTTAGCAGAATTACCTCAGGAGTTTCATAAAAAGAAAAAAAAAGGCTGTTTACATTATTTTACATAAAGTTTATTTATTACAGTTTCAAATTGCCTCAAAACTTATCCAGTGTAAAGAGAAGAAACTCCTGCTTAATTTTTTTTGTTCTGTTTGAAAATTAAAAATGAAAAGATATGAAGAAAAAGGACTTTAGTAAAACCTGTGATTATAGACAAACATGTGGATGATTTGCAGAATGACCTGGACTCATCCCAACAGATTTAACTGTACAGATTGAGTCACTAAACCACTGAAACTGAACGTTTTTGTGCCATTAAACGGGGAAGGTGGTTGGAGCGGTGGCATGTTTCTGGTTTAGGGTCAGACCTGGGTTCATGTGGATCTTTGTTGATCACACTCAGGATTTTAAAGTTAAACCACTTGATGTGTGAATCCAACTGACAATATTTTAAGAATCTCACCTGCACGAATGTTAAAAACTGCCTATTTTTGTCGTCATTAAACTTTCATTTGTTTTTATGGAAGTTTTATAGCATAGTGATTGCCAGTGTCATTCTCATTTTATCATTCATTCCTTTTGAAGCTCATTTTCCTTTTATTCTAACACTTTTTAGAGGTTTTTTTATATCCTGAATCTTGAGGTTTACCAGCAGCCAGTCTACGCCTGTGTAGCTACACCTGCCACCACCTGCTGTCTTTTATATTGGGCACAGGTTAAATGACCTCCGGGATGTTTACGTTTAGGTTTAATATAATTCTAAATGCAGGAAAAAAGTAATAATTTGGTGCAAATTCAGTCAAAAACAAATATTTATGTCTTTTTATATGTCCTGCTATTTCATCAGTGTGTTTAAAGGTTTGAAAGCTCCCGCCGAAAAGGTGAAACCAAAAGTTAGCTGGTTGAAATGACCAGTTCAGTGGAACCTCGCTGGATGCGTCTCCGCTGGAGTTTTCTCTGCGCTGACCTTCACTCTTCTTTCTTGTCATCTCCACAGCGGCCATTGGCTTACAGTGAATGGAGTAGAGCTGGCTCAGATGATGAGGATGATGAGTAAAGCAGCTAGAAGCGATGTAGAGTAGAGCAGTTAGTCCTTTGTCTCATGGCTCATGTTAGAGTTTTCGTGCTTTTTGTTTTTCTTTTCATTTCCAACTCTCATGTGAAGCATTAAGGAGAAACCCAGGAAAGTGCTTTAGGAAATTCAGGAGTCTAGTTTTGTCTTTGAAGTTCCTCGTTCATATTTTCTGTTTTTTGTCCCCTTTTTCTGTTTTCTTTCAATCATATATATTGTTTGTCCCATTTGTATTCATCAATGCTCTTCACTGCCATTTTGTTCCCAATAAAGTTTTTACATCAAAAACCTCTTCTGCCATTCTGTTTCATCCCACCTTTCCTCATTGTGTAAGCAGGACGTCGTTAGCTCCTGTGTCAAATTTTCTATAGAAAAAAACTTTTGGTTCCAGTTTTTCTTTTTTTTCTTTTTTTCTAAAATTCCTCTTTGATGTTCTGTCAACAACTTTCTTCTTCCAGAAAATTGAGAATGGACGCTTTGCGAAATACAGATACTTTGCTCACGCTAACATCAATGAGTCTGACTTTCTCATGATCACCAAGAGGTGAGTGGCCACAAAGCTGCAGCGTCCGCTGTTTTGTCCTCATTCGTTTACTTGCTGCATCTCCATTCACTTTATTTACTCTGCTTTTCAGGGGAATCTTTTTTGTGACCAGAGGCACGTTTGGTCAGCTGACCTGTGAGTGGCAGTACCTGTTTGAGGAATTCACGATGGACCCAAGGATCGACGGGGGACGTCGACTTCGCATCGAGGCCAAGGTGCCGTCACTATTCGCTTCAAAGAAATAAGTAATATTGGGTCGTATAAATTGTTCTTTTCAAAACTCAACTTTTCTCTATTGCAGGAAAGAGTCAAATCTGTTTTTCATGCTAAAGAATTTGGAAAAATCATAAACTTCAGAACTCCTGAGGTTGCAAACGTAAGTTAACTCTAAAAGAGTCTCCTTGCCTTTTTGTCACAATACATACCTTAATTTAAACTAATCTGTTTATTTTCAGTGGGTTCTTAAGAAATTAAAGGATGCCAGAGACAGTTTATCCAAATACTGACTCCTGGAGAAGAGGGAAAAATGCTTTACATGCACCTGATGTGTGCGCTCCAGTGCCTTTGCTCTTTACTGCATGCCTCCCCTACATTTACCTCCACGTATGATCAGTCCACAAAATACGCTGCATGTTTACTTTTTGTAAAAGTTGGGGACGATTGTGTGCATTTTAAGAAAAAGTGCTAAAAAAAAAAGTTTCATAAAATTAAGAGCACTTGATCGAAACGTTCTTTCATGGCACTTGTCCTTTTTGCACAAATATGTTTAATGTGTTGGTAATTATAGAAGAATCAACTAATTCTGTAATTAAATGATCAGGTTATAAGCTCATATAGTAAGACTGAGGCCCAAATAACTACAACTGTAGCACATTAAACGCCAAACCCTATATTTGACTGGATTGCCTAAAAGGGACACATTTAAATAAATGCAATTATAACTGTTCAAAGTGTGCTTTATTTTTTTTCTTCTATTTTTTGCCCCATTTTGATGTGTGAGCAATAATCACTGATTTACATTCATACTTTTTTATTTCCACTAAATGTATACGTTTCAAACTGCTGTATGTTTTTCTAAGATGATCCATTGTCGCATCACACATTTTTAAAGTCTTTATGGTACATATGCAACTCTAACCATTTTATTGATTTAATTTAACAAATTATTGTTCTCTAATGTAGTTATTAAAGGTTTACCATTTGTTTTTTTTATGTCCATGCTGTTGAGAATAAAAGGTTTCAACTCCTTCTGTATTTTTTCCTTAAGAAAACAAACACATCATTGTCTTTTTAGTTTACTAGCTTTGTTTATTGAAAAGTACCAGAAATATTGGAATTTGTGCATAAAATAAACACTACTGAGAATACTACAGTATGTACATATATATGAGGGGTTGAAAGTTTGGATTTTATTGAACACAAAAACAAACTAATGAGGCCTAAAAGGAAACAAAACTAAATTGCAGTTATTTTGGTCAAATGTTACCTCAAACCAACTGTCTATTTTTTAGGTAATTTACCCGTCACATAGTTTCTACTTCTCTGAAGTATCACAGCACACATTTCTAAAGATGAATATCAAGTTTACATTAACTGCACACACGGGTTCTTTCTGTATTTTGAATTGCTGCATCTGCTTTGTCATGAATCTACATTTGAACCTGCACAGTTTGTGGCATTTGGTCAAGTCTAGGAATTCTGTAGGATGTGTTGGTCTCGCCGGCGTCTTTTACACCAGGTTGAAGTCCTTGAGGTTGGCGGTGAGGATGGTGTCTTTGACTGCCACAAAGACGAAGCGGATGTTTTCAGTGTCGGTGGCGCAGGTGAAGTGAGAGTACAGCTTCTTCTCCTTGTTGGGGTTTTGTTCTTGGTACATTTTGAGGATGAAATCTTGAGCTGCTGATTGATCCTGCTTGGGCCCTGTAATTCAGAAATAATATCTTTATTGAACTGAGAAAATATAAAAAGACCCGTTCTATACTGCTGCCAATAGGAACTTAAGTACTTAAAATGACCTTATATACACAATTAAATGTGAAATATGCATAATCTTAGTTTAATTAAAAAAATGTTTAAAAATAGTTTAAAAAATGTCTGAAGAAAAATGTTTTTTCTAGAACACAGAATTTTTTTCCAAAGTGATTTAAAAAAAAAACTTTTCACTTTCATATAAGCCGAATTCTCCAGTTTATGTGCTGCTCCTAACCAGTTAGAAATCATGACATGTCAAGCAAGAAGAACCTGTGTGCTGTTCTCGGTATTTCTACGTACTTTTGCTTTAGGTGGAAATAATACAGCCTTGAAGCTGAATTCCTTCCTATCCCTTTGGGGGATTTTATGACTGAATAGAAAAAGGTGATGCAAAACAGCTGTGTCTCCACTAGAGGGAGCTCTGGTGGAGACACCACAAAACATCCACTTCCTTCCTAATTCGTTTGGGCCAAACTCACCTGTAAATTCAGGGAAGTATGTAGAAAGGTGGGAATGCATGATCTTCTCTTTGAGGATGTCGGTCTTGTTAAGGAAAAGTATAACAGAGGACTTCTCAAACCAGGGGTATGTGATGATGGTTTTGAAGAGAGCTTTGCTCTCCTCCATTCGGTTCTGGAACCAGCAGAATAAAGAGGGGATGAGATGAAAACTCAGAGCACCACTTGGTTTGGAGCTGGACTCTCACCTCATTGTCACACTCTGCTAGAACCTGGTCGTACTCGCTGAGAGCCACCAGAAAGATGATGGAGGTGACGTTCTCGAAGCAGTGAATCCACTTCCTTCTTTCTGACCTCTGACCTCCCACATCCACCATCCTGGCAACGGAACAGATTACACAGTTATGGGCATGGTTTCCATGCAACGTGTTGGTTACCGCTGTGCGTGCTGTGTTCCCACCTGAAAATGACGTTCTCCATGTCAAAGGGGTACTCGATGATACCTGTGGTTGGCACTCGAACTCTGAGGATGTCCTGAAGATCGGGTATGTACGACGGCTTTGAGATCCGGTCTAGATCTGAGAGATAGCTGGAAGCAAGGGCAGAAACAGGATCATAAGGTTTCTGTGGGGTTTCCAGCAACCGTAATGGATGCATCTAAATATAAATCAAATGCTCATTAGATAAACTGTGAAGCAAAATATAGCATCTTTCAAGGCACGTTCAGCAAAATCTGCTCACAGTGACGCTCAACTGCCTGTGTAGGATAGCAGCTGAATGACAAAGTATTTGCATGTCATGAGTTAGTGCAAAGGCTGTGAGTAAGTTGTTTTTTTCCTCACTATTTGGTGGAGTCAGACAGCTGGTACTCTCTACGCCTGTCATAGCATTCCTGAATTCCACCGTCATTCCACAGACTTCGGATTCCCGTCACCAGGTCCTGATTTAATTCCTCCACTTTGTCCACTTCCACCTCCAGAACTGCGTTTGCATGTTTCTGTTGACACAGAATGGCATAAAAAAGGATCAGATAACTTGGTTCTGTCTCAAGTGAAGTAAAGTAAAGTAAAACATAAATTCATCCACACGTGTCACTTTGGGGAGATTACAAATCGCTGCCTAAAGTTCTGGGACTCCCAGAGAGCTGCAGTTAATCAGCGGTCTTCTAGTGGAGAAAACATGGAACAGAGACTGCAAGAAAACTAAAGTTCTAAACATCTTAACAAACGCAGGCCTCACCAAAATAAGGATTTAGAGAAAATGACTGGACAAAAACAAGTAAAAGCTACAGTTGAACAAGAAGAGCCCAAAGGCTTTTCTTAGATCTCCACATTTTAAATTCAGATAAAAAAAAATAAAAAAAAAACATTTAGGCAACAGTCAAACACAGTGGTGGTTGTATAATGGTATGGGGCTGCTCTGGCACAACTGATGGAAACATTAAGTCTGGTTTTTACGAGAAAGAAAGAAAAAATCTGTTTTGGACTGACTTCATTGTGGGAACTTAATCCTGATTGGAAAGCAACGTTGCTTCAAAACCCACTTTGATCATCTTTTGATCTATTTTTAAAGTGTTTCCAGAGGTCTTTTGATTATGCCGTTTTGCTAAAACCAAAAAACCTGTGTTGTTTTCTTAGTTCGGCAGGTCGGCAGCAGTATGTTAGAAATCCACCTCAGAGTTCTGGGCAGAACTGTTGGCTTATCCTTACCTCCCATCATCCATCTGTTCATGTGCTCACCCGGTAGCTTACAGCCCCTCACAACCCCCAGGCTAACATTATGGGTGCAACAAAAAGGGAGAGCAGCATTGGAGCTATCCAGCCGTACAGTTTTGAGCCAGAGGCCAGCTCAGATTAGGAAAACTAAGACGTACATGGATCTGTTTGTCTGCAAGTGGATGCATCAGAATGGAGCGGAGCAGGCAGCTCGTGGCCTCACGATTGTAGCAGCTACGTCACAACTACAAACTTTTCCCAGCAGCATGTTTTTGGCTGCTTCTGATTAACAGCAGTGTAAATAAAGAAATGCTCAGAAGTGGTATATTGAGCTTAATTTAATGTCCTCCATCATGAGAAAAATGCCACAAGAACATGTTAAAAACAACAAAAACATGATTTGTTTCATTTTGGAGTGGGCATTTTGAAAATACTCCAAATGTGACTGAAGTCACAAAGTGGGTCAAAATTATTCAGACATCTAAAAACAACCATCAGAAACATGTGACTTCTTTTGTTGTTGGTTTAAATAATTATCAGAACACATTTTCCCTTAATAAATAATATAACAATCATATATATAATTTTTTTTTTACCAGATTTCTCTTGGTGTTTTAGCCACATTTCTAGGCACAGAGACGCACTCTACCTGGTTCTGTGGATCAGCGAAAGATATATTCAGTGCCCCCATGGCTCGGATCATGGCCTGCATTGAGGTGTAGATGTTCTGGTAGACTAGCTTAGCGTAGCTCTTCTTGTCCTCATCTGAGTACCCCCCTCCGTGGATGATCCTCATCTGTTTGATGAAGGTGCTCTTTCCACTCTCACCAGTGCCTGTAAGACAGGGAGCAGGACGCTGTTGGAGCGGCTTGAGTTCATTCTTTTTGTTTGTTTTTTTTTTGTTTTTGCTATCCTTGTATTGATTTAAAGTGTAAATGGACTTAATAATGGTTTGTTGGAGCATGAAGTGACTTTTTTTTAAGTCAAGTTGGACACTTTTTTTTTTCTCTTCCTGAACATTCTCTTTCCAAAAAGATTAGTAAATCTCTGGAGATTAGAAAAGTATTTTAAATGTGCAGTTGACAGAATTGCAGAGCTTCAGCAGCGTTCCTACGGTCAGTCTTTGTTAGGCAGCATGGATTAAAACAGCAAACTACAGTCTGTCAGAGCAAAAACAAGAAAAACTGAAATGGACTTGTAAGTTAGTCACTAACATGAGTCTGAAAACAGATTTTTACAGTCTGCAGAGTAAATTACATCAATGAAAATTGAATTGTATGGTTTCATGTTCTTTATGATTATGATGAAGCACATTGAAATGGCTATTGTTATAATACTGGGCTATATAAATAAAATTGAATTGAATTGAATTGAAAAGCAAATGTCTTAGTCCCATACAGTGGCCAAGTAATCTCCGGTAAATCTCTTTCATTTGCAAAGTTGAGATTCCTTTGGAAAAAATGCAGATGAGAGACAAGAATGATCTTATGCACTTTTACTTTATCACTCAATTATATTTGGAGGCTTTTATGGGTGTAATTGTATCCTCTTTTTGACAAAATGTGTGTACATTTCACCCTGACAGGTGGGTTTTTGTTTGGCCCACACGAGAAGAGTCAACCTAACTTTATTTAACCACACAAAGGAACAAATACCCAGACATCACAGGTTCTTCTTCATTTACAGCACAAATCTCTTAAACAAATATGTGTGCAAGCATGTCACATTAGGTGGGTAGGCTGTACAGTGAGCTGCAGTCCAAGTGTGGGATTATTGGTGTGCATTTGAATCCCTGCCTCTTGGGTTTCATCAGCGTCCGGACTGGACTGTCAGCAATTTTCTGCTGTCTGTTTTGCATGGCGTCATGAAAACTAGCAACTTTACATCTTAGCAAACAAAGTTTACACAAATCGCTGGCATTTGAATGTACCTTGTTTACAAGTCAAGTTTCTTGGAGATGATGGTCGAGGTTGTGTAAGAAACCCGGCTGACTTTAGAGCAAAGGCAAATCCTGATCTGCATCTCTGCTGAGTCGGATTTCGGCTTTGCTTTAGATGAGATCAGCTCCCCCTGCTCACTTCAGCATTGATGAGATTGTCCAAAAACAGAGGGACCATTTTTTCAACAAAAAAAGCAACAATTTCATCTTTCAATTTGTATTTAGACAATGAAATATTGAGGACAATGGCGGACTGGTATGGAGATGTGCTGTTTGTCATCCCTGCAGCTATAATTAAGGAAATCATCTGTATTATCAATCAATCAATCAAACTTTATTTATAAAGCACTTTTCATATAAAAGAATAACACAAAGTGCTTAACATTAAAACAAAACAAAATAAATAATATCAAAACAAGCATGAAGGTTAAAATAAACAAGCACAAAAAAATAAATATACCTCTAACACATCTCCCACTCCCATTCAATAATAATAATCTGAAGAAATCCCTCATGTAGAGGTGATAAAGTCCATCCATCCACTTTCCCTATCCCAGCTACTGTTGGGTGAAGGTGAGGTTGACAGTTTGCCAGACTGTTGAGGGACAAAGTCAAGAAAGGACGTTTAGTACAAAAGCACTTTAAAAACAGACCTGCGTCTGCACTTTGTGGTTTCAGAAAAATGTCTTTATATCACAGACATGAGCGCTTCTGTTGATGTGTTACACAGATTCAACAGATGTGCCACATAGGCTGTGCTCTGTCTTTTCAAGGTGAGTTGTGGATTAATGTGTGGGTGCAGCAATGCAGGTCAACACAAAAACGTTTGTTTTACAAAATAAGAAATTCCTGAAAAGATGCTGCCTCAGTATTTAAGGAGTCAAAATACCTACAACCAAAGAACACACTGATGCAAGTATTAGCAGAAGAGAAATTTAGTGACATTAGTTATTCATGTTATTGGTTAGTACTAACTTAACCTGTTTGCAAACTTTTAGTGCATTACAATCAAAAATAAGGTCTTGATGAAGAAGCCAAAACAGAGGAAGCAGTAAAACAGTGCAAAATTCAAAGAAATGTAGCTGAACTTTCACAAGCTTGCTTTTTTCACAACATTAAAATTGAATTGCATTTAAAAGTGTTCCTGTTTTGGTGCTCTTCAATGTATTTTTATGTATGTCAACATTTAGAGCATTTTTGATGTTTAGGAGCCAAATAAGAGATTAGTTGGAAATATTTTAGAAGCAAAATTAACTAAAATTGTTCCATTTCTGTTGATCAGATCCATCTGGGTACTTACTTATAAGTGTGAACAAACATTTGTAGTGCGACGTTTATCTGTGGAGATCTTTGTATTTAACAGAGCTGAAATGTTTTGTGTCGCAAAACACAAGAATGAAAAACTTCTGTATAATTCTCCACATCCTCTGTTTCTTGTAAGTTTCACACAGAAAATGTCTGTTTTTCCACATAGATGATGGTCAGTTTACTGTTTGAAACTGTATTTTTACTGACAGTTATTCAAAGAGCCACACTGCATTATGTAACACCAAGAAATATATTTATAAAAAGGATTTTCTTACACACAAATGTTCAATGTAAAGATATCAGACCAAGTTGAGGATGTCTGTAGTTGTACTCTATAGCAAAAGCAGTATGTTGCTGTAACCCTTGTGCTATCTTGGATGACCCCACCCTTACTTTGACGTGTTCTCCCTACCATGACAAAGGTGGATAAAGGTAGAAAAATTTCATGTAATCCATTGAACCAGTGAAGATCACAAATCATTGAAAAAAAAAGGTTCAGAGCTCTGTCTAGTGAATCTAGATGACCCAACTCCCAACAGTAAAGTGCCTAGGATAGCACAAGGGTTAAACTGGTTCTTTGTACAGTTTTATTGCCAATCGGAAAAAAAACAACAAAAAACTAGAAAGTCCAGGTAGATGTAGGTCACACTCACCATTCAAATCAGGAAAAAATTCCAGTTTCAATTTTGACTCAATTTGCATAATTGTAAAAATGCTACCCTTCTATTTGCTAGGTTTCTTTTTCTTTCTTTTTTTACTGGACAATTCTTACATTTCCTATGTGGGGCACATCTCTGGAGCCCTCTGATCCTTACATTCGTTCTGTGGGGGGGGAGTATATATCTAAACATGTGGATTTTGATCCCAAATCCCCACTCTGTCACCTGCGCTGACTTCCTCCACAGGTGATCATCAGCCATGGTTATGCAACATCCCAGTGAACAAAAGCAGCTTTTATGCTACAGAAAAAATAGACGCACAGTCAATTGTGGGACTTTGCAAAAAAAAAAAAAATTTTAAAAAATAAGGTCCCTTCAACCCCTTTCTGCTTGACTCTATTTCCAATTACATAAAGGAAATACACCAAAATTACTCAAATACAATTTTTCCATTCAAGGTGATGCTAAATTAAGTGGAGTCCATATTTTAATGATATGCACGGATTAGACGGGATTAACAAACAGATTCTAATAAATATTTATCAACAAAAATCCTCTTTATTTTTCCTGTGAATTCTTAACTGATGTCATCAGATTTTAAATGTATTATTTCTGTTGATTTAAGTGTAGCTTTTGTTTTGTTTCCTATGGACCTTGTTGTGTTTTTTTTCCTTTTTAACATTAAAAATGACTTAGTAGTTATTGCCTGGATTAGGACAGAGCGGATCTATTTTCAAAAATCATCTACTGTAGTTTGACATATTCATTAACTCTGGCATGAATTCAACAAAATGATTTTAAGTATTTTTTTTTGGAGAATATTTTGATTTGCTAGACTTTCCTTCAGTTTTAGTTAGTAAAAAATGGGTTTGCATTTGCTTTTATTCCACTTTATGAAGAGCTGAATTCAGTTGTGACTGGTTACTTTAATGAAATCCATCCATCCATCCTTTTTTTGAACCCGCTGTGTCTCTTTTGGGGTCACAGGGTTGCTGGAGGGCTACTGTTGGCGAAAGGGAGGGTCACCCGTCTAACAGGGCCACACACTGACAGGTACAATGAAATCCACTGACAGTCATTCTGTTCAGAGACCACAATGTGAAGATTACAGATTAGTGTCTCATTTGTTAACAAAATTGTATTTTACATTTTTATACGACTACTGGTTTCCTTTAGAGTACTGTGCATTCGGACATACGTGTTTTGAAGTTTTAATAAAGGAGTTTTAAATGTGAAATGTCACCTGCTTTAGGAAAATCACAGGGGTTTTTTATTTTTTTTTTTTTGCTCTGACTCATCTTTTTCCCTATTTTTGGTTTTGGCTCCCACCTGCCTCCTTTTTTAAATACTAAATTATAATATTATCCTTTTTATTTTTCTATTTATTTATTTATTTATTACAGATTTGTTCAATCCATGCAGAAAAAGCTGATCCTTCATTCGAACTGAACGCCATCGCACTGCAGATAAAACTGGATCGGCCTTGAATGAAGGTGCGTTGAGCTCTTGTGGCTTGCTGTTGTGTTTTGAGGGAAAACTTTGGACGAGAACAGTGGCTGCAAACATGTGCCTCGTCGTGGATTTGCATGATGTTTGCATGACGCGGGCCGAGCAGCGAGTTATGGTTTTCAAATACACCACTGAGTGATGCGCTGACGGTCCACTGCGCTCCCACTGCTGCTGCTGCTGCTGCTGCTGCTGCTGCTGCTGCAGTGAACGCAGCAGGAAAGAGCAGCGACTCCGCGACAGGTCATTCCACATTTCCCCCTGAGTCACCATCATCCCCCCATTCTTCCTGGCTCTGAGTTCTTCGAGTTCCTTTCGCGACTAAATAGCGTTTGATCTCGTCCGTGGTTGGATTTGACGCATAAAAATTTATGGTGACATCAGTGTAACAGAAAAATATCAGAAATGGATTCTGTGGTCCACTTGGTAAAATAAGCATAATTAGATTTGGAAGAAAAATGGGTCTGGGTTCTTATGGGTTAAGACTTTTTTTTTTTTAAATTGTACACATTCACTGTACATTTTTGTTTTATCCCCCCCACCCCCACCCAACATATTTACTACAAAAATGTCAACCGTGCGTAAAAACGACTTTACGCACTTGAATAATTCACAATGTCGGGCAAGTGACTCCCAAACTATAATTTATAACAGTTCATGTTATTGTAAAGTAATCTCTTACTTTACATTATTAGCTACATGTCTGATTACTTGACTGATATATTACTTTAGTTACTTTTCCTTAAATACAAGCAGCATTAAAACTCTGAATTGAAAATGGAGAACTTTTTTATTTTTTATAGGGCGTGATATGAATTTATATTGTTTATTTTATTTTGCTAAAGTAAAATCACAGAGAATAATTGCAAGACCAACACAAAACCTTAACCAGTTTAGTTCTTTAGCTCCACTTAAAAAAAGTTGAGAGCAGAGACCATATTAGACAAATGCTGCTTGTTGGAAAAAAAAAAAAAAGTTAAAAGGAATATATTTGTTGGTTTCCAACAACAAGGCAGACAGATACATTTCTAAAAAAAACCAGGACACTCCTATAGGAACCCAAAAGTGAAACAAAAGGGTTTGGATTTATGAAGCCTAACAGGAAACCAGCTGAGTAATTAATGAAAAACGAATGAAAACAAAATTAATAAACAAACTTAAAGAAAGAAGTGAATGCAGCATTTTATAAATATAGTTAATGCCTCTTGGTTTGAACGTTGACCTTTTGGTGGTTTTGATCTCACATGCAGAAACTTGCAGTTGTATCAGTTTTTTTTTTACAGCCCTATTGCTGTTCCACAAGTTATTTAAATGTAATTTATTGAATACTTAGAATGTTAAAATAGCAATACATAGAGTTAAGGTTGATGTGGACTTGTAAAAAAGGACCTGACACCGGGGGGGGGAGTGGGAGGGGGGGGGGGTAGGATTTGTTAGTGATTCTGTAAGTCGTTCCACTTAAATAGATGAGAGGTCTGTGATGCTCTTCATAGATACGACGCAACTGTGAGAGACGGCATGTAAAAAAGAAATTGTGACATCACAGTGTCTGATTTTTCAGGAATTTATTCGTACAATGGTGCGGTGAATACGTTTTAACTCCAACAATCAACCTAGACTTCTATTCCTCACAAATCTGTTACTTCTTTGAGCAGCTTTTCTGTCCTCCACTTGGTACCTGAGTTAATAGCACCTGTTTGAACTGTTATAAGGCACCTTTCCACGCCGTCAAACAATCAGACGGCAACCCTTCCACCATGACCAACTGGATGATCTAGAGGAGGATTAGGAGGATGTCACATGGTCAGATGGGACCAAATGTGGACATTTTTTGTAGAAACGCCACTCGCCGTGTTTGGCAAAAATGCTGGGTTGCAGCAAGAGCACCATATGAAGCATGGGAGTGGAAAGGTCATGGTTTGGGGCTGTTTTTCAAAGGGAACTAAGGAAAGGAAGAATAGGGCCATGAGTGGTGAGATTTTGGACCAAAACCTTCCGTCCCTTAGAGCATGGATGGATTTAACATGGATGGATTTTCCAGCAGGGACAATGATCCTAAACACATCATCCGTAAAAAAAAAATGGAGATCAGGAATGGTCTAGCCAATCTATGGACCTCAATCCAAAAATAATCTGAGGAGGGAGTTGAAAGTCTGTGTTGTCAAGTGACAGCCCCCCCCCCCCCAAAAAAAAAAATCACAGCTCTCGAGAAGATCTGCATGGAGGAATGGACCAAAATACAGTGCAAACCTGGTGATGGCCTACAGGAAATGTTTGACATCTGTCATTGACAGCCAAGTTTATATTACAAAGTATCACGGTGAACCTTCGTTTTTGACCATCATGTTATATTTGTCAAAGTAATCTCTGAAAAAATAAGAAATAAAAAAAATCCTACAATGCGACTTTCTTTGTTATTTTTTGCGTTCTATCAGTTTATGATGAACATTACAGACCTCTCTTTTTTTTTTAAATTGAGACAATTGAGACACTTTTTGCCCCTCTGTCCTCAAATTACTGAACAAGTAAAGGAGTAATTTTCCTCCAAATGTATGAGTAAGGTCCTACACAACTCTACTGCAGCAAAAAGTGCCTAAAACAAGAAAATACACCAACAAACGATGTGAAACCAAATCCTCAAACTATAAGAAAACCTTTTTATCAAAAAACCTCTTCTTATGAAGAGATGTCAGTGTATATATATTCTATAAGTGGGTTTTAAAATGTGCTGAATCCCACCGGCCAAACCTGTGTTCAGGTGTGGTCAGGAAGCAGTCACCAACGAAAACTGTCAGCCCTGAGAAAGATGCGACTTAAAGACTCGTGTAAATAAACATTCTCGTGACTTTTTTTTTTTTAAGCAGAATTGGCTTCCTTCTCAAAAAGGTCTGCGGTGGAATTCCCCCCCCCCCGCCCCCCCGCAGTGATGCTCACCTAACAGCAGCAGCTTCAGCTCCCTGCGGGAGTCCTTCTTGTCTCTGCGCAGCTGCTCCTCGATGGCGTCGTTGATCCTCTTGGTCTCCCTGTCCTCCGCGGACACGCAGCATCCCGCCATCGCACACACCGACCTCACTCCCTCCCAAAAAGACAAAATGATGATTCTCCGAGTCTGCTGCTCAAAAGAAAAAAGAAAAAACGTTGACAGTCTTTGAGGGAGAAAAAAAAGAGGGGAAAAAGGTTCAGAGTTTCAGCATCTTCAGACTTCTCTTTCTTGAAGTCCCTAAAACTGGAAAAAGTTGCCCCCCCTGGCTCCCTCTGTGACAGATCTCTTTGTGACCCTTCGGGGCAATAAGGGGAAGTTCGTCTGAACCTGAGAGACACTTGCCGAATATTTCCCTGAACAATGAGAGGGCGTGGCGATGGCTGCAAATAGCAGAGGATAAAAGGGAAAGTCGGGCTCTTCAGCCCGAACATCGCTCACCTGTACACCTGTGAGGGCTGATGGGAAAAAAATACAAGAGGTGTTCATGTCAGGTGTGAAGAGAAAAGCGCGAAAAGGCGTTTGTCGTGAGGTGGAAAACTTCACAATCCTGTAGAGTCATAACTGAAGCTCCGGAGGCGCTTCTTTTGAAATCTATACCTCAAACAGCCGCTAGGGGGCATGCGGGCCAATGAGGAAATGCGCCTGACGCGTCTTCTGCGCTTCAGGAGCGACTTTTTCCGGAAGATAAGAGCGGGGTCTTTCTGGCACAAGACCGTCATCATGAGCACGGCAGCAATGAGACGACACTTTCCATGTTTGTTTGCATGTGTGCGCGCTAGAAGAGATGTGGAGATTCAAAGAAGCTTACAGGGAGCCTAAAATGTACAGACAAGTTTTCAAGTTCACGAGACTTTTAGGAAAACAAATAAGCTATAAAATGTGTATACATTTTGAATAAATTAACCTTTGACTGAATAATAAAAAAAATTAAGAAAAAGATGAAGATCAGTGAAATTTAAAACAATAATTGATCCTTAAAAGTATTTTTAGTGAAATGGGAAAAAACAACAACGGGAAAGTAGTTAAAAAAGTACAAAACAAACAAGAAAAAACAAGTTCATGGATCAAAAGGTAATTCTTTTTAATAAAACTGAGCTCTCTATGTACTTTATAATAAGAAAACAGTTTAAATCTATAGTGAAGCATCTTTTAAAATGTATTTTCAGAGCAGAAATTAAAATTATATTCAGATATTTGTCTAATGTAGGTCTTCAGCAACTCCAAACTTTTTTTTAATATATTTTATAAAGACCCCCACCTCTGTTTTCTTGTGTTAAGAGCTTTCTTGAAAAAAAATAAATAAAATAAAATAAATCCTAAATGGAAGTTAAAAATTTGTAAGATTTAAAGTAATAACAAATAACATGTCGTAACATCTCACTTTCTGCATGTAGTGGTCCCATTAACTTTAAACTGAGTTTTCTGGTTATATACTAAATAGATATAAATGATAATACTTTAGGGAAGGTTAATATATAACCATATATCTGCAAGGATCTGTGCTTTTAGTTCAGATTTCTGGGTTTTGTTTCTTTAATTGTCCTTAGATGAACTCATACTTTCAGTTGTTTTAGGTCTGATCTTGTGGAAATCCCTCCTTTGCGGTTTTCTCATGACTTATGGGATTATATTTTGTCAGTTTGTCTTTAACAAAAACACTTCAGTCCCCCCACACCCACCCACCCTTCAGTCTGTTGCATTCATAGATGTTTTCTTCTTTGGATTTTGAAGCTGGTGAGGTGTGTTCACTTTAAAGTCCAGCCCAGAGCTGACCAAACTTTAACTACACTACTAATAATAATTATTATAAAGGACCTTAAAGACCCAGTCCGATAAAATATTGAGTCCATGTTTGAATGTAAGACGCATTCTGATGAAAACTGTGTTTTTGGTCTTTTTAACATGTTGTAGCAGAAGAAATGTAGAAAAACGGATTAAAACTGTATTTATTTATCCAAATCATCGTGAATCAGGAACAAATTAAAGAATGTTGGTGGAAAAAGCGTGCAGGTGGGAAGCAGGACCTACAACAGTTAGCCACAAGCTCCATGCAGTGCTCCGTTCTGATGCATCCGCTGGTAGACGATTAGATCTATGTACGTCTTCCTTGTCTGGGCTGGCATCTGGATCTAAACTGTACGGCCTGATGGCTCCAGTATTGCTCGCCATTTTTGCTGCACTGCTAAAGTTAGGTTGGGGTTGAGAGGGGCTGTACATTAGTGTGTAAACAAGTATATGATGGGAAGTGGGGGCGGGCTTAACCTGCACCAACAATACTGCCCACAACTCAAAGGTGAATTTCTGATGAACTCCTGCTGCTCTGCAGAAACTGTGTCCTAGAAAACGAGTTTTTTGTGTGTATGTGTGGCTAAATTTTTTTTTTTTTTTAATAAAAGGGGATTATTATTCTAGATGTTATTTTGCTTGTTAAATCAAAATTTTAAATGATGATCTGACATTTGTCGGGTTTGATTTTTGCACTAAAAAGCTCAAAATGTCAAATGAAGAGAATAGAGAACTGCCTTTTTTCAGTAAAACCTTGTTAGTTGAAAGCGAAGCTGATAGAGGCGCACGCGTGCTTTTCACCTCCACAGCCAAAATCGAACAGAAGAGGAGCCAGCAAAGAGGTAAAAACAAACATGTTGCTTCATTCAGAAACACGTTGAAGGAGTGCGAGTTTATGGACACAGGAAACATTTTACAGTCTGCAGATCATCATGAACAGTTTCAGAACGACAATATGACTGTATCTTCAGGACGTCAGAACTTCTTCTTCAAAGGAAGTCGGCATGCTGCAGGGGGATTGGATGTCAGCCATGTGTCGCCCTTCGCACATGAGCTGCAGCCTCTACCGGAATGAGAGGAAGAAGCTTTGTCACAGTGACGATGATGTGGACGCGAGCAGGCCGCTCCCAGAGTCCTTTGTGCTTCCTTTTCAGCACAAACTCCAATCATACTTCACATTTTTGTCAATTAACTTCCGTTTTGTCTGAATTTTGTCATCGTAAATGTTTTTTTAACACTTTCAATCTTTATTAAGCAGAAAAAAACACATGGACAGGTTGTTCTTAGTGAACCGCTGGGTAAGCTCTGCTCTGGAGAAGTGTGTGAATCCAGACTTAATTTTTTTTTTTTTTTTTTTTCCTTTATGAAAAAGAACAGTGCAAATGGCCACCTTACAACAGCAAGGACACAACGTCCTGATCAACACGGGTGTGTGTGCAAACTCCTAACCACCTTCCCCGCCTGCCAACCCGAAGAATCGCATCCGCGCACAGAGCGTTCGATGAGCGCCTTTCACAAACGTTTGTCTCTTTAAGGTTCTGTCGCTTCACCTGCTCAGACTTCAGACAGCAGCAAGGCCTCCAACTGAGGCCTGGTGAGCCTCCACACACTGCAACCGAGAAGCACCTTCAGGCAGTTCAATGCACCGCGGTAAGGAATTTAAGACATGAATCGGATGTGAAAGCTGTACAGAACAAAAATCAATAAAACAGCAGAGTTCTGGTTTGAATCTGCTCACGATGTGTTTACAGTGAACTGTAGTGCTGTTGCATTAGCTACATGTGCTATACGTCAAAGCAGCTCCCAGGGCTTTCCCACGACAGCTAAGCCGAAAACCTAAGGAGATGAGAAGTTCTGGCTTCTTTTCTCAGATGGGACTTCAGAGGCACAGCTTTTCAATAAGGCATTATGTACACATGAACTGTTGTGTTTTCTTCTGTCATTCCATAAATAAACGAACACTGTGCCATCGACAGGAAACATGGCAATCAAGGTGGAGGAGAGATAAGCACCTCTGAAAGTCCGAACGACTCTCTGCAAATGTCTTTGTTGCTGCAGCACAGGGAGGAATGCTGGGAGTTCAACAACACTGCAGATACGCTAGATGCAAAATAAAGGATTAAGGAGTGATTTTATCCTAGTCACATGACCTGCGCTCTGTTCTGAAAAGCCCTGAAAGGACGAAACTCTGAGCAGTAGCCCTGTAACTGAACTCAATCTCCTGTTTTTGCTGAATAAAAAGTCCATTTCAACCCCAAAACACCCCCACAAAGACACTGCCATACTGCAACCTGATCTGACATCGGATACCAAAAAAAGAAATCATCTTAATGCATTTGTCAAGCTCAATAAGGTTTCCTTCTTTAGAAAAAACAACAACCCAGAATGCTCCCCTTATAAACCCCCCCAAAACAAACATGTAAATAATAAAATTAACCAGTTAATCATTAGACAAACATATCAATTACAAAGATACATATTTTCATTATCGCACATTCAATCTGCCAAAAAAAGTAATGGTTACAAAGTCAACAAAGACGCTGCCATATATATATATAGAGAGAGAGAGAGAGAGAGAGAGAGAGAGAGAGAGAGAGAGAGAGAGAAGAGAAGAGAGAGATGTATATACAATGATTTTAGCATTCATAATTGCACTATGCCTCAATTCATGTCAATTACAGGCTTATTTTCTAGAGATTGGTACAAAAAAAGTAGTTGAAGTCATTTGGAGCTGTGGGTAAAGAGACTTACTTTGGTACAAACTGAACATCAACCCTCTAACACGACAGCGGGCCCAATCCTCTGCTGTAACACCGCGACAGTCAGGAGAGCCGGGCTTTGGACGAGCACTGAGACATGGCTGTCAACGCTCTGCAGGCCAAGAGGGAGGGGCAGCGTCCCTGCATGCAGCCTTACGATGGGACAGTTCGAGCCAGTCGGCATGCTGCAGAGGAGCCTCGTTCAGACCGGCCTGCAGTGCAGCTTCAGTCAGTTAGTGTGTGGGGGAGGGGGCGGGGCAAATCTTACTGACTTGGTTTGAATACATCCGTCCTTTGCAATACTTCTTGTTCATCCGTGGAGTGTTTTGGCGTTGGCGGTAAACATACACGTCACTTGTGGATCCTGTCAGGCGTGAACGGCAACACTTGATGCTCAAACTGGATTCAAAAACAAAAAAACACGTCTGAACTCCCCCCCACGGCCCCGCACTTCTTGAGACCCCCGAGCTACGACCACTGAAGTGAATGCATCTTAGCAGTAATTCACAACAACAACCAGAAGAATCACTTAAATCAATCCATATCAAAGGAACCAGAAATAATTTAAAATCACAGTTTATGTCTACTTTAACCAGATACTTGCCGTCCCATCTGATAAATTCAAAAAGCTGTTAGATAGATCTCTGCCCCCATCACTTCCTGTAGGAGCATTTTTTTAAAAAGCAGGAAGGATTCAAGCCTTTATTTCAGAGCCCCCCCCCCCCCCCCCCCCCCCCTCATTTCCCATCAACTTCTCAAACAGCAAAAGAAAACTTGATGCTGCTCCCCCCTTAGGGACCAAGAAGTCTAACGGCAAATAACTTAGTAAAAGTCAACCGTAAGGTTGTCATCTAGAGTATTTGACGGTGTCTTCCTGTCACAGTCTGTGTCAGTCAGGGGGGGGGTCATACGCTGTTTTTCTTTTACACCAGGTTGTACTCCTTCAGGTTCAGCTGCAGGATGGTGTCTTTGACGGCGGCAAAGACAAAACGGATGTTTTCTGTGTCTGTGGCGCAGGTGAAGTGGGAGTAGATGACCTTGTCTGGATTCAGGTCCACGAACATCTTCAGGATGAACTCGCGAGCTGCTTGGGCGTCCCTCTGTGGACCTGGACAGGGAGAGGGGACATCACTACCAGCCAGTTCCGCCACATTTAGGCACAGAATTTACAATAACGTGGCCGGTTAATCATGCATTCAGAATCCGAAATGGTGACTACCTTGTTGTACATTTGTTTTGTTTTCATTGCTATTAAACTCTTTTTAAACTTGGAAAAATCTACTTCCTCTGCCACAGAATAGCAAATAACTAAAATTATTCAGTACAGGTCTTTTATCGAAGAAAAGAATAAAAATCCTATTTAAACATTATTTGTGGCATCAAGAGTTACAGCATATACATCTACACTCTGATCATTTTGTGATCTATTGTAAAGTGTTCCCAGTGGCCCTTTAATGACGATGATGCTGTTTTTAAGCCAAAATTAAACAGTTGTTTTATTGGACATAGTTTCTGCAGAGCTGCAGTAGTTAATTAGAAATCCACTTCTGAATTGGGGGCGGGACTCTTGGTTTGGTTTAGCCCTGCCTCCCCTTCCCCTCCCGAGTACTGACAGCGCTGTTTACGCGCTCTCTCTCTAGCTTACAGCCCCTCACGCCACAAACCTAAGATTATCGGTGCAACAAAACTGGCGAGCAATATTGGAGGTAGCCAACCGTACAGTTTGGAGCCAAACTCAGCCGAGGAAAACGAAGACGTACATGGATCTATGTGTCTGCAAACGGATGCAACCGAACCGAGCGGAGCAGGGAGCTTGTGGCCCACCCCTTGTAGTTTCTACATACACAACAATTTCAGTAAAGGAATACTCAAAAATGCAATTTTAAGCATCGTTTTCTAAATATATGCCGTCCATCATCAGAAAAATGCCACAAGAACACAATAAAAACACAGATTTTCATTTGAATTCAAACATAGACTTTTTTCAGGTCACTGCGTACATTTCCTAAGAGCTCCTAAGCTTTTAGCCCATAAAACACCAACCACCAAGAAATACTTATATATATTACCTTATATATACTTATATATATTTTCCCTACTAAAAATTAAGGTATTTTTCTTGTATTTGCTGATTTTGCAGCTGTTATATTTTTATCTGGAATTTCCCCTCTTTGTGTCAGAGTATTTGCTGACTAATCCGCCATGATAATTAGCGATTAAAGCTGAAAAAGAGATCAAATCGATGCAAACCTGAAGTCCCTTAGGTTGTAAAGGAAGGTACAAATCCTCCTTCATCCTCTGGAAGCACGAGGAAAGTACTCACCATCATACTCTGGGAAGTAGTCCACCAGATGCGAGTACATGATCTTCTCCTCCAGCAGGTCCTTCTTGTTGAGGAACAGAATGACGGAGGAGTTTTGGAACCAGGGGTACGTGATTATCGTCCTAAACAGAGCTTTGCTCTCCTCCATCCGATTCTACACGAAAAGAGAGTGAATGTGAGAGGAAGAGACGGACAGATGCTTAATCAAAGCCCGCTCCTTCGTCCTCATTAAGAGCAGATTTTAACCAACAGTCACCACACCAGAGGGAGACTTTGAAGGGTGAGAGGGGATGGGCTTTCATCTCTCTGCACTAACAGGTTTTTTTTTTAAAACAGCTAATAAAGCGAGCATCTGGGTCTTATCGTGTCAGCGTCGCTTCACAGTACTGATGTTCTCTTGATCGGGCTTCTTGGTTAGAAATAACAAAACAGAGGAACAAATCAGACGCTGCTCTGGTGAAGGCACACCTGTTTACCATTACACTTTTGAACAAACTGACACACACGCCTAATTCTTCTGAAAGAAGAGAAGCCGCCCCGGGCGGCAGTCGCAACAGCTGGATCATCGTTTCCAGATGTTTTTCCGAGCGAGGTGCCTCGTGTCCTTGAGGATTGTTTACAACTAGCCAAGCGCCACATCCTCAGAGGAGAGTCACCTTAAAAAAGCTGCTCCAAACATCCCATAATATCATAACTAGTTTCAGTTTCCGGAGATTTTTAGTTGGAATGAGACGAATCACCTCGTTGTCGGATTCCACCAACACCTGGTCGTACTCGCTGAGAGCAACCAGGAACATGATGGAGGTGACGTTCTCGAAGCAGTGGATCCACTTCCTCCTCTCTGACCTCTGACCTCCCACATCCACCATCCTGTCAGCCACACAGGAACGACCATGACGACCTTCCATTCATGCGGTGTTCAACATTTTTAAACCCAGCGCCGTAGCAAAGGACTCACCTGAATATGACACTCTGAAGATCAAAAGGATATTCAATGATGCCTGTGGTAGGAACTCGAACCCGCAGCACGTCTTGCTGAGTGGGAAGATAGGATAACTCAGCGATCCGGTCCAGTGCGTTCAGATAGCTGTTTAAAGAGGAGCAGACTGATTACATAGCTTTCTTTTGCTTTGTTTGGGAAGCGTTTTCTATTCTACGTACTACTTGGTGGAGTCTGAGAGTTGGTACTCCCTCCTTCGGTCGTAGCACTCCTGGATGCCCGGGTCGTTCCATAGGCTCTTGATTGCGTCTACGTAAGGATTTTGGAACACGGTGACCACTTCCACGTCCACTTCTTTCACAACGTTGGCATTAGCCTGGTGAAAAACAAAGGCGAAGCCAAAAACATGACACCAACAGTTTTTCTTTTAAATTGTGAAAGTTGGACGGACCTAATTTTCACTGTTTTATTTCCCACCTATATTTGCTTATTTTACTTTCTTTGTGGCCACAGGCAGATCTAATTACTGAACCCATGATCCCACTGGGAATACTGGGACCCTGAGGAAGGTTTTGCTGCCCTGGAGCTCAATAAGGTGTCCCCAAGGTTTTAGGAGCAAATTGACGGGTTTGAATTCCAAAACAGCTTCATACTTTAGAGAAAGGCTTTTGTGTTTCATCCAATCAAAGTGGAAATCATCTGTTTCAGCAAGACTGTGCTCCTGAACCGTATGTTCAACGAGAAACTGAAACAAAAAAACAGTTTTGATGAGAAATGTACGCCTGAATCAGCTGAGAATACACTTCAATACACCAAATAAACTATAGAAGTTATTGGTAGAATATCAGCTACTGCTGAGAACTCCATAACTATCTAAAATCCACCTTCACTAAAGCTAGACAACAGAAATATTAAAAAACCCGTAGAGAAAAGGATTTAAAGTCATCTTTGTAGAGCTGTGATTCCTACAATTTCATTTAGTAAAAAGACATTTTACGTCTCTTGCACAGTACAGTTGCCCATTACAGGACTTTATTAAAACTTTACTGTGCATACTGTTTGTTTGTTTTTCGTAAAAAGTCAGGGTTGTAACAAAACAAACCTGTTTTTGCAGACAAAAAAACTGCACAAAAATGTTTTCTTTCTCCATTTAACTAGTCAAAAGCATGGATGCTTTTTCAGCCTGACATCACTTATGTGCTTTGCTCTTCATGACTCAGCACATAATTGTTAAGTCAAAGAAGTTACTTCCCTTTAAATCTCACCATATGCTCTAAAGTAATGATCATTCCTAAACATGTCGACTTGTTACAGCTTTTACATATTTTTCTATGGCAGGATTTTAGACTTGAATCCAGTTGGTGATCATTTGTAATGGAACTGCAATGTTTTTATGCAGAACAGGCTAAATTCTCCAACTAAGAACTGGCTTAGGGCATAAACCATGCATGGAGCACCGGCGCACACAGGAAGTGCAAGAATAAAATGACAGGAAATGATTATGGATGGCTGTTTCAAATAAGATAGACAGAATGTCCCAGCATGCTATTGCAGTTTTATAGAAAGTCCCTCAGAAACCGTCTCTCCCTTCTGAATCCCATCCTCCTCCCTGTGGGGGGATTTTAATGGCTGGACTTGCCTTGTTGTGCTCGTATTTGTATGGGATCTTCAGCGTCTCCATGGCGCGGATCATGGCCTGCATGGAGGTGAAGATGTTCTGATAAACCAGTTTGGTGAAACCCCTTTTGTCCTCATCGGAGTAGCCAGCACCATGGATGATCCTCATCTGTTTAATGAATGTGCTCTTCCCACTTTCTCCAGTTCCTGAGAAAGCAAACAGAAAGGAAAAAGAACTGCTCACTTAATGACCTTTTGATGGGAATCCTCCAGCCACATAATACATGTATTCTGTTAGTAGAACAGAGTAAATGTTTTATTCTAGTACATTTATTCTTATCTATGATAGAATAGATGCATCAAAAGAAAGATAGAAATTCCTCTTTTCACCCAATGCAGTCATTCCAGGAATTTTGTGAGAAGGAAAATTAGCAATGATATATTTTTTAAAATATTAGCCTGTGATTTTATAGACCCACTCCAATGAAAATTCTGTTTTGGTTATTTCAGCGTGTTATTGTGGCCTTTAACTGGTGATGAAAGAGATATATTCAGAAAATGATGCTCAAAATTGCATATCTGAGTATTTCTTTCCCAAGTCGCACTGAATCAGGAGCAGATAAGGACATGCTGCTTTGCAAAATCTTACTGCGTTGTGGAAAATTGTTACGGGGAACGGCAGGGGGCGGGGTTTATACATCTATGTCCTAGAAAACAACTGTTTTTTTTTTTAATTTTACCTAAAAACGGCAGATTCTTCATTAAAAGACCACTGGGAACGCTTTAAAAAATGGATAAATAAATAATCAGAGTGGGACTTCAAAATGTTGCAATTGTCAAACATGTGCAATAATGCTGAGTTTGAGAAAAAATAAAACTCTACACGGTAATATCTGCTTATATGTGTTGCTCACAAAAATCCCAATAAGAGAACCTTTGACTGAAGTCAATTCTCCAATCAGTTTTTATGAAAAGATGCTTATAAAAACAAGATTTAGTGACAGTCATCTGAGGAATGAGAAAATGTTCCAATAGGCTAGCTCTTTAAAACCATAGGCATAGAGCACATTTACGCCGGTATAGTTCTGCAAAACTCACTTCATGTGTTATTTTAGTTTGCAACTCTGACAGAAAAAAATGTGATTAAAAAACAAAGTGTTTGGAAATTCCCTTTTTTAAAAAAACACATCATATATGAGCAAAATTCAGAGAAACTGCTGAATAGTTTGATTCAAAGAATGTAAAATACGTTGTAGTACTTCTTCTTTCCTTGTTACAGTGAGTATTTCATGAATACATTCTTGGCATTGAAGATACCACACTACAAAGCTGCTGGACTCTGTAGGTGGTGTGTCACCATTTCTGATTCAGTCAATGGAAACAAGACTGTACCGCATCAGCTGTTTCCAGGGAATGAAACTAAAATTAAGGAAAAACATCTACCAACCAGTAGAGCTACAAATCTTTAGTGTCCTACCAATGTGTGTGTTTTTTTTTTGCAGATTATTTTTTCTAAGAACTTTAAATGATACGATGCTTTAAAATGAACTTATTTCCTCACTGATATGTCTCAGAAAATACGGATGTTTGGCGATGTAGGAAATGTATGTTATACTCCACTTCCTGATGGGTGAAAATGGTAGGGTTTAAGAACAGGCGGCAGACTATTTGGTAACAAAAAAGAAAAAAAAAGTCTTTCCAAGTTTGACTAAAATGCTAATAAATGTTTCTCTTTCCTTGGTTACCAAAAAAAGACGTTTCTTGTAACCAAATGTAGGTTCAGATAAAATAAAGACAGAAAAGTTGACATTTGAGAGTTTTTCCAGAAGTAGACAATCCTTGAAATGTTTAAAAAAGTCATTGAAGGGTTTTATACAAATGACAAAAGTGTGTATTTGTCCAACTAATGGTGGACAAATGGACATTTGTTCCGTCTTTTAGATAAATATGCTCAAAGACATTCATCCAGCTTTCTATTTAGCCAGTATGGAGGGTTTGTGACAGACAAAGGTTATGCCCAAATTCCTTGAATACACTTTGTCGGGGGGTCTGAATCTGAAACTCCAAAAATCAAGTTCCCTAGAAATGTCCAAGAAGTCTATAAAAAAAACAGCGTGTATATAAATGCTCACACATTGGAGAATATAGACCACAATGCATTGCATTTGAACTATTTTTTTTCATGTGAAAAAAGTATTTACATTTTTTTTAAAAACTATATACATATTCATCTTCATAACACAGTAGATTCATAAATAGTCTTCTTAAAACGTTCATATTTATTAGGTGTTTACTTTCGGAAATCTGTGATATTTGCTGTTATATATATCCAGAGCACTAGATGATAGTGTTAGTAGTTAGGGGGTAGGGAGCGAATTTGGACAGAAGAGAGCAACATCTCTTTCCTTTCATTAATGACAGAAACTCTCGGGGTGTACAAACCAACAGGTGAACCCTCCCCTCTAATTCAATGAATCTAACTCTCACACCAATAAGTAACTGACAGAAATGAAAATACCACCCAGCCTGGAATTAAGCTGCAACGTCTAGTAAACCTGCTTTCCTACTGTAATGGTGCTATTTTGAAAAGGCTGGCATGAGCAGAGAAAAGGAGCAATGACTCAACCAGAGGAAGCACAATTACCCATGAAGTGCTCCACTGACGAGCACTTGAGCCTCAAAGCCAAAACAAGCAGCTCCAAACGCCACACACCAAAACAAGCTCTCTGCAATAGTTCCGTACTCAGCCCCTACACTTCTGCTGGCGGCCTGCAAGCACTGCAGTTGAGTGTAGGACAGGTTTTTGCTCCAGCTTGCCCCACCTCCACATGCACACACAAGCTGTTTTCAGTCCGTCTGAAATGCTACCAGCCTCTGCTACAAGCCTATAGCCAGTTACAGGGGCATCAAAATTTGCAGCATACAACTGACCCCTTCAGTGACTTAAACCTGATACAAAAATAGGGTCACCAAGACACAGAAAACATATCTAAAGCACTCAAAAATGAATCAAATGCTGTGAAAAAAAGTCAAATATGTCAAACAGCTTTCAGACAGAATATCCGCCAAGATGGACTTCATTCACAGCCCCATAACTTCCATCTGCTTGATAACATTATCTGACGGTGATTGTGAAGATCAACGGTCAAACCTGTAAAAGTGGATTTCACTGCCAAGTACAATGTTACAACTATTCACATTGGTCTGCGTTTTTGGAATCTATGCAAAAATGTACTTAAACCTCTTCTGATTTTTTTGCATTCGACTGACCTTCCAACTTTTAGGATTTAGCCAGCACGTGTGAACACTTGTCCGCTTTAATGTGCAAACAGGAACGACAATTAAGGCCCAATGGTCTCTGAAGGGTTGTGCCACTTCACAGAATAAAAATATTCCAGAAAATAACTTATCGAAGGGAGACAAGCAAGCCAATTATTCCTATTTAACCCACTTGGCAGTAAACTGTTCCAGATCTCAGTTAAATATTAATGAAGCTTATCCAATATACAGGAAATATATATTCACACAACCAGCTTGGATTGTACCAAAAACAAAACAAAACCACAATTAAAAAAAACAGTTGAATTGAATAGAGATAATGCTAAAACTAGATGTGAAGGTTAAAAAATGTCCAAAACAATATTTTTCCATTCCATAGAAAAGCCTCTCATATTTTTAATGACTAATATCAGTTTGGAGCTTTACATTAGCTAATTCTAACAACGTAATAACAATAACATATACAGGATACAACCTTAAGGTCTGACAATCTAAGACTAGAAAAAGTCAGCCTATGAATGACCAGAAATCCAACTATTAGTCAAAATAGCCCCTAACTGCACTACTATGAATCCCAAAAACGTCTCATTGAGTGGTTTTGATTGTGTACTTGCACTTTGATGTGTGTAAGGGTATCAGAAGATCCACCTCTATGTAGGGTTTATAAAACATCTACTGATACCTTTCACAATTCACTGACAAAGGAGGGAAAACTCTTTAAAAAAAAAAAACACTTGCTGAAATTCTACTCATGATGTATGCATATGGGTGAAGTCATCAGTCTCATTTTAGTCCTTCTTGTCAGGTTTGTGCAGCTATCAGACATTCATCCTAAGTACCCTACAACTGGACATGTGTGTAAAGTTTAGGCTAAAGGTATGCCCACTCTGCTAAAAATGGTGATAAAACCAGAACTTTTAGGTGAAAGTCATTTTTTCATCTGGATTTGACAAATGTCATGTTCATTTCAAGACTTTTCTGAAAAAGTCAAAGTAAAGATAATTTGTAAAATCAAAGTCCCAGTGGGCACAAAAAATTAGTGAGTTAAAGGACAATGCCCCGATATGGGTTGATGGAACCAAGCAGGGCTAAGCTTTTATTGTGAAGGTGCCTCTGTACCATACGTACAATCAAGGTTCACAATCCTGATAGAAGTATTTATGATATAAAATCTATGCATACCAAGAAAGGTTCAGTACTCAATTCAATATTTAAAGCACTTGAGTGTTTTTCACTGCAAATAAAGTTAAACTGTCCTTTTTGGTCGAAATCTATCAAATCGAAACCCCTATATTTTGATCTTGTATTTAGTATGCATTTAATATCATATATAGCAAATCAACTAATTACAGGTTTAGCATAGCCTCTGAAAAGTAACACCAAGTTTGTGACTTTGCTCATTTCATAGAATCTGTATCCAAGACATCCAAACAAAGCAAACCTCTACAAAACTAGGATGTGAGGATTTGAGTGTTCAGACCTTTCTGTCTCGTCTTTAGCGGCTTTTTCTGTTGAATTCAGAGTGGATCACTAGATCAAGGATATAGGTTTCTGGTAATACTTTCCAGGACAGCAGTTCTACCATCTAATGGCCTTTTGTAGTGGAAATCAAATTAAAACCTAAGACGCAAGTAGATGACTTGCCATCTTCACATTTTCCAGTCTGCAGGGCAACAGTTTTCCCTCTAGGACATTCCTGACAGTAAACTAGACAGTCTGAAAATATAAGCTCTTCTGTTGTTACAACAGTGAAGCCTAAAGACAAAGAAAACCCCACGCTTTTCTGGTGTCCAATAAGTTTGTGGCGGCCGTAAATGACTGATGCATGTTTACACAAGCAGGTTTCCATCGCCTGCGAGCTTTTCCAAGGAGCTGCGATATAATCATTGCCAGAGGTTGGCAATGAGCTGCAAAAACTATCTTGATTACACCCAATAAAGCGCAGACTTTGGTCTAACTAACATTTGTCACACTCAGAGGCACTCCGGCAGGATGGGCCCTGAAAGCCTGGCCCCAGAGGCCTGCTGTCAGGTCACTCAGAGGGCAGGGCGTGTGGAAAGAGGCGAGGGTTTGATCCCAACTCCAGTTATTCAAATGAGGTGGATGTGATAGTGGAAAGCATGGAGGCCTCTCTGGGCATCCCCCACACCACCACCACTTACTCTGCTGGGTGAGTTCCCAATCTGTGCAGTGGATTCCCAAAACACCTGATCTATGTCCCAGACTTCACTCAGGTGAAGGACCCCCCCCCCCCCCCCTTGCCTTACCGAGCAGCAACAGTTTCAGCTCCCGGCGCGCGTCCCTCTTATCCCGGCGGAGCTGCCTTTCGATCTCGTCGTTGATCCGCCGGGCTTCTTTGGCCTCCTCGCTGAGGCAGCACGCCATTATGGATTCCAGGGTCATACTCGCCCCCCTTTTAAACGCGCACTTTTCCGCTCCCCCCCCCCACCTCCCACCCTATTACTGACTCATCCAGATTTCACATTCGTCGGCGGGGGGGGGACTCAACAGGGCTGTGAGTGCCGAATAACGTCCTCATAAAGGCCTGCGACTGTTGGCGACCCTGTTAGGGAGTCTGTAAAAAGTCCAGAAAAAAAGGAGGAAAAAATTGTGCGGGAGACGGATTCAATATTTGAGAACGCAGAGACCCCCGCCCCCCTTCCCCGTTTCCCTCCCTCCTCGCGGCAGCAATCTGTCTTTTCCGTCTCGATATGAGCAACAGATTCTTTTAAGACACCTCCGCCGCGAGATCTCGTGAAGCGTTGTAGTTGTAGTCCGCCGGCCTCCTCTCCAATGTGGATGTTGTTTCAGTCGAAAAAAATTTTTTTTTAAAAAAATCCACACACACCTCCCGCTCCCAAGTTACCGTCAGTGGAGGAGGGCGGCGAGAAAAACACACGAAGAAGAGCCGTCTCTATCTATATTTTTCCAGTGGCTCGACTCCCGGGCGTGGTAAGGCAGAATATGGCGGACTTTCACTCCAACCCGCTATGATGGGATACTGTTATATCTCTGTCCGCTTCAAGAAAATAGACCAAAACAACTATTTTCACCGCTGCAAAAATATATCCCAGTTGGTCTCAGAGGGGCGTCCATGTCCTCGGTTCTCCCACAGGCAGTGAAGGCGACATGCGGCGCTCCGTTCCCTCCAATCTTCTACTTTTCCTCAATTCTCCTCATGTATTTTTATTACAGAAGCCATCCACTCCTCCGCTGGAAGGGTGACGTCGACCTCCCATCGACTGGGGTTTGGGGGGCGGGGGGGTGAACGTCACGTCAAACCCAGCGACTCACCAGCAGTTAAACCCCCAACCTGTGGAGCACAAACGGTCACGCTGGAGCCACATCTCCGTGGGAAGTGGGTGTCATGCGGGGGCAGTTCCGCGCGCTCTACCGGTTTTCTGGATGTCGGCTATCGACGGGACTCTGTTAACGTCAGCAGAAAGCGGGGCAGATGCGTGGAAAGTGCTGCGTTCTCGAAAGTTCCAACACTTTTTGGACTTAAACGCCGCACGGTGACGTTTAAGTGGAGGTTCGACCTGACTAGCCTCTGTGGCGCAAACAATAACACGAGTCACACAGACTGCCACAAACTGAAGGTCGTTATGTTCTATTTTGACGCAGAGAGACGTTCATTCAGCACAGAAGCCACACATTGTTGTGCTATTTATGTGGCTCAGTGAAACTCTACCAGGACATCCTCCCAGTGCACGATTCTGATTTACATTTCAAACAATCCGTGTTTCAAGATCTTTAAGGCCTCTTTTTATGGACTTTAATTCACAATTTTCTTAAATCTTATTTGTGAATTTTTTTTTGTTTGTTGTAGATTTGATCATTTGTATTTTTAAGTTTTATTTTTTGCATTTGTTTTACTTCAGCATAGTGTTCCAATCACATTGCTTTACCTAAAATTCTAAGCCTAATTTTGCAGGTCCTTAAAAAACACTTGAAGTTTGTTTTATTAAGTATACTTGAGTTTGGGTATAGGTATAGCAAGTCTACTATATACAATGTACACTTACAGACCACTTTATTAGGTACACCACCAGCAGCAGCTTTAACTGTTGATACAAGGCAGGATGGACCCATGTTTTCATGTTGACGCCAAATTCTGACCCTGCCATCCAAATGTGGCAGCAGAAATGGAGACTCATCAGACCAGACAACATTTTTTTCTAATCTTCTATTGTCCAAATTTAGTAAACCTGTGCAAATTGCAGCCTCTGTTTTCTGACAGGAGTGGCACCCGGTGTGGTTTTCTACTACTGTAGCCCATCTGTGTGCTTTCAGAGATTCTCTTCTTCAGACCTCGGCTGTAACCAGTGGTTATTTGAGTTACTGTTGTTTTTCTATCAGCTGGAACCAGTCTGGCCGTTCTCCTCTGACCTCTGGCATCAACAAGTCATTTCCATCCACAGAACTGCTGCTTACAGGATATTTTCTTTTTTTTTTTCAGAGCGTTCTCTGTAAACCCTAGAGTTGGTTGTGGGTGAAAATCCCAGTAGATCAGCAGTTTCTGAAATACTCAGACCACCCCGTCTGGCACCAACAACCAAGTCTGATTCAAAGTCACTGAGATCACCTTTCTTCCCCATTCTGATTGTTTGAACAATCAGATTCAGTTTGAACTTCAGCAGAACATCTTGACCATGTCTACATGCCTAAATGCATTAAATTGCTGACATGTGATTGTCTGATTCGAAATGTACATTAATGAGCAGTTGGACAGGAATGCCTAAGAAAGGGGCCAGCACGTGTATTTGTAGTGTGGCAAGGATACTAATAAAAGACTTCTCCAGGCTAAACTCGAACATTTTTCTGGGAAAGCAAACTAACACACTGGCCAACCTTCTTGTTTTATTAAAAAAAAAAATGCTTTTAGAAAAATGACATAAACCCTACAGTTGAGTTGCAGAAAAGGCATTAATGCTGACACAAAATGCACAATTTTACAAAACATTTTGGCAATTAATTTCTGCTCATTTAATTTAAAAATAAAAACATTTTTACCTTCAATTGGATCGTTTGCATTCATGGTTATAAGAGAAAAAGATTCCTGCAGCAAACCGTTCAATACTCACCCTGGAAAAAGGCTCAGCAGAGTTTGTACCTCCTGCGACAACTCATGGAGTTCAACCTGCCTCAGGAGCTGCTGATCATCTTCTACACTGCAATCATTCAGTCTGTCCTGACCACATCCATCACAGTCTGGTTTGGATCAGCAACTAGGCACGACAGGAACAGACTGCAGAGAATCATTAGATCTGCTGAGAGGATCATTTTCACCAGCCTTCCCTCCATTCAGGACCTGTACTGGTCCAGGGTCGGGAAGCGGGCTGGTAGATTCACAAAAGACTCCTCTCATCCCGGACCCTATCTTTTCAGCCTTCTTCTGTCAGGGCGGCGTCTTAGGACAATGTGCGCCATAACCACTTGCCACAAAGTCAGCTTCTTCCCCCGAGCCGTCACTCTGATGAACTCCTTACCACTCACAGAGCATGGAACACAAACATGACAATTGTCACACCGGAACTACTGTTGCTTTTTTATTTAGTTATGTCACTTATCCTTATATCTATTCATATTACTTTTTTATTCATTTATCCTTTTTTGTCTCGACCCCTTTACACCTTCTTATGCCTTGCTTAGTTTGCACGAGAGCACAATACACCGAAGCCAAATTCCTAATATGCTCTGTACTTGGCCAATAAAGCTGATTCTGATTATTTTAGGTTTAGATTAAGTGGGAAGCACTTAAATTGTAAAATATTTGTAGCATCAAACTATACAAAATATGTAGAAATTTAGAGAATCTCTACTAATTGTCAGACAGCTGAATGGCTGTAATGCTGAGACATCTGAGAAACAGTTTGTTTATGGCAAGCCTAACTTTGTGACAGCAATGGCTTTACTGAATACAGAGACACTACAAGAAACCATCCATATGGTGATTGCCTTCCATTTCTAAATCCTCAGAAAAAGTCACATTTCTACAACTTGAAGAAGTAAAACATGTAGACTATGTCAGCAGAATGAAAATGAACAAAAGCGGACATCCTTCCTTAGGAATTGTCATGGATATTTCTGTCAGAGTCTCATTTTCTGATGTTTCCAGAACTGAAAGCACAACATAAAGAAATATACCTAGTGTCTACTCCACTCCTAAAGGCCCATTTTCTATGCTGTTACTTTAATTTGTGTGTTTGTTTGGTTTTTTACTTGTTGGGCAATGACAGGTTACACACAATTCTGACAATAAGTGTCAGCATTAGTAAATCCATTTGACAAGAACTGAAAAAAAGGCTTTGTGATCATAATATCTAAAGAACTCTCAATTCTAGTCACATCTTTTGAAATGCAAAAACAATACATTTGCATTTGGTGTCAGTTTTGGATAGCACATGCTTCTGACAGAAGCCTCTAAATAGATACAAAATGTTAAATAAATAAATACATTAATAACCCCCATAGAAACAGCTAAAACTTTGATCCCAATATAGGAGAAAAATAGTTCATTTGAGATGGGACTTTGAATCATTATCTCAGGCTTTAGTTTATTACAAAACTTAAAACTGCTTTATTTAGAAAGAAACTATTTTGATACAATGATGATCATGTTGAAGGAAATATAAAATAAATCTCATCATATGTTATCACAGCTATTTTTTCAAACATGCAAAACTGTTGTGCTTTTTCATTTTTTTTATTTAAATACCAAATCTTATTTTTAACTATTTGTGTAGTTAGATTGGCTCTCTAAAAGATTCTGTCTGGCTCAAATAAATGTTGTGTTTAAATATAGACCTAAAACATTATGTAAATCACTTTTTTAATATTTAAATCACTTGTTATAAAGTGCTTTTTTGTTATTGATTTTTAATAAATGTTAATGAACCCTTGAACTCTGGAGTGCAACCACAAGATGGCACAATCCAAGGCTTCAATATTCCACATCTCAAGTCCACGTAAAGGCAGAGGGTTGCTTCAGGAAGGGGTAAAACCAAATCCAATCAGTCATGCAAATCAGGAAGAAACTTTCATATGCTCGCCTGGGTTAACGAGGACCGCCACCGCTGATGTTGATCTACAGTGTATTGATTGAAAATGGTCAAAGAGAGGATGAATGGGTTCATTTTGGCAGAGAAACAAAAGAAATTGAAGGCAGAAAGGCTTGACAACACATCTGTGTAAATATGCAAGTGTTTAGGAGAGGAGACTGTAAAGTTGAGGATAGGACTTTTAACAAGCTCTTGGAGAGAGAAAAGATGCTTGAGGAATGGAGACATGTACTGGTGCCCATTTACAAGAACAAAGAAGATGTGCAGATTTGTGGAAACAAAATAAATTTAAATAATTACAGCTTTCTCTCTTGCTTTTGTTTCTTTGCTTTTTTTTAAACATACAATGTACAAAACTTCATGCAGAATAGTCCATGGAAGTATACCACAAGTATACTATACTAAAAGTGATGCAGTATACTTAAAATATACTTTTTAAATAGTATATAGTAAACGTAAAATATAACCAATTTAGTCTGAAGAAGTATTCAGGTAATATAAATCCCCACTCTACATGAAGATGGTCTAAAAACTTCGAGCGCATTGCTTTTTGCAGGGGGGGTGCTGTAATAAACAAGCAGGCTTTTATTTTGTAAAATAAAACGGACTTCCGGTGTTTTCCCGTCCGCGAGTCAGTCACGTGACACGCGAGCAGCTCTTTCCTAGATACGAGAAAGCGTCGCTTCACGGTCGCTACGCAGAGGGGGCTGGGTTTGTTCTAGTTGAACGACACTTTTGTACCCTTTCTAATACGGCTACAGCGTCAAACTACGATGGCATTCCGTGGGATATGTCTTACTTCCGTTTTAACTGCGACCTTTCTAACTTTTACGCTGTGTAAAACACGTTTGAGTGCCACTGATGATCTCTCTTAGCATGACCGGGAAAGATTAGTTAGCATGGCAAGGATCTACTAACTCAGCTTCATACCGCGACCACACCTCCTAGAGACAGGTATAATATATATTTCTGTGAAATATGTGCGCTCCTAATTTGTCATAATAAAGGTAAAAAAATGCTGGACTTGTTGCATAACGAGTGCAAACACTTCATAGCAGGTGTTTTGGAATGACTAATTCCTTGTGACGGTAATGACGCGGCGCTAATAGGATTTGGGCTCTCGCCTTCCTGTTGCTGGTTTGATAAGTTTGCGGGATAATGAGGGCGGAGCTTTGTGCAGTGCGTGAGGAAAGTGGTTTTTGTGTAGTAGCGGTTTAATCTGACTGAGAGCATGATATAATGAATATCGAGCACACAGGAGATTTCCTTCTGCAGGACAGTGCTTAACCTGATTATGCTCTGGAATTCCATTTACTGAGCTCTTAAAATGAGACAAACTGAAACTTTGCAGCAACTATGCGAATATCTCAAATCATGTCACACCGTGAGCACAATCCAAGAATAATTCTCATGACTTTGAACTCATTTGATCTATTTTGTGTGTGTTAGTGTGGCTGCAGGTTCCTGTATCCAGACATGGGCAAACTACAGAGCAAGTTTCGAAAGAGGTCTGACCTGTACAGGTACATACAGATTGGTTTTTCAATCAACACTGCATTCTGCAAGTTAAAAAGCTAACATGAAATAGCAGAAAAAGTTTTATTGAAAAAAAAAAAAAATCTACAGTACTAGTAATTTTTGAGTCGGTGTATATTTTCCTCTCCCTTATAAAAACCTACAGCATCAAAAAAAAAAGTTCACAAAAGAAACTTTGCAGCCAACATTCAATTTTTGTTTGTAAAACTTTAAACATTACTTTTACAGAACTCAATAATTCAAGAAAAAAGATGTTTAATTATTTATTTTATTTGAGAAATAAATGTACTTAAATAAAAAGAGTGACATGAACAAAACCCCCTTAAAGACTTTTTACAGTGTATAACTTCTATAGTACTGGATTATCAACCTGGCTACATTTACCCCAAAAAAGTAGGAATTAAGTCCTCATCGAAGATGATGATTTGAAAAAAAAATAAATAAATAAAAGAACAGAGCTTTGGGATATTTAAAGTAGAAATTTCTGATTTTTTTTGAATGAAGCAGAAAAATAAGGAGAATTATGCTTTGCATACATTCAGGAAATGTGAATTCATTGTTACTACTGTTGTGGGAATGTCTTCATGTTGCTTTTGCTCTGTGCAGAGCATCTCAGGGAGAGAAGGCCGAGACCTCCTGTGACAGTCAGGTGTTGCAGTACGAACCAGCCCATCACGGATCCGTCAACACTGTGACTAACCTCAGCCCGGATTTGTGTGTCTCTGGCGGGACTGACCAGGTGTGTTTGAATTCAAAATTCAACCATGTTAAAGAGTTATTTAACACTCTTTAAAGTTAATTTAAGTAAAACCCAAATGAATTTACATTTCTGACATTAACACGGTGTTTTTAGGATATTTATGCATACATATGATACACTATTCATTGGTTTGATAAACTTTGTTGGCATTTCTTACTCATGCAGATTTTTGGCTGTTAAAGCTGTTTATGCATTCCCCTCTATAGGCCGTTGTAGTGTATGACTGGAGACAAGGCCGGATGTGTCAGTCCTTCCAGGGCCACAACCGAGAGGTTACCAAGGTAACGTTGATGCTGCGTGTGAACAAACTGATAAAAGGCTGACGCTCATCAGAGCCGTTGCACAGACATACGACTAAATGAAGGTCTTATCTTCTACAAACTCTTCCTCTGCGTTTCCTTCAGGTGCTTTGTTATCCAGGTAGTACATGGATCTTTAGTGCCTCACGGGACAAGACTGTTCTGATGTGGGACCTAAACCAGGGAGACGAGCCCATTCAGGAGTTTTGTGGGCACGAGTTGGTGGTTAATGGGATAGCTGTCAGTCCAGGTACACCCACAGGGACACCCACATCCACAGAGACTCTACAGCTGGTTTTCTTTTGCTCTCACTCAGGCATTAGCTGTAGATAATTTGCTGTTTGAGTGATCCTTTGAGTAGACATTACTAGAATCTGTCATTTTCTAAAATCACTGGGCATATTTAGTAAAACTTTTCACGTGTTCCACAATTCTCACAAGGCTGGATTGAGCCGTCTGACTCCACAGGCACAGCAGCGTCACTCCCAATATGAAGAATTATTCTAGACTGTCCTCTTCTGCAGCTTTCTATCAACCATAAAAGACCTACTTTGATATTTATTTCTGACTGACCCTTTTTCCTATTATGTCAGAATGTATTGACTTAATTTTTTATTTGCCACGTTCTCCATTTGTTAGTCTTGTTTCTTTATGTCTAAAACCCATTTATAGATGGGACAAAGCTGTGCACGGGCTCTCGAGATAACTGGATGTGCCTGTGGGATATCGAAACTGCAAAATGTGAACAGAGACACAATATTTCTAGAAACCTGGTAAGAAAAAGGACATTCCAAGCATGTCAGATTTAAAGCAAAAAAGTTATATTTTTTTCATTTTTAATTGCTGTAGTGCAGGATGGGATGTTTTTTTTCACTGAACTGTCCTTGTCTAGGTGACTCATGTATGCTGGGTTCCGGCTAGCTCCTCTGTCGTTCAGACCTCTGAGGATAAAACGATAAGGTACCAGCATTGTTATGGTTTTATACATTTGTAATGCATTCAGGTTGGAACTCTAAACTTATAGTTAATGTCGCGTTATTTAATAAACAAATGATTAAAAGACCCACTCTGATGATAATCACGTTTTTGATTTTTTTTTAACATGTTCTGGTGGCATGTGTCTGTTGATGGAGGACAGATATAAAGGAATTTAAGCTCAAAATTGCATTTCTGAGTATTTCTTTATTTAAATTGTAAATCGGGAGCAGACGAAAAAAAGCTTTTTGAAATAGAGCTTATTTGTGGCGTAGAAAAAACCACATATGGCGAACCACAAGCTCTCATTCTGATGCATCCACTTGCAGACAAATAGATCCATGAACATCTTCCTCGTCTGAGCTAGCATCTGAATCAAAACTGTACGGCTGGATAGCTCCAATATTGCTCAAAAATGTTGATGCACCGGTAATTTTAGGTTGGAGCTGCTAGTGGTTGAGAGTGTAAACAGGTAGCTCAGTTATGGGAGACTGGAGGGGGGGGGGGTTTGCTCCGTGCTAACTGCCCCGCCCATAACTCAGAGGCAAATTTCCTATGAACTCCTGGTCTGGAGAAATTGTGTCCTAGAAAACGTTTTTTTTTTAAAAATATATTGACTAAAAATGGCATAATCACCATGAAAAGATGATTGGAGTGGTCTTTAACGGGTGACTTAAAAACAGACACTTTTTGGCATAATCTGAAAACACACTGATGACTTTCTTATGTTAGGTGAAAGTGTTGAGAGTCGAGACATTTCCAGACTTCATCCCTATAACTATATGTGGAAATCTTGATACATGTGTGTAATGACCCCCTTTTGGAGTTGATTGTTTTGTATTTAAGTAAATAATGCAGTGTGTATTGAGTCTCTCTTGACTTTACAAAGGATCGTTCTTGTTAAATTGTTGGTCTTGAACACCTTGACTGCTGGAGCGTGGTTTCTGTTAAAAGCAGTTGCAGAGGGTGGAAGTTGTCACGGTAACTCCGTGTGTAAGGCGCAATGTTTCACACTTGTTTCTCTGTGCAGAGTCTGGGACAGCCGTTCATGGCAGGTGACCAACACCTTTCCGGCTAAGCAATACATCCAGACACACTGTGACGTCTCTCCAAATGGTAACTACTTGATTTCCAGCAGCAACGGCTTTGGAGGCCAGGGGTGTGAAGCCACGGTGAGACCATAAGAGGCTTTTTGGGGCTTGACAGGGTTAAAGTCCCACTCCGATCATTTTTTGATCTCTTTTTAAAGCTTTCCCAGTGGTCTTTTAATTAGAATTATGCTGGTTGAAGGCAAAAAAACCCCAAAAAACTGTCGATTTCTAGGATAGACTTTTTTCAGAGCGGCAGCATTTCATTAGAAATTTGCCTCTGAGTTGTGGGCCGGACTGTTGGCACGGAAGTAAGCCTCCACACATTTCCCATGATCCCTTTGCTTACACTCTATCCCACTATAGCTCACAGCCCCTCACAACCCCAACCTAACATTAGTAGTGCAATAAAATGGCGAGGAAATATCGGCGCCGTAGATGGCAACTCGGATGAAGAAAAAGCTGTCCTAGTTGTCTGCAAGTGGATGAATCGGAAATAATGAGCATTGAGTCTTTGGCCCGCCCATCGCAGTTTTTACATCACAACAGGGCGCTTTAGCAAACAGCTTTTTTTCCCCCCACTTTTTTTTCCCACAGTTTGAACAAAGAAATACTCAGAAATGCAGTTTTAAGCTTAAATTCTTCTCTATAAATCCCTCCATTATGAGAAAAATACTACAAGAATATTGTGAATATCGTGAAACGTTTTCAGCTTTAAAAACCAAGTCCAGATGACAACTTTTAAACCTATTACTGCGATGGAATCAACCTGGAAGAATGAAATTCTTCATAGACATGCTTCAAGAACACATTTAAAACGCCATTTTTATCGGAGTGGGTCTTTAAACACCAGGTCTGCCTCTGTGAGGATGAGCCTGTCTACAATTTTGTGGTGCTTTATGTAGTTTATAGAAAGATTAGCTGAAATGAATCACCATAAATGTTCTTCAACCTGTTTGTAGAGGAAGTCTCGAGAGATTTGACGTGTTCTGTGCGCGATTAGAAGAGCTGTGTCTCTGTTTTCAGCTGTGGGACCTGCGGCAGCCTGGCTGTAAAGTTGTGGAGTACAGAGGTCACCTCCAGACCACAGCCTGCTGTGTGTTTCTGCCCGTTTGCTGTGGTGGCACGGCCAGAGTTGCAACTTCTTCTCATGACAGCTCGGTCAAAATATGGGATCAAAATACAGCAGGTGAAGTCCTGAATGTTTTTTTTTTTTTTTTCTTTTTCTAACTCGTCATTCTCATTTCAGTTTGTCTTGGAACGCTGTCACTGGACGGTGCCGGTCCACTGGTTTCTCTGGCTCCCAGTGATCTCAGCAATATATTGTGTGCCAGCTTTAACTCTGGTCTTCACCACATCCAGCTGGAAGAAGGATCGCAGCAGAACCAGGCTGCTGGTACCGGCTCAGGCGGCTCAGCAGGCCTGGACATCAGAGTCGTGGCTCGTTTTTGATAACACAAACATCTCTCTTTTTTTTTTTACATAATTATATATTTTTGGCTTCAGGAAAAAGCTTCCATGTTAAGAAAAATGCCGAGGTGTATGACGAGGGGAACAGACGATGTTTGGAGGCTGCATCTTATCTCGGATAACGTTACAAACTTATGTTTGGCAAAGTTATGAGAACTTGTGAGGATCAAAACACTGGATCAGTCTCTAAAAGGATCTGGACAGAACCATCCTGTTTTATTGGGTAAGTTTTTGAACATGATCCACACTGGGCCACAAACTGACAACTTCAGACTGAACTACTTTGGCATCACAGCAGAATATTTTAGGTTTTTTACAGTTCCTCATATTTCTTTTAAAAATATTGAACTACTGGTAGAGGAGGGCTTTGTACCAGTGCACCCTGGCTCTCGTCTGATGATTGAACTCCACTTGACAGAAATAGTTAGAACCAGGTATTTAAAAAAAGGCTGCAGGGATGATCCTGTGCAGGTTACTGAAGAGACTAAACCTGATGCATATGTGCTGGCATTCCAGTCTCTCTTTCTGCCAACATTGTTAAAATTTTAACTGCTATTATTGAGATTAGTGTTTCTAGTTCTTAGCTGTGCAACTTGGTGGGGTTGATTGATCTTGACCTCTCAAATTTGAGTCATTCTTAAACGCATTTGTCTCCTAGAACCAAAAAGATAAAAAAAAACCCCAAACACAGCAGAGATCTCGTAAAAATGACTGACAGATGCCAGATAACAATATAATAATTACAAAGTCTGAGTCTTATTGAAATATTCATTCATATTTTAAAGAATTTCCACTTTTTTTGTTAAAAAAATAACCTAATAAATGACCTTATTTACCATTTTTTAGCACTGCATAATTAGTTGATAATGTGAAACAGTACAGACAAATTAGTTTTTATACCTATAGAGCTAAACTACTTCTTCTATATAGTAATGTTTACTTTGGGAATTTGAAGCCACCTATAACCCTTTTTTTATTCTTAGTATATTTACAAACCTTTTTGGTTGTAAATCAATTGAAAAAAAAAAGTGAAAACATTCCGTCATCCGATGGATTTTTACTAGTTTAAATGAATATCTGTGTTTCATGTAGGAAAACATTTCATGTTTTGATCAGTTTTACTGAAGCCACTTAGAGTTGATCTTTTGCTCTGGTAACTTTGACTTTTGCAATTTCAAACCACTATGGATAGAATTAGTAATACTTATTTTTTTTAAATGAAATGATGTAACTATAGCTTCCATGATGACATGTCATAGTTAAATTGTATTTTTGTCAATTCCTGCGTAATACTGGCAAGATGAATTCCATCATGATGTGTGTGAAGTGTTAATGACGGTGCTTAGATGAGAATATTCTGTTGTCAAATATTCCTCTTATTTTAGATCTCATAGATCAAATCCAAAGAAATGTTTAGCAGTTTTAATTCAAATGACTTGATACTTGCTAAAATAAAAAATGTCATCTCATAATTTAGCATTGTTTTTGTTCTGATCATCCGGGGTCTAATGTTCCACATACCTTCATAGCCTCTTTATGTACTGTTGCCATTATATTTAATAGCTACAAAACTCACTACTGCCACCTACTGTCAAGGAAATGCTAAGATTTAAATTAAATACCAAACGAGGTTTTCTCAAAACGTCACTTTTATGCATATTTAATTCTGGAGTGTCTTATTGTAAGTAGGTTGTATTTTATTTTTCTTAAGAAGAAAGAAAACCAAGAGGACATTCAGGTACATAGTACTGCACTGTTTATTCAAATCTGGACCTCATTTTCACTCTGTCAACACACACACACACACACACACACTAAACAAAAAAAACATTAAAGGTTTACATGTTAAGACACTTCAACTGACAGCAGAACAGTTTGGCTTTTTACAAGTTGCTTTTGTAAAGAAACAAAGATAAAAAAATATATCAAAATACCACCTGGAAACAAAACACAAAACCTTTGTGCTCACAAGAGTCATAGCTTTAACACCATCAATGCCTCAAGTAAGAAAATTCAACACAAAAATAAGACGAGCTGGAGAAATACAGTACAGTAAAAAAGATCACATGATGGCATTTTATTCATCAGACTTTAGACATCAAATAAATATCTTTCATCAGCATCATGTGAGATCTAAACCCAGTGATGAAGTGTTCTGTCTCCTTTAGTCTGAATTTTGAGTGTTTTAAAAAAATGCCAGAGAACTTTAAAAAAACAAAACAACAAAAACTAAAGAATGTTTACTTTAAGCAGTTTTCAGTGCTTGAATTTAAGATTTCACAAACATCTTTCTGAATTTCAAACCAGCTAAAATACAGAAACAAGAAGATTGGACTTCTAAGACTTTAAAACCCACTCAACATCATTCATGCGCACCAAATATCTTCAGTTAAACCTCGTCTCTCAACTTCAGGCGTTCATATGTTCACAGGCTGACCCGTGGGCTCTCAGCACATCCCAAGACACCACAATCAAGTGAGCTGCCTCGCTGTTATAAGAAATGGACGTAGGGGTCAGGATCTGTGATAGAGCACCAACACCACCGCACAACGATGGAGAGTTAGAATCCAGATCAATCCCATCATCTTAAAGAGGTTAGGAGTGAAAAAAAAAAAAAATCAAACTCTTCAAAAGTACAATCCGGTTCTGGATAATCTGACAGAACAAACCTGATACTGATTCTCTACTGAAGTGGTCAACAACATCATTATGTTCAGTGTATCAATAAAGGCAGCATGCATCACGATATAATATCTATCACACAGGTCAGGCATAACCTGGGTGGGTGGAAAAAAAACAATTGATTTAAAGCTTCCAAAGAATAACTAAACCCCCCCCCCCCCCCACCAAACACTCAAACGTGGCAGAACTGGGCTCCTTTTTTCCAACAGGAAGTCTGTCCTCTGAGCTCCCACAATGGAGAACAAAACATCTCCCATGTTATGGTGGTTCACCAGAAAAGAAAACCTGCTAACATTAGCATAAAAAAGACATGCGAGAGGCATGTGACCTTAAGCATGACATGTCCTTTAACCTTGAGACAAAATAAAGTCAGCTCACAAGAAATGCCTCAGAGGTTCGCTATAGGAAAATGTGCCATAAACATAGAAATGCGTTACAGTTATCAAAAGATCTACTGATATAACATGATCAAAAGGCGAAGAAAACAACGAGGAATGCATTGGAATGAACAGAAGAGGCAGGAATTAAATTATAGTCATTTAAAAATTAGTATTCTTTTAAGAATTCAATCAAGCTACCTGTGAACGACCACAGTAGTGATCCAGGTGATGGCGTGCATGAACACGGCTGCACGCTTTCAGTGCTGCACCTTCGTTTCCCTCCAACACAATCGAAGAGTGAAGAAAGTCCAATTGATTTACATTTCAAACATTTCAGGTGAACCTCTGAGGATAAAGGGCGTCACACGTGTCGCTATTAAAATCATGACGACTACTATAATTACACTTGAAATAAAAAAAAAACAAAAACGTTTCTAAGCAACTTGGAGACCAAGGGATGTTATTTTTTTTTTAAATTTTCTTAAATGATCCAATTTCCTCTCATGTGTTGGCTGACTCCCTGAGATATTGCTGGCTGTATTTTCGTCCAGAGTCAAATAGTGACATTAATGAACAGCATTTTTCCATTTTACTACTTGAGACACACACACACACACACACACACATTTACAGGAGAAAAAGAGGTCCTGATGTCAAACGCTCACCACCATGGAAGGACGACTCCATGATAAAAGAACTACCATCAACAAGTTTCCAAATTTAAGACGACAACCGCATAAATAAATCTAATTATTGTCACATATCCAACAATTTTAAGGTCTTTTTTGGCAGTTTAAAAAAAAGGCCCAATTAAATCCTATTTTTAAGGGTATTTATACTATAAAAAAACATACAGGATGCACCCCCTTTTTTTTAAGCACAAGCATTGTTGGAGGTTGAAAAATGGGGATGAAAATCCAGTTGGGTCGCTTCTCAAGTAGAAACAGACAACAGACTTCTCCAATATTCTCAAATAGATACAAAAAAAAAACCTTTAGGAGACGTTGAAATGGAAAAAAAAATAGTTTTCTTGATTTCTTTTTTTTTTTTTTTAACATCTCTTCAAACTAAAACCCACAGGAGATTTTCAAACACTTTTTTTTCTAGTTTAAATTTTTCTCTTTGACTGACAGAGTTGTACATTTACAGTAGTTGTGTTTCTGGGGATGTGCGTGAGAAACAGTAACGTAGTAACAAACCCCTCAGGTTTGCCCCCGACCCTCCCATGAAAACTTCTCTGCTGGGCTGCAGCGTTCCTGGGGTTCACTGCTCCCCGCTGCGCTCCATGCTGTCCATCACACGGCTCAGCCTGATGTTGAGCAGCCTGACCTGAGTGTCCAGGTGGTCGATTTTCTCCTCCAGGGAACCAGCCCCGCCCCCTCGGCGCCAATAGGCTCCCACCGGACCCGTCATGAAGTACACGGCCATGATGAAGCACAGCGGCAGCACTGCGCGCTCTGGGTCACCTTCAAACTTCTGCAGGATGTAGAGGCAGGAGAGGGCAAAGAGCGTGACACGTGCCAGCCAGAAGAAGCGCCCAAAGATGGCGTGCAGAAGGTAAAAGAAACCTCCCAGGAACATGGAAAGAAACCAGTAGGCCACAAGAACAGCTGCGACCAGAAGAAGGGCACGCGCTGGGAAGTTGGTAAGAGACGTGACGCTGAAGTAATGGCTGAGGTTTGATGCTAAAGGAAAACGAGAAATTAAAAATGATTCAATTATTTCCAGGCATGACCCATTTCCTGCAATACATTTCACTTTGTGTAAATGTGCTTGACGTAAGAAAGGTAGATTTATTGTGTGAAGGCTTACAATCAATTCCCATCACATCCAGCAAATCGGACCAGATTTTCCAGATTGTTTCCAGAAAGGAGTCCACTCCATGGACAAAACGTTCGGTTGCTTTGGAGAAAAACTGAACAGAAAACGTGATAAAAGTTTACATGAGCTCCAAACACGATGCTAATTACTTATTCATTGCAAATAACTCAGAAAAGAATATGAATTTTATATAATATATATATATATATATTTGGGCAGAACAACTTCTGTGTTCTCTGTATTTTTGTAAAACACTAAGCGTTAGTTGTGACATTTTCAGCTCGAACTTTATTAATGTTACAGTCTTTTACTTTGAAGGATAAACAGTAAACGTTCCGGTATTTTCAAAATACCGGAAGTACCGCTGAAACCATAAACGCAAACGCCGGACTTCCATATGTCTGCCAACAGTCTGACATCTTTTTTTCTTTTACTTTGATGCCTTTACATCACGTTTTACTCCACGTCCCTTAAGTACATTTATAACAAGTTATAAAAACGATGAGGGTAAATAATACTTTTGTAAACTTTTTTTCAAATAAGGTTTAAATTCCTGATAAGTTTAAGTGATGGCAATTTCATGGGTAGTTTCTCAAAATGGCATCCATTAGTGTTGGGTGGGCCCGAAAGCGATTCATTCCCGTTCGCCACCTGCCAGATTGGAACACAGAGCCTAGTCCATAACCGTCTGCTGCGCCCCTTTCTCTGCATTCACCTTGTGCAAGCCTCTAATGTTGTCCTCTCCGAACACGCTGCTCAACGTCTGATAAATTCCGTTAGCGACCCTTCGGAAGCTGTTCTGGGTGCTGGTCCTGCTCCTTCCCGCTTCAGCTGAGCACAGCAAAAACGCGAACAGGACGGAAAAAAGGACGAACAGACGGATTCCCTTCATGGCTGCGAAAACCTAACGACTTCAAGGACAGATGTGGATCAAAATGTTGCAACTAAACAAAACAGAAAACCGACGAGCTGGTTATCTGAAGCGGAACCTTGCTTAAAAAAAGCTGACGGACACAGGGTAGTGATGATGGCGGAGCTCTTGATGCCTTCATGGACATCCTGTAAATTCTCCTTTCCTGCTAGAAAGAGACACCGCGAGAATTCACTGCGTTGCTGTCAGATGTGGCATCAAGAAACGTAAACAAAACTTGTGATGTGACGACAAAAAGAACCTTCTAAAACTTTTTTAAATTCTCTATTTTACATCGCTTTTTACCCTACGGGGCAAACGAAATGTAATATGGACAAATAAATTAGGTAAAAACGACGATGTGTATTTTCTGACAATATTTTACATTTGTTTTTAATAAGCAATACATACATGTTTTAATTTCAATTGTGCACCTATTATGTGTAAGCCATAAGGAATTGAATTTGAAAGTGATTTTTTAATATATATATATATATATTTTAAAATGTCCTACTGTCTTTAAACATATCTCTTGAACTCTGAATTACTATAAAACAGATCAGGCTGGTCTTTGACTTGCTAGTGCCACCTGCTGGTGAAAAATTTTCTTGACCCATTTTGAGTCTTCGAACATTTAAAAAATGAACATCCATTGTTGTTGCAAAAGTTTATTTGAAGTCTTATGTCTTTATCGAAAACATTTCCCCTGGACACCAGATTTTTCATTGGTGTGTTTATGAGACTCACCATTCAAGAGCAACGGACTAACGTAAAATAAGATATAAATACTTAATTGATACCAACCTGGGATATTTAACTGTTGCAACAGCGTACTAGCTTTAGTTTGAGCAACAAAGACCAGGAATACAAAATCTACAATAAAAAGAAGTAAAATGTCAACATCCTCAACAGCGGCCTGTATTGATGTCTGTATTAAAGAAAAATCACATTTTAAATCAAAGTTCTTGGTTATTACTTAAACACTTTTTCTCTGCAACTTTCCAATTGGTTACGAAGTGGAGCAATATATGTTTATAATAATTTATATTTAATTATCTATTTAAAATTATTTATATTAAAATTTAAAATTTAATTAAATATAAATAATTAATTGAGATAAATGAAGTAAATATTAAGCCAAAACTTTATTTAGTTCTAAAAATGTTTGGTATCAATATTACATTTGTATTTATCCTATGTTCTTGTGAAAAAGTTAAGTGGAGTTTATAAGTAAAAAAAATGTATGAACATGTATTGAGGGTTAATTTTCTTGATGTTAATTTGAATTACCGGTAGTAATTTAGAACATTGTACATAAAGCTATGTGTCATAAACATGTTACGCTGTATTTTATGTAAGCTTTTTCAACATACTTTCTTTTCTTTTTATTCTATGACCACAGGCAAAAGATTTTTGGATAACTGGCCAGTCAACTTTTCCATCTTCCCCTTCCTGAGGCCAGGCCTCCAGCTGTGGCGATGACAACAGGGCTCTGCAAGAGGAAGCCCCTGTTAATTCTAAGGACAAATGCGTTATATGCACTACTCTGCTGTGAATATATATATATATATATATATATATATATAAAGATTGTTTTGTTTGACAGATATTGCAAATATAAATATGAACCCATTTCTTGGTCAAACAGGTGTGTCTATATTCCCCTTTAGGTTAAGAGTCTTGCAATTCAATTTCCTGGTAGATGTTGTACATTCTTTAATATACATAAAAGTGATGCTCATTTCGTCACAAATTGAGCAAAAAAACCCTCTTGACACCTCAGTCAATTAGCCAAAAAATCCTCAAGTAAACTCTATTTTAAGTCCCTCATGCTCATCCTCGCCACCTGCACACGAAGACTGTTAGCAATTAGTTTTCAAGCTGCAATACAATTTTCCCCTTAAAATCATTCCTTAATGTTTTTTTTCTCACTTAAGTGGCGTCTGTCATGTCTTGGGATCAGAGGACGTTGGCATCAGCTTTCCCTCTGTACTTTCCTGTCATGAAGATCAAAGTAGTTTGAAGAAATACTACTACTCTCTTCTTCTACACTTGTCTTTTGTCAGTAAGTTTGCTTTTTTTTCTTTGATTTTTCATTCTTGGTTTATCTGCAAAGACTTATAACGAAACATTTAAAATTTCCAAGATTGTATCTGGCGTTTGTTATATACTTATTTCATTTTTGTCAAATTAAAACATATATTACAAGTTTGAATTTTGGTATAGGCTGGACTCTGCAGGACATGATGGTAAACAAACAAACAAACAAACAAACAAACAAACAAACAAGGATGTGCTATGGACTGCAGAGGGCAATATTTTACTGTCTGAGGAGCTTGCTGGAAAAATTGTAAGCAGGTGGAGACAAAGTTCTTAAATAGTTTTAAAATTGACATTTTCTTTACATCATCATATTTAAAAATGATTTTTTTCTCTGTTGGAGGAATCTTATATGATCCTACAAAGCTCTTTCTTGCATTTGATGTAAACAAAGACAACACTTGGTGGCGCTAACGAGTAAGAAATGGGAGCAAAACTACTTTACAGGGGCTAATTGTCTTCAGACATATCTAAAGGACTGAACTGTAAGTCTTCGATTATTTGTCATGAACATGTGTTTGCTAAATATTTCAAGACGCTTTATTTTTTTTGGAAGCCTTTTCAACAGACTTTTCTTCCATTTTTCTGTGACTGCAGGCTAAATGTCTCCAGATAACGGGTCAGTCGACTTTCCCTTCTATCCTTTCCTGAGGCAAAGCCTCCAGCCATGCCGATGACCACGCCGTGCGCTGCAAGAGGTTGGTGCCTCCTTGAGATTCTACCCTCAGCATCACGACCCTGCATTTGCAAGGACAAACTCAAAGTCTGTTGTAGAACAATGAAGACAGAGTTTTAGGGATCCATACTTTGGGTTTTTTATGTTGAGATCTGCCATAAGAATCTGTTTTTGTAATCTCTTCTACTATTCTGTCACTCTCTGTAACAGTTGATTTCAAAATCACCACAGAAGCAAAATTTCTTCATCTAGATTTCTGAAAACAGAGGCAACATTTTTGCCTTTCAGAATCCCATTGGCATATTTGTGTTCCTCAGGGCTCTATTCTGTGTCTACTTCAGTTTTAGGTAAATCACTTGTCTCTTGACTGTATTCTGCAGCATCGTGGCATTTCTCTTCATTGCTGTTCAGATGATCACCAAAGTTACATCCTTCCAAAGCAGATGGATTCCTGTTTGGTCCTGAAAGATGAAGTTTGATCCATTTTGAAGTCATTCGGGGGAAAAGACTGATGGATGCTTTTGAGCACATGATTTAACAACGGGCGTTAGGAAGCATTCATTGGGCGGCTGTGGTGCAGCAGTAGGGCAGTTAATCTCCAATCAGAAGACTGCAGGTTTGATTCCTGCCCTGCACGCCCATGTGTTGAAGCGTCCCTGGGCAAGACACTGAACCCCACCCTGCCTCTGGTGGAAGGTTGATGCCAGTGTTCAGCAGTGTGTGAAAAGGGAAATGGGTTTTGTAAAGCACTTTGGGCCTTTGAGGAAGGTAGAAAGCGCTTTACAAGTATACACAATTTACCCACAACTTCTGTGGGTCAGCTGAACTGCTGAGTCATCATTGCAAACTTGATATTTCCTTTGTTTACATTGTGTGCGGGGGATCTTAGAACAGTGACTGAGCAAACGAAAAAAGAGACAGAGGCTGCATCCGAGCTTCAAATTCTGTCCAGAATCCTTGAGGGTCTCATATAATCTGACCTACAAACACCCCCCCCCCCCAAAAAAGAAAAAAAAACACCAAGAAGGAAAAAGAAACCAAGAGCACTGTTCAGATTTTTTTTAAATTAATTTACTATTTTTCTCCCATAAACATTACTACTGTCTGTAATAAGTAGTACAGTTCAAATGTTCGAAATGATCTTTGCCACTTGGATTAGTGCTCCAAGTGGCAAACATCATTTTAAGTCCAGATGCCATGACTCAACTTAACCTCTTAAGACCTGTTGTGCACATGCCTGGACATCCCATTTTGGGTTTTAACCCCACAGTAGTTAATTCTTCTTAACTGGAGCCCTGTTAAACAGAAATAAAAAAGCACATCAAACAAGAACTTGGGTCTGAAGAGGCTAAAGATAATGTCACCTGGATAAATGAGAACTGTCACCAACATAAAAACTCTCTTTTTATGTTTTTAAGTTCACATTTATTAACATCATTATTGCTATTTCATAAAAGGCTCTTAGTGATCAGTATGTATCCCCTGCAGGCCTTCAGACCAGAAAAAAACAGGTGCATTGACTGTATAAGAGAACTGGACTGAGCGATCCCTCCCCCATCGCGTTCAAAATAGGAAGTACCTGCCAGCTCCAAGAAGCCAAAATCCTATAGACATCGATAGAAATATAAACATGAATTTGTCAGACTTAACATTCTTCCTTTGATACCTTTTTTTAATTCTGATTTTTTTTCATGATAATTTTTCTTTATTACAAGTTATTCAAGTTAAAGACTGACCGATCAGATGCCTCAGTAAAAGCATGTGGTGCCCTCAGCAAACGTTCAAAATGTTTGATTGACAGATTCTTCTGAGCCCGCTTTCAGTGAAGGAGGTGTGGACTTTCAACAACCCTTACTAATCTCGTCTGGCTCCATATCGCAGGAAAAGGGTGACTGAATTGATTTCAGGGATTTGACTGTTTTCTGTGGGTGATGTCACACTTGCTCAGTCCAGTTCTCCTATACAGTCAATGAAGCTGACTGAAAAGCTATGAGATAAATAGAAGATCTAAGCTTCCTCTCTAAATCTCTGGTAGTTGGGCGGCTTTTGGCTGAACTTCACATTTCATTGAACGTCCAGAGGCTGAGCTGGAAATGAAACGATGAGATCTGTGTGAATGAGTGCGTTCTGTGATGAGAAGAACTGCTGTAGGAGTTGGAGGTTTTTCTGCATGTTTGTGTGTGTCACAGCTGTTTTGGCCTCATTCCCTTATCCACCTGTGGTGTCATCATCATGACCCTCTTGTGTCTTTAGTGGCTTCCAATACACTGCAGTGTGTGTTTGTGTGTGTGCATGGGTGTGTGTGTGTCATCTCTGTAAAACCTAAAGTTGTCTCAGATCTTCATCTCCCTTCCACTTTGGTTCCATCTGAGTCTGTAACTCTGTTGAGGGACGGAGAACAAACGAGGCGAGGAGGAAGTGAAGAAAAGGAAGTGGGGAGAGGGGGAGAAAGATAAGAGGAGCAGTTGGAGTCGTACAATTCTCACCTCTCTTCCTCCTCTGACATCCCAATTTCAAAGCGTCTCGGTGGAACACATACTCTCCTCAATCTGTCTGTGCCCCACTTCCCTGCTCATGCCATTTCTGTTGTGGTTCTTTCTTCTCGGGCTCAAAGATTTTCCTGCGCGGAGCAATCAACATGTTTTCCCCTCTGACTTCTATTTTTGGTCCTTTATTTGTTTTTTTCATTTATTTGCCGTTTTTTCACATCCTGGGCCAGCCTCTCCTTTCCATTTAGTTTCAGTCTGGACACACTTTTTGCTGGATTGACAGATAGTTTATTTACAATAAAAGAGTTACACAACGATCAGATGTTTTATTTGTGGGTTTTGACAAAAGCTGAGGATTTCTCCATCATTTCTTTCCTAAAATAAAATGTAGAGTAAATGTTCAGCCTTTAAAAGCAAGATCCTAAAAGCGTGGAACTCTGAAACACATGAAAAAAGATTCAAACCAATAATTAAAAATTATACATTGTTTTTGAATTTCTGTTCAGCAGAAATCACGTTAAACAAACTGATGAAACAGACAAAAAGATGAAGAAACATTTTGACCATGGATGTATGCTAGACTAAAGTGTGTCATTCTAAACAACATCACAGGTACATTCAGTGATCACATCAGTTCTGGCTGAGCCTAAATGAACTTCCTAAGAGAAGGTCAAAGAAAATACCACAGTTAAAGGCAAATCATACACAGAAAAAACAAAAATCAAGCAAAGGATGCTACAATGCATCCTGACAAACCTGCCGTATATTTCTGAGAGATCGTTCTTTGGACAGCTGAGATGAAACTAGAGCAAAAATTAGGCCCATTTAGATCACTGTCCCTTATGTGAAACATGGAGGGGGCTTTGTAGTGGTCTGGGGCCGCTTTGCTGCATCTCAAGACTATTAAGAATTCCTGGAGCAAACTGTGTTAATGAGTTTTTTCAATTTCAGAAAGTGTCAGGGGCACAACCACCCTTCTTCAAGCTAACTACACACCCACACAACACTTCTTTTGTGTTTACATGTATAAATCTCATTTATTCTTATCTGATCGTGGATATGGCCCATAAGAACATTTTTGTGGGCCATTTCAAGTTTGTTTTGCCTCAACGAGTCCCCAATTTTGTGTGGTAAAGGCCATTCAGATGGATCTTCTGAGTTATGCCTTGCCCCAGCCCTCTCCCTGCACCTCTCTGTTCTTCTCCCTCTTCATCATCAGCTGATCGTCTCTCTTTCTCTCTAAACTTGTCATCATCATCTGAACCGCTCTCCTCATTCTTCTCTGTTATGACTGACTTGTCATGTATGTCTGCACTTTTTTCCCCAAAAAGGACACAGTGAACAGGTGGTCAGCAGAAATTGGAACCAGAATGAGTTCAGACTAAGTTTTTGTGGCTTCAGCAGTTTAATAATTCCTACCTGAAGCCGCTTTTCTCACTGCCCTTAATCTGTCCTGATTCTGTCTCTCTCTTCTTGTCTTTCTCTCCATCCTCACAGCTGTGAGATATACAATTTATGTTAGGAAGAATGCAGTCACTAAACTAAATGTAAAAATAGAAATGTTTTTATTTTAAATTCTATTTTTGTTGGTGTTGGTGGTGGGATAGAATGAAATAGATTTCTTTATTGTTGTCAAACATCTCCAAATGTTTAACTAAAATCCAACGCGATGTTCAGCCAAAGTGATGTTAAAAACAACAGGCTGTAAACTAAACAGTCACTCAAAAAAACAAGAACTATCCAACCTTTTAACAGTATAAAAAGAAACAAAAACCCACCATCACACATACTTCTCCTTCCTCCTTATTTAGTGCTGTTACAGTCATAGGATAAAAACTTTCTCAGTAGTTTTCTAGTTGAATAAATTATTGTCTGTCTGAAACAAAATCAGCACGAACAAGCTCCTTTATTATTCTCATCATAATTAGTGAGACTGTAAATCCTGCTCAGTACAGTTGCAAGTGATTTGTGATCATTTTAATAGTAGCTTTAGCCTGAATGTTTACAAGCCTGTTTTTAACACTGCTATAACGTTCTGACTGTTGTGGTTTGGGTTCTGATACGGCTGTGGCCGTATTTGGTTTTGACTGTTCTGTTCATTCTGTGTTTTGTGTATTTAATTCTATCAGAGTGGGACTTCGTTGTTTTTGTGGATCTTTGTGTGTATGTTTGTCTGATTATTTTCAGGTGTGGTGCATGAAGGCGTGGCTCCCATTGGACCCAAACGGATGGAGGCAGCCTTCAAAAGCCCCTTGTGGACCTCCAGCCTGTGAGAAGGCAGCTTGGCTGCAACACGTTGCCACTGCAGTGTGGCACTCTTCTCCGTTTGTCATGTAGTTCCCCACCTGTTGCGCTTTGTCATTCTTTGTGTTTAGGCCCACTCTGTAGCTTTGTTTGGTCTAGTTTTGTTTAAGTGAGGCTGTAGGGGTTAACTGCCATTTAGTTTAGTACTTGTTTTCTTCTGCTTATCTAAGGAGGTTAGAGTGTGTCTTTGTTTTCCCTTTTCTTTTGGTTCAGGTAAGAAAAGAGATTTCAGTTAGGTGGGGTTTTGTTTGTTATTTTGGCCTTGGTTCACCCTGAAGCCATTTAGCTTCACCTTAAGTTATTGTTGTTACTATTTTGTAAATTTTGTTATATTTTTATGGTGACAATTCTTTTGGTGTTAGATTTAATTTGGTAAAAACTGTTACTTTTGTTATGCCCCTCTAGGTACCCCTAGACTTAGAAGGGGCATAACGTTAATTTGTATATAATTTGTAAATACATTTGTTAGAATTTTATGGAGACAATTCTTTTGGTGTTTTTGTTAATTTAAGTTTGGTGGCAAAACATTGTATTTTATGTTATGCTCCTCCAATTACCCCAAGACACAAAAAGGGGCAAACAGTTCTGTTTGTGTTAATTAAACCTCCTGTCTTATTTTGGTTTCTTCCTGCCCGTCTTTTAGTCTGACTTCCCTTGTCCCAATCTCCCCTGATGGTTTGCACCTGTGTCTCGTCAGTCCTGTGAGTATATATGTCTTGTCACTGCCTTCCTCTTGTGCTAGCCTGACTTTAACCCTGAACTCTGGCTGAAATCCGCCTGAACTTGCTTACTCTGGGTATGTCGGTTCCAACAGACCGGATATGAGTTAGCGTAATTACGCTCCACTTGTTAACCCTGGGTTAATGCACGAGCACGGCAAGTATATAAAGACATTCTAAATGGATCGCCGATCCATTGATCTCTCTCTCATATCCAATTTTGTCAACTTAAATGAATTACTTCTATTGGTAACAAGTAATTGCGTTAAATTTATTCAACCTAATTTCTTACGTCTATAAAACTCAATAATTGTTTATACAACTCAAATTTACATATTTATGTGTCATATTACTGCAATTCAATTAATGTTTTTTCCTTCTCGATTTATTATAATTCTTGAACTGTCATATGTCTAAGTTTGAGCCGGCAGATATACTCATTTTTATAACAATAAAAAGAAAAAAACCCCGATATTAACAGTTAGCAATCTTTCATTAACCAATTTTCCAACATCATCATAGCAATATATGACAGTAGGGGTGCTATATAAATTCATCATCTTCTCCCGTCCTCTCACTCATGGTGCAGAAACTTAAGTGTAGTAGGACAAAATAACTCATCCAAACAGCTAAACAACTAAACACATTTGGTCAAAAAGCCACACTTAAACCCAAATCTGTCCAGACAGGCAAATTAAATGGTATCCCACAATCCCTTCCAATCTAACAGCAGCACCAAAGTTACACCTACTAAATTGAATTAATTTGAATGAAAGTAAAATAACTGTCTGAGAACTACGTGTTATTTTTAAGCTGACTTAACAAACAAAAAAAGATTTATCTTAACTGAAGCAAATAATTAAGTTTGGGTTATGTTCAGAGCATGAGTTGCTATGGCAACTTGACATACCCTGAAACTAGACCTCCATTTCTGGAACCGAAAGCTGAGGTTACCCACTTTCTTAGTCTCAAACTTATTGTGGGAGCTAGCATAACCTGCTTTCTGGAATACCCCCCGGTCCATCCTGTCTACTTCCTTGTCAGCCTGTTTACCCCGTCAGTTGCTGCTTTGGTTTCCCTGCTTGGCAGTGCCTTTTGTTACATTATAAAATCCCTTGTTTTTTGGAACACCCTGCCTCCTGTCTCTGCATTCGGTTCCTGCACTTCAGAGAAACTTTTCTTCCCATCACATCCTTGTCCTTCTCCCTTTTTGAGCCCCTGATTGCTTTTTTTCCTTTTAATTCTTTTCTTTTGCCTTTCCATATTTAGCGCGCTGTCATCGGATGACTACACGATTCAAATAAAACCAATCAACTGCGTGCTGTAGCCCACTCTCTGTAGCCCAGCATCCCTATGCAACGCATATACAGCCTACACACTTTTTGTGCACCCCTGGGAAGTGTGGTCTCTGTTGCAGCTCATGAGTTTCAAACGGCTAAAAATCCCACCAGACTGGAAGAAAACATTCAAGTATTGTGTGGAGAATTCAGGGTTTCATGTTGAAGGAGCTGAAACATGGTGTTAATCCTGAGACTGTAAGTGTTTTGTCCTCAAAGTGGGCCAAATTACCCGTAACAAGATGCTGAAGTCTCCCTGACAAATTGTTGAATTGCAGTCACTGCCTTAACAGGCAGAAGAAACAAATGTGGAGTTAAAGTCCCACTCCAATCCTCTTGCTTTATTGTAAAAGAGTTCCCAGTAGTTTTTTAATTATGCCACTTTTAGGGAAAAAAAAAAGCGTGGTTGTTCTCTACGACATAGTTTCTGCAGAGCAGCACTGAGTTCATTAATACAGCAGAGCTCAACAAAAATGGCAAGCAACATAGGAGGTATCCAGGCGTACAGTTTTGAGCCAAATGCCAACTCAGACCAGGGAAACAAAGACGTACATAAATCTATTTGCCTGCAAGTGGATGCATGGGAATGGAGCGGAGCAGAAAGCTTGCGACTTGCGTATTGTAACACCTGTGTCACTGCTACAAGCTTTTTCCAATTTGTCTGCTCCTCATTCAAAGTGACTTAATAAAAATAAATACTCAAATGCAATTTTAAGACAATTTTTTTTTTTTTTTACATATGTCCTCCATCGTGACAAAGTGCCACAAGAACATGTTAAAAGCACCAAAAATGCCATTTCCACTGGCGTGGGTCTTTAAGAGAGCCATCTCTTTTGTCCAGGCCTTTTTTTTATTAGATTTATTTTTTCATAATATTTCAGAAACTTAGATTTTCAGTGATCGATTCTCTGAATATAAAAAAAGCAAAACAAATTTTGTTCCTTTTGCCAATTATTCTAGTTACCGTTGTGGGTTTCCCTTTTTTAACACTAATAATTAAATCCACATCTGTATTTAAATGAACACCGCTTTACACAAACACACACACACACACACACCCACACACACTTTCAATTTCCTCTCTAACGCTATGAAGTCAGATGTTAAATCAGTCAGCTTTCGCATTAGTGAGCATTTCCAATTGCATTAGTTGTTTATTTGCATTACCTATGATTCTTCCTCCCATTCAAACTTTTCTGACCTGAACAGTGAATGTTTGTTTGACCCCCAAGAGGGATGATGGCTTGGGCACCACTGCCGTGAACCCCTCAGCCTGTGGCCTTATTATCGCTCACTAACATCCGTTAAAACATGCCGTCAGTGTAAAACCACACTGAAAACATTCAGATGTTAGCTCTGATCTTCCTGAGGATCCCTCTGGGCTGTATTTTTGTGTTCGAAAATTTGACAGAAGGGCTGGAAAAAACTAAAAAAGACCCATTTGTGGTGAGTTTGAAGTGCTATCAAAGCACAGTGTGTCGGAGCGACACAAGTGCCTGCTATTAAGATGTTACCAAAGCCAGCAGGGCAGCAATGGCTTGACAAATGGTCACAAACCCCAGCTTTACTCTAATACACAATTGGAACAGCTTGAATTTTTCTAGTCTTGAAGTTATCCTTGAGTTCCTCCCTCACCATCTTTTTTTCCCTTTCCTAAAAGTCTTCATTTTGTGTCACTCTGCTCACTTTTCATTTGCTTCCATTTCTTCCTTTTGCTTAAAAGCTCAATAATTCAACCAGCCATTACTTACTGAATTTTCATTATCTCACAACTAATTTTCCGCAGGCTGCATTATGCTTACAAGGAAAGCGCAAATCAATGATTGGTCTGGCTCCAACAAGTAAATTATATTAAAGATCATTATTATAGTTGAACATCATCTAGGGAACAGATGTGCGCATGAGCTTAAAAGGCTTGCAAAGTCAAGAATGTTTGGGTTTAAAGTATTTATTAGTTTTTTTTCTTTTATAGATCCTTCTTTCCTTTAATAATCTTAACTGGTTCATTGGCAAAAAGCAAAAGAAAAATTAAGAGTTTCACTAAAACTCTGAGTTTGGCGAAAAAGGTCATTTCTTAAGCAGTACTTTAATTTTCCCACATTAGTCTGATGTCACTTCCAGCTTCTTTGCTTTGTTACTTCACAAAAATGTCTTTTTGGGTCAGAATTTCATTGTTTTCGTTTTATTGTGTTTGAGTGTGGAAGCAAAAAAACCCAACAAGAAGGAAAACCCAACATAGACGATATATGTTTACATTTTTTTGTGTATTTAAAAAAAAAAAAAGAAAAAGGTGTTTTTTATTCTAGCTTTTTGTCCGTGTTTTTGTTCTAATTTTTTTATGAACTACAAGCTACACAATGACCACTGTGTCACCTCACACGGTCACATTGATGCTTTTTCTTACTCCAGTGTTTCCTCTTGGGGATCCATTGCTCTGGGGCACTACCAGCTCCGCCTGTAGGGGGTGCTGTTGCTGCGGTGCTCGTTCTCATGTGGCCGGCTGGGGTCCCGCTCTGTGATCTAAAAGGCGTAGAGTGGGCCCTCAGCCGCTGTGTTGGGCGGGCGTTGTGGCAATGACCCCCGTGGTCGCGCTGGACCTTGGAATAAAAGGATTCCCATTATATCATTTCTGCACAGCAGTACCGAGGCAGACTGTTTCTTTAAGCTGCAGTTCTTAAGTTTTTGATTTTGGTTATATTGGGGGAACTGGGTGGGTGGAGGGAGGAATCTAGTGAGGGAGTGGTGCCAACTGTTTGTGATTGTTCTATGTTTTCTGTTTTCATAAATGTTCATATTTTATGACTATTTTATTTGCTTTTATGCAAAGCACTTTGTGTTATGAAAGGCGCTATACAAATAAATATATTCTGAGTTAGAGTTTACAATGAACAATGTGAGGAAAGAGGTTTTTCCAACTCTTTGTCATTAAGTACTGGATAACCTTCAAACAGTTGCATTAAAATATATGCAAGTCCTAATAAATATCACAGCACGTTTATGCAAATGATGTCTTTCAAAAGTTGGGGTTGTAATCTCATGCAGGCCCAGGAGCTTTTCATTCCGGTATGTTGGGTCACAGAACCTGCTGGTTTCATTCGTGGTGGCTGCTCAGAGCAGTTTACACCTTTGACACGTGGTAAATGCAATTAACTACCTGACATAAAGTCAGCAGGATTCTCAAGATCGTGTGTGTGTGTGTGTGTGTGTGTGTGTGTGTGTGGGGGGGGGGTGTTAACAATTACAGATTCACAAAGCCGGGGTGCTCCAGAAATCTACATGCGCAACTCATGAAAATAACATCAGCTGCACCTCTGTTAGCTTTTACATGTGATCTCATCTAGGAAAGTTAAAATCATAGCCAGATTGTTTCAAAAAAATAACATTTTCATCAATTCTTGTAGTCCTAAATGCACTTGTCAAAAAAGTGCAACGTAATGTATTTATGCTTTCGCTTTTTCGTATTTGAAAAACACTTGAAATGCATCTGAATGAATCAGTCCCAGTTACTCTCAAGGTCAACTACGTCACAGCAGAGTTGTGAGACCATCAAAATTCCAACACATGTAACCTTCCTGAATCTGATACTTTTGGTGAGTATGTGGGTGTAATCTGAGCTTTTTTTTTTTTTTTTTTAACACTGACTGTCATCCAAAAATGGGTGTATTTTTTCCCCTTTAACAAGCTCCAGCTCCATTGACCAAGCTTTGTTCTTTTGTCATGTTACTCTTTCATTTTTAAGCACCAATATGATGAATTTGCCTGTGGATTTGATGCAGCCCAGATTAAACTGCAAAGTTCTGAAGGATTCAAGCTTTTTGTGTGAGATTGATGTAAAAACAAACCAACAAACCGGTCCTCAGCCGGGGTAAAAAATACAGGGTTGTGTCAGGAAGGGCATCCGGCGGGAAAAATCCCTGCCAAACCAAATGTGCTGATCAGTAAGAGCTATTTTTTTGGGGAAAAAACAACAACAAATGTATTTGTTTTAGGGATGAAATCTACAGTTAAGACTTTCTGAATTGTTTTTACTTTTTAAATTAATTCTAAAAAGGCCAACATTGTTCAGAATAATAACAAAGTGTAGTATATATTGCCTATATTTTCTTTCTCCAGATTATTGATTAACCAAAGAAAAAGCCTAACAAGTTATTAGAGGTACCATGTAGGCATTTCAATATCTGTGTTTAAAGATTTTGATGCTAATAGTTGAGGAATAAGAGATAAATATTACATCATTTGCAATTCCAATAATGTGTAGGAGGTTTTATTCATGCTGGACACAAAGGGTGATTATAAAACTGAACAATCTTTTTAGTTTTCTTTCTTTCCGAATACTCTTAGTTTAACAACATAAAAATATAAAACAGTTAGAAAAATATGTTGGTATGTGAAAATCATACAAGAATTGGCTCAATATATAGATTTTTTTTAATCCCTGTATTACCTGCAATGTTGCACAAGTTTTGTTGAGTATTTTGAATGAGACCATGTTTCATTGTTGCACAAAGAGGTCATTTTATGACAATTTAATGAAAAATCATTGTGGGACAATGTAGCAATAATAGTTAACCACAAGCTGTGCTTTAACATAGACTGTATCCGTGGAAACTGCCTCCCACTGTGATGGATATTAAAAGACTCTAATAAGCTAGTCTCACAAGCATGAGGAGGTGGTGGAAAATGAAAACAATGCCTGCATGTACATTTTCTTAGAACTCTTTGAGATGCTATTTCTTAGTATGTTTCACTTTTGCAAGAACCAGAAATATATTAAGAACACTTTTAGTATTTCAAGCATCGTTTCTTTAAAATATATATTTTTTAAATCCATGTAACTTCTACATTTAAAAAAAATTGTTAAATCTGTGTTGATTAGTATAAGTTTAAGTATACGTTTATCTAACATACGTAATCTAACATGTTTTTCAGAAAAATTATAAACACGCATAAAATAAGACATCGTTATACTTAGTTTATAGTTTTCCCAAATGATACCAGATTTTTTTTTATTGTATTGAATTTCCAAACTAGAAAGAGCAGTTTGAGGAGAATGAGGCTATAAAGAAACTGAAGAGAAAAAATGGCCACTTTACTTCTGCTGCACTGCTTGATCTGATGACACACACCTTCAGGGAAACCGGAAAAATCAATGGAATCAAGAGAAAAAGCCTTACCTGAATCACGCAGACTTAATGACACCTTGGGAGACTTTAAACCTGGACTGTACATTAATTAGACGCCCAGGAGGTGACCTAATCAAGGTTTGTTCACCCTAAATTCAAGTACTGAGTACTGTTGAAGGACTAGAGAGACTTACAGGAAAACATGAAAGAAAAGCCTTTACTCCAGACCCAAAGTTCTTCTAGTTCAAATTTAAAATCAACCTCAGTTATAGAACACTTTTCCTGCTACAGAACACCTCAAGTAAATAAATAATAAAATAATAGTAAAAAAATGATTATGGAAGGAAAAACTTCATACACATAAACATTTTACAAAAACAGTCAGGGAAAACACAGTCTATAACAGGGGTGGGCAATTCCAGGCCTCGAGGGCCGGTGTGTCTGCATGATTTCTAGATAGTCTTGCTCTACTCATGGCTGATTCCCTGGTTCAGGTGTGTCCAGCCAATAATGTTGCCCCAGTCATGGCTGATTACCTGGTTCAGGTGTGTCCAGCCAATTAGAACATGCCAGAGCAGGGTATGCTGGAAAACATGCAGGAATGCGGCCCTCAGTGCCCACCTCTGGTCTATAACATCAAATTAAACCACAAGCAAATGTAAATACTACTTAAATACTACTAAAAAAATTGTTTTGAGTTTATTTCTGTAATTCCTTACCTCCTCAGGCAGACCATTCCACAGGTGAGGCCCACAGTGCTGGAATTCCATGGCCATGGCGACCACCAGCAGACGTGGAAGTAACTCTGATACAAATTAAGGCCCAATTCTATTAAGACTTTTATAAATTAATCATATAATCTTAAAATCAAGACTGGGAGCCAGTTCAAAGTTTTTAAAAATTTGAGTCATGCGCGCCTTCTTTCTGGTCCTGGTTAAGAGTTGTGCAGCTGAGTTTATGAAGAAGCTGCTTAGAATTTATGCTCGTAACTGAGTTGTTAATGCAGTCAGCAATACAATAAAATGAATTTGATTTACTTTTAAAAATTGAAATTTAGTTAAAAATCAAACAAATCAAAAGGAAACTCTTAAAGTGTTGTCACTAATTCAAAAGAACAGTATTTTTGTATCAATTGTATTGATTTAAGAATATAGTAAAAACGTGTGACACTCTGTCTTCCTCCATTACTTTTCCTAAGACCTTTGCCCTACATGTTCTAAAAGTCAGTGTACATTTTAATAAACGCCTAATAAGTAGTGCTTTATAAAATGTATCCAGAACTCCATCACATCAGTAAATAAAAACCCATTTTCAGCTTTATTACAAAAGTCATAAATCTGACAATACAAGAGTGCTGCTTAACCCGTTTTGTTAGCTCCATGCAAATTCTCTGAAACTGATGTAACCAAGCAATAATGCCTCTGCCAGTCAAACATATTTCATTGCATCTGTGGTTTTATTTGTTGCACTAGCAATGAAAAACACTTCTCCATTCTTCATTCTTAGTGCTGAAGGAGTGACGGAGCCAGACAATATTAAAACAGGGATTTTATTTGATGAACCCCAAATATTGAGAGGAAGCAAATTTCATGCAATGTCAACAGGACTGAGCTAATAATGAAAACAAATAGAAAAACGAGGCTTTCTGCAGCTGGAGACGCTCATGTTTTCGAGATGATAACTTTGGCTGCTGCCATCGTCAACATCACACAGGATAGACAAACAGGAGGCTGCCAATGTTTGGAAGGAATCACTGCAATCCAGTACATTCTACAACTTTCAGTGAAACTCTTCTTTTTAACCCTTGTGCAATCTTAGATGACCCCACCCTTACTTTGACATGTTCTCCCTACCATGACAAAGGTGGATAAAGGTGGAAAAATTTCATGTAATCCATTGAACCAGTGAAGATCACATAAAATTGAAAAAAAAAAAAAAGGTTCAGAGCACTGTCTAGTGAATCTAGATGACCCAACTCCCAACGGTAAAGTGCCTAGGATAGCACAAGGGTTATCAGGTGTTCTGGTCTGCTCCTTATGAGCCAACTGCTTTAACTGTCTTGAATGGAAACTTCTCCAGATGGCATGTTCCAGCTCTTTCCTCTTTTTATTCCAAATCAAGTCTCATGAAAGCACACTTCAGAGTAGTTCAATATGATTTTAGCTGTTTGTTTCTGATATTGTCTTGTTGGAAGACCCAAATCCTGCAAGTTCTCTTAAAAAATATCAGCCCATTTGGCAACAAAAGTCACAGAGATACACAACATGGCAGATGGAGCAAAGCAGTCCCAGACCATAATTAAGCCTCCTCCTTGTCTCATATTAGGTGGCATTAGTCTTAGTGTTCTCAATTAATGCATTTGTATAAACAAAACAGCTGTGATATCAGTAAAAGCTCCAAAAATGATTCGTCTGTCCAAAGAACAATCTCGGTAATGCACGGTGACGCAGTGGTTAGCGCTCTTGCTCACAGCAAGAAGGCCCATGGTTTAGGTGCTGGCTAGAGGGCCTGAAACAGAGCATCAGTGGGGGACCTTTCTGTGTGGAGTTTGCATGTTCTCCCTGTGCATGTGTGGGTTTTCTCCAGGGACTCCGGCTTCCTCCCATCCTTCAACTGGTTACTCTAAATTATCCCTAGGTGTGAATGTCAGAGTGCATGGATGTGTGATTGTAGCCCTGCGACAGACTGAGAACCTGTCCAGGGTGTCCCCAGCCTTCACCCGTAAGTGGCCAGGATGGGCCCCGGCAGTCCTGTCAGCCTGAAAGGGAAAAATGGGTTCGAAGATGAATGAGTAATAATTATAATACCGTATTTTCCGGACTATAAGTCGCTCCGGACTATAAGTCGCACCAGCCCAAAAATGCATTATAATGTAGAAAAAAACACAGATAAGTTGCACTGGAATATAAGTCGCATTTTGACGGGAAATTTATTTGACAAAATCTGAGACCAAGAACTAATAACTTGTACAACCTCATATGACACAATCATAGCAGACTGTTTATCTCATAATTTCACAGTAATTCTTTCTCATACTTATTTATTTATTCCTTTCATGAAGCCTCATTGGCCAACTAATACTCTGTTTTCATCCTGTATTTGTAGAAACAGTTGTCATTTTTATTGCATTTCTGAATCTATGAAATCATTGGAAAATAGAATATTATGTTGTTAGCCTTCAAGATCTTACTGTAAAAAAAAGTTTGCTGATTCTCTGAGTCACTTAACATACTCTTAACACTTAACATACCTCATACATCAAATTGACCCACGAACATCATCTCTGTTCCTCACAAATGAACATAACAGGAGGGTTTACAATGTATTTATTTCAATTTATTTCTAATATAAGTCGCTGCAGAGTATAAGTCGCACCCCTTGCTAAACTATGAAAAAAAGGGCGACTTATAGTCCGGAAAATACGGTAATAATATAGCACTGTAGTGTCAAAAAACTTTTTTTGAAAATGGACTTTCTAAAGAAAGTTTCAAAACATCAAAATTAAATCTCAATAAGACTGGAGTCAAAAACTTATCTTGACTTGCCTGTAGCTAGATGTTCTGTTACATGATGAGCCTCATCATCATCATCTTCTGCTGATGAGCATTGAGGCAGGAATCCAGATGGCAAACTTATGGCGAGTCTGAAGGATGAGGAACTAAATAATAGTTGAAGGAATAAAGCCGGGGTCCCCAAATCAGGGCCTTGAGGGCCGTGGCCTGCTGGTCGTCCAGAAACCCTACCTTATTTGCTGCTGATTACCTTGATCGACCTTTTTTTTAGCCAATAAGGAGCTTCAATGGCTGGTTGGTTGGAAAACATGGAGGAAACCGGTCCTCGATGCCTGGATTTGGGGACCCCTGGAGTAAAGAAAAGGACAGGCCGATCACAGAGAAATACTCTTTGAAAAAAAGAAATGAAAATAATAAAAAAGGTTGATAAATATAACATCTTTGTTAGTCGGAGTCCTGCAGTTGTGCACAGGGTGATGCCTTGGGTGATAAATTCTTCAAGTATTTGCAATAGCAATATATGCAGAAACTTACTGTTTGTCACTTATTGACTTTTTGTTTCAGCTTTATTGTATTTTTATGATATATCCATGGATGGCTAATAGCATGTCATGGTGCAGCCTCCATCTGAGACAAGGGAGTGTGATGATGAAAGAGAGGAACAAAAACAGGAAAATGGACTTATAGATTTAATATGGATTTTGCTGTCAGCTGTCAGGGTAATGATGATGATGAGAGTCCCCCTGAGGATTCCGACTTTGCCTCTCGCATACGCAACAGTGTATGAGGCAGACAAACACTGTTAGAGGGAGCTCCATTTAAATCACAGCCGCAAAACATACAGGTTCAGACAGTAGCTTCATATTCCATAATATACATTTGACGTCCGTCCGTACACTCATAGCTCCATTTGTTACCACTTATGAGCGCGTGCACATATTTACACATGGGGGGGGGGGGGGCAGTTGTGGGCAATCAAGTGACTGAAGAAACGCTTTGTGGCACTTTCACCCTAAGGCTTGAGACGATATCACTGCCCATCGAGCTCTGGAGAATATCCAGAGCATGATGGGGAATGATGGATAGAAAAAGATTTGAAGCTGAGCTTGAGGGCAAATTACCGTTCTTGTCGCATTCAGGAGCTGCGTTGACGAATTTCAGTAAGTCCCCCCCCTCCATCTTTGTGTTTCACTCATACCCCTCCCCCTGACAGTTTTTCTTAGCTGCAGAAATAGAAAAGGCAAAGAAAGAGAAAAAAAAGACAAATTGAATCCCCATTGTGAATGAATCACTAAGTGTCAGTGTTTCTTGAAGTCTGCTTTTCTACTCTCAATTTTTAGTTTGCTTCCACCTGCAGTAGCCATGAGACTGTATAGAACATAACCAGGATAAAACTCTGTTTTTGTTCACCTTTCGGCTTATTTTGCTAAGGGTCACCTCAGCAAATCAGCTCTCACAGATTTTTACGGCAAATGCCCTTCCTGACACAACCCTGTATTTTAGCCAGGTTGGGGACCGGCTCAGATAGACCCAGACTTGGGTCCCCTTGTGGCTGCGTAGTTAGGCAGAAGCTCGAAGGGTCTTGTCCAATAAAATGCAGTAATATACAAATTTTTACAGCACAAATCATCTGTATGTGAAGCAAAATCTGTCCCCACATGTGGCTTACATTCATCCTTCAACCTCCTTCTTCATGGTCTGTTTCTTTCAAAGTTGAAGGACCTGATATGAAAATAATCTCTATTCTTAGAAGGCTTGGTCAATTTGCCAGCAGATATTCAATATTCTTGCAAAAGGAAGTGTTAAAAACATTTGTGAAGATATATATACGTATTCGTATACAGTACAGACCAAAAGTTTAGACACACCTTCTCATTTAAATGAATGGGAAGGTGTGTCCAAACTTTTGGTCGGTACTGTATATATATATACATATTTCTTCACATCATCTAGCTACTCTCTATGTTTATTTGTAGAAAAATGTGAATCTTTATTGTAAAGTTGATAACTTATAAAGGGCTAGATTAACAGTATGACTGGATTTTTAAGCATTAGTTTGACACATTTCAATTTATGGTAAATGGCGTATACTTATATAACGCTTTTCTACCTACAAGGCCCAAAGTGCTTTACAGGCACATACCCATTCACCCAGTCACACACACATTCACACGCTGGTGCTGGCTCCGCTGCCAAATACAGGCGCCAGCCTACCGCCAGAGGCAAGGTGGGGTTCAGTGTCTTGCTCAAGGACACATTGACTCATGGGCGCGTAAGGCAAGAATCAAACCTGCAATATTAAAATCATGGGTCGACCGCCCAAACGCCGCACCACGGCATGGCAGTTCTAATGTCATCAGATGACTTGTAATGTTAATGGATGCAAAAAGTAAAACTTTAGAGCTAGCAACAAGTACTTATTGTCTAAGTTATAGCTAAAACTACTTTATTAAATTGTCTAGCCTAATTAGACTATTTTTTTCTGGCCAGAAACATGCATTTGTTTTGTACATTCTCTGCATGTAGTAATATTTTCTCATGTCCAAATGATCTAAGCATCTGTTTTTAGGTGATCTGCTTTGCATGTTAAATCACAGATGTGTTTCCATACTGTAAATGTTGGATGTAAAAGCTTTAGAGTAGCAGTCTTTAATCTGGTGTGGGCCTCATATTTCTCCCTTCTATGCTGTCTGCTTAGCAAACTCAAGGCTACTTATCTGCTCAAAACCTCTTAGCAAACTTTATTCTCTCTTTATAGATCAGCTGAATTGATTTTTCATTGCCGTCTTTTAAAGACATGCAAGTGTAAATTGTCTGAAAAAGAAGACTGTAATTCAGGTATTTTTAAAGATTTAATTGAAGTCCATGTATACAATGGTTTAAGAAGGACAGATAGGAGGAAGAAAGCTGCTTGGGTGAACATTACTGACTTGGACATAATATTGCAAGGTTAAAATTCAGAACTGTTAGAAACTCCTTGAAACAAAGTAACTAATTAGATTACAACATTTATGCTTAAAAAGTTAATATGAAAATTGTTTCACGGTATGATTTAAAAGTTCTAAACTTAACAAATGAATCTCACTATTTGATTCCAGAAAGCTACAGTTTCTCAGCATGAGTATTTCTCATTGTATTTGGCTGAGTTAAATGACGATTCATAATCGTATTTCGGGCAGATGACTCGTAGCAGGGTTTCTTAGCTAATACCCTAGGGCGGTTCAGTCAATTAATGCACCTGCTCAGCGTCCTATTTAAGCCAGGTGCGCAGGCGCTCATTCTCTTTCTTACCTTCAGCGCTCATTCTTCGCCGTTCCCCGTGCTCGCGGATCCGGCGGATCTCCTTTTCTTCGACGTCTTGCTGTATTCCCCCCATCCTTTGGATGGTTATTCCCCATTTCTGATGTGGGCTTCCGTTTTTCGCCGTGTCTGCTCTTTTTGCGGCTCTTGCCGGGCAGCTAGCGGCGATCTCCAGGCGGCTAACGGCGCCCAGCGCGTTCGTTTCGCCGCGGTCGCGTGCATCTGCAGGGGGTGCGCTTTCCGCGGTATTCGGGTTGTCCGTGGGCCCGGATCTGGAGCTGTCCGGGTCTATCGTCTGCCGTGGTCGGCCGGTCTTCTCAGGTGAGCGGCGTGCGGTCTTTCCTGGTTCGTTTTTCTGGGCTGAGTCTTGTTTTGTTTACTTCCGTGTATGGTGACGTCGCGCCCCTAAGGACCCTGGGAATTGTAGTTCTTGTGACTCGTGGTCTGTTCCATGTTCACTCTGATTCATTTTCTGCTGTTATTCTGCGTCGTCCGGTTATTGTTTCAGGAGTTGTGGGGTCTTTTTTTTCTGTAGTTGTGACGGCTGGCGGTCCTCGTCTGGCCTGGTTTCTCATGCTGGCTGAATTATTTGTGGCTTTTTGCATTTTCTTTGTTGCTGTTTTGTTCTTTAGGTGCTGAAGGTGACTCTTGACTATCTTTAATTAGATGCTGGCTTTCTTGTTATGGCGGCTCTTCTGTTTATTTTCTTCGTTGTTGTAGCTGTTGGTTAGTCTTAATGTGAATTTGTCTCTTGGACCTGTCTCTCCTCTGTGGACAAATTCCTTCTGCCTGGTCTCTTTTATGCGGTGTCTTTGGCTCATTTTAATCACTCGTTCGTTGCCCCCGCACGTTCTGCATCTGGTTCTGCTTCGCCTGTTTTTCCCTGCTCCGTGTACCCCAGTAGGTCCTGCCCTGGCTGGGGACTTGCGTCGGCCGCATTAGCGTGTCAGTCTCGTCGCTGCCTTTTTTCTCGGCTGGACAGTTATTGTTATTCATTTCTCTGGTTTGGTCTGGAGGTTTGTGGGGGCTGTGTGATGGATTTTTTTTTTTTTTCCGGGGCATCGTTTTTCAAAGCCCCCACTAAGGGTGGCCCTTCGAAGGTCCAGGTTCTCGTGACGTGCTCTGGACCCGTTGGCGCCTCACAGTTCATTTTTTTTTTGGGCATCTGTGGCCTGGTTCCTCATGTGCCTTCAGGATTAGTATATATATTTTCTTCAGCTGCCCAGGCTGTCTCCACGATTTTCCTCCGAGCGCGACATAACGCTGAGGATGTCTTATCGCTGATGTTCTCCCTGTTCTGCCTCTATGCCTCTCGGCGTCTCTTGGCATTCAGTTGGTGCTCGACGCGTTTGTCGGTTTACCTTTCAGCTGCCGTGGCAGTCCTCCTACTTTCAACTTTCTTAGCAGAAGCTCTGTACTGGATATTTGTAGGCAATGGGTCTCCTTCACTTTGCGAGTTATTGATGGTTTCTCGGTGGCCGAATTTCCTCTGTATCCCTGGTCTTTGGATCTTTGTGGGGGGGGGATTTATTTTCTAATCTGAGTTCCACGTTGTCTATACTGTATGGTCCTCCACCCTTCCGGATTTATTTTTCTTCTATGGATTGGATGGTTCATTGCTGCTTGTCTCTCCCCATTATGTCATCTTTGGCTTTTGTGCAGCGTGTTTATTCATTTTGGTTTGCATATGCTTTGTCAATGATTGGGCCACCTGACATTTGCTGTGGCTTTGGTCCTATGGTCATCTGTTCATCTTGTGTTCATCTTGTTCTGGGTAGTTCCATCCTGGGCCCCGTGTTCCTGTTCTGGATTTCGTGTTTTGCGTTTGTTCCTTCCCTCTCTATGCTTGGAGTAGTTATGTTATGATGACTGTCGTGTCTTCAGGCTCCATCCACTTGTTGTTCTGTGGCTGTGCCTTCTGGTTTGGGGGAAAAGATTTAAGAGTGGTTTGTGTTTGTCCGGCCGCCAGAATCTACAGCTCTGATGATTTATAAGATGTCGTCCGGTTATTTCATCCTTGGAGATTAAATTAGGGCTGTTTCAATAGTGAATGACAGTATTGTGTCATCAGTTGACTTGGTTAATGTTTAAATAACACCTTGAGCAATTTCTACCCTGACCGTAGGAAATCATCACTTGCGCTGTCAAGCTTAGTTCAAGAGTTAAATCTTGTGTCCACAAGTCAGTCTTCTATCTTCCTTGCTTAAGCAGATGACAGTCTGCTAGATGCTTCCCCATTTAGTGGCTTATACTCCGCCTCTAAATGCTTAAGGTTCAGTCTAGCAAAAATACTATCAAAACCTATGATCCCTCATGGCTCTCAAGTTTTTTTTTTTCAGTATCCAGACGCCCTTGGCTAATTACAATTTCAGTAGTCTGTACTTTGTTGTCCACCAATTTGAGAACCACTAATATCAGATGCAAAGCATCGAATCCAGCCGGGCTGCAATCCTTTGCTACGTGGGATGTTGACCTTCCTCATCTACAAATCTCCTTGGCTACTCTTCCCATCACCTACTCCTCGATGGCCTCCTGAAGGTGCGTCCCTCTGAAACTGTCAAAGGTTACTTTTCTTATCTTTGGAATGTTAAAAAATTGGTGTTAAGATTTTGTGCAGGTTATATATTTCACTATCATTTCACTGTTGGAATTTGTAATCATGATGGTTTCTAGGGTGCAATAAATCCACAATGGGTCTTTACTTTAACTGTCTACTAAATTTCACTTTCTCAGATTTGTTCTTTGAAAAGCACTGTTATTTCATTTATCTCAAGCATTTTGAAACTGCTCAGTTTCTGGGATTTTTATATATTCTTGTCAAGACTAATACTGCTTTGTTTTATCTATGCACCACATCCTGAGCCTGAGTACCCCTACGCCCCGATCGGCTTCTCCGTTTCCAGGAAGTGATGTCACCCCTGCATTCCTTGATCTGATGCTGCAACGATGACTGCTCGACGTACCTATTGCTGCACTGAAAGTGACGGGGCGGTGGACCTCCTCTGCATTCCAATGACACTTCTGACTGAATTAATCAATCAATGTCAACAGCATAATGAATGTAAATTCTTCGATTATAGATGTTAAAAGAAAATTATAGCCGGGTGGAAGCCTCAAAATTAGGATGTTCTAAGTTGTATCATAGTATGCGCTGGAGCTCGAATTTGGTTCTTAAGCCAATTTTGTAGTATGCCAATGAAGCATAGTAATTATGGGCGTTGAACTCGTTCTTAATATTTGGTTGGGATCTCAATTAAATGATGTTCCTTGAGCGCTTATGTTATGCCGAATGGAGAAAATTGTGGCTACTAGGCTCGTTCGTTGTACTGTCGTTGGGAGCTTCGAAATTATGGATGTACTTAAGCTCGTGTATTTATAGTTGCCACAATGGCAGAAGTTATGGCCATCAAGCTTGTTCTTGGTTAATAGTAGTTCAAATAATGGCTGTCAGCATGCCTAATACGCAAAGCTTTGGATTGGATGTTAAGTTTTGTATCATACGGGTTGTTAGGCGGTACAAATTAGTTTCGCACAGCGTTTTTGGGGAAGTGAGTTACGTTCTATGATCAGGTATGAGTAATTTTATGTTGGCTCCTCTTTTATTTCTTTCCCTCTCTCTTTCAGATAGTATGTTCCTCTAGTGGTTTCCACGAACGGGAGCGACCCTACGGTCAATGGTGCCGGGTCACACATAGCAGATCCACTAGATAGCATGTTCCCTTCGAGGCGCTGTACTCGAACGGGGGCGGCCCAAACGGTCAATGGTGCCGGGTCACACATAGCAGATCCACTAGTTAGCATGTTCCCTTCGTGGCGCTGTACTCGAACGGGGGCGGCCCAACGGTCAATGGTGCCGGGTCACACATAGCAGATCCACTAGATAGCATGTTCCCTTCGAGGCGCTGTACTCGAACGGGGGCGGCCCAAACGGTCAATGGTGCCGGGTCACACATAGCAGATCCACTAGATAGCATGTTCCCTTCGTGGCGCTGTACTCGAACGGGGGCGGCCCAAACGGTCAATGGTGCCGGGTCACACATAGCAGATCCACTAGATAGCATGTTCCCTTCGAGGCGCTGTACTCGAACGGGGGCGGCCCAAACGGTCAATGGTGCCGGGTCACACATAGCAGATCCACTAGATAGCATGTTCCCTTCGTGGCGCTGTACTCGAACGGGGGCGGCCCAAACGGTCAATGGTGCCGGGTCACACATAGCAGATCCACTAGATAGCATGTTCCCTTCGTGGCGCTGTACTCGAACGGGGGCGGCCCAAACGGTCAATGGTGCCGGGTCACACATAGCAGTCATACTGGGAAATGAAATGGAAATGGAATGCTGCCGAAAACACACCCCATTTTATTACACACTGATTATACATACACATTTTTTCTTCTTCTGGATAATTAAGTGTTGGGGGTTTTTGTTACCCGAAAGTTTTATGGAAATCTCTCATGGAATTGAACGGAGCCTTATGCCAAACCAAAAGATGTGAATGCCAACTAAAGTATGTGGAAAATGTCAAATAAATATTTCTTACTGCAAGAGTTGTCTGACTGAAATGATGATTCATAATCGTATTTCGGGCAGATGACTCGTAGCAGGGTTTCTTAGCTAATACCCTAGGGCGGTTCAGTCAATTAATGCACCTGCTCAGCGTCCTATTTAAGCCAGGTGCGCAGGCGCTCATTCTCTTTCTTACCTTCAGCGCTCATTCTTCGCCCCACCCTCCTCCCCGGCTTCCACCTGTGGGCTCCGTAAGGGGGTTTTTGTTACCCGAAAGTTTTATGGAAATCTCTCATGGAATTGAACGGAGCCTTATGCCAAACCAAAAGATGTGAATGCCAACTAAAGTATGTGGAAAATGTCAAATAAATATTTCTTACTGCAAGAGTTGTCTGACTGAAATCTGCACTGATACTGTAAAAAGACGGCAAGGGACGGGACAAAAGTGCACAATCCATGAAAATGTGACAGGTAAACATTACAGCTTTATAATTAAAAGCAGAAAACCAGGTTTAATGTTTTTGCAACAAAGACATTAGGAGAAAAAGAGACAGCAAAACAAGGAACTGTGAGAATGCGATAGGGCACAGATGGAAAACTTGCCTGTGCTGCACTTTCAGATTTTATGATGTGTAGATGCCCTCTAAGTCAGCGCTGGAAGGGAAAAGATCACATATGCTCATTGAAATTCTCTTCCTCTGCTTTTTTTTTTTTTAAAACTTCTTCTCTTGCTGTGAAGTCCTGTTTATTGTTTCTTCCCCGCTGTCTTCATGTTAGAAAACATGTCAGCTGGAAAGCAGCCCCTCCTCAATAGCAGCCTTTGACTCACAACAAAAGAAATTTTACAAATGAAGGCAGACGCACGCAAGATTGCACAGTTACAAAGGTTTAAAGCAAAGGAGTAAATTTTATGCAACAGATATGACTTAAAAGCAAGCTTAAAAAGATTTTTTATTTTTATTTTCCATTGACTAGATAAGAAGAAGCCGGTGCATTCACAAAGAAGACTGTGTTCTTTCATGGGGAGCATGGATCTGTCTTCATTTAAATCAACTCCAAAGACTCCAATTCAGAGGCACAGCCAGGTAACAGCTTTAATATAACAAGAAATACAAAAGATTGTAAATTTGCCATATGGTGATCACCTGAGCACCCTTTATGAGAACAAGGGGAGTAAAACTCAGTTTTTTCAAAGCGCTTTAGAAAATAACAAATGACATTCCCATTTTCAGTTTTTATCAGGATCTTCAGCATACATTTTAGCACTGACACTAAGAGAAAGACATTGCTACCTGAATCTTAGAATGGTGTCACAGCGTGATCCAGGAACTTTCTTGATGAGGACTTTAGCCTGAGAGTGTAACACTAAACATAGGACAGCCTTATTTGCTAAATTACCACAGTGTTTGATGCCTTGAATGTACGGCAGACTTGGCTATAGTGGCCCTGAAGTGTGAATCCCTCGAACAAATCACTCAAAGCAAAATCATATTAAAGATCACAACAACAATAAAAAACAAAACAAAGAATAAAACATGACATTTTAGCCCTTGTGCTATCCTATGACCCCACCCTTACATTGACGTGTTATCCCTACCATGACAAAGGTGGATAAAGGTGGAGAGGATTTCATGTAATCCATGGACACCAGCAAAGATCACAAATCATTAAAGAAAAAAGGTTCAGACACTGTCTTAACATTAAATTCAAGTTCAACTTTTTTTTAACCATTGTGCTATCCTAGGCATTTTAACATTGAGAGTGTGGTCATCTAGACCCAATAGACAGTGCGCTGAACCTTATTTCATCAATTATTTGTGATCTTCCCTAGTTTCCATGGATTACATGAAATCCTCTCTACCTTTATCCACCTTTGTCGTGGTAGGGAGAAAACGTCAATGGAGGGGTGGGGTCTTCTAAGATGGCACAAGGGTTATATAGCGCTTTTCATGCTACGGAGCATCTCAAAGTGCTTTCCAGAAAAAACAAAAATTAAAAAAACAAGATAAAAAAATGTAGTAGTTAAAAAAATACGAACAATAATAAACATAAATTAATTAATAAAAACACATGAAAACCCAACACATACACATCCCAGCATTACAATAAAAAAAATCGAATTAGTTGTTAAAATGTTATAAAATCAAATAAAAATATGTGGATGGGTAAAAACTATGTAAAAGCTTTACTAAAAAGGCGTGTTTTAAGTTTTTTCTTAAAAATATTTTTTAGTTCTCACCTTTGGGACCACCAGCAAACTGTACCTGTGGACCTGAGGGCTCTGTGAGGGGCCACAAACTTAAATTAAATCTGATAAAAATGAGGGTCCAGTTCCATTTAAGCTTTTATAAACTGATAAAAGAACCTTAAAATTGATCCCAAAGCTGACTGGGAGCCAGTGCAAAGACTTCATAATTGGAGTGGTGTGCTCTTTCTTTTTGGTTCTAGTTAAAAGGCGTGCAGCCGAATTTTGAACAAGCTCTAGCCGGTTGATAGTATTTTTCTTAGTATCAGACAGAAGAGCATTACAATAATCTATCCTAGATGTCATAAAAGCATGGATTAATATTTCAGCACTGGCTTTGAAGAGAAAGGGTCTCACTCGGGCAATATTTCTAAGATGATAATATGCAGTCTTTGTAACATGGTTTGCGTGTGCTTCAAAGGTAAAGATCTGCATCTATAATTACAGCGAGGTTTCTGACTTTACTGCACACATTCAGATTAAACGTTGATTAAATAGGATTGGACCCTTTCTCTCTCAGCTTCAGGACCAACAATTAAAATGTCAGTTTTGTCTTAATTGACCTTTCAGAAGTTCTTTCCCATCCATGTTTCAATATCTAAAACACAACTTAAAAGGTTATCAATGGGTCCCATGTCATCAGGAGACACACCCACATATAACTGGGTGTCATCAGCATAATGATGAAAGTTTATGCCATGTCTCTTGATGACATCACCAAGCGGTAGCATGTAAAGGTTATAAAATGTGGGGCCAAGGACTGAACCTTGTGGCACACCACTTGTCAGTCCGTGCCTCACAGATGACGCATCATTTACACTGACGATAAAATCTCTTCCTGTGAGGTAGGATTCAAACCAGCTGAACACTGTTCCAGTGATTCCAACCATGTCACGGAGTCTGTTTAGAAGAATGGAGTGGTCAACTGAGTTGAAGGCTGCACTCAGGTTCAGCAATACTAAAAAATGATGTGGATACTGTATAAGACTGCAGTCCCACCTCCTTATTCAAACTCATTGTTTTTTCATTATTGAACTACAGATTAGGTTTTTCTCTTTAAATTCAATTGAACTTATTTTTTAAATTTCTGGATTATTTGTCCAGTCTCTTCCACAGCTGCATGTGGTCTGCTTTAGAGCGTTCACCAGCTGTGGCCAGCAGCTGTATATAGCACCTGTATGTGTGTAATTGTGTGCAAATGCAGGCTTTTGCCCCTCTCATCCAGCAGCTGTGTATTTTATGTGTTTGGTTATGGACAGCTGTTTGTTAGCGGGTGAGAATTCCACAAGTCAACCAGATGAGCCTCAGACGTAAAAATATGGTGTGTAGTGTTAGACGTGGGTTGTTGTTTACTCTGCTACAGCTTTTTGACCGCTGTAGGCAAGAATCAGCAAGTCACTGCTGTGATACTTATGATGAAATGCTAAACTTACTCTGGGCAATTAAACATAAAATCCTATTCTTTTTGCTGATTTTCCTCAAATTTAAATGATCTATTAGGGTGGAAAGAGCTCTCACTTTATAAATATATTCAAAGGTAGACAGACTTTAGCTGCTGGAAAAAGAAAAAGAAAAATGAGTTTAGGAGGAGATAGAATAGAAATAAATGGAAAGACAGTCGTAAAAGCTAAAACACAGCAGAAAGCTGTAGCTGTCAGCAGACTATTAGACTAACTACTGCCTATAAAGTGCGAGTGGGAAGCAAATGGGAGGCATATGGTTTCCCTCTGTCACTTCATTCATACTGAGGACCTGTCTAAAAACCTCATTAAGACCTTCTGACACCAGCTATACATCTAAAACTGATACCAGACAGATGGTTATCAAGCTCTGTGAAGGGACACCAGCTGTGCTTTTGATACCCTAATATATAGGAAGTCGAGATACTTTGGGAGAAAAACAAGAAAACAAATGCCGCTTTAGCTTAATGTATTATTTAAATGTCTCTAATAATTTTTGTGATTAGAAGTTTTTGTTACAAAAGTTGAAATTATAAGCTAAATACATTTATTCTTTTTTTAAAGCAAAGTTTGGTTCCAACTATTTTTTATTATTGCTTTAATTTTATATAATTATTCCTAAACTACTAATACAAAAAAATATGGTATTTTTTCTTGTCCAGTCCAGTAGCTAGAAATTTGCCTTTGAGTTGTGGGCGAGACATTTGATGTGAAGCAACCCCACCCCCACTTCCCATCACCCATATGTTTACATGTTTAGCTCCTCACACCCCCAATCTAACTCTACCGGTGCAGTAATAATGGCGACCATTATACAAAGATGTACATGGAATCTAGTCATCTGTAAGCGGATCCATTAGATTTTTTTTAATGTATTTTCTACATAACAATTACACTATTTTTCAAACGCCATTTTTCCATCTACCTCATTTAGAAATGCAATTTTAAGCTTAATTTTCTTTATTTCATCCTCCACCATCAGAAAAATAGTACAATAACATATTAAAAACACCAAAAATATGATTTTCCTTGGCATGGATCTTTAAGCTAGAGAAAACACCAAAAATGGACCCATTAATGTCGCAAACACCACTAATACCCACTAACACACATTAATGCCCCCCTCCCCACATGCACACAGTCTTTTTGCAGTCTGTTGCCTTTTGCTGACATGCAGTTTCAATATCAATCAATTAAATACATTTAAAATGTTGTTTGCAAAAATTGTTTTCTTATTAACAAATATTGATCAGCACAGTTTCAAAGGACAAATGTTAAACCGGATCAGTTGCTATAAGACCTTATAATGGGTTCTGTCATGGCACTCTGATGCACACATCAGTTTTAACACTCTTTTGGGCACCAGAGGGAAACCAAAAGAACCCTGATGAAATTAGTAAACAGACACAGTATGCCCCATATGAACTGCAAAGTATATAAAATTAGATGCTGAATAAATTGGAGAGAATGTGGCACATGCCCCTTATTGCATGACTGGAGTGGCAATGTGGACCTTGATTAATGATTCTTTTTACTCATCGATTACAGACTCTACTCAAAGCTGTTACATTCATCCGCTAATTCAGGCATAGATAAAAGCATGCAAATTCAAGGATGTTCTTCAAGTCACGTGCACATCTCGACAGCTTCCTGGTATCACTTTGTCTCCACTAGGGCACCATTCTCCAACATGTCATAGCTAAATTAAGAAAATAATTTCTACAAAAGGCAGTTTTAACCAAAGTCCATGAAGAATTGTTAATAATTAAGAACTAAATGATACTTTAATCTTTTTAGATATGAAAATAAAAAGGAATTCTAGTTGATGAGCTGCATGTCTAATGTGTTAAATTGAGTTAGAAACCTATGCAAGCACTAATGCAGGAAATACTGGAGCTTTTTCTTATCAGCGGGTCTTTTAATAACTGATGTTCAATGGTGAAGAAAGCAGCACGATCCATTTATATCAAACATAGCAGAGCTGTCATTATCTGACAGACATTTTTTTCTCTCCCCCTTCCTAGTTTGCTGTCTATCTTTCATCATTGCTCACCCAGGCCATTTAGCTTTTCATTATAGACACAGGAGGACTACAAGAACAACACATTCATCCCCTGACACACAGTCTTTTCACAGAACTCACAGGCTGAACAAACTCCACGTGAGTCTGAAAGCAACTGTGGCATTTCTGAGAAGGTACATTTCTTTCTACTTTAAGGATTCATATGTTTTAGTGTAAATTCTATTGTAGGTTTCATACAAAACACATATAGGAACACATAGGAGCCCTAAGGCCAGAATATTTCCCATAGAACAACTCCCTGTTGGCAGCAGTGCACATTAACCATTGGAAGCACTAAGGCTGAGGTTAATTGTACACCCTTGACATTTGAACAGCAATGCCATTTGGATGTAAACACATTTTGTCTGTCACATTGCATTTGACTGTAAGAACAATGACTGAGCTTGATCAGAATAACAAGCAATCTTTTCCTTTTAATGGCAAAAAAAATTGTTACTTAAATTCTTTCTAAAAATTTAATCAGTTTTCATGTAGCAAATGTAGAAATTGTGTGGGATGTGCAGAAAATAAAGAGCAAGGGTTGGAGATCAGGTTTATACCAAATAAGGCAGAGATTATTTGTATATCTAGAATTTTATATCTGTAGTTCTGCACTGGCCAAACAGAATCCACACAGCATGGATGCACATCTTAAATCAAGCCTACATAAACTATCAGCATTCCGATGGTAAGTTGTAGCAAGAAGCAAAAAATGATTTAAAAAAAAAAGGATTATTCCATTTGAGCTGCTCTCTAAAATATTTATTCATGAAATAGATAAATTTTCCAATTTTTCAAGGAAAAATAAAAATTGTTTTATGGATGAATCTGCTTTGTTTTTAAGAAAGAACTGTAACCCTTGTGCTATCCTAGGCACTTTAACATTGGGAGTTGGGTCATCTAGACCCCATAAGACAGTGCGCTGAACTTTTTTTTCAATGATTTGTGATCTTCACTGGTGTCCATGGATTACATGAAATCCTCTCCACCTTTATCCACCTTTGTCATGGTAGGAATAACACTTCACTGTAAGGATGGGGTCATAGGATAGCACAAGGGATAAAAATAAACTTTCTTCCGTTGGTTCTGGTTATGCCAGAATAGTTTTTCAGAACCTAATGAATCTGGAGTAGAAGCTTGAAAAAAGACTTGTACTGAATTGTATATTAATTAAATATTGACTTTTCTGAATATGTTTTGAAAATTTAACACACAGCCATTAAAAGAAAAAACACAACAGACATGACAACATTTCTTAGATATTACAAGGGAAAAGGAACTCAAAATGCCTGATTTTCTGTGTGATGCACAAGTAAATATTTGTCATTGACTTTTCACAGCATCACCTTTCTCTAGATGTGTTAACTGATTAAATTAAGGACTGAAATGTGTCTCATTATTGAAACATTAATAAATATGTTGACAGGTTTGGCTGATGTCTCATCAAAGCATATGTTGTGTGTTCTTTTGTGGATCCCATTCTCCAGGAGTACATTTTGTATTACTTAGAATCATTTGTTTTCATCACACAAAAATAATTTAATTTCCAAAAAATATTCCTACAGTTTTGATGTTTTTACATAGATTGTTTGAGTTTGCTCCTGCAACCAATTTTTGTGTGATTATGTGTGTTTGCAGGAGTAAATGGTTTCATGATTACATGTCACAGACTTTCTGATTTCTATCATTCTTGGTGTCAAACATATCACAGGGTCTCTCAGTTTTGCCAGAACAAGGCGCTCCATCCTGACAGTGTGCAGAGAACTATTTCAAGCAGACAGCTGAGCTTACAGGCGGTTAGAGATCTGCTGTCTAACTTGCCAAAGACACTGTGTATATTGAGCCTCTTTGTGTCCAAGAAAAACTGTTGAAGTCTGTCTTTTTAGTGAAGCACGACATTCTTCTAAGTCTCATCCTTGAGTTTGGGCTGTAGAGAAAGACATGGGAGTGGGTTTTCACTCCTGACCCGTCATGCTCCCAGACTAAAGTTTAAAAAAATAATCCTGTCCCACTCCTGGTAATCTGATTTCCACTCCTATATTTTTGTCTTTTTTTTAGTCATTTTGTAAAACATGAAATTTGATTGGAATTTTTAATTTGACGTCTTTGGATTTTAATTTGTAAGGTGAATTAAAAAGTAATTTTAAATTACAAGCTGCATATGACGTTGCATCACCATCACACTCAATTTTCATACAGTGTTTTATTCCACCTGACTTCCCTACCAGTTCTCTGAACTTCACAAAGAGTCTTTCATCCTGACTCATTGCTGGATGTCATTTTTTTCTGTCATCATCTGTTTGTTAAACTAACACATCTTTTAGCATACTTGATTAAATAATGGAATTCTTTAAATAAGCTCATATCCATCATGGATAATCCGGAGCATCCTCTCCATCCTGTTCTTGATGGTCAGCGGAGCACCTTCTCCAATGGGCTAAGGCAGCTTCGCTCTCACACCAACGGCTACAGGAGATCTTTCCTACCTCACTCCATTGGACTCTATAACTTGTCATCCATTTGCAATAGATAAACTCATTTAAGGTCTGTCTGTTTTTCCCCAGAGCTGTCATGCAAACCAACTGTCTTTGACTGATGTTTTCTTTCTGATTGATTGTTATGGTCTCTGTTGTCACCCATTGTTTGTATGTTTGTATCTTGAGTCTAACGCTGATGCTGCAACAACAAAATTTACCAAGCTGGGATCAACAAAGTATCTTTATCTTATCTTATCTTTATCCATCCTCTTTATCCATTAGGGACTTAAAGTTTCAGTCAGTTCGGAGAATGGCCGAGTGGATTCAGAAAAAAAAACCCCATAGAGGCTTTTGGCTGAAAGGATAAAAGAAATGTTCCTTCTACGGGGTAGTATAGTTACAGGGTTTATCATCTAGAATTTTTTTTCCAAGGGCTGGAAGGGCAGGAGGAAAAAAAAAACAGACTTCTGAAGGCAACAGACCAATAAACAGGGCATATTTCTTTTAATAACATTGGAAATGCAAGTAGGAAAACACCAACCTGAGTGAACAGCAGCAGTCAGAGCAACATGCAACGGGAAGAAATAAGGGGCTTCACTCGGAACTGTTCATTTCTTCACAGTCAAATGGCGACTGGAAGCAAGCCGTATACAACATGGGCTATAGAACGCAACATTTTCTGTTTCCTAAAAAACAACCTCCTTCATCTGATCTTAACAACAACCGAACTGTTGCCCAATCATCAAACATCATAACAATCTTGGAAAATCTCATAATGGTCAAATATAATTAGCCAACAATCTCCTTCAGGACCCACTGCCGTTTCCCCATCGCCATAAATCACATCAAGCAGCAGGATAGTCTGAACGGGAACAAGGATGCTATTTTCTATAAAGTACAATTTTAAGCATCTTATTTTAATCAAATACATTTTTTAAATTTCATTTCATGCTCTGGCAAACTTCAACTTAAACATTTATTTTAGCATTTGACAAATGGTCTCAGAGTTAGTAACAACCATCTTAAGCACACACTTGCAATTTTGCAGCCTTTTTTTAAAGACTTTTTAAAGTCTCTCTATGTTTATTCTGCGAATACATTTGTATTTTTTAAGAGTAATTAGGGTTCCCTTCAGATCATCTCTTGATCTATAGCAAAAGCATTCCCAGTGTTTTTTTAATTATGATCATGGTAGAGTAAGCCCGCCCCTACTTTCTGACATCCATCTGTTTACATGCTCTCCCACTAGCTTACAGCCCCTCACACCCCCAACCTAACATTACCGGTGCAACAAAAGTGGCAGTAAATATGGGAGATATCCAGCCGTAAAATTTTGAGCCAAATGTCAGCTCAGATGAGGAAAACATAGACGTACATGGGTCTATCTGCAAGTGCTTGTGGCTGTAGCACCTACTATACATAACTGTTACAACCTATTTCCACTCCTCCTGATTCACAACGTTTTGAAAGAAAAAATATTCAGGAATTCAATTTTAATCTTAAATTTCTTTACGTATGTCTTCCATCATCAGAAAAATGCAACAAGAGCATGTTAAAAACAAAATTTTCACAGGAGTGGGTCTTTACAGGTTGACTAGTTAAACTCACATTGTATTTACAGAACTCTCATCTGCCAAACATTTACAATGTAAAATGGTTCAAAGGTCATTCAAAGCAGAACATTTAATAAATAAATAAATACAAGCAAGATCACGTTGGAGCGGCTTCCCTAATTCTGCACCCTGGGATTGTATTTCCTGTAGTGTAACCCCAAAATATCAGGTGTGTCCCACACTGAACTACATAGAACCTCCATTGACTCTCTCTGTTTTTTTTAGGACTGGGAAAACTGTACAAACTGACCTATCAACCTGATCTATCAGTCAGCTTCATGTCAGTAAGTCTTTACCCTAATATTTACTTCAGTTGCACACCTATTAATTTTTTTGTCAGCATTGATAGATTCGTGATATATTTGGATAATTTATGATCAGCCTCATTTTACCAAGGGACTCAACCCATGAGGTGCCCCTAACCGTTGAACCAAAATCTAATTTGCATATAAATAGATTTGGACTCTTTACAAAAGTGTTTCTTCTTCTTCGCACACACACACCTAAATAAAACACACACACAAATACAGAACAATGATTATGATTTGTGCACGTACACACACACACACACACACACATGCCATCTTTTGTTCCATTATTGAATTTGCATTTGTGAACAGGCCTGAGGTCTGTGGAACATTAGGGAACATTAAAACCTCCGTCATGCTGGGTTCCATGAGATTCCATTTCTGATAATGGTAAGAGCATTAAATGTCAAAATCTTTGAGTTACACTTATTTGAATGAATGCCTGTATATTCATAATGGTCTGAGACATTAACTGTTGCCCAGTTTTTATCCTGGTCACATGATAAAGTAAGTGATTTTTGGATTCTAATGAGGGCATATTTCAGATCTTAAAACCTCAAGAAATTGTATAAAGTCATCCATAACTTTCTATTTTCAAATATGCAAAGTTAAATGTTGAAGAGCAGAGTTTTATAATGAGAAAGTTTATGTGAATTTAGTGTTGAGCACTTTTATTTGATGCAACAATGAAGCAGTCTGGTATAGATAAAGTTTTTTATGTTCAACAACAACAACAACCATGGTAGAAAAAAACACTGAAACAAGTTGAGGGTAAAATGTCTATAATTAATTCATGTAATAATGATGAAATAGTTTCTTGCACGGAGAACCTTGGAAATAGACAATCCATACTGAAGGTAGATGAATCATCAGGCAGTAATGCATTGACTTGAAGCAAAAAATAATAAAACTAGACAAGAGAATATCTCTGCTCCTCTGTGAAAAGGACTTTGGAGAGGACAGATACTCACCCCAGTGTCTCAGTTATTCCAGCGTCTGCTCTCACTGACAGACGCAGCAACAGAAACACCTGACATAGAATTTAGCAACATTTAATGAAAGCTAACCAGATCTAATGACTTTATTGTGATGAGTTTCAATGGACATCATGTGACAGCTTGTTTCAGGCATGTATAGCACTACACAGGGAGCCATTCCTACTTATTCTTTTCCAACTTTGCCTGTCATTTCTTTAAACCTTTCATTCACTGGGGCACAGACAAGATGGGGAGGGAAAATGAACTAAATCCGCATCCATTCAGCAACTTCTCTGCATGTTGTTGAACAATTCTCTTCACTCTATCATTTCAAAACACTTCTCTGTGTTTCTATACCTTCAAGAGTTGGGAAAACCATTTGGGAGCCAAATTTGGATGCAAAAATGAACTTCCTGACCCCTTCTGCAAATTGTCTGCATTGTTGGACATCCCATCTTCCCAAAAAACCTCTCCATATTCCCCTTTTAGACTCCTTTGGTGTGGTATTGTTCTCCCGTTGGACTTGAGGTAGTGCAGCAACATGAAGAAGCTGGTTTGACCTTCATGGCAGCAAGCAGGCAAAATCTGGAAAAACAACTAAATTAGTGCCAAACTTCCTAAGTCATTGCATTGTTTCCTCATAGTTTACTCTCATCCAAATAGTTGTTGGAAAGTCCTCCTGATGGCTTAATTGATGATTTTACTTCTCATGGGGTTATTCTGCAGGATCAGCATTTTCTGTGGTATTCTTGCCTGCTCAATAGGTTATTTCCAGGTATTTCTGCAGACGTCATGCAATTATTTGCGGTATAGTCCCAGGAATAAATGATTTGTACCTTTTGTTCATGTTTAACCCTGGGAAAAACCCAGAATAGTGGGATTTGCTAGTTGTGAAATAGAAGCTACAATCAGTGGGTCTCAAGCTCTCTGCTCCGCTCCATTCTGATGCATCCACTTGTAGACGACTAGATCCATCCATGTCTTTGTTTTCCTCATCCAAGCTGGAATCTGGCTCAAAACTGTACAGCTGATAGCTCCATTCTTGTATTTTTGTTGCAACAATATTCTTAGCTTGGGGTTGTGAGGATCCGTAAGCTAACAGGACAGTGGGGGCAGGCTTTCATCGTGCCAACAGAAGACTCTGATGAAGAATTTCTGATGAACTCTTGCCGCTCTACAGACAGTATGAGAATGCTTTTACAATAGATCAAAAGATGACTGGAATGGAACTTCAAAATGATAAAGTTATCACAGTGAGGTTCTGCCAAAAAATGCAAATTTTCACTGAATATAGGGAAAGAATTCTAATTTTGGAGATATCTGTGTTAGGATTCAGCCTGTCGCCCAACAGCAGACGGGTTTTCTGGCAATCAGCATTTTTATTCTCACCTGCTCTGCAGCTTCTGTAAACACCAGTTTTCCCTTCACTCTCTGCTGTCAGTTTTCTGCAGCTCTCAAGCCATCCTGACCTTAAACTGCCTGTCTGCCTGATTCTGCCAGTTTGGATTTTGGATTTTCCTGTACCCCTCCGTGCCTGTGCCTCTGCCCAGTCTAGCAGGATTATCAGTCTTTTGACCTTTTTGGAATGGAATAAGGATTTAGATTTAGATGAAAGGTTGGATTTATTATGAGGAGTGGGGACTTTATATTTACCACTTATTTGAGGAGGAGTTCAGTGTTGATATAACTTTTCAGGCCTTAAATCCTGTGTGTGTGTGTCCCCTATTCTACAGCACACAGAATCTCCTCTTCACACTGCTGAGTGGGGTATCACACATTACCTGACGAGCTGCTGCAATCTCGAGTTTGAGGTCTCTTCCTGCCTCCTGCGTGACTTTGTTTGCAAAGTGGAGCAATACAAATAATTGGAGCCAAAGAAGCAGAAGGTGGCATTCGGGCATCAGAATCCCATTAAACACTGTTAATGCAGTGTTGGATCAAATTCATGTGAACCTTGGGGGAACTTTGTCACAACCTCCAACTTTAGCTTCAATCTTTAAGCTTTTGCTTATTCGAGAAGTTCCTCGCCACGTTTACGGCTGAACGCAGATTTGGGCCACTTTGCTTTTTATATAAACGTGATAGAAACTGAGCGCAAACATGTTTTTATCCACTTTGTCACAAATCGCACCGTGTGTGAGACAGTTGTGTTTGGGGTTAGTGAGTTCTTTGCTGTAGTCAAGATTTTTTTTTTAACCTTTTGTATAGGCGGATCTTTTTTGGCAACCTCTGAATGAGACCAAGAGTTAAAGGTGACTAAAAGATTGTACAGACAGAGAAACAGGAGTGGAAGATGAACAGGCAGAGAGCATGATAATAGTAATGAGAGAGAAGCACGGAAGGGTGGGAAGGAAAAGAGAGATGGTAATGGAGGCGTAGATTGCTGTAAAAGGTGCCATAAATGCAAAGAGGAAGAGAAGCCGTGAGACAGACAGCCGCAAATTGAACTGATGAAGAGGGTGGCTCACTTCAAAACCTGAAAATGTAGTCCAGCATCTGCAGTAGGAAGTAGACAATCGTGTAATGGAACAGTAACTATTGCAGAGTAAGTATGTATCCATCACTGGAAATGGCACAGAGCTGTTCTTTTCAGCAGCATCAGCCCACAATAAGGGAACCATTTGGGATTTTGGTCGATGTGACTCATCTGTAACTGAAATTAGGTTTAATTACTCTTTTCACAGACTGGCTGTTTTTGTATATTTTTAGAAAACAAAAATAATTGCACCCTGCTGCACAAGGGGACCATCTCTTTTAAATTCTGCAACCTTCTTTTGGTCATTAGTGCCTTTATAAGTCAAGGGTCAGTTTTTCTGACAGTAAAATTTTATTTTTCCTCCAAAGTCGGAACAATTAGGCTATAATTTCCACGCCAAACTAGACAGAAATTTGTTAGCAAAACCTTAATTTAACATCAAGCTGTGATCTGTATTAACTTGACCATTTAATGGTTTTCAGTTTGGCACACTGGCCAAAAATCTTCATGCTCTTAACTCAACCAGCCAGTGAAAAATGTAGCAGTTTTTCAAAACCCACAGCAACTTTAGTTAAAAACAGCAATTGGCAGCAAATGTAGCAGCTATTTCTGGTGTTACTAAAGACTTTGTGACTTTGACTTTAAAGCCAGTGCCTCTCTAATGCACATGTATTATGCTGCCAGGGGCAAATCTCTGTTTGAGAGGCTAAACGTAAGGATACACAGTTTTGCTTAAAGTAACCTGACAGATGGTGCTGTCTATCTTTAACACCGGAGCTCCAGTCTTTACATTCTTTTAACTACCGAAACTCTTCAATTGTTTACACAATAACATCATTCTAGCAGACTTTAAAGCAAAAAAAGGTGGCTATGCAACACTTTAGGTTAGTGCAACAGACTATTTTCATTCCCCTTGGGTGAATTTTGTGTTCATGGCAGTTAAATGACATAATGTAACAAAGGGACTTCTGGGTCCGTGGCTGATAAGAGCGGTATAATAAAGTGGCGGTCCTTTATGCCTGGACGTGTGTCTCTGAGTTCCCTTTTTTAACCCGCAGAGTGGGTCTTAACACACAACACTCGACGCTGAACTCCGGAAAACTGGCTATGTTAGTAATGTGTTGCATATCGGTACAAAGTCGATATAAAAAGCCCTTTTTGCCTACGTCAGAATCAGTTGAATCATGTTGATTGTGTTGAAAGTGTAGCCTGTCAAAGAGTAACTGTAGGTCAAAGAACGTGTGTTAATTAAGTGTTGCTGGCGACAGCTCCGGTTAAAAAAAATAAAAATTAAAAAAAGGAACAAATTGCTGGATAAAGTAAAGGGAAAATGACAAAATACCTAAGAAAAACAAACAACAATGACAAATGCATTTAGAACAAAAAAAAGTTTTTACTTCATAAATCTGTTCATCTTTAAAATATGTTTTAGAATGTTAATTGGAAACAGTAGAAATACTGTATGTATAGTCTGCTAACACTCCAAAAATGAATAAACTGAATCAGACAATTAAATAGGAAACAGCATCTCTTTATAAGCTACACAGTCAATTCCAAAACTTCCTAGGCATCGAGAAAACATGTCTGTGAGAATTGATTCTACAGATGTACTTCAATATTTTGGGGATTTTTTATTTTAACTTTTCTTGTAATGCAAATTATTAGTCAAAAGTAAATTTGAGTTTTATTTGTCTGGGAATAAAATCACATTTAACATGTTTTTTGTTGAGAATAGTTTTAAAAGTTCTTTGTGTTTTTCATAGATCATAACGTTTTTATGTACTTTATGCGGCATCAGAACAAAATTTTTTGCCAAACAATAGCAGTTTTAATTCATATGAATAAAGCTTTTGCATTTTTGGATTTAAAATTAGTTCCACTTTAGAAAAAAATTGTGCTAAAACATCAAAAGAAAAGCGTGTCAGAATCACACTTTTAGATACATGTTTTTAATCATTGACAAGGCATGTAAACAGCTCTACAGATTTGCAGGAGAAAAAGAGGGATATTTAAATGGCACACAAAAACAGATCACAAGGGTGACTCAGATAAGCGCAGTAAAAATCAGATGTGACAGTTTCCGATGAGACAAATGACTCCAAAATCTAAAGATGTAATTTCTTCTAATAATCTACAACTTCTTTTCTGTTCATTTGACTTTGCCTAAAATGATACATTATCATAATTGATTGAGTAAAGCACTTTGCTGACATTTTTCTAATATGTGTATATGCAGCTTGTATCGACTGTGTTTGCTGCATGTCTGCTGTATGTGTGTTGTGGGAAAACGTCTCTCTTTTACCCTTCTTGCATGCATACTTGCAGACATTGCACACATTCTTCAGTAGCATAATCACTGCCGCCAATCACCAACCTGCAGAGATCCCCTTTTTCTTCTTTCCTCTTTGACCCAATAAAACATCACATAATCTCTCTCATCATTGCCATGCCAATGATATCTTCACTTCCAAGGGCTGCTTCCTATCTCCCTGACCTCATGGGTAACCCCGAGGGTGACCTAGAGTTGAACTCACAACCCTTTCCCCGTTTGGATCGATACAGAGATCTGAGCAGCCCTGCTTATGTGCCTAAATCCTTCTGTGGGACTTCTGGCATACTGATGCGTGTACGTGCACTGAGAGGTTAGTGGGGCATAGTCGGGGGAGAGGGAACGAGTGAGCCACAAAGGAAGGGGTTTGATAACACGGGGAGAAAGAATCCTCAAGCAGATTTTGATCATGAACCTCTGGATTTGGAGCCTTTTCATGCAGTCTATGTACTGTATGTATTTTTTTCTCACACATGTGCTTCTTTCTTATGAAGTTCTACCTGTTTACTGTGATTTGAATGACTTCAGTAGTATTGAGAGTTCATCTCAGCAAAACCCCTAGGTCAAAATATTTTATGCACCTCTATCAACAATATGCTGTTGTAAAACTATAACATCTTTTCAGCTTTTCCTTTTAGGGTTCACCCTTTCGGGAAGCATTTTTGCCAAACACTTGATTGTGGCGCTCCATGTATGCTTTACCTGCCAGCATCTTACATCCTGCAGTTATGTGCTGGATTGTTTCAGGTGCCTCTTTACACAGCCTACACCTTGGGTCTTGTCTGGTGTGGTAGATCTGAGCCTCTATTGCTCTGGTGCTCAGGGCTTGTTCCTGAGCTGCCAGGAAGAGTGCTTCAGTGCTGTCCTGCTGGCCAGCCCTTTCTAGCCATTGGTAGGACTTCTTGATATCAGCCACTTCAGTTATGGTCCAGTGGTACATCCCTGGGTTTGTCCTCCCATGAGGATCTGTCCTCCAGCACTGTATCCTCTGCTCCCCATTGCCTGAGACATTCACTGAGCACACTGTCAGTTGGGGCCTTGAGCTTGATGTATTCATGCATCTTGGATGTTTCATCCTGGATAGTGGCTTCTACGCTCACTAGCCTCCTTCCTTGCGGCTAGCATGCAGTCTCAGGGTGCTGGATTTGGGATGGAACCCTCCATGCATGGTGAGGAGCTTTCGTGTTTAACATCCGTGGTCTGTATCTCTTCCTTTGGCCATCTTATTATTCCTGCAGGGTATCTGATAACTGGCAGTGCATAGCTGTTTATTGCCCGGGTCTTGTTCTTGCCATTGAGCTGGCTTTTCAGGACTTGCCTTACTCGTTGAAGGTACTTAGCTGTTGCAGCTTTCCTTGTTGCCTGCTCCAGGTTGCCATTTGCCTGGGGAATTCCAAGGTACTTGTAACTGTCCTCAATGTCTGCTATTGTTCCTTCTGGTAATGAGACCCCTCCTGTGTGGACTACCTTGCCTCTCTTTGTCACCATCCGGCTGCATTTCTCTAGCCCGAATGACATCCCAATGTCAGTACTGTAGATCCTGGTGGTGTGGATCAGGGAGTCAATGTCACGCTTGCTCTTAGCATATAGCTTGATGTCATCCATGTAGAGGAGGTGACTGATGTTGGCCCCATTTCTGAGTCGGTATCCATAGCCAGTCTTGTTGATTATTTGGCTGAGGGGGTTCAGACCTATGCAGAACAGCAGTGGGGACAGAGCATCACCTTCGTGTATCCCACAATTAATGGACACTTGTGAAAGTGGCTTCCCATTGGCTTCAAGGGTGGTTTTCCACAACTGACTCTTAGAGTCATGTTGATGTTGTACAGCTCCAAGCATTCAGTGATCCACGTGTGTGGCATTGAGTCATAGGCTTTCTTGTAATCAATCCAGGCTGTGCACAGGTTGGTGTGTCATGACCTGCAGTCTTGAGCGACTGTTCTGTCAACTAGGAGTTGGTGTTTTGCTCCTCTGGAGTCTCTACCAATGCCCTTCTGTGTGTTTCTCATGTATTGATCCATGTGCCTATTTATCTTGGTTGCAATTATGCCAGACATGAGCTTCCATGTTGTGGAGAGACAGGTTATTGGCCGGTAATTGGATGGTACTGCACCCTTTGAGGGATCCTTGATCATTCACCCTTCAGTTAGCCATTTGGGGTGGGCCCCATCTCTTAGCAGCTGGTTCATATGTGCTGCCAGGCGCTCGTGGAGTGTGGTGAGCTTCTTTAGCCAGTAGGCATGTATCATGTCAGGGATCAGTGCTGTCCAGTCTGACCGAAATGGACACTCTCTCTCTCTCTCTCTGTCTGTCTGTCTGTCTGTCTGTCTGTCTGTATTCCCTCCATCAGGTTTAAGTTAATCCTTCACGGCAGTCTTGATTTCTGTTAAGCATCCTCACTGTATTTAAGCACCAGGTTATCAGTTCCTCTTTTTCAGGTCATCTGCTTAGTTAACCTTTTTTGTCTTGCCCTTTTTTATTTTCTATATATTTTTTTCTTTTCGTTTTTTTTTTAAGTTTAAGTTTAGTCATAAATGTTTAAAGTTTCTACCTGGAGCCCACTCATCAGCACTGACATTGGTGACTGCTATAAATAAAAATATAAAAAACGGATGGGGATTTTTTTTCAATTGTACCATTTACTATAAAATTATGAACTGCATGGTGCTTAACCCACATTAATCCAATAGTTATGTACTCTGTTCTTGGCCTAGTAAAATCCTACTGCAACATTTTCATTTACAGTAGATTTTAAATAGCGAAATAATTCTACTGCACTTCTATAAATGTCATTCTTTAATACACACAGGAATAACTATAGTGGATTTGCTAAAACACAAAGTTACAGAACGAATCTGAAGGCATCACAGCAACGACGAGGGCAACAAGCCAACAGGAAAGAAGAGGAAGTATTTGCAGCAGGATCACTTCTCTGTCACAATTAAAACTCACTGAACCCCAGATAAACGGGTCTGTGAGATTACTCCAAACTAACCAACTTTCTTCTGCCTCAGTCGTTTTTATACAAACACATTTTCAGATGGACTGTATGGTAGTAATCCCATGAGAATTTGAAAGTGATTTAAAATGCTGTTCGCCAATATAGGGATTAATTTCAGATTGCTGCTTAATCGATCGTTTTAAAAAAATATTTTCAATAGAAATGTAAATTGTTATAAATATTTAAGGCGGGGGTATGGTTCACGTTTTTTTACATTCTCACGTTAAAGACTGTGGGAGCTTCCAAGTTCATCTCACAAAATAGATAATCTTTAGGGTTGATTTCCTGAAAACATTTAGTAAAAGGAGCTGAAGGAGTACAGACTGCTTCTGCAAAGTTTTAGAAGCCTTCATTATTGCAAACTTAGAAAAGAATCACACTTGTCCTCCTGTTTGGTTTGTTCCTTTCTTGGACCCAGGAGGGCGTTTTGCACAGAAATTGTGACAATATATCACAGATTTTTGCTGATGTTTTCCATTTGACACCTCATGACATTTTTTTTTCTTTGTTCACATGCTCACTGTGCTGTGTCTCAAACAAATATTTACACCTCCAAACCAAATATGCTCTGTTTGACTCTTTGGTGATAAGGATGAAACTTAAATTGTCTTTCTCGATACATCAAAGCAAACACACAGAGACACTTTTGGATGAAATATTAAACATTGTCCTACAATTTAAAACATGTGAGAGAGAGAGAAGACTGAGAAAACTTTTGAAGGTTATAAGGTAGCAAAACCACATTTTAAGTTCAAAATATTTGTTGTTCAGGATCCCTTTATTCATCTTGTGATCTATTGTTAAAGCGTTCCCAGCGGTCTTTCAATTATGATTATGCTGTTTTTAGAGAAAAGAAAACCTGTGTCGTTTTACGTTCATTAGAAATTTGCCTGGGGCTTATTTTCTACATCACAAAAATTTTATTTTTCAAACAGTATGTTTCTGATTAACAATGATTAGAATAAAAAACAAATACTCAGATGCAATTTTGAGCTCAGATTTCTTCATTTATGTCATCCATCATAAAAAATATGCAACAAGAAAACATTAAAAACACAATTTTCCTTAGAGTGGGTCTTTAATACTGCAACAAAAACCTCTTGCTCTGTGAAGGAAACAGGCTTTTAGTGGTTTTACCCAAACTGCAACATTTCTTCTTCTTATTGCAAAGAAGTATCATCCTTTAAGCCTGGATGGACATGTTTACATTTGGGTCTCAAATGATCCCTTCCATGTTGCAAATGAGGCACAGCTTGTCAAACAAACCCATCAAATGGTCTTTCCAGCTTAGTAAAGTTGCCACAACAGAAAATACTGTGAAGCAGTTTAAAGATGAATCAAAAATAAATTCAAATGTGTGAATAAAACGCAACCATGGGGTGCTGCTGCAAGTTCACAGTGACAGATAAACCTGTTACTTGAACTAAAAAAACCCTGTAAATTTAGGATTTCTCACTGTTTGTCACTCCACAAGCAATAATAATGAGAAATACAATAGATAGTTGATTACCTGTATAAAGAGAGCCAGATTATACAGAGCAGGTGGATATCATTGCTGAATGCAAATGGTCATCTGAGGGGAAATTATCTTGCCACTCAGCCCACCGCCTCCCCACGTCCTGTGTGGGACATGTCCTTGTCACACTGTGTTCAGAATATCTTTAAACATTTAGAGACTAACTCGTCTGATGGCATGCCACGTCTCAAATTGTTCCAAATGGGCCTTTCAGTCTAATGAGGTGTTTACCCCCCATCATTATTCAGTTGGGAGGGAAACTGAGAGAGACGGACGAGAGAGGAGAGAGGAAGGCCAGATCTGAGATAAAAACTGAAATAAAGAAAAGCAGGAAGGAGGTGGGTTGAGGGGAATTTTTTCTTTTAAAAAGTGAGATGAAAACCAAATAAAAGAATGCATTTGGGCAACTGAAGATCAGAGAGCTCACAGACATGCAAGAAGCAGAGAAAGAAGAAGGCAAAAGGAGAGGACCTGGTGTTGTTTACGCCTCCCCAGGCACTCGTTTTTACCTTCTTTTTTTCCACGCTGTGAGCTGTTTTACATCGGCAATCTAATTAAATCAAATAAATCACAGGAAAAACACAACTGCACAAGTACACACACACACAGCCACAATGGCGCTGGCTCATTCTGGGATTGTGAACATCTCCTTTTTCTAGCCCTTTCACCTGAAATAGAATAAATCTCGATTATGGGGCATTACACTGGACATCATTCATGCTGTTTGTAGGTCTAAAATATGCAAACAGACTGCGGTCATAAAAGTGATCTATGCTCCAATGAGTTTTTTCCTTTTGGCTTTTTTCTCCCTTGAAGGCAGCATCAAGCATGTCACAAGAACATGAACCATTTGTGAACCATTACAAAGGCCATACATATGCAAACATTTTAAGACTTCTTTGATTAAATCTTAATCTAACCTTTTGTGATTTTTATGAACTCCACGTCTTCCAAACTCCAGAGTTTTTCCTCTGAGATTTGCAAATGCTTGCTATGTTGAAGTGAGGAACTAAAACCTGTTATTTCTTACATGTAAGTCATCTAATACTTATTTATCAATCTTTTTATTTAACAGGGAAAAATACAAAAACATAGATCACACTGAAACAATATGATGCCTGTATTACTAATTGTTATTATCATTGCTATAACTATACTAGTCTATGCTTTTGTTTTTTGGGAAATTTGCAGTAAACAGGTCATTTGCAGCCGTTCGTCATGACCCCATAAAATAGCCCTCATCCTAGCCCTTTAAATGGGTAAAATGTCCCAATGTCTATTACTCTGTTTTTGTATTTTCTTGTGACAGTAGGCCCTCTTTGCAAAATGCTTCGCACAGCTGCAATTCAGGAGTTCAAGTGTGTATTGTGGTCATGTCCCATGTCCAGAATCAAATTCATAATAAAAGAAATACATTAGCTGGACGGGGAGAGTAAAGTTACCAAACCAAGTTGGAGTCCTGTCCACTTCAAGGGTGCAGTAGATGTATGAAGAACTCTAAAACTTGTTTGTTTATAAAAACTTCACTGCAGCATCAAGTCACTTCACTTAGAAGTAGGAACATGAGCTGAACTTGTGGGCGAAGATAACCTAAATTATTAATATATTGATATTTGTTTGACTGTATTTCTAAAGTACTAAAATTTGTGTAAAGGTAAAAAGTGTGAGGAATGTAAAATTTGCAGCTTTAACTCTGACATGCAGCAAAACACTGATCTCTTTTAATGCTCTTTTATTTATCTGCTCTGCTTCCAAATTATCCCACATGCTGGTCTTCTAGGATTACATCTCGTGGGAAAAAAAAAAATCTCCATTAAATTGACAGAGTTTGTGTTCAGGGTATTTTTCCAGGCCATGAACAATTTGGTACTGCAAGTATTCGCTGGGCTTTTCCTCACTGTGGCTTCATCTCCACCTCTGGGCAAAGTCATTTCTAATTAGAAAGTAATTAAGGAAAAAAAAAGAAAACCAAAAGTACAGCAGTGACAGCCAAGATTGGAACCAGCCAAATTTTCTGAGCGTTAAAGAGTTCATTTAGGGTGGGAAACAATGCATATCTTTTAACAACCTTAGTAATAAATATTTTTGGTAAATTCTCAATTTACTTTAAGAATACAATCCGCAAAAAACAAAATAAAAAAAATTAATGAGTAAAGTTGTTTTCTATTCATATTTTTTGTTAGTTATTGATGGGAAACTGACATGATGGCACCATCTAGAGCAGGGGTCAGGAACCTTTTTGGCCGAGAGAGCCATAAACGCCACATATTTTTCAATGTAATTTCGAAAGAGCCATACAATAATGTAGCGTCCCTTTCCCACACTGAGGCACGGAGACTTAACTCTTCTAAGGTTCCTTATTCTGGTTACTGTAGATCGTAACCAACGCCATACAACTAATTCAGCAACTCCTCAATCTCTCCCGCTGAGAGCACTTCTCCCATAGCTCCCATATTTTGTGGCCAGTCTAAGGCACACCTGTGCAATAATCATGCTGTCTAATCAGCATCTTGATATGGCACACCTGTGAGGTGGGATGGATTGTCTTGGCAAAGGAGAACTGCTCACTGTCACAGATTTAGACAGATTTGTGAACAATATTTCAGAGAACTGGTTATTTTGTGTATGTGGAAAATTCTTCACATCTTTGAGATCATACCATAAAAAATGGGAGCAATAACAAAAGTGTTGCGTTTATTATTTTGATCAGTGTAGTAAATTGATAGTGGTGCAGATTTTATTTTCTCCAAGCACCGCTACTACTGCGCGCCCCGGGCCCCTGGCATCGCATCGCGCCCAAGAAGGACTGGTCTAATGAAAAAAAAAATGTATAATTAAAGACTTGTCTGCGAGCCACATGTGGCCATCAAAAGAGCCATATATGGCTTGCGAGCCATAGGTTCCCGACCCCTGATCTAGAGAAAGATTAGCCTTTAATGCACACCTAAACCTTTTCCAAATCAAACAGTATTTAGCAAGAGCCCCTCCCAGTCTGCTGGAATTGTGGTCAGTTCCGTGACTCACAACAACACAACAAACAAACAAACACAAACAGCTCAGTTGTAAATACCTTATGCAAGTTTCTGTCCATTTGATATTAAAGGCATTTATAATCTTTTGATGATTCTGAATTTTTGTGCAGGTCCACATCAGAGTTTGGTGTTACTGTGTTTTCATTCGCTTTGCAGAGTTTATTTAAATCCTTTCTTAAATCCTGTCTGACAACTGCTTGGTATTTGACCTCGTGATGTTTGATTAAACAATAAACTACAACTGCTGTGAATACACATTTTGTTTTTTAGAAATCACATTTTTAATCTGACAAGGCAGTGTGAGTGTCAACCTAAATGTTTCTTCAACCACTTCCCACAATGCTAGGTTTTTCGGGTTGACATGTTTTTGCATTATGACAGAGCCCCCCCCTCCAGACGGTAAAACATCTACCTTCAACATGAAACTCCTCAGAGGTCAAACCAGTTTTATCACTTCATTTCATCAATGCATGCAAATGTTAGTAGGCTGCATTTTGCGGTAATCATCTTCAGATGACAGCTGCACGCTCACACGCAGCTTGGTGGACAGCCAGATCGGGGAGTGTCTTTAATTAAAGAAGATGTACAGTAGTGCAGAAGAATCGATGGGGAGGTTAACAAGTGCTGACAAGGGCAGAATAGACAGAGAAGCTTTATTAGGATCCGATGAAAGTAACAGGACCGGGTCACAATCAGCAGCAGTTTCTGCTGAACTTTTCCATGCAGTCCGTCACCTCTAAATGTGAAGGTGACGTTCAAGCTACTGCAGGGTAAATAATTCATGTTTTAAAGCCAGTTTTCACCAGATTTTACAAACAATCACCAAATTTATGGAAATTGGAGAAATAGGAAGATATGTGCTGAAGTGTTAGAGTAGTTTGGTTCCCTTCTTGCTCATAATTACAGGATTTTAAAATTTTCTTCATTTAATTATTTAATCTACAATTTCAATTTTCTGCAAAAAAAAAAAAAACTTGAAACAGCATGAAGTGGAAAAACTAAACTGTTCTAGCATGTTTTTTATTTTGCTCCTTCATGTCTTATATTATGCAGCTGTTTTCTTAATAGTTTTTTCTACTCTGTAGAATATTTTGTTCGTTTTTATCATTTTAAAACATATTGGTACCTTGATGCCATGAAAAATGCTATAAAAATAAAATGTATTTTTATTAAAAGTTATTAAAAAGTGGCAAAAATAACCATTTTTCTATAACTAAGAAATAATTTAATCACAAACTTTTGTTAGTCAGACTTGCTCAACATCCACTTGATTATTTAAGCTTTACCCTAATCTGTAACCATTTTTGAGGAACTCAATCTCAGAATTTGTGGGTGAGATGCTCACCTATTTAAAAACTAAATAAAATAAAAGACAGAAACTTGACAGTCTTAGGCTTCTGTTAAAACAGAACTTGGGATATTTTTTATTGTATTAGCAAAATCTAACCCTAGCCAACATTTTGGGTAGACTAATATAAATATAGTGAACTTCCTCCTCAGTTGGCTGTAGCTTCTGTCAAACATCCACACACACACAGGCTCTATCAGTGTTAGTTCCAAAAGTTTCTTTCTCCAGAGATCCCTGAAAGAAACGGTTCATTCACGGGCCAGCGTGGCTTCAGTGGCACGGGGCTTGCTCTCTGCCTGAGTGCTCTTTGAGTGGTGCAGGGCTGACAGGCTGCATGCAGATCTACAAGTTCCAGACTGATAAACTGTTAATGAGTGGAGAGAAGATTAGGTAGAATTGATGAGAGGAGTTATGAACTTTTGGACCTGCAAGTTGCTCCAACAATTCATTCCTGAGCAAATAGAGTTGATATTGGTTTTGTAAACTAACCAAAGACTGGATTGTTCCATAAATATCATTAAAGTGTTTACAACTGTGTTTCAAAATAGAAATAGTTTAAAAGTTCTTTGAAGATCAGTTCTTTGGGCTCAAACTTGAATTTAAACGGTCTTGTGTCTGCAGGACTCTACACTTCCCCCAAATGGGTAGTCAAGAAAAGGTGACATGAATGAATAACATTCTAATTATATATTTGAGATATTTCATTTTACTTTAATTATCCTTTTTTCCAGGTCTCCATGTGCTTGTCAGTAAGTATTTCACTGCTGATTGCCTTCTTGCTGATTTTCTATTGAACTGTGCTCACAGTACTGAGCAGGTATTGCTTTCTACTTGCAGTTTTTTGTGCTGTTTTTACTTTCTAAAGAGTTTGAAGTCACCTTGTGTGCCTGATTTGTGAATGGTCTCGTTGAATTCTGCTTCAGGACTGTCAAACTTCATGGGTTGCAATGACTCAAAAGTTTTCTCCCTTCAATATAGCTGTTTATTATGACATGTTGAACCTATTCATGAGATCAGGTCACCTCAGTGCAGCGGGAGCCTCTGGGCTGCTCATGCATCTTTTTTTTCGGACTTAGCTGTGGGGCGCAGCTAAGTCAGATCTAATTGGCTGTCGCCACTAAACCCTGACGGGAAGAAACGCCTCATTGGTTCAAAGCAGCTTTGGGGTAAAACTTTGAAAAGAGAACTTAATCTGTCTTTCTGCACATATGTGCATGTGTGTGAGTGTGTACATGAATTTACCACCTTATTTGGACCATTTCTTGTAAAGTCCCTTGGCTTACTGGGATCAGTAGCTGTATAGTATCTTCTGAGGAAATCACGAGGGCTGTCATGTGAATAATTATTTTCTGTGAATAATTAATCACAACTTGTAATTAATTAATCTAATTGGGACCATTTATAATCTAGATTACTAATTGCTGTAAAAAAACGTATTTTGAGGTGTTTTCATCAAAAAAAAAAAAAAACTGGTCCAGAGTGCTTTAATTAAATACATTAAAAAAACAGTTGTGTATTGTTTTGTTTAATTCTGTTAAGAACTGCAAAGTGATAACGTCACAGCTGCGACGGGTGTGCGATGCCTACAGGGTCAGAGAGAAGGATGTAAGCCACGCTTTTAGCTGACTTCAAACAAAACGTTCATGGAAGTGAAAAGTCAGACCATTGTTGTATATTTGAGAACACGGCAATAATTCTAAATTAAAAATTTGTTTGCAATAAAATAATCAAATTTTTAACGCAATAATTTGACACCCCTAGCAAGTATCATTTGTACAATCCTGGTTACGTTGAGTAAGTTGTAAATAGAAACACAGGAAGTGGAGTTCAAGCAGTGTATATGATCCTGATATCAATCAATCAATTAATCAATCAATCAATCAATCAATCAATCAATCATGAGTTTAAAGATCTGTAATCCCACTTGCAGATATGTGTCATGTGTGCTTGCACTGTTTGCCTTGCCAATTTTGCTTAATTTATATCTTTGTCTTTGTTCTTATTTTGCGAGAAAACAAATTACTCTAATTGTAGACCCACTTCACCATGAAGGGGTTTTCACCAACAGGTAATAATTTTATTTTTACGTTTAAAAAAAATTATTGAATATATTTGTTTTTCATTCCATAGTCATTTTACCAGGGTTGAAAAGCAGAACACATTGTTGTTTTTTTCTTTAGCATTTTTTCTGGTGCAGTTCTGCTGATGTTCTTTGACTTACAGTCCTGTTGCATGATTAGTTTTTGGTTTTGGAGACTGCTTCTCTCCTATTTGCCTTAATATCCTGATATATCCTGTCTTCAAGGTGCCCAGACTCACTTGTAAACAACCCCTAAACCTTGCTCTGCTGGATGTTTCTGCTGCAGCAGCATTTTCTTTTCTCTTCTCTATCTATTCTATCAGTCCAGTGGAGACAGTAAGGAGGAACCCTATACTGCCCATGCAATGTTATTTCTTTACCTTTTTGTTTTTTATTTCTACCAAATACTATACGATCTTCTAAAATGTTTCCATGTCCTGATGTTCATATACAAACAGATATCTACATAAACTAACGTTTGCACCTGACAACACCTGCAAATATGTGGCTGTATGTATGCATCTGCACATCGGTGTGTGTGTGTGTACCTAAGTGGTCTGGGTGGGCTTCTCATGACTTTTTAAGTAGCAGGGCACTTTAAATGGAAATGCACTTGACATTTAAGAGGGAATGTAATCAGCCCCCATTAGAAGGCTGCTGATTTCCCCTTCAGAGCTCACTCATACTTTCCGCTGCTTTCTCTTCGGCTCTGATTGTAGTCTCTTTTCCAGATCTTTGATGTACTTTTTCCACCCTCTGCCACCTGGATCTTCTGTCTCCTTTTCAATCCAGTTTATCTGTTTCCAGCGCCAGTTTTCGGCAGTATGCGAATGTGTGTGACTTTGAAGCGCTTTGGGCCTTCGAGGAAGGTAGAAAAGCGCTATACAAGTACACCATTTACCATTCATTATGTTTTGTTTAATTTCATTTGGCTTTTATGACTTTAAAGATATGCAGTATTTTTCTTCTGTGGCAAATCATTTGAGGGAGTAAATCAGGACAGTTCTGTAAGTGTCATTTATGTTTAAACAGAATTATTACAAAAAATAATGATAAAGATTTTTTAGAAATGCTGTTTATCTCATGTCTTCAAGTCATCTTGAATCAGTTTCTTATCTTTGGACATTTTTGTCTACGGCTTTTATAAATCGTGGACTCCTTGTGATCATCTTTCATAATTTTCTGTTATGTATTACCTGATAAGTACATTCTTCCTGGACTAAATAAATACATACCTATTTTCTGAAATTCAAACATGTGTGACTAATCTCTTCAAATCAGCAGAGAACACTTCTTTGCTGCTCATGCTGACAGATTGCTGCTCAGCATGCCACAAGTGTTATGTTATTCACTTCAAATATCCATTTTTTTATGCCCAATCAGCTCCAGCTTTTGAATCTTGTGCTAAATGAGGCAACTAAGTTTCCTTTGACCCAGCAAAACCTTTTAACCTCTTAGAGCAGTGACCCACAGATTAGTTAGTAACTCTTTTGCTAACTGATTATAGGTTTCTTTGTCTTCTTCTAAGTTCTGCAAAACACAAAAACTGAATAATTAACATCTAGAGCTGAAGGGTAAAAAAAAAAGCTCTGTTTGAAAAATTAAATTATGGACAATTGATACCTAGTGAAACAAATCTTAATAAAACATATTTTATAAAAATCTTTGTAAGAGAAAACAGGGACCACTATCCTGCACATACCAGCACAAAATTAAACACATAAAACCTTTGAACATAAATGGACACAGACACGTGTAACTTTTAGTTTAACATTTTTTAAGTGGACTTTAGCAACAATATTTAAAAAATTGGAGTAAACTCTGAAGGATTTCTGGTGATTGGAGTCTGCATAAAGGATCAAATTTATTAGTGATGAAAAGTTTGAAAGAAAACAGGGCTGTTCTTTTTATGAAAGTTAAAGTTCTTGTACTTCATATTAGAATAATCAACATCAAGCCCTGGCGAGTATCGGGGCTGTGCACTAATTACACTCAAGTTATTTTATTATCTCTCCATAGCAACCTTGACAGGGACTTTCGACATGTAACAGGCTGAATTGTTGCAAAATGGTAATTACCAGAATCAAAAACTGGTTAGTCTTATTTGGAGTTCACAGAGTGTTATTGAAAACTTTTTTTTTTTAAATATAGCTTTTTAGATACTTAATTCTGAGGAACTTGATAATTGATTACTGGCTTAAAATTGTTCATTTTATAATTCATCCTTTATTTCACCAGGCATAAAAACAAGTCCTTTTGAACTAAAATCTTATTTTTTGAAGAAGGCAGGAAAAAAAAGCAAATTTTCATTTTTTATAAAATCTTTAGATTCCTCCGAGTTGTTTTTTATATGATCCAGTTAGAAAAGCTAACTGTATTTCATCAACACTTTAATTTTGAGGTGCTGCAATCAAAGCACAAAGTGTAGGAAGACAGTCGTGACAGGCAAACGTTTCTATGGATTTTTTGTTGATCTATTTTCTCCATGGCACTATTTTGAGATGCAGCTAAATAGTATGGGTTAAAACCCCTAATAGGGCAGAATGTAGTGTAGTGGTGATCACGCTCAATTTATAAGGAGAATGCCCCTGTTTAAGTCCCAGCTGGGTCCCCTCTGTGTGGAGCTAGCATGTACTCATGCATTTGTGGGCTCACAGTCTTTCTCCCACAGTCTAAAAACATGCTTCAAAGGTTTATTGGTGCCTCTAAATTAACCATAAGTGTGAATGTGTGGTTGTGTGGCACTGCAAAGACAGGCAACCCCAAAAGAGATTAAACTGGTTTGGAAGATGGATGGATTGATAACAAACTATCAAATCTGGACTTTTATGTATTTATAACACGGTACAAAAGTTCCATTGATCTGCAGCATCCACCTGTCCTTTCAAAAGCTGGCAAATGCTTTCTTTAATCTCTAGAAACACTTTTTTTTTACATTTTATTTGAGTAAAACTGAAATGTAGTACTTTATTTACTGGAGTCTGGTTCAATGACAGTCATGTACCACGAAAACTAAATTAATGGTGACACAGTGGTGGTTAGTGTTTGTGTGTGTGTTTTCTTCAGAGACTCCAGCTTTGTCCCGCTGTCCAAAAGCACTGAACATGCTTAACCCTTGTGCTATCCTATGACCCCACCCTTACATTGACGTGTTATTCCTACCAAGACAAAAGTGCATAAAGGTGGAGAGGATTTCATGTAATCCATGGACACCAGTGAAGATCACAAATCATTGAAGAAAAAAGGTTCAGCGCACTGTCTTGTGGGGTATAGATTACCCATCTCCCAATGTTAAAGTGCCTAGGATAGCACAAGGGTTAATATCTTAAGTGGTTACTCAAAATTGTCCCAAGGAGAGAATGTGGGTTTATGATTGTGGGCTTGCGACCTGTCCAGGGTGTCCCCAGCATTTGCCAACAGGTGGATGGGGTACGCTCTGGCATCCCTGTAACCATAAAAGGGAGAAAAAAGGTTTAGAAGACGAATCAAAAAGACATTTCAGTGTATAGCATGTGTTATATGTTACATCTAGTGTATCTGACTAATAATAATAATAATAATAATAATACACTGTATTTATCCCAAGAGGGGAATTCTTTCTTCAAACATTTGACCCATCCCCTTGGTGAGCGGTGAGCTGCAGCCTAAACCGCGCTCGGGAGGCGTAGCGTTAAGGGTCTTGCCTGAAGGACCGTCACTGGGTGAATGTTAATTGCTCGCCATTGATATGGTAATTGCCCCCCAGTTACCATTTGCTCATTCCCCTCCGGTAATCGAACCCTGGTTTCCTGCGTGGTAGCTTCCCACCTTACCCAGCCGCCGAAACTAAAACTAAAACTCTATACATAAAAAAGATGAAACAACTATTTTTGTGTTAGTTTTAGAAACCAATTTTAAAGAATTGTCACTAGTTTTCTAAGAGTTTTTATGCTTTCTAATTGATCATTTTGAATGACAATAAAGTAAAACCATCTACAACATTAACATGCTGCTATTAGGACACTTTGTAAATATAATTTTGTGATGAGTCTATTTCAGTTTTTAGCATGGACAGACAATAAAAGCGAATTTTGCCAAAGAAGAGGCACTGCTGGGATTTGGACCCAGGATCTCCTGTTTACTAGACAGGTGCTTTAACCTGCTAAGCCACAGTGCCCCGCTTTATTAAAGTTGCATAAAAATAAAAACATACATAAATAAAACAACTATTTTTGTGTAGTTTTAGAAACCAATTTTACAGAACTGTCACCTGCTATCTAAGTGTTATTTACGGTTCCTAAACCATGATTTTGAAAAACATTAAAGAAAAATCATCAAGAGCATTAACGTGTTGCTAGGACAATTTGTGAATATAATTTTGTGATAAGTCTATTTCAGTTTTTAGCATGGACAGACAATAAAAACACATTTTTTTTGCGGAAGAGGCACTGCTGGGATTTGGACCCAGGATCTCCTGTTTACTAAACAGGTGCTTTAACCAGCTAAACCACAGCGCCTCACTTTGTTAAAGATGCATAAAAATAGATAAATACATACATAAATTGAATAACTATTTTTGTGTAGTTTTAGAAACCAATTTTAAAGAAATGTCACCTGTTTTCTAATTGTTATTTACATTTTCTAATCAATGATTTTGAAAGAGACTAAAGAAAGATAATCCAGACCATTAATATGTCGCTATTAGAACCATTTGTAAATATATATTTAAGATGAGTCTATTTCAGTGTTTAGCATGGACAGACAATAAAAACAAATTTTGTTGAGGAAGAGGCACTACAGGGATTTGGACCCAGGATCTCCTATTTACTAGACAGGTGCTTTAACCAGCTAAGCCACAGCGCCTGAGTTCTGCTGTTGTAATCGAAAAAAATAAATAAATAAACTATCTACTTTTATTCTTGTATGGTTTTTCTCACAAATTTCAAAGAAATATCATCTGCTTTCTAATGGTTTTATAGTTTCTCATTAATATATTTGAAAGGACAAAATGGTAAAATCTTCGAGAACATTTATGTCCTGCTATTAAGTGGATTTGTAAACATATTTTGTGATGAGTCTATGTCAGTTTTTAGCATGGACAGACAATAAAAGCGAATTTTGCAAAGGAAGAGGCACTGCTGGGATTTGGACCCAGGTTTTCCTGTTTACGAGACAGGTGCTTTAACCAGCTAAGCCACAGCGCCACGTTTGGCTTGTTGAAACTGCAGAAAAATAAATACATACTTAAATTCAACAACTACGGTATTTTTGTGTAGTTTTAGAAACCAATTTTACAGAAGTGTAAACTGTTTTCTAATTGTTATTTACGTTTTCTAATCATTGATTTTGAAAGACATTAAAAAAAATCATCAAGAGCAATAATATGTTGCTATTAGGACACTTTGTGAATATAATTTTGTGATGAATCTATTTCAGTTTTTAGCATGGACAGACAATAAAAATAAAGCTTGTTGAGGAAGAGGTACTGCTGGGATTTGGACCCAGGATCTCCTGTTTACGAGACAGGTGCTTTAACCAGCTAAGCCACAGCGCCTGGTTTAGTCTGCTCAAACTACAAATAAAAAAAAAAAAAAGACATCTTTTCTAATTAAGTTTTCTAATTGAAAATGTTGAATGACAATAAAGTAAAACCATCTACAACATTAACATGCTGCCATTAGGACACTTTGTAAATATAATTTTGTGATAAGTCTATTTCAGTTTTTTAGCATGGACAGACAATAAAAATATAATGTGTGGTGCAAGAGGCACTGCTGGGATTTGCACCCAGGGTCTCCTGTTTACAAGTGAGTACTGCTGGTGTAATCACCCAAAAAATACAAATAAACAGACTATCTACTTTTATGTGGTTTGGTTTTTCTCACCAATTTTAAAGAAATGTCTCCTGTTTTCTAATGGTTTTAATGTTTCTCATTAATGTACTTGAAAGGACAAAATGGTAAAATCTACCAGAACATTTATGTCTTGTTACTAAATGCATTTGCAAACATATTTTGTGATAAGTCTATTTCAGTTTTTAGCATGGACAGACAATAAAAACGAATTTTGTTGAGGAAGAGGCACTGCTGGGATTTGGACCCAGGATCTCCTGTTTGCTAGACAGGTGGTGGGGGGGTGGTGGGGGTGGTGGTGGTGGTGGGGGGGCTGGTCGTCGCTGCACCTTTTCTGTCTGCCGTTGTTAGGGGTGGTGGTCTGGCTTGGGCTGTCCAGGGCCCTGTCCGATGGGGGGCTGCCTGGGGGAGGGTCCACTATTGGTACGGGACCTTGGAGGTTTGACGGGTTGGGGACGTTGGCTTTCTCAGTCCCCTCGAGACCTGACCGGAGGGGCGGTCAGGCCTCTGGGGGCGGAGGCCTGTACTTGCTCTGGGGGGGGGGCGTTTTCTGACTTCTCTCTCATTGTGTGGGGTGGGTGGTGTGGGGCCTGGGAGGTCTGCGCTTAGGGGATGGGGCCCCTGGGCTGAGGAGACCTGGGCCCTATGCTGGGGTGCGCTGGGGGACGGCTGTTTGACCACTGGGGGACAGTCTACCAGGAGCTGGTTGGCAGTGACCCCCCTCCCATGGTTGCTGTATGGAATGCCCCCCCCCCCCCCCCTCTGTTTCATTTGGGGAGAGTGCTTGGACATCACTGCCAGCAAGCTGGCCCCCGCCTTGCTCCTTTCTGGACCAACTGTGGGCCGGGTGGGTGGTTGCCTGGAGCGCGGGGCGTGTCTCCCTTGGGGGGTCCTGGCACGCACCTGGGGTTGGGGCGAGGGGATGCCCAGAACTCCTGGGTGGTGATGAGGCGCTCCTCTGAGGAGGGACCCTGCGTTTGGCCCTCCCGGTGCGGCGGGGGGGCTGCTTTCCAGGTTGGGCTGGAGCAGCACTCTGTCCCCCCATGCCTCCCACCTCTCCTGTGGTGGTCCAGCTGGCCCTGGCCTGGTTGGCATATGTGATCGCCCAGGGGGGCGGTTGTTCTATCTGCTGCCGTTGACGGGGGGGGGGGGGGGGGGGGGGGGGTTCTGGCTGCCACTGCGGCAGGGGTCTTGGTGTGGGGATGGCTGGGAACTCTCCCTTCTTTTCACATTCCATCATCCATTTTAGAACATAAACACTCACTTGAGCACGGGTGTTAGCTCACCTTTGCACAAATAGTTTGCGTGATTCAATGAAATATTTCACACTGGTTGGTTTGAAGGCATAAGTATGCGTGTGTGAACATTATTGTGTACACGTTGACACGTGAACATTTTGTGGAGCAGACTGGTATGTTTATAACATTTGAGTGTGTGTGGACAGGCCCCACCCTTAGACTTGTATTATATCTGAACCGCACTAATAACCATCCAGAAACTTGCTTTATGCTTCTTCATGGTTTTACCCTCCTACACCCCCCCAATGTCCCTCTTCTTCCCTCCTTTCCCATGCTACACAAAAGATTTTCAAATAGGATTAAAATTGTTGAAGTAAAATATGTCCAACACAAGAGGCCTTCAGCTCCTGTCTGCCCAGCTTTTGGACAGGACAAGTTAAAAAAAAAATTAAGAGATCATGTTCCTTTTTGGCCTTTAAGCTCTGCATTAGTTCCAGTTATTTTATTTTTATTAGCCAGACAATAGTTTTGTCATTATTCCATGCCTCAACTAATTCGATGTTTAACAATTTAGTTGCGTGAAGCAATGTTTTCTATCCTCTTTGTGACGGGGTCCTGCCGAGAAAGGATGCAGAGGAGCCAAGGTGAGGAGGTTCTGTGTTTTTATTGCCGACACTGTTGCTACAATGAGCACCACGCAGGGCCATGCAGCACACACTGTCACTCCCCTCGTGTCACCACCTGCAGTGCTCCCTCTTAATGGACGCCACGCCCACGGGGCGTTGCTCTCAATTCCCATCCAGGTGGCACTACAGGTAGCAATCAGAAAATACATCAAAATACAAACAATAAAACCCGGTGTGGCCCCCCCCTCTGCATGTGACGGTGCCACACCGTCACTCTACCATTAACGGTGCAGGACTACATTAAGGATCATGGAGATGGCAAGCAGCGCTAATATCCAACAGCTTTGGAGTTAGAAACGGAGCACTTATGGCCTTGCACAAGAGCTTTGTCAATGTTTGTTCAACGTTTAGTGTTGTAAGAAAAATGATCTCACGTTAAATAATTTGATTCTTTTATTCATTTATTTTTTTCAGTTCAGCCATCAATCCTGAAAAAGTAAAATAATATTTAGACAAGGATCAATGCACCTTAAAACTTCGACCAGCATACCCATTATGAAAGGACCTCAAGATCTCTGGGGATGGCCATGGAAGATCTTCTGCTGAAGCTGCTGCTGTTGAGGACCTTGGTCTTCAGAAACATGCTCCTTCAAGTAGTGGATGGATTGGTAGTAGTCTTTGCCCTTCTCATGGTTCTGGCTGAAGGTGGTGTAGGTGCCAGGAGGGTACAGACCATACAGGAGCCTGTAGTCAAAGCCAGGATAAGGAGACCCCCAGAAGCCACCAAGTCCTTGGCCTGGAACAAGCACGCTGGTGAAAGCAGCTCCAGGCTGCGCCGCCTCAGCCGGGTACCCAAACTCTTCCGTCTGCTGCTGGTAGTTGCCAAGTTCAGCTTCCTTCACAATATTTGAAGTCTCTCCAGACTGGAGGACAGGGCCAGCTGGAGGGGCAGGAACTGGTGGCAGGAAGTCACTGGAGCCCACAGCCTGGGCATCAGCGGCTGCTTGCTCAGAGAAAGAGGGAGGAGCAACAGCCCACTGGGTTTCTGGACCAACAAGATACTTGTCACAAAGGGGAAGAGTCATGGAGAACATTCACAGCAGCTTTTTAGAGGAGTCACCTGGCAGACCAGCTTGAGCAGGTCCTGGCAGTGTGGAACCAGCCCCTTCATGCAGCACCAGCACAGGGGAAGCAGAGCCAACCATTGCTGGGCCCGTCTGAACAAACTGGGAGAAACCGGGAGCCTGCACAGGGACCTGAACTGCCTCAGAGACTCCTGCTGCAGGAACACCGGAAAACACAGGAACAGTAGATCCTGTCTGAACAGCCACAGGGTATCCTGCCACAGCAGAGCTCAAGGCGCTTCCTGATGGAACCATGGGAACAAACTGAGGGACACTAGGATTCTGCACAAACACTGGACCTGGCTGAGAGACGCCGCTTGAATGAGAGCTGTAATGCACAGGAGCAGAGCGGCTCATCTGAGCTCCTCTGTGGGAAGCAAAGTTAGTTGCTGCTTTTTGGTCACTGCTGCTCTGATCTGTGGATTTGGAGCCTGAAAGCAGAAAGAACACAAGTTCTGAAGAAATTCAACACAACCTCTATGTTGAGGTCAGTAAAAGGGAATGAAGAATCACCTTTGGCTGGAAAGCCACATGATGGAACAACCAGCAGAACAAAAAGGGAAAACCTGAAAGAATGAAAACATTGAAAATGTTGGGTTGATTATGAACATAATGCAAAACAATTCCTGCTCTGTCCTACCCCAGGAAAACCCTTGCTGTCTCCATCATGAAGGCCACAGTAAAGAAAAGCTCATAGGTGAAGGTTTATCAATGTTAGCAGAGACCAGTCCTGACCAATCAGAGCTTAACGGGTTAACAACAGACAGCTGCTTACTCTGTTCAAACCACAAAAACAAAAAACCAAAACAAAAAATCTTTTGTGTAGTTTTAGAAAATACGTTTTAAAGAATTGTCACCAGATTTCTAAGGGTTTTTGTGTTTTTAATTGATTATTTTGAATGACAATAAAGTAAAACCATCTGCAACATTAACATGCTGCTTTTAGGACCATATGTAAATATAATTTGTGATAAGTCTATTTCAGTTTTTAGCATGGACAGACAATGGGATTATGCTATTGTAATCACCAAAAAAATAAAAATAAACAGACTATCTACTTTTATTGTGGTATGGTTTTTCTCACCAATTTTAAAGAAATGTTGCCTGTTTTCTAATGGTTTTATTGTTTCTCATTAATGTACTTGAAAGGACAAGATGGTAAAATCTTCCAGAAAATGTATATCTTGCTATTAAATGCATTTGCAAACATATTTGTGATGATTCTATTTCAGTGTTTAGCATGGACAGACAGTAAAAACGAATCTTGTCAAGGAAAAGGCACTGCTGGGATTTGGACCCAGGATCTCCTGTTTACGAGACAGGTGCTTTAACCAGCTAAGCCACAGCCCCTGAGTTCTCCTGTTGTAATCGCAAAATAAATAAATAAATAAACTATCTACTTTTATTCTTGTATGGTTTTTCTCACAAATTTCAAAGAAATATCATCTGCTTTCTAATGGTTTTATTGTTTCTCATTAATGTATTTGAAAGAACAAAATGGTAAAATCTTCTAGAGTATTTATGTCCTGCTATTAAGTGCATTTGTAAACTTATTTTGTGGTAAGTGTATGTCAGTTTTTAGCATGGACAGACAATAAAAGCGAATTTTGCCAAAGAAGAGGCACTGCTGGGATTTGGACCCAGGATCTCCTGTTTACGAGACAGGTGCTTTAACCAGCTAAGCCACAGCGCCTCATTTGGATTGTTAAAATTGCAGAAAAATAAATACATACATAAATTAAACAACTACGGTGTTTTTGTGTAGTTTTAGAAATCAATTTTACAGAAGTGTCACCTGTTTTCTAATTGTTATTTACGTTTTCTAATCAATGATTTTAAAAGACATTAAAAAAAATCATCAAGAGCAATAATATGTTGCTATTAGGACACTTTGTGAAAATAATTTTGTGAAAAGTCTATTTCAGTTTTTAGCATGGACAGACAATAAAAACAAACTTTATTTAAGCAGAGGCACTGCTGGGATTTGGACCCAGGATCTCCTGTTTACTAGACAGGTGCTTTAACCAGCTAAGCCACAGTGCCTGGTTTAGTCTGTTCAGACTACAAAAACAAGAAAAAGACTTTTTTGTGTAGTTGTAGAAACCAATTTTAAAGGCTCGTCAGTAGTTTTCTTAGGGTTTTTTAAGTTTTCTATTTGAAAATTTAGAATGACAATAAAGTAAAACCATCTACAACATCAACATGCTGCTATTATAGGACACTTTGTAAATATAATTCTGTGATGATTCTATTTCTGTGTTTAGCATGGACAGACAATAAAACCAACTTTTGTTGAGGAAGAGACACTGCTGGGATTTGGACCCAGGATCCCCTGTCTACGAGACAGGTGCCTTAACCAGCTAAGCCACAGTGCCAGCATGGTGTTTTTCAAATTGTCAAAAAAAATAAAAATAGAAAACAATCTACTTTATTCTAGTATGGTTTTTCTCACAAATTTCAAAGAAATGTCATCAGTTTTTTAATGGTTTATATGTTTTTTCATGGATGTACTTGAAAGGACATAATGGTAAAATCTTCTAGAACAATGTTTATCTTGCTTGTAAGGGCATTTGAAAATATATATTTGAGATGAGTCTATTTCAGTTTTTAGCATGGACAGACAATAAAAACAAGTTTTGTTGAGGAAGAGGCACTGCTGGGATTTGGACCCAGGATCTCCTGTTTACGAGACAGGTGCTTTAACCAGCTAAGCCACAGCGCCTGATTGAAATTGTTAATATTGCATGAAAGTAAATACATACATAAATTAAACAACTATTTTTGTGTAGTTTTAGAAACCAATTTTACAGAAGTGTCACCTGTTTTCTAATTGTAATTTACGTTTTCTAATCAATGATTTTGAAAGACATTAAAGAAAAATCATCAAGAGCATTAATATGTTGCTATTAGGACCATTTGTAAATATATTATTTTTGGATAAGTCTATTTCTGTTTTTAGCATGGACAGACAATACAAATACAATGTGTGGAGCAAGAAGCACTGCTGAGATTTTGACCCAGGGTCTCCTGTTTACTAGGCAGGTGATTTAAGCAGCTAAACCACAGCGCCTGAGTTCTGCTGGTGTAATCACCAAAAAAATACAAATAAACAGACTATCTACTTTTATTGTGGCATGGTTTTCCTCACCAATTTCAAAGAAATGTCTCCTGTTTTCTAATGGTTTTAATGTTTCTCATTAATGTACTTGAAAGGACAAAATGGTAAAATCTTCCAGAACATTTATGTCTTGCTATTAAATGCATTTGCAAACATATTTTGTGATGATTCTATTTCAGTGTTTAGCATGGACAGACAGTAAAAACACGTGGTTGAGTGGTGGTCTGGCTTGAGCTGTCCAGGGCCCTGTCCTATGGGGTGCTGCCTGGGAGAGGGGGAGGGTCCACTATTGGTACAGGACCTTGGAGGTTTGACGGGTTGGGGTCGTTGGCTTTCTCAGTCCCCTCGAGGCCTGACCAGAGGGGCGGTCAGGCCTGTGGGGGCAGAGGCCTGAACTTGCTGGGGGGGGGGGGGGGGGGCAGCGTTTTCTGGCTTCTCTCTCATTGTGTGGGGTGGCTGGTGTGGGCCCTGGGGGGTCTGCACTTTGGGGGATGGGGCCCCTGGGCTGAGGGGACCTGGGCCCTATGCTGGGGGGCGCTGGGGGACGGCTGTTTGACCACTGGGGGACAGTTTACCAGGAGCTACTTGGCAGTGATGCCCCTCCCATGGTTGCCGTATGGAATGGGCCCCCCCCTCTCTGTTTCATTTGCACCTTAGACATGTAGGGCCCTTGGTTGGGGAGGGTGCTTGGACATCACTGCCAGCAAGCAGCAGATGTCCTTTTAGCACCCTACCCGCCAATTTTAACCGCACCTTAGACATTGAGGGCCCTTTGGTGGGGAAGGTGATGGGACATCACTGTGAGCAATCAGGAGATGTCCCCTCAGTGCCCTACCTGCCTCTCCTCAAAATATACACTCCAACATAAACACACATACACGCATACTTACACTCTAGCAAACACACACACATGCATTTTGCAAGGAAGGTGGGACCTTGGACCATCTGTTCCCTATCCCATCCCTGGTAGGGGGAACTGGGCCCTTAGCAACGGCAGCCGTGTCCCCTGGGTGCTGGCTTCCTGGGCCCGGCAGCCCTCTCTCTACGCAGGGAGGGGGATCCCTGAGCTTTCTGGCAACGCCAAGAGCCAGGAATCACATGAGCCGGGGGGTGTCCGTGTCCCTGTGGTGGGGGTTCTGGTCCTTGCCCCTGAGCGCTGGGCCTCGCCAAATTTCCAACTGTTGGCGAGCCTGGGCGGGCCACGTGTACAACACCTCTTGTGGACCCCCTTTTCTCCTGGGTGCCCTCCTCCTGGTCGGGGATTGCTGGCCCCCGCCTTGCTCCTTCCTGGACCAACCGTGGGCCGGGTGGGTGGTTGCCTGGAGCGCGGGGCGTGTCTCCCTTGGGGGGTCCTGGCACGCACCTGGGGTTGGGGCGAGGGGATGCCCAGAACTCCTGGGTGGTGATGAGGCGCTCCTCTGAGGAGGGACCCTGCGTTTGGCCCTCCCGGTGCAGCGGGGGGGCTGCTTTCCAGGTTTGGCTGGAGCTGCACTCTGTCCCCCCATGCCTCCCACCTCTCCTGTGGTGGTCCTGCTGTCCCTGGCCTGGTTGGCAGATGTGATCGCCCGGGGGGCGGTTGTTCTATCTGAACCTCACTAATAACCATCCAGAAACTTGCTTTATGCTTCTTCATGGATTTACCCTCTTCCCCTTCTATAATCACCCTCCTACACCCCCCCCACCATGTCCCTCTTCTTCCCTCCTTTCCCATCCAACACAAAAGATTTTCAAATATGATTAAAATTACAAAAGGGGTTTATTCAGACATACCCATGGTTTGTCAGAAGATTCATAAGCCCTGTTTAAGTAAAATATGTCCAACACAAGAGGCCTTCAGCTCTCGTCTGCCCAGCTTTTGGACAGGACAAGTTAAACAAAAAAAAAAACAACAAAAAAAAATTGGGAGCATGGTCCTTTTTTTAGCCTTTAAGCTCTCCATTAGTTCCAATTTTTATGTACATTTTTATTAGCCAGAAAATAGTTTGTTCATTAGTCCATGTATGGGATCACATTTCTGCCGTTAATTTAAAGGGCGTAAAGACAACTGAGCGGGCGTATTTAGGAACTGAGTGAGTGAACCTTACAACCGCGCTGGCGCAATTCTAACTAAGCGACCCCGTATTTTACAATTGCACGGCTGCAATCCTAACTGACCAGTGATCTTGCTCACCTGGATTTACTGTGCGGTCAGATCCTTTTTGTGAGCTCACATGAATTTACGCTCAGTGTTAAGGGGGCGTTTTTGTCACTTGGGGGCATGAACCTTTCTGGTTGATCTGATTGGCTAAAATTTGCATGTCAAGCAGCAGGGCGGGACTTTCATTTTGGGGCTTTAATAGAAAAGGAACGGCGGCCGTAACTTGGATTAAAAGCATTAAAACGCTAACAAATGCAGTGAATTTCACATGAGAAAAATTTACAGCACAAAAAAACCCCCGCTGCACTTTCTTACCTTGGTTTTGGGTCGTTGGTTAATGTTTTAATCCACGTTACATCCACTGCTTTTTTCTATGAATGCCGGGAGGGGGCGAACAAGTTTGACACAAAGAGCCAACATTTCTAACTGTGATAGTCAAAGAGCCACACCAAACACAGTCCTGCCAGACACACATACAAACATAAAATTAAAGCCATTTTATTTCCCATAACCCCCTCCTCTCCTTAAAATACAACAGCACTGGATTAAACGGCGCCGTTTCAGTTTTGAGCGTTTTTTCTGTATTTAACGTTAACACACATACCGCTGAAACATGCATGCTGGTGTGTTTAAAAAAGGCAGCGAGCGCAAAACTGAGTTGGTTGTGATTTATTTTTTCAGTCATCAATCACCATTTAAAATCCAAAGTCCTCATCTTCTGGATCTGAAACAGCTGGGCTACATCTCTATCAAACACGCCTGCTTCCCTTTCCTCATCGTCAGAGTCCGTCTCTTTGCCGTGCGGCTCCAAAGATCAGTGAAAGCAGACACCTCAGGCCAAGTTTAAGTCCTGCAGTCCCAGTGTGGCGTAACTCGCCGGCGCTGCATCCCAGTAAAAGGGGGAGGATGGACAGCTTTTCACCTTCATCTGCTGGAAGTTGCTGCGCTCAGCCTCGAGTCGATCTTCCAACGCAAGCCTTTCCTTTTCCGCGGAAACTCAGCTGCTGCTGCGTCTTCTTGTCTTGTCAGAGTTTGTTTCCAGCTTCCTCACTTGTGAACCATGGATTCATCATTAAATTCTCTGGCAGCTGAGGTTCGATAAGTAGAAAAATCTTCACAGATTCGGACTTCCTGCTTCAATAACTCTTCTGATAAACATTCAAATGTTTCAGCAAGTATCTCAATCCTTTTGTATTAACACAGAGAGTGAACTACAAATGTATTTCAAACGAAAAAAGATAGTTTTTTTTTGCCTTTTGATTAAAATTATTCTCTTCGAGCTGTGAATCCAGACATGCAGCGAGCCGGCGGCCAAGGGACCGTCAACAAAGTCCAACCTCTGTGAACTGTGAAACACCATTCTGTAAAAATCAATAATCTCACCAAAAATAATAAATGTCTATATTTATATGAACTGGTAATGAAGACTCGTCAGCCGATTCGTGTTACAATAAATATTTTGGAGGAAAGTCCATCTTTATTTTATCTTGTTGCATATACTTTTTCAAATTTTAATAGATATGAATCATGACTAAAGTTATCAGTAGTTATAAAGATACTGAAGCTAGTGTCACCAAACCTTCTGTACGGACTAATATTGACCTTATTGTCATACTAAAATATGCTCCTCCCCCTGCAAAAGAGTGCAGACGCTTTTTTCCCTGCTCCTGCCGCTTCCTGCTTTATTTGCTTTTTAATCATTTAATTAATCATTTTTTAGTATTTTACCTCATCCACACATCCTGGAATATCAGACTGGTCATCCTTTTTTGTGACTTCCACCTATACAAATCAATATTTTTACGTCTGACAAGCCGGCGACATGTCCGGAAGAGGAAGAAAAACAAACTCCCACTGCGAACGCTGTCGGATCTACCAACAAGAAATAAAAGAGCTACAAACAAAGATATTTACTTTGGAAACTGAAAATGGACTTCACAAGACCCTTCCAGTAACATCGGGTGGTAAGAAGACCACTCTTACTACAAATGAGAAGAATAACAGTGACATAGACCTGAGTGATGTGTCCTTTCCGAAAATTTGTGCGGAGGAACTCTGTGTTAAGCCAACGGGTAAAGATGACAGAACATCCGAAATAAAGCTCATACACAGATTTTTACCCCTAACACAATGTGATGTTGAAGAACAAAGTGAAATTGGACCACAGAATAGGAGTCATAATGTTGGCAACAAAGCACAGGCAGAAAGAAAATCTGTGCCAAACGTCAAGGTCAGAGATACGCTGCTGCTTGGAGATGGCGCTATCAGTGGAGTCAGCCACAGAAGAATGCAAACTTTATATTGCCCAAGTGCTACTGTTCCAGTGATTACAGGACTCTTATCTAAAGTCTTGTACCAAGGACTTAAACGAATAATCATCCATGTAGGTGCTGTCGATATCAGAAAAGAACAATCTGAACGTTTGAAAAAAGACTTCATGAAGTTATTTGAAGAGATTGACAAAGTAGAGGTTGAAGCATTCATTAGTGGACCTCTTCCTAACATCGATGGGGTGTCACTCAAGTTCAGCCGTCTGTTTCAGCTGAACAGTTGGCTCTCCAGAGAGTGTGCTTCCAGAGGACTCCATTACATTGAGAACTTCAATATATTCTGGAAGCGAAAGGACCTATTCATGGCAAGAGGCCCACACCTGAACAGAGGTGGAGCAAGAGAGTTAGTGAAGAACCTCCTCCACGCTCTGGGGTATAGAGGCCAAGGCCCTGAAAAGGCAGTAAGGAAGGACCGAGCCAGTGTCCCAGGAACCACAGCACAACGGCAACAACAACTACCTCCACCACCACCGGTCAAAGACTTGGATCCGGCAGCACCAGCACCACAACCACCTCCATCTAAGGACTCAGCTGCACTAGCATCACAACCACCCCCATCAAAGGACTCAGCTGCACCAGCATCACAACAACTACCGCCAGCTAAGGACCCAGCTGCAGAACCACAACAACCACCAGATTTGGCCCCAGAAATACCACCATCTGACCAGCTGTGGGTGCCCCCTGCTACATCTACTCCCAGTGAAGACTCACTTTCCTTTTCGTCCCCCCCACTTTCACCCATGGCCCTACCTAGCCATTTTGATAGCCTCATTAAGTCAGGAATTAAGATGGCTCCCCTAACACCTGTGAGCCTCACACCACACAGGAGCTCTCCTACCCCTCCAGCGCCCCCTCCTTATCCTTCACCCAAAGTCCCTCCAACACGTCCTTCATCCAAACCCCGTCCAACACGCCCCCTCCGTCGTTCACCCAAATCCCTTCCAGCCCCCACTCCTCCTGGTCCATCACCCAAACTACCCTCAACTGGACCTCCCCTGCACGCATCTAGAGGTGCTATCCTCCGGAGCTAGGATGAAACGGGCCCCCAGTGTCCTAGGAAAGATTATGTCAAACTGGGGCCCTGTGATGAACAGCTTCCTTCTGGTGCTATACCTGTAGTTGCATTATGTAGAATGCAAAAAAGGGCAGTTAGACTGTCCAATCAAAGAAATCTAGTTCATATCCCTTGCAAGAAGGCTTTGACCAGTCCCAAGGAAACTAATCTCAAACTTGCTGCACTCAATGTCAGATCTTTATGCAACAAATCATTTTTAATCAATAATCTTATCTCTTCTTTTAATCTTGATTTTATGTTATTAACTGAAACATGGCTTGACAAAAACACAGGAAACATAGTTCTAGTCGAATCAACTCCCCCCAACTACAAACATGAATCGGAAATACGAGAAAATAAAAAGGGTGGAGGCGTTTCTGCACTGTTTAGAGATAATATTGCAACCCACAGACTATCATTTGGTGTGTTTTCATCATTTGAGTATGTGTCCTTTAAGATTGAGTTAAAACAAACTCCTCCCTTACCCTGCATAGTTATGTACAAACCTCCTCAGCACAGTCAAAGTTTCATTGATGATTTCACTGAAAAGCTCTCAGTTGTGTGCACAGACTTTGTTGGTCTAGTCATTACAGGTGATTTTAATGTTCATGTTGATAATGTCAATGACAGAAATGCAAAAGAGCTCAATGCTGTCCTTGAAACCTTTGGTCTAATTCAGCATGTGAGTTGTCCCACCCACAGCAGAGGGCACACTCTGGACCTGCTCATCACAAGGGGGGTTATTATTTACAATGTCAGTGTGGTTGATGTCGCCCTCTCTGATCATTTCTGCGTATTCTTTGACCTGTCTGTTGCTCCAAAACCACCGTCTGGCCCTGCAGTTGTCCGAAGGAGACAAATAAATGAGAGCACTAGGGCACAGTTTGTAGAAATGATAAACCCTGAAAACGCCTCTGGTGCCAATGTTGATGAAATGCTGAATTCTGTGACTTCGAGCATCTTGAATGTTCTGGATGCCATTGCCCCTATGAAGGTTAAATTGAGAAAACAGACAGAAAGCTCCCTGGAGGAACGATGATCTAGAAACAACAGTGCCGCAGAGCTGAGCGAAAGTGGCACAAGTCAAAACTCCAGGTTCATTATGGAATGTATAAGGCGGAATTGTACGCTTACAACCAGATCTTATGCAGAACAAGGGAAAGGTACTTCTCTGAAACCATTGGAAGCTGCAGCAGCAACTCTCGTATCCTGTTCACAACAGTAAACAGATTAACTAACCCTCCAACCCAGCTACCAATAGAACTGTCTTGCACACCTAAATGTAATGAGTTTGCTGTATTTTTTAATGACAAGGTTCAGGGCATTAAAAAGGCCATCAACTCCACAACACATATAAGTATCCAACGGCCACCTACTCACTCTACGCTGACTCACTTTGTACCTGTCACTGAACAAACTGTCCAAGAGACCATCACCCGTCTGAGCTCGTCTACATGCTGCCTTGATGTGTTACCCACTAGATTTCTAAAGTCTGTCTTGAACAGTGTGTTGCCACCAATTACTCAAATAGTTAACATGTCTCTTCAATCTGGAATATTTCCCGAGGCCTTAAAAACTGCAGTCATTAAACCCCTCCTGAAGAAGAGCGGTCTTGATCCCACTGTACCGAATAATTACAGACCTATCTCTAATCTGCCATTTTTAGGAAAAGTCCTTGAAAAAGTTGTCTACCAACAGCTCACTGACTTTCTCTTATTAAACAATTCATTTGATGTTTACCAGTCAGGTTTTACACGCCATCATAGCACAGAAACTGCTCTTATCAAGGTAACCAACGCCATCCGCCTGAACACTGATGATGGAAAAGTCTCTGTCTTAATCCTGCCAGACCTGAGCGCTGCCTTTGATACTGTTGATCTTGGGATCCTTTTGCACAGACTCCAAGACTGGGTTGGCATCTCTGGATCTGCCCAAAGTTGGCTCAAGTCTTATCTAGAAGACAGGAAATACTTTGTTGAAATTGGGAGTTGCGTCTCAGACTACATGGCCTTGACTTGTGGTGTGCCCCAGGGATCGATCCTGGGACCCCTTCTGTTCAACCTCTACATGCTCCCACTAGGGCAGTTAATACGCAGTAATAACATTTCTTATCACTACTATATGACTGAAAGGTCTTATCTGCACTTTTTTGTCCTTTCCTTCCTTTATTTTTAATCCAATTTTCTAGTTTTATCTTTTCTTTAAAGTAAATTTTACGTTGATTATTTCTATGATGTATTGTGATTTGAATGCATTTTTCTGTTTTGTGAAGCACCTTGAATTACTTTGTGTACGAATTGTGCTATACAAATAAACTTGCATTGCCTTGCCTATATATCATAAATGTCAATAGTTCACTTAGTTTATTTATAGGAATTTTTCATATTTACAAATGGATCAGATTTGGTCAAAAATCCTCAATAGCTCTGAAGATGCTCAAGCTTTTTTTTTTTTTACATAATCTTTATTGTAGTAGGAAAATAAGGTCATGATTAGTCAGTACAGTAAGTTTGTGTCAGTAACTACAGTATCTTCAGAGCAACAGAGCATTTATGTTATGATTCATATCTATTAAATTTTAAAAACTATAAGCAATAAAATAGATGTTGACTAACAAAATTTTGTATAGTAATAATGTAGCATGACTATGCTGACGAGTCTTCATTACCAGTTCATATAATTATAGACATGTAGTCGCTTTTTAAAAGAGTACTGATTTTTACAGGATGGTGTTTCACACGGTACGCACTTTATTGACGGTCCCTTAGGAGCCGGCTCGCTGCCCTGTTTGCATTCACAGCTTAAAACGAACAAGTCTGATTAAAAGGCAATAAAAACGATTTCCTTTAAATGCTTTTGTAGTTCACTCCGTGTTAATACAAAATGATGAAGGTACTTGCTAACACATTTGAACATCAGAAGAGTTCATTATGCTCATAACTGCACCTTTGTACTATGGGGGGGGGGGGGGGGGTCTTCTTTCACGTCCTCACCTCTCCATATCGTTCTCATGCTGTTCTCTCCTAGATCCTCTTTACCGAAGTCACACAAAAACACATTAGGGCCGCTCTGTACATGTAGGAGAAAATGTAAAACTTTCACCTTATGGCTGCGAAAGTACTGTATTTAGAAACTATGCCAAGAGGCAGAGAGGTTTCTGCCCACAAAGTGACAAAAACGCTCCCTTAACACTGAGTGTCAATTCATGTGAGCGCGCAAAATGGATCTGACTGCACAGTAAATCCAGGTGAACGTGCAACAAGGATCTGACTGCACAGTAAATCCAGGTGAGCGCACAAAGAGGATCTGACTGAGCAAGATCACTGGTCAGTTAGGATTGCAGCTGTGCAATTGTAAAATTCGGGGTCGCTTAGTTAGAATTGCGCCAGCGCGGTTGTAAGGTTCACTCATTCAGTTCCTAAATACGCCCGCTCAGTTGTCTTTACGCCCTTTAAATTAACGGCAGAAATGTGATCCCATTCCATGCCTAAATTCGATGTTAGACAACAACAATTTAGTTGCATGAATTAATGTCTTCCATCCTCTGCTACCATTAACGGTGCAGGACTGCATTAAGGATCATAGAGATGGCAAGCGGCGCCAAATCTCCAACAGCTTTGGAGTTAGAAACTGAGCACTTGACCTTGCACAAGAGCTTTGTCAATGTTTCTTTAAAGTTTAGTGTTGTAAGAGAAATAATCTCAATTTAAAGAATTTTATTCTTTTATTTCTTTATTTTTTTCAGTTCAGCCATCAATCCTGAAAAAGTAAAATAATATTTAGACAAGGATCAATGCACCTTAAAACTTCGACCAGCATACCCATTATGAAAGGACCTCAAGATCTCTGGGGATGGCCATGGAAGATCTTCTGCTGAAGCTGCTGCTGTTGAGGACCTTGGTCTTCAGAAACATGCTCCTTCAAGTAGTGGATGGATTGGTAGTAGTCTTTGCCCTTCTCATGGTTCTGGCTGAAGGTGGTGTAGGTGCCAGGAGGGTACAGACCATACAGGAGCCTGTAGTCAAAGCCAGGATAAGGAGACCCCCAGAAGCCACCAAGTCCTTGGCCTGGAACAAGCACGCTGGTGAAAGCAGCTCCAGGCTGCGCCGCCTCAGCCGGGTACCCAAACTCTTCCGTCTGCTGCTGGTAGTTGCCAAGTTCAGCTTCCTTCACAATATTGGAAGTCTCTCCAGACTGGAGGACAGGGCCAGCTGGAGGGGCAGGGACTGGTGGCAGGAAGTCACTGGAGCCCACAGCCTGGGCATCAGCGGCTGCTTGCTCAGAGAAAGATGGAGGAGCAACAGCCCACTGGGTTTCTGGACAAACAAAGATACTTGTCACAAAGGGGAAGAGTCATGGAGAACATTCACAGCAGCTTTTTAGAGGAGTCACCTGGCAGACCAGCTTGAGCAGGTCCTGGCAGTGTGGAACCAGCCCCTTCATGCAGCACCAGCACAGGGGAAGCAGAGCCAACCATTGCTGGGCCCGTCTGAACAAACTGGGAGAAACCGGGAGCCTGCACAGGGACCTGAACTGCCACAGAGACTCCTGCTGCAGGAACACCGGAAAAAACAGGAACAGTAGATCCTGTCTGAACAGCCACAGGGTATCCTGCCACAGCAGAGCTCAAGGCGCTTCCTGATGGAACCATGGGAACAAACTGAGGGACACTAGGATTCTGCACAAACACTGGACCTGGCTGAGAGACGCCGCTTGAATGAGAGCTGTAATGCACAGGAGCAGAGCGGCTCATCTGAGCTCCTCTGTGGGAAGCAAAGTTAGTTGCTGCTCTTTGGTCACTGCTGCTCTGATCCATGGATTTGGAGCCTGAAAGCAGAAAGAACAGAAGTTCTGAAGAAAATCAACACAACCTCTATGTTGAGGTCATTAAAAGGGAATGAAGGATCACCTTTGGCTGGAAAGCCACATGATGGAACAACCAGCAGAACAAAAAGGGAAAACCTGAAAGAATGAAAACATTAAAAGTGTTGGGTTGATTATGAACATTATGCAAAACAATTCCTGCTCTGTCCTACCCCAGGAAAACCCTTGCTGTCTCCATCATGAAGGGCACAGTAAAGAAAAGCTCATAGGTGAAGGTTTATCAATGTTAGCAGAGACCAGTCCTGACCAATCAGAGCTTAATGGGTTAACAACAGACAGCTGCTTACTCTGTTCAAACCACAAAAACAAAAACCAAAACAAAAAATCTTTTGTGTAGTTTTAGAAAATAAATTTTAAAGAATTGTCACCAGATTTCTAAGGGTTTTTGTGTTTTTAATAAATGACAATAAAGTAAAATATCTACAACATTAACATGCTGCTTTTAGGACCATATGTAAATATAATTTGTGATGAGTCTATTTTAGTTTATACCATGGACAGAAAATGGGGTTATGCTATTGTAATCGCCAACAAAATAAAAAGAATAAACTATCTAATTTTATTGTGGTATGGTTTTTCTCACAAATTTCAAAGAAATGTCATCTGTTTTCAAGTGGTTTTATTGTTTCTCATTATTGTATTTGAAAGGACAAAATGGTAAAATCTTCCAGAAAATGTATGTCTTGCTAATAAGGGCATTTGTAAACATATTTTGTGATAAGTCTATTTCAGTGTTTAGCATGGACAGACATTAAAAACAAGTTTTGTTGAGGAAGAGGAACTGCTGGGATTTGGACCCAGGATCTCCTGTTTCTAGACTGGTGCTTTAACCAGCTAAGCCACAGCGCCTGATTTTGTCTGTCCAAATCACAAAAACAAAAATACAAAAAATACACATCTTTTGTGTAATTTTAGAAACCAATTTTAAAGAATTGTCACTAGTTTTCTATGGGTGTTTATGTTTTCTAATTAAAAATTTTGAATGACGACAAAGTAAAACCATCTACAACATTAACATGCTGCTATTAGGAAACTTTGTGAATATAATTTTGTAATGAGTCTATTTCAGTTATTAGCATGGATAGACAAAAAAAACAAATTTTGTTGAGGCACTACTGGGATTTGGACCCAGGATCTCCTGTTTACTGGACAGGTGCTTTAACCAGCTAAGCCACAGCGCCAGACTGGTATTTTTCAAATCGTAAAAAAAAACAAAAAAAAAAACAAAAAAAAATAAAAAAATAGAAAACAATCTACTTTATTCTGGTATTGTTTTTTTTTCACAAATTTTTCTCATTTTTCTCACAAAAAGAAATGTCATCAGTTTTTTAATGGTTTGTATGCTTTTTCATGGATGTACTTGAAACGACATAATGGTAAAATCTTCTAGAACAATGTTTATCTTGCTGATAAGGGCATTTGAAAATATATGTTTGAGATGAGTCTATTTCAGATTTTAGCATGGACAGTCAGTAAATACACATTTTTTTGAGGAAGAGGCACTGCTGGGATTTGGACCCAGGATCTCCTGTTTACTAGACAGGTGCTTTAACCAGCTAAGCCACAGCGCCTGATTTAGTCTGTTCAGACTACAAAAACAAAAATACAAAAAAACACTCTTTTGTGTAGTTGTAGAAACCAATTTTAAAGACTTGTCACTAGTTTTCTTAGGTTTTTTTTTAAGTTTTCTAATTGAAAATTTGAATGACAATAAAGTAAAACCATCTACAACATTAACATGCTGCTATTGGGACACTTTGTAAATATAAATCTGTGATGAGTCTATTTCAGTTTTTAGCATGGACAGGCAATAAAACCAACTTTTGTTGAGAAAGAGGCACTGCAGGGATTTTGAACCAGGATCTCCTGTTTACTAGGCAGGTGATTTAACCAGCTAAGCCAAAGCGCCAGCCTGCTGTTTTCAAATCGTCAAAAAAAAAAAAAAAAAAAAAAAATAGAAAACAATCTACTTTATTCTAGTATGGTTTTTCTCACAAGTTTTATAGAGATGTCACCAGTTTTTTATGGTTTTTATGTTTTTTCATGGATGTACTTGAATGGAAATAATGGTAAAATCTTCTAGAACAATCTTTATCTTGCTATTTAAGGCATCTGTAAATATATATTTGAGATGAGTCTATGTCAGTTTTTAGCATGGACAGCCAATAAAAACAAATTTTTTTGCAGAAGAGGCACTGCTGGGATTTGGACCCAGGATCTCCTGTTTACTAGACAGGTGCTTTAACCAGCTAAGCCACAGCGCCTCACTTTGTTGAAGAAGCATAAAAATACATACATAAATTGAATAACTATTTTTTGTGTAGTTTAGACACCAATTTTAAAGAAATGTCACCTGTTTTCTAATTGTTATTTACATTTTCTAATCCATGATGTTGAAAGAGACTAAAGAAAGATAATCAAGACCATTAATATGTCGCTATTAGAACCATTTGTAAAAATATATTTAAGATGAGTCTATTTCAGTTTTTAGCATGGACAGACAATAAAAATATAATGTGTGGAGCAAGAGGCACTGCTGGGATTTGGACCCAGGGTCTCCTGTTTACAAGTGAGTACTGCTGGTGTAATCACCCAAAAAATACAAATAAACAGACTATCTACTTTTATGTGGTTTGGTTTTTCTCACCAATTTTAAAGAAATGTCTCCTGTTTTCTAATGGTTTTAATGTTTCTCATTAATGTACTTGAAAGGACAAAATGGTCAAATCTACTAGAACATTATATCTTGCTATTAAATGCATTTGCTAACATATTTTGTGATAATTCTATTTCAGTGTTTAGCATGGACAGACAATAACAATGAATTTTGTCGAGGAAGAGGCACTGCTGTGATTTGGACCCAGGATCTCCTGTTTACTAGACAGGTAGGGGTGGGGGTGGGGGTGGTGGTGGTGGTGTGGGGGGCTGGTCGTCGCTGCACCTTTTCTGTCTGCCGCTGTTAGGGGTGGGGGTGTGGTTGGGGAGGTTTAGTGGTAGTCTGGCTTGGGCTGTCAAGAGCCCTGTCCGTTGGGGGGCTGCCTGGGGGAGGGGGAGGGTCCACTATTGGTACGGGACCTTGGAGGTTTGTTTGCTTTCCAGGTTGGGCTGGAGCAGCACTCTGTCCCCCCATGCCTCCCACCTCTCCTGTGGCGGTCCAGCTGGCCCTGGCCTGGTTGGCATATGTGATCGCCCAGGGGGGCGGTTGTTCTATCTGCTGCCGTTGAGGGGTGGGGAGGTTCTGGCTGCCACTGCGGCAGGGGTCTTGGTGTGGGGATGGCTGGGAACTCTCCCTTCTTTTCACATTCCATCATCCATTTTAGAACATAAACACTCACTTGAGCACAGGTGTTAGCTCACCTTTGCACAAATAGTTTGCGTGATTCAATGAAATATTTCACACTGGTTGGTTTGAAGGCATAAGTATGCGTGTGTGAACATTATTGTGTACACGTTGACATGTGGACATTTTGTGGAGTCAACTGGTATGTTTATAACATTTAAGTTTGTGTGGACAGGCCCCGCCCTTAGACTTGTATTACATCTGAACCTCACTAATAACCATCCAGAAACTTGCTTTATGCTTCTTCATGGATTTACCCTCTTCCCCTTCTATAATCACCCTCCTACACCCCCCCCCCCCCATGTCCCTCTTCTTCCCTCCTTTTCCATCCAACACAAAAGATTTTCAAATATGATTAAAATTACAAAAGGGGTTTATTCATACATACCCCTGGTTTGTCAGAAGATTTATAAGCCCTGTTCAAGTAAAACATGTCCAACACAAGAGGCCTTCAGCTCTCGTCCACCCAAAAAAAAAATTAAGAGCAGGAGATCATGTTCGTTTTTGGCCTTTAAGCTCTGCACTAACTCCAGTTATTTTTAACAGGAGCCTCCTGTCTCTCATCCCTCGGCTACAACCAGGTTCCTTCTTTGTGTGATAGTCCTTTTTTTTCCCGTTTTTAACAACTTTTATAACGGTGCAGGACAACATTAAGGATCATGGAGATGGCAAGCAGCGCTAATATCCAACAGCTTTGGAGTTAGAAACTGAGCACTTATGGCCTTGCACAAGAGCTTGGTCAATGTTTCTTTAAAGTTTAGTGTTGTAAGAGAAATCTCAATTTAAAGAATTTTATTATTTTATTTATTTTTTTTAGTTCAGCCATCAATCCTGAAAAAGTAAAATAATATTTAGACAAGGATCAATGCACCTTAAAACTTCGACCAGCATACTCATTACGAAGGACCTCAAGATCTCTGGGGATGGCCATGGAAGATCTTCTGCTGAAGCTGCTGCTGTTGAGGACCTTGGTCTTCAGAAACATGCTCCTTCAAGTAGTGGATGGATTGGTAGTAGTCTTTGCCCTTCTCATGGTTCTGGCTGAAGGTGGTGTAGGTGCCAGGAGGGTACAGACCATACAGGAGCCTGTAGTCAAAGCCAGGATAAGGAGACCCCCAGAAGCCACCAAGTCCTTGGCCTGGAACAAGCACGCTGGTGAAAGCAGCTCCAGGCTGCGCCGCCTCAGCCGGGTAACCAAACTCTTCCGTCTGCTGTTGGTAGTTGCCAAGTTCAGCTTCCTTCACAATATTGGAAGTCTCTCCAGACTGGAGGACAGGGCCAGCTGGAGGGGCAGGGACTGGTGGCAGGAAGTCACTGGAGCCCACAGCCTGGGCATCAGCGGCTGCTTGCTCAGAGAAAGAGGGAGGAGCAACAGCCCACTGGGTTTCTGGACAAACAAAGATACTTGTCACAAAGGGGAAGAGTCATGGAGAACATTCACAGCAGCTTTTTAGAGGAGTCACCTGGCAGACCAGCTTGAGCAGGTCCTGGCAGTGTGGAACCAGCCCCTTCATGCAGCACCAGCACAGGTGAAGCAGAGCCAACCATTGCTGGGCCCGTCTGAACAAACTGGGAGAAACCGGGAGCCTGCACAGGGACCTGAACTGCCTCAGAGACTCCTGCTGCAGGAACACCGGAAAACACAGGAACAGTAGATCCTGTCTGAACAGCCACAGGGTATCCTGCCACAGCAGAGCTCAAGCCGCTTCCTGATGGAACCATGGGAACAAACTGAGGGACACTAGGATTCTGCACAAACACTGGACCTGGCTGAGAGACGCCGCTTGAATGAGAGCTGTAATGCACAGGAGCAGAGCGGCTCATCTGAGCTCCTCTGTGGGAAGCAAAGTTAGTTGCTGCTTTTTGGTCACTGCTGCTCTGATCTGTGGATTTGGAGCCTGAAAGCAGAAAGAACACAAGTTCTGAAGAAATTCAACACAACCTCTATGTTGAGGTCAGTAAAAGGGAATGAAGGATCACCTTTGGCATGGAAAGCCACATGATGGAACAACAAGCAGAACAAAAAGGGAAAACCTGAAAGAATGAAAACATTAAAAATGTTGGGTTGATTATGAACATAATGCAAAACAATTCCTGCTCTGTCCTACCCCAGGAGAACCCTTGCTGTCTCCATCATGAAGGCCACAGTAAAGAAAAGCTCATAGGTGTAGGTTTATCAATGTTAGCAGAGACCAGTCCTGACCAATCAGAGCTTAACGGGTTAACAACAGACAGCTGCTTACTCTGTTCAAACCACAAAAAAACAAAACAAAACAAAAAATCTTTTGTGTAGTTTTAGAAAATACGTTTTAAAGAATTGTCACCAGATTTCTAAGGGTTTTTATGTTTTCTAATTGATTATTTTGAATGAGAATAAAGTAAAACATCTACAACATTAACATGCTGCTTTTAGGACCATATGTAAATATAATTTGTGATAAGTCTATTTCAGTTTTTATCATGGACAGACAATGGGATTATGCTATTGTAATCACCAAAAAAATAAAAATAAACAGACTATCTACTTTTATTGTGGTATGGTTTTTCTCACCAATTTCAAAGAAATGTTGCCTGTTTTCTAATGGTTTTATTGTTTGTCATTAATGTATTTAAAGAACAAAATGGTAAAATCTTCTAGAGTATTTATGTCCTGCTATTAAGTGCATTTGTAAACTTATTTTGTGGTAAGTGTTTGTCAGTTTTTAGCATGGACAGACAATAAAAGCGAATTTTGCCAAAGAAGAGGCACTGCTGGGATTTGGACCCAGGATCTCCTGTTTACGAGACAGGTGCTTTAACCAGCTAAGCCACAGCGCCTGTTTTGTATTCTTAAAATTGCAGAAAAATAAATACATATATAAAATTAAACAACTACGGTGTTTTTGTGTAGGTTTAGAAATCAATTTTACAGAAGTGTCACCTGTTTTCTAATTGTTATTTACGTTTTCTAATCAATGATTTTGAAAGACATTAAAAAAAAATCAAGAGCAATAATATGTTGCTATTAGGACACTTTGTGAAAATAATTTTATGATAAGTCTATTTCAGTTTTTAGCATGGACAGACAATAAAAACAAGTTTTATTGAAGTAGAGGCACTGCAGGGATTTGGACCCAGGATCTCCTGTTTACTAGACAGGTGCTTTAACCAGCTAAGCCACAGTGCCTGGTTTAGTTCATTCAAACTACAAAAACAAAAAAACAAAAAAAAAGACTTTTTTGTGTAGTTCTAGATACCAACTTTAAAGGCTTGTCACTAGTTTTCTTAGGGTTTTCTAATTGAAAATATTGAATGACAATAAAGTAAAACCATCTACAACATCAACATGCTGCTATTATAGGACACTTTGTAAATATAATTCTGTGATGATTCTATTTCTGTGTTTAGCATGGACAGATAATAAAACCAACGCTTGTTGAGGAAGAGACACTGCTGCGATTTGGACCCAGGATCTCATGTTTACTAGACAGGTGCTTTAACCAGCTAATCTCAGCGCCTGGTTTAGTCTGTTCAAACTACAAAAACAAAAAAAAACAAAAAAAAAGACGTTTCTGTGTAGCTGTAGAGACCATTTTTAAAGACTTGTCACTAGTTGTCTCAGGGTTTTTTAAGTTTTCTAATTGAAAATTTTGAATGACAATAAAGTAAAACCATCTACAACATCAACCTGCTGCTATTATAGGACACTTTGTGAATATAATTCTGTGATTAGTCTATTTCTGTGTTTAGCATGGACAGACAATAAAAACAAGTTTTGTTGAGGCAGAGGCACTGCTGGGATTTGGACCCAGGATCTCCTGTTTACTAGACAGGTGCTTTAACCAGCTAAGCCACAGCGCCTGATTTGAATTGCTAAAATTGCATAAAAGTAAATACATACATAAATCAAACAACTATTTTTGTGTAGTTTTAGAAACCAATTTTACAGAAGTGTCACCTGTTTTCTAATTGTAATTTACGTTTTCTAATTAATGATTTTGAAAGACATTAAAGAAAAATCATCACGAGCATTAATATGTTGCTATTAGGACCATTTGTAAATATATTATTTTTGGATAAGTCTATTTCTGTTTTTAGCATGGACAGACAATACAAATACAATGTGTGGAGCAACTGGCACTGCTGGGATTTTGACCCAGGGTCTCCTGTTTACTAGAAAGGTGATTTAACCAGCTAAGCCACAGCGCCTGAGTTCTGCTGGTGTAATCACCAAAAAAATACAAATAAACAGACTATCTACTTTTATTGTGGCATGGTTTTTCTCACCAATTTCAAAGAAATGTCTCCTGTTTTCTAATGGTTTTATTGTTTCTCATTAACGTACTTGAAAGGACAAAATGGTAAAATCTTCCAGAATATTTATGTCTTGCTATTAAATGCATTTGCAAACATATTTTGTGATGATTCTATTTCAGTGTTTAGCATGGACAGACAGTAAAAACACGTGGTTGAGTGGTGGTCTGGCTTGAGCTGTCCAAGGCCCTGTCCTATGGGGTGCTGCCTGGGGGAGGGGGAGGGTCCACTAGTGGTACGGGACCTTGGAGGTTTGACAGGGCCCTTTGGTGGGGAAGGTGATGGGACATCACTGTGAGCAATCAGGAGATGTCCCCTCAGTGCCCTACCTGCCAGTTTTAACTGCATCCCCTTAGTACACACACCCTTTACTCCTCAAAATATACACTCCAACATAAACACACATACATGCTTACAAACACCCTAGCAAACACACACACATGCATTTTGCAAGGAAGGTGGGACCTTGGACCATCTGTTCCCTATCCCATCCCTGGTAGGGGGAACTGGGCCCTTAGCAACGGCAGCTGTGTCCCCTGGGTGCTGGCTTCCTGGGCCCGGCAGCCCTCTCTCTACGCAGGGAGGGGGATCCCTGAGCTTTCTGGCAACGCCAAGAGCCAGGAATCACATGAGCCGGGGGGTGTCCGTGTCCCTGTAGTGGGGGTTCTGGTCCTTGCCCCTGAACGCTGGGCCTCGCCAAATTTCCAACTGTTGGCGAGCCTGGGCGGGCCACGTGTACAACACCTCTTGTGGACCCCCTTTTCTCCAGGGTGCCCTCCTCCTGGTCGGGGATTGCTGGCCCCCGCCTTGCTCCTTTCTGGACCAACTGTGGGCCGGGTGGGTGGTTGCCTGGAGCGCGGGGCGTGTCTCCCTTGGGGGGTCCTGGCACGCACCTGGGGTTGGGGCGAGGGGATGCCCAGAACTCCTGGGTGGTGATGAGGCGCTCCTCTGAGGAGGGACCCTGCGTTTGGCCCTCCCGGTGCGGCGGGGGGGCTGCTTTCCAGGTTTGGCTGGAGCAGCACTCTGTCCCCCCATGCCTCCCACCTCTCCTGTGGTGGTCCTGCTGTCCCTGGCCTGGTTGGCAGATGTGATCGCCCGGGGGGCGGTTGTTCTATCTGAACCTCACTAATAACCATCCAGAAACTTGCTTTATGCTTCTTCATGGTTTTACCCTCTTCCCCTTCTATAATCACCCTCCTACACCCCCCCCCCCCATGTCCCTCTTCTTCCCTCCATTCCCATCCAACACAAAAGATTTTCAAATATGATTAAAATTACAAAAGGGGTTTATTCAGACATACCCATGGTTTGTCAGAAGATTCATAAGCCCTGTTTAAGTAAAATATGTCCAACACAAGAGGCCTTCAGCTCTCGTCTGCCCAGCTTTTGGACAGGACAAGTTAAACAAAAAACAAACAAAAAAAAAAAAATTGGGAGCATGGTCCTTTTTTTAGCCTTTAAGCTCTCCATTAGTTCCAATTTTTATGTACATTTTTATTAGACAGAAAATAGTTTGTTCATTAGTCCATGTATGGGATCACATTTCTGCCGTTAAGTGAAAGGGCGTAAAGACAACTGAGCGGGCGTATTTAGGAACTGAGTGAGTGAACCTTACAACCGCGCTGGCGCAATTCTAACTAAGCGACCCCGTATTTTACAATTGCACGGCTGCAATCCTAACTGACCAGTGATCTTGCTCAGTCAGATCCTTTTTGCGCGCTCACCTGGATTTACTGTGCGGTCAGATCCTTTTTGCGAGCTCACATGAATTTACGCTCAGTGTTAAGGGGGCGTTTTTGTCACTTGGGGGCATGAACCTTTCTGGTTGATCTGATTGGCTAAAATTTGCATGTCAAGCAGCAGGGCGGGACTTTCATTTTGGGGCTTTAATAGAAAAGGAACGGCAGCCGTAATTTGGATTAAAAGCATTAAAACGCTAACAAATGCAGTGAATTTCACATGAGAAAAATTTACAGCACAAAAAAACCCGCTGCACTTTCTTACCTTGGTTTTGGGTCGTTGGTTAATGTTTTAATCCACTGTTACATCCGCCGCTTTTTTCTATGAATGCCGGGAGGGGGCGAACAAGTTTGACACAAAGAGCCAACATTTCTAACTGTGATAGTCAAAGAGCCACACCACACACTGACCTGCCAGACACACATACAAACACACAATTAAAGCCATTTTATTTCCCATAACCCCCTCCTCTCCTTAAAATACAACAGCACTGGATTAAACGGCGCCGTTTCAGTTTTGAGCGTTTTTTCTGTATTTAACGTTAACACACATACCGCTGAAACATGCATGCTGGTGTGTTTAAAAAAGGCAGCGAGCGCAAAACTGAGTTGGTTGTGATTTATTTTTTCAGTCATCAATCACCATTTAAAATCCAAAGTCCTCATCTTCTGGATCTGAAACAGCTGGGCTACATCTCTATCAAACACGCCTGCTTCCCTTTCCTCATCGTCAGAGTCCGTCTCTTTGCCGTGCGGTAGAGGGCTGCATTGGGACCCAAATCTCGCGGGATTGGGCGGTTTGGATTGTGCTGCGGGCGGGAGCGGGCGGCAAAAAATAAACCCCGCGGGATCAGTGCTGGCATGAATATCGGATGAATATATAATAGCGGACTACGTTAGGCTGTGCGGCTGTTGGAGTCTTACGTACTGAAGCTCCGTGAAGCACCAGGTAGAGATGCCCAATGGCCTCTGTCATCAAACCTGTTGTTGGAGGGTGGGCAACGCCCCGTCCCGCCTCTTACTAAGAGTGCGCTTCAGGCCGTCTGTCTGCGCGCGCACACACTTTTAACCGAACAGGATTTGTGAAAATATATTTAATATTTAAGTTGCACATTACACAAGAGAAGAATGCATCAAAAGATGAGACTGGAGGAGGACATGAATCTCTGTAATAATATCAATACAAATACGTGTTTTTTTCCTGCGGGACGGGGGACGATACAAAATCAATGCATCTCTATTACTGTGCGGGACTAAATTCTTTGAGTTTTGCGGGTGCGGGCGGGAGTGGACATACATATTGCGGGAGTGTAACGCATACGTTGCGGGAGCGGGCGGGATTGGTCAGAAATTCAGCGGGCGCGGGCGGGAGCGGGATGAAGAAAATAGTCCCGCGCAGGGCTCTACCGTGCGGCTCCAAAGATCAGTGAAAGCAGACACCTCAGGCCAAGTTTAAGTCCTGCAGTCCCAGTGTGGCGTAACTCGCCGGCGCTGCATCCCAGTAAAAGGGGGAGGATGGACAGCTTTTCACCTTCATCTGCTGGAAGTTGCTGCGCTCAGCCTCGAGTCGATCTTCCAACGCAAGCCTTTCCTTTTCCGCGGAAACTCAGCTGCTGCTGCGTCTTCTTGTCTTGTCAGAGTTTGTTTCCAGCTTCCTCACTTGTGAACCATGGATTCATCATTAAATTCTCTGGCAGCTGAGGTTCGATAAGTAGAAAAATCTTCACAGATTCGGACTTCCTGCTTCAATAACTCTTCTGATAAACATTCAAATGTTTCAGCAAGTATCTCAATCCTTTTGTATTAACACAGAGAGTGAACTACAAATGTATTTCAAACGAAAAAAGATCGTTTTTTTTGCCTTTTGATTAAAATTATTCTCTTCGAGCTGTGAATCCAGACATGCAGCGAGCCGGCGGCCAAGGGACCGTCAACAAAGTCCAACCTCTGTGAACTGTGAAACACCATTCTGTAAAGTCAGCTGGAGTCAGCCACAGAAGAATGCAAACTTTATCTTGCCCAAGTGCTACTGTTCCAGTGATTACAGGACTCTTATCTAAAGTCTTGTACCAAGGACTTAAACGAATAATCATCCATGTAGGTGCTGTCGATATCAGAAAAGAACAATCTGAACGTTTGAAAAAAGACTTCATGAAGTTATTTGAAGAGATTGACAAAGTAGAGGTTGAAGCATTCATCAGTGGACCTCTTCCTAACATCGATGGGGTGTCACTCAAGTTCAGCCCTCTGTTTCAGCTGAACAATTGGCTCTCCAGAGAGTGTGCTTCCAGAGGACTCCATTACATTGAGAACTTCAATATATTCTGGAAGCGAAAGGACCTATTCATGGCAAGAGGCCCACACCTGAACAGAGGTGGAGCAAGAGACTTAGTGAAGAACCTCCTCCACGGTATAGAGGCCAAGGCCCTGAAAAGGCAGTAAGGAAGAACCGAGCCAGTGTCCCAGGAACCACAGCACAATGGCAACAACAACTACCTCCACCACCACCGGTCAAAGACTTGGATCCGGCAGCACCAGCACCACAACCACCTCCATCTAAGGACTCAGCTGCACTAGCATCACAACCACCCCCATCAAAGGACTCAGCTGCACCAGCATCACAACAACTACCGCCAGCTAAGGACCCAGCTGCAGAACCACAACAACCACCAGATTTGGCCCCAGAAATACCACCATCTGAGCAGCTGTGGGCGCCCCCTGCTACATCTACTCCCAGTGAAGACTCACTTTCCTTTTCGTCCCCCCCACTTTCACCCATAGCCCTACCTAGCCATTTTGATAGCCTCATTAAGTCAGGAATTAAGATGGCTCCCCTAACACCTGTGAGCCTCACACCACACAGGAGCTCTCCTACCCCTCCAGCGCCCCCTCCTTATCCTTCACCCAAAGTCCCTCCAACACGTCCTTCATCCAAACCCCGTCCAACACGCCCCCTCCGTCGTTCACCCAAATCCCGTCCAGCCCCCGCTCCTCCTGGTCCATCACCCAAACTACCCTCAACTGGACCTCCCCTGCACGCATCTAGAGGTGCTATCCTCCGGAGCTAGGATGAAACGGGCCCCCAGTGTCCTAGGAAAGATTATGTCAAACTGGGGCCCTGTGATGAACAGCATCCTTCTGGTGCTATACCTGTAGTTGCACCACGTAGAATGCAAAAAAGGGCAGTTAGACTGTCCAATCAAATAAATCTAGTTCATATCCCTTGCAAGAAGGCTTTGACCAGTCCCAAGGAAACTAATCTCAAACTTGCTGCACTCAATGTCAGATCTTTATGCGACAAATCATTTTTAATCAATAATCTTATCGCTTCTTTTAATCTTGATTTTATGTTATTAACTGAAACATGGCTTGACAAAAACACAGAAAACATAGTTCTAGTCGAATCAACTCCCCCCAACTACAAACATGAATCGGAAATACGAGAAAATAAAACGGGTGGAGGCATTTCTGCACTGTTTAGAGATAATATTGCAACCCACAGACTATCATTTGGTGTGTTTTCATCATTTGAGTATGTGTCCTTTAAGATTGAGTTGAAACAAACTCCTCCCTCACCCTGCATAGTTAAGTACAAACCTCCTCAGCACAGTCAAAGTTTCATTGATGATTTCACTGAAATGCTTTCAGTTGTGTGCACAGACTTTGATGGTCTAGTCATTACAGGTGATTTTAATGTTCATGTTGATAATGTCAATGACAGAAATGCAAAAGAGCTCAATGCTGTCCTTGAAACCTTTGGTCTAATTCAGCATGTGAGGTGCCCCACCCACAGCAGAGGGCACACTCTGGACCTGCTCATCACAAGGGGGGTTATTATTTACAATGTCAGTGTGGTTGATGTCGCCCTCTCTGATCATTTCTGTGTATTCTTTGACCTGTCTGTTGCTCCAAAACCACCGCCTGGCCCTGCAGTTGTCCGAAGGAGACAAATAAATGAGAGCACTAGGGCACAGTTTGTAGAAATGATAAACCCTGAAAACGCCTCTGGTGCCAATGTTGATGAAATGCTGAATTCTGTGACTTCGAGCATCTTGAATGTTCTGGATGCCATTGCCCCTATGAAGGTTAAATTGAGAAAACATAGACAGAAAGCTCCCTGGAGGAACGATGATCTAGTCAGGGCACAGAAACAACAGTGCCGCAGAGCTGAGCGAAAGTGGCGCAAGTCAAAACTCCAGGTTCATTATGGAATGTATAAGGCGGAGTTGTACGCTTACAACCAGATCTTATGCAGAACAAGGGAAAGGTACTTCTCTGAAACCATTGGAAGCTGCAGCAGCAACTCTCGTATCCTGTTCACAACAGTAAACAGATCAACTAACCCTCCAACCCAGCTACCAATAGAACTGTCTTGCACACCTCAATGTAATGAGTTTGCTGTATTTTTTAATGACAAAGTTCAGGGCATTAAAAAGGCCATCAAATCCACAACACATATAAGTATCCAACGGCCACCTACTCACTCTAAGCTGACTCACTTTGTACCTGTCACTGAACAAACTGTCCAAGAGACCATCACCCGTCTGAGCTAGTCTACATGCTGCTTTGATGTGTTACCCACTAGATTTCTAAAGTCTGTCTTGAACAGTGTGTTGCCACCAATTACTTAAATAGTTAACATGTCTCTTCAATCTGGAATATTTCCCGAGGCCTTAAAAACTGCAGTCATTAAACCCCTCCTGAAGAAGAGCGGTCTTGATCCCACTGTACCGAATAATTACAGACCTATCTCTAATCTGCCATTTTTAGGAAAAGTCCTTGAAAAAGTTGTCTACCAACAGCTCACTGACTTTCTCCTATTATCCTATTTGACATCCTATTTGATGTTTACCAGTCAGGTTTTACACCCCATCATAGCACAGAAACTGCTCTTATCAAGGTAACCAACAACATCCGCCTGAACACTGATGATGGAAAAGTCTCTGTCTTAATCCTGCTAGACCTGAGCGCTGCCTTTGATACTGTTGATCATGGGATCCTTTTGCACAGACTCCAAGACTGGGTTGGCATCTCTGGATCTGCCCAAAGTTGGCTCAAGTCTTATCTAGAAGACAGGAAATACTTTGTTGAAATTGGGAGTTGCATCTCAGACTACATGGCCTTGACTTGTGGTGTGCCCCAGGGATCAATCCTGGGACCCCTTCTGTTCAACCTCTACATGCTACCACTAGGGCAGTTAATACGCAGTAATAACATTTCTTATCACAACTATGCAGATGATACTCAGATCTATGTGTCACTGACAACAGGTGAATATGGGCCGGTGGATTCACTCAACCACTGCCTCCAACAGATCAGTGCATGGATGCAGAACAACTTTCTCCAGCTAAACTCAGACAAGACCAAAGTTATTATTTTATTGACCACAGAAACAAAGAGAAAGTGTCAGCAGCTACCTTCATTCTCTGTCTCTTAAACCCTCCAATCAAGTCAGAAATCTAGGGGTAATCATGGACTCTGACCTAAACTTTAACAGCCACATCAAGTCAGTGACATCAGCGGCATTTTACCATCTGAAAAACATTGCCCTAATCAAAAACATAATGTCAAAGCGAGACCTGGAGATACTTATTCATGCGTTTGTCTCCAGTAGGTTAGACTACTGTAACGGCCTGCTCACCGGCCTCTCCAAACGGGCTGTAAAACAGCTTCAGTACATCCAGAATGCTGCTGCTCGAGTCCTGACCAAAACCAGGAAGTATGATCACATTAGTCCTGTGCTCAGTTCTCTGCACTGGCTCCCTGTACCTCAAAGAATAGACTTCAAAGCAGCTCTGCTTGTGTACAAGTCTCTCCATGGCCGCGCACCAAAGTACATCTCTGACATGTTAGTACCATATGAACCATCTCGCACTCTGAGGAGTGGTCCGGCCTCCTGTTGATTCCCAGAGTCAGAACTAAACAAGGGGAATCAGCGTTTCAATATTCTGCAGCTAAAATCTGGAACAGCCTCCCTGAAGTCGTAAGACAGGCCTCTTCTGTGTTCATGTTCAAATCTAGACTTAAAACATTTCTGTTTAGCTGTGTATATGACTGAAAGGTCTTATCTGCACTTTTCTGTCCTTTCCTTCCTTTAGTTTTAATCCAATTTTCTAGTTTTATCTTTTCTTTTAAAGTAAATTTTACGTTGATTATTTCTATGATGTATTGTGATTTGAATGCATTTTTCTGTTTTGTGAAGCCCCTTGAATTACTTTGTGTACGGATTGTGCTATACAAATAAACTTGCATTGCCTTGCCTATATATCATAAATGTCTATAGTTCACTTAGTTTATTTATAGGGATTTTTCATATTTACAAATGGATCAGATTTGGTCAAAAATCCTCAATAGCTCTGAAGATGCTAGAGATTTTTTTTACATAATCTTTATTGTAGTAGGAAAATAAGGTCATGATTAGTCAGTACAGTAAGTTTGTGTCAGTAACTACAGTATCTTCAGAGCTACTGAGCATTTATGTTATGATTCATATCTCTATTAAATTTTAAAAACTATAGGCAATAAAATAGATGTTGACTAACAAAATTATAGTAATAATGTAGCATGACTATGCTGACGAGTCTTCATTACCAGTTCATATAAATATAGACATGTATTCGCTTTTTAAAAGTTTACTGATTTTTACAGGATGGTGTTTCACAGGGTACGCACTTTGACGGTCCCTTAGGAGCCGGCTCGCTGCCCTGTTTGCATTCACAGCTTGAAACGAACAAGTCTGATTAAAAGACAAAAACGATTTTCTTTAAAAATGCTTTTGTAGTTCATTATGTGTTAATACAAAATGATTAAGGTACTTGCTAACACATTTGAACATCAGAAGAGTTCTTGAAGCAGAAAGTCTGAATCTGTGAAGATCTAACTTAAACGAACTGCAGCTGCTTGATTCCCGTGTTCCTCCGCGTAGCTGATAGCTTGCAGTTTAAACTGTGCCTCTTTGCATTTCCAGGGTTTCCAAACAGAGTTGTTCTGCATTATGCTCATAACTGCCTTTGTAACCTTTGTACTGGGGGGGGGGGGGGGGGGGGGGGGGCTCTTCTTTCACGTCCTCACCTCTCCATATCGTTCTCATGCTGTTCTCTCCTAGTTCCTCTTTACCGAATTCATACAAAAACACATTAGGGCCGCTCTGTACATGTAGGAGAAAATGTAAAACTTTCACCTTATGGCTGCGAAAGTACTGTATTTAGAAACTATGCCAAGAGGCAGAGAGGTTTCTGCCCACAAAGTGACAAAAACGCTCCCTTAACACTGAGTGTCAATTCATATGAGCGCGCAAAACGGGTCTGACTGCACAGTAAATCCAGGTGAGCGCGCAACAAGGATCTGACTGCACAGTAAATCCAGGTGAGCGCACAAAAAGGATCTGACTGAGCAAGATCACTGGTCAGTTAGGATTGCAGCTGTGCAATTGTAAAATACGGGGTCGCTTAGTTAGAATTGCGCCAGCGCGGTTGTAAGGTTCACTCACTCAGTTCCTAAATACGCCCGCTCAGTTGTCTTTACGCCCTTTAAATTAACGGCAGAAATGTGATCCCATCCATGCCTAAATTCGATGTTAGACAACAACAATTTAGTTGCATGAATTAATGTCTTCCATCCTCTGCTGCCATCAACGGTGCAGGACTGCATTAAGGATCATAGAGATGGCAAGCGGCGCCAAATCTCCAACAGCTTTGGAGTTAGAAACTGAGCACTTGACCTTGCACAAGAGCTTTGTCAATGTTTCTTTAAAGTTTTGTGTTGTAAGAGAAATCTCAATTTAAAGAATTTGATTCTTTTATTTTTTTCAGTTCAGCCATCAATCCTGAAAAAGTAAAATAATATTTAGACAAGGATCAATGCACCTTAAAACTTCGACCAGCATACCCATTATGAAAGGACCTCAAGATCTCTGGGGATGGCCATGGAAGATCTTCTGCTGAAGCTGCTGCTGTTGAGGACCTTGGTCTTCAGAAACATGCTCCTTCAAGTAGTGGATGGATTGGTAGTAGTCTTTGCCCTTCTCATGGTTCTGGCTGAAGGTGGTGTAGGTGCCAGGAGGGTACAGACCATACAGGAGCCTGTAGTCAAAGCCAGGATAAGGAGACCCCCAGAAGCCACCAAGTCCTTGGCCTGGAACAAGCACGCTGGTGAAAGCAGCTCCAGGCTGCGCCGCCTCAGCCGGGTACCCAAACTCTTCCGTCTGCTGCTGGTAGTTGCCAAGTTCAGCTTCCTTCACAATATTGGAAGTCTCTCCAGACTGGAGGACAGGGCCAGCTGGAGGGGCAGGGACTGGTGGCAGGAAGTCACTGGAGCCCACAGCCTGGGCATCAGCGGCTGCTTGCTCAGAGAAAGAGGGAGGAGCAACAGCCCACTGGGTTTCTGGACCAACAAGATACTTGTCACAAAGGGGAAGAGTCATGGAGAACAACAGTCACAGCAGCTTATTAGAGGAGTCACCTGGCAGACCAGCTTGAGCAGGTCCTGGCAGTGTGGAACCAGCCCCTTCATGCAACACCAGCACAGGGGAAGCAGAGCCAACCATTGCTGGGCCCGTCTGAACAAACTGGGAGAAACCGGGAGCCTGCACAGGGACCTGAACTGCCTCAGAGACTCCTGCTGCAGGAACACCGGAAAACACAGGAACAGTAGATCCTGTCTGAACAGCCACAGGGTATCCTGCCACAGCAGAGCTCAAGCCGCTTCCTGATGGAACCATGGGAACAAACTGAGGGACACTAGGATTCTGCACAAACACTGGACCTGGCTGAGAGACGCCGCTTGAATGAGAGCTGTAATGCACAGGAGCAGAGTGGCTCATCTGAGCTCCTCTGTGGGAAGCAAAGTTAGTTGCTGCTTTTTGGTCACTGTTGCTCTGATCTGTGGATTTGGAGCCTGAAAGCAGAAAGAACACAAGTTCTGAAGAAATTCAACACAACCTCTATGTTGAGGTCAGTAAAAGGGAATGAAGGATCACCTTTGGCAGGAAAGCCACATGATGGAACAACCAGCAGAACAAAAAGGGAAAACCTGAAAGAATGAAAACATTAAAAATGTTGGGTTGATTATGAACATAATGCAAAACAATTCCTGCTCTGTCCTACCCCAGGAAAACCCTTGCTGTCTCCATCACGAAGGCCACAGTAAAGAAAAGCTCATAGGTGAAGGTTTATCAATGTTAGCAGAGACCAGTCCTGACCAATCAGAGCTTAACGGGTTAACAACAGGCAGCTGCTTACTCTGTTCAAACCACAAAAACAAAAAACAAAACAAAAAATCCTTTGTGTAGTTTTAGAAAATACATTTTAAAGAATTGTCACCAGATTTCTAAGGGTTTTTATGTTTTCTGATTGATTATTTTCAATGAGAATAAAGTAAAACATCTACAACATTAACATGCTGCTTTTAGGACCATATGTAAATATAATTTGTGATAAGTCTATTTCAGTTTTAGCATGGACAGACAATGGAGTTATGCTATTATAATCCCCAAAAAAATAAAAATAAACAGACTATCTACTTTTATTGTGGTATGGTTTTTCTCACCAATTTCAAAGAAATGTTGCCTGTTTTCTAATGGTTTTATTGTTTCTCATTAATGTACTTGAAAGGATAAAATGGTAAAATCTTCCAGAACATTTATATCTTGCTATTTAGTCCATTTGCAAACATATTTTGTGATGACTCTATTTCAGTGTTTAGCATGGACAGACAGTAAAAACAAGTTTTGTTGAGGCAGAGCCACTGCTGGGATTTGGACCCAGGATCTCCTGTTTACGAGACAGGTGCTTTAACCAGCTAAGCCACAGCGCCTGGTTTGAATTGTTAAAATTGCATACAAGTAAATACATACATAAATTAAACAACTACTTTTGTGTAGTTTTAGAAACCAATCTGTCACCTGTTTTCTAATTGTCATTCACGTTTTCTAATCAATGATTTTGAAATACATTAAAGAAAAATCATCAAGAGCAATAATATGTTGCTCTTAGGACCATGTGTAAATATACAGTGATGAAAGTCAGGCCTGGAAAAATTCCCTGAACTTTTCTTTGAGCGTTATGGCGGCACGGAGCGAAATTTTTAAAAAATACTTGGTCTTAGATGCATTCTGGTACATTCTGGCAGCTAGTTATTCACTTCTTAATCAAGAAACTAAGACTAATTGGAGCATCATGATTTGTCATTCAAACCCCTAGTTTGACTAACCATGACTTGCTGGTCCTGAAAAAGAATTTAGATAATTGCTAAAAGTAACACAATCCTACAATGTAAGCTTTTCCTTAAAGCTGCAAAACATACAGTGGCTAAAATATAGTAACATCAAAGCCCCAAATGGCAAAAAGAACACCAGTAACTATGATATTCTATGAAAGTACCTCATTTATTTGAACGATTTCTGCTTTAGAAATACTGTTTTCTCAAACTATAATTATATCAAAATATGGGATCTGCTTTAAACCAGTGGTCCCCAACCTTTTTGTCACCGCGGACCGGTACAACGCAAGACACATTTACCGCGGACCGGTCGGGGGGGGGTGGGGGGGGTGGGGGGGTGTTGAGGTGCAGCGCTGCAGCGCAAGACACATTTACCGCGGACCGGGGGTGGTATTTTCTCTTTAGTAATAATAATAATAATAATTTTACCCTTGTCACGGCAACTTTCTAAAGAAGTTTGTTTTTTGCTCATTTTGGTTGTTTGGGTTTAATTTTAGTGGGGTTTATCACCTGATGTTTGGTGTCGCGACTTTGACGTGCGTTAAGTGTGACAGATGTAACAGAGAGAATCCGGTCACTTTTCAAAATAAAACGTTTTTGTCGGAAAAAAAAGACAATAAAATGGAAATTATTTTTTCTTTCTTTGCGTCCCGGTGCCAAAATTTCCCGCGGCCCGGTGCCAAGTGTCCCGCGGCCCGGGTACCGGTCCGCGGCCCGGAGGTTGGGGACCACTGCTTTAAACTATCTTTCTATAACAAAATACATAAATTCCTTAACACCAATACTTAGTAATCTGGGAAATATCAAAACATACAAACAAAACTAAACATTGTTAACATTCTTTTTTAAGGGAGTGTGGGTCCAAACCACCAAATACTTATAATTATAATTAATGTCAATAATAGGTTTTTGAGCAAAACTGAACTAAATAATTGGTAATTAGGAATAAATACAAATAAATTAGATAAAGAAATGTATTCAGATGTTTCAGTTTTTGGTCTGTTATTCTGCAGTCAGATCAAGAAAATCTACAAGGGGGGTTTCAAACAATGTATAAGCATGTTTCATACAATGGTCCGGTGGAATACTCGATTCTGATTGGCTGCTGGGTGTGCATTAAAACCTGATTCCGGTCACCTAGTTTAACTTATTGTATCACTGCGCTGGCTTCTTTAAAACCTTTTGCTTCATCATTTGGACAAAAACAAGCAGTAAGAGGTGAACTTTCTCTCTGAACTGATGCTTTATTCAACCCATCGGGACGATCAGCATCTATATATATATATCGCTGAATCTTGACTGCAGCGGTGATGCTGCGCGACGGACTATGTGTTACGTGATGCGTCGCGATATAGTCCGCTTTTTGTGAGAAAAGCAATACAAATCGGGAAAAAAAAAATTAAGGACTAAAAACTGGTTGATATGTATTGCTTTTGTAAGTGACCGTGGTATAAGCGGGTTAATGGCCTCAGTGTGCGTTATTACTTTAACGCACTTCGCGGAGGCAACCGTCCGACGTGAAAAAAGTAATAATAACGCACACTCCGTCAGCCATTACCCTAATCTCTGCATAATTTCCACCGTAACTAATTGTATTAGAACGGAGAGTGAAATTCTGAACAACAATTGTACTCACCTCCAACATATTTGTCTTGTGAACGTACGTTGAAAAGAAATCGCCATATTTGTCTTTTTCCTCCAGCCAAGACCACTCAAATTTGTCTTTATCTTCTTCTCACAACTGAGGTCGTGACCAAGCTCAATAATGACGATGCCCACCATTATTTTAACACAAATTTAATCGCACACTCTTGAGATTTGTTTGTGAAAGTTTAGCGTGGGTCCGCTGACCACGTGGTACAGACGGAGCCAATTAGAGCCGTCGACGCATCCAAAAGCAACTAAAACGTCCCGTCATTGGTCAATTCGGCCGGGAAGACAAGACAGCTGGGCCCATAGAGAAAGCGACCCACGGAGAAATATAGGAAAATAAGCGAAAATTTGCCAATTTCAGATATTTTTTTCATCCGGAAAGCGATCAGGTCTTTATTTCCCGGAAAATACGATCGGTTTGCTCAAAAACCCGGATTTCCGGGAATTCCCGGAAGACTTTCATCACTGAATATATAATTGAGATGAGTCTATTTCTGTTTTTAGCATGGACAGACAATTAAAATATGTGTGGAGCAAGAGGCACTGCTGGGATTTGGACCCAGGGTCTCCAGTTTACTAGACAGGTGATTTAAGCAGCTAAGCCACAGCAACTGAGTTCTGCTGGGGGGCATTCCAGAAAGCAGGTTATGCTAGCTCCCATGGTAAGTTTGAGGCTAAGGAAGTTGATAACCTCAGCTTTTGGTTCCAGAAATGGAGGTATGTCTCAGGGTGGGTCAAGTTGCCATGGCAACTCATGCTCTGAACATAACCTGGTCTGGAGCAGGTTTAGTTGAAGCTTAGTTTGTTTTGAGAGGGGTGAAGCAGCATGGCGTGTCCATTTGAAGATGATTTAGTGGATGAAGAAGCTCAGATAATACTTTTTCCACCGTGAGAGGCTGATAAGACCATGTATGGATGTTGGAAAATTAAACTTGTTTACTTTGATCTAACTTAATTATTTGCTTCAGTTAAGAGAAATCATTTTTTTGTTAAGTCACCTTAAAAATAACACATAGTTTTCAGACAATTATTTTCCTTTCATTCAAATTAATTCAATTAAGTAGGTGTAACTTTGGTGCTGCTGTTAGATCGGCACCGCAAGGGATTCTGGGATATCATTCCCTTTGCCTGTCTGGACGGATTTGGGTTGAAGTGTGGCTTTTTGACTAAATATGTTTAGTTGTTTAGCTGTTTTACTGTGTGTTGCCGAGTTTTGCCGAGTTATTTTGTCCTACTGTGCTTACGTCTCTGCACCACGAGTGAGAGCGAAGGAGAGGATGATGAGTTTTTATAGCACCCCTACACTCCAAATCTGCAAGTACAATGATGGGAAATTACTTAACTAAGTTTTGCACTCTGTGCATATTTTACCGTCCTTTTTATTGTTATAAAAATTAGCATATTCACCGGCTCAAACTTAGACATATGAGAGTTCAATATATATATATATGTATATATGCGTCACAAGGAAAATGGAAACAAGATCAGAAACTCGTGCGTTTACTTTGTCTGTTGATTTTCTCCAAGCAGAAATTCTTTTTTTTTGATGATGCAGCCGTGTTACTTTTTTGTTGGACGTATAATCTTCATACGCCGTCATTAAAATCTCAGACTCCGTCTCACTTCCGTCTCAAGTGTCGCGTTTTTTTTTTCCCCACGCGTTTCCATGGTGACTCCAGAAATCGGCGATCTGTTGAGAATGTCTTTATGTACACGACGTGCACGTGCGTTAACCCAGGGTTATCAAGTCGAGCGTAATTACGCTAACTCATATCCGATCTTCTGGAACCAACATACTCAGAGTAAGCAAGTTCAGGCGGACTTCAGCCAGAGTAACCACCAAAAAAATAAAAAGAAACAGACTATCTACTTTTATTGTCGTATGGTTTTTCTCACCAATTTCAAAGAAATGTCGGCTGTTTTCTAATGGTTTTAATGTTTCTCATTAATGTACTTGAAAGGATAAAATGGTAAAATATTCCAGAACATTTATATCTTGCTATTTAGTGCATTTGCAAACATATTTTGTGATGACTCTATTTCAGTGTTTAGCATGGACAGACAGTAAAAACGAATTTTCTCGAGGAAGAAGCACTGCTGGGATTTGGACCCAGGATCTCCTGTTTACTAGACACGTGGTGGTGGTGGTGATGGTGGGGGGAGCTGGTCGTCGCTGCACCTTTTCTGTCTGCCGTGGTTAGGGGTGGGGGTGTGGTTGGGGAGGTTGAGTGGTGGTCTGGCTTGGGCTGTCCAGGGCCCTGTCCTGTGGGGGGGCTGCCTGGGGGAGGGGGAGGGTCCACTATTGGCACGGGACCTTGGAGGTTTGACGGGTTGGGGACGTTGGCTTTCTCAGTCCCCTCGAGACCTGACCGGAGGGGCGGTCAGGCCTCTGGGGGCGGAGGCCTGTACTTGCTCTGGGGGGGGGGGGGGGGGGGCGTTTTATGACTTCTCTCTCATTGTGTGGGGTGGGTGGTGTGGGGCCTGGGAGGTCTGCGCTTAGGGGATGGGGCCCCTGGGCTGAGGAGACCTGGGCCCTATGCTGGGGTGCGCTGGGGGACGGCTGTTTGACCACTGGGGGACAGTCTACCAGGAGCTGGTTGGCAGTGACCCCCCTCCCATGGTTGCTGTATGGAATGCCCCCCCCCCCCCCCCTCTGTTTCATTTGGGGAGAGTGCTTGGACATCACTGCCAGCAAGCAGCAGATGTCCTTTAGCACCCTACCCGCCAATTTTAACCACACTTTAGACATTGAGGGCCCTTTGGTGGGGAGGGTGATGGGACATCACTGTGAGCAATCAGGACATGTCCCCTCAGTGCCCTACCTGCCAATTTTAACTGCATCTCCTTAGTATACACACCCTTTACTCCTCAAAATATACACTCCAACATAAACACACATACATGCATACACACACCCTAGCAAACACACACACAAACACACATGCATTTTGCAAGGAAGGTGGGACCTTGGACCATCTGTCCCCTACCCCATTCCTGGTAGGGGGAACTGGGCCCTTGGCAACGGCAGCCGTGTCCCCTGGGTGCTGGCTTCCTGGGCCCGGCAGCCCTCTCTCTACGCAGGGAGGGGGATCCCTGAGCTTTCTGGCAACGCCAAGAGACAGGAATCACATGAGCCGGGGGGTGTCCGTGTCTCTGTGGTGGGGGTTCTGGTGCTTGCCCCTGAGCGCTGGGCCTCGCCAAATTTCCAACTGTTGGCGAGCCTGGGCGGGCCACGTGTACAACACCTCTTGTGGACCCCCTTTTCTCCTGGGTGCCCTCCTCCTGGTCGGGGATTGCTGGCCCCCGCCTTGCTCCTTCCTGGACCAACTGTGGGCCGGGTGGGTGGCAGCCTGGAGCGCGGGGCGTGTCTCCCTTGGGGGGTCCTGGCTCGTACCTGGGGTTGGGGCGAGGGGATGCCCAGAACACCTGGGTGGTGATGAGGCGCTCCTCTGAGGCGGGACCCTGCGTTTGGCCCTCCCGGTGCGGCGGGGGGGCTGTTTTCCTGGTTGGGCTGGAGCAGCACTCTGTCCCCCCATGCCTCCCACCTCTCCTGTGGTGGTCCTGCTGGCCCTGGTTGGCAGATGTGATCGCCCGGGGGGGGGGGCGGTTGTTCTATCTGCTGCTGTTGAGGGGGGGGGGGTTCTGGCTGCCACTGTGGCAGGGGTCTTGGTAAGGGGATGGCTGGGAACTCTCCCTCCTTTTTACATTCCATCATCCATTTTAGAACATAAACACTTACTTGAGCACAGGTGTTAAATCACCTTTGCACAAATAGTTTGCGTGATTCAATGAAATATTTCACACTAGTTGGTTTGAAGGCATAAGTATGCGTGTGTGAACATTGTGTACACGTTGACACATGAACATTTTGTGGAGCAGACTGGTATGTTTATAATATTTGAGTGTGTGGACAGGCCCCGCCCTTAGACTTGTATTACATCTGAACCTCACTAATAACCATCCAGAAACTTGCTTTATGCTTCTTCATGGTTTTACCCTCCCTCGTGTCCCTCCTCTTCCCTCCTTTCCTGTCCAACACAAAAGATGTTCAAAGGTGATTAAAATTACAGAAGGGGTTTATCCAGACATACCCCTTGTTTGTCAAAAGATTCATAAGCCCTGTTGAAGTAAAATATGTCCAACACAAGACTCCTTCCGCTCTCATCTTCCCAGCTTTTTGACAGGACAAGTTAAAACAAAAAAAAAAGAAAAAAAAAAAGAAAAAAAAAAGAGCAGGAGATCATTTTCCTTTTTGGCCTTTAAGCTCTCCATTAGGTTGTTATTTTTACATTTTTATTAGCCAGAAAATATTTGTCATTAGTCCATGCCTCAACTAATCCAATGTTTGACAACAATTTAGTTGCATGAATTAATGTCTATCCTCTGCTACCATTAATGGTGCAGGACTGCATTAAGGATCATTGAGATACCAAGCGGCGCTAAATCTCCAACAGCTTTGGAGTTAGAAACTGAGCACTTAAGGCAGGGGTCGGGAACCTTTTTGGCCGAGAGAGCCATAAACGCCACATATTTTTAAATGTAATTTCGAAAGAGCCATACAATAATGTAGCGTCCCTTTCCCACACTGAGGCACGGAGACTTAACCTCTTAAGGTTCTTTATTCTGTTTACGGCAGACCGCAGCAAACGCCGTAAAATTAATTCAGCAACTGACTGTCCCGCCGAGACGAGAGCGCTTCTCCCAACTTTATATTCCCCTGCTCCCGCTCCAGTCTTCCCATTCCCCTTATTCGGCCCATAGCTGAACCCCATTGGTCCAAACTACCTAACAGGCTGAGCGACAGAACTGAGAGCCAATCAGATCTCTGCTTGATGCGTTTAATGAACTTCAGAACTTTTAACGCGGCCCAACAGCCAAGTTAAACTCAGTCCGCGACAATATGTTTAAAACTAAATATACAAGTGAATGTGAGCATTTGATGTAATTTCAACATTTTTAAAGTACAATAAGTCTGAATTATTTTTAATAACATCGTTATGCTGTTGCTAATAAATGAGTATTTCTTGTGGTGGTTTTGCTGATGGTCTAGTCTGGTTGATACGTGGTGAGTTTCAGCATCATGCAGCCGTTGAGACTTTAAACGTGATCGTAGGTCCGAATGTTCTGTAGATGTGACAAAGACTCACATGCAGACGTGGAGCCAAACACACTGCAGTGAGTGACGGGCAGTGGGTTTTACAATCCCTGTGCGATTCACCTGCTGCCTTTCTCCACCCCCACCCTCTGCTTTCTTCTTCACATCCCGTGCCTGCATCTGCGCGCTCTCAGAGACGGGAGCGCGCAGGTTTAGGCACCGCAATTAATAGGTTTCCTGCTGGAATAAACTCTGTGAAATAATAGATAATAGTAAACTGAGTGCTGGCGCAGATTTTTCTCTCCAAGCACCGCTACTACTGTGCGCCCCACTGGCATCGCATCGCGCACGAGAAGGACTGGTCTAATAAAAAACAAAAAAAAAAAACAAAAGGTATAAATAAACATTTGTCTGCGAGCCATACGTGACCATCAAAAGAGCCATATATGGCTCGCGAGCCATAGGTTCCCGACCCTTGACTTGAGGCCTTGCACAAGAGCTTTGTCAATGTTTCTTTAAAGTTTAGTGTTGTAAGAGAAATAATCTCAATTTAAAGAATTTGATTCTTTTATTTATTTTTTTCAGTTCAGCCATCAATCCTGAAAAAGTAAAATAATATTTAGACAAGGCTCAATGCACCTTAAAACTTCGACCAGCATACCCATTATGAAAGGACCTCAAGATCTCTGGGGATGGCCATGGAAGATCTTCTGCTGAAGCTGCTGCTGTTGAGGACCTTGGTCTTCAGAAACATGCTCCTTCAAGTAGTGGATGGATTGGTAGTAGTCTTTGCCCTTCTCATGGTTCTGGCTGAAGGTGGTGTAGGTGCCAGGAGGGTACAGACCATACAGGAGCCTGTAGTCAAAGCCAGGATAAGGAGACCCCCAGAAGCCACCAAGTCCTTGGCCTGGAACAAGCACGCTGGTGAAAGCAGCTCCAGGCTGCGCCGCCTCAGCCGGGTACCCAAACTCTTCCGTCTGCTGCTGGTAGTTGCCAAGTTCAGCTTCCTTCACAATATTGGAAGTCTCTCCAGACTGGAGGACAGGGCCAGCTGGAGGGGCAGGGACTGGTGGCAGGAAGTCACTGGAGCCCACAGCCTGGGCATCAGCGGCTGCTTGCTCAGAGAAAGAGGGAGGAGCAACAGCCCACTGGGTTTCTGGACAAACAAGATACTTGTCACAAAGGGGAAGAGTCATGGAGAACATTCACAGCAGCTTTTTAGAGGAGTCACCTGGCAGACCAGCTTGAGCAGGTCCTGGCAGTGTGGAACCAGCTCCTTCATGCAGCACCAGCACAGGGGAAGCAGAGCCAACCATTGCTGGGCCCGTCTGAACAAACTGGGAGAAACCGGGAGCCTGCACAGGGACCTGAACTGCCTCAGAGACTCCTGCTGCAGGAACACCGGAAAACACAGGAACAGTAGATCCTGTCTGAACAGCCACAGGGTATCCTGCCACAGCAGAGCTCAAGGCGCTTCCTGATGGAACCATGGGAACAAACTGAGGGACACTAGGATTCTGCACAAACACTGGACCTGGCTGAGAGACGCCGCTTGAATGAGAGCTGTAATGCACAGGAGCAGAGCGGCTCATCTGAGCTCCTCTGTGGGAAGCAAAGTTAGTTGCTGCTTTTTGGTCACTGCTGCTCTGATCTGTGGATTTGGAGCCTGAAAGCAGAGAGAACAAGTTCTGAAGAAAATCAACACAACCTCTATGTTGAGGTCAGTAAAAGGGAATGAAGGATCACCTTTGGCAGGAAAGCCACATGATGGAACAACCAGCAGAACAAACAGTGAAAACCTGAAAGAATGAAAACATTGAAAATGTTGATTATGAACACAATGCAAAACAATTCCTGCTCTGTCCTACCCCAGGAAAACCCTTGCTGTCTCCATCATGAAGGCCACAGTAAAGAAAAGCTCATAGGTGAAGGTTTATCAATGTTAGCAGAGACCAGTCCTGACCAATCAGAGCTTAACGGGTTAACAACAGGCAGCTGCTTACTCTGTTCAAACCACAAAAACAAAAAACCAAAACAAAAAATCTTTTGTGTAGTTTTAGAAAATACATTTTAAAGAATTGTCACCAGATTTCTAAGGGTTTTTATGTTTTCTAATTGATTATTTTGAATGAGAATAAAGTAAAACATCTACAACATTAACATGCTGCTTTTAGGACCATATGTAAATATAATTTGTGATAAGTCTATTTCAGTTTTTATCATGGACAGACAATGGGATTATGCTATTGTAATCACCAAAAAAATAAAAATAAACAGACTATCTACTTTTATTGTGGTATGGTTTTTCTCACCAATTTCAAAGAAATGTTGCCTGTTTTCTAATGGTTTTATTGTTTCTCATTATTGTATTTGAAAGGACAAAATGGTAAAATCTTCCAGAAAATGTATATCTTGCTATTAAATGCATTTGTAAACTTATTTTGTGGTAAGTGCTTGTCAGTTTTTAGCATGGACAGACAATAAAAGCGAATTTTGCCAAAGAAGAGGCACTGCTGGGATTTGGACCCAGGATCTCCTGTTTACGAGACAGGTGCTTTAACCAGCTAAGCCACAGCGCCTCTTTTGTATTCTTAAAATTGCAGAAAAATAAATACATACATAAATTAAACAACTACAGTGTTTTTGTGTAGTTTTAGAAATCAATTTTACAGAAGTGTCACCTGTTTTCTAATTGTTATTTACGTTTTCTAATCAATGATTTTGAAAGACATTAAAAAAAATCATCAAGAGCAATAATATGTTGCTATTAGGACACTTTGTGAAAATAATTTTGTGATGAGTCTATTTCAGTTTTTAGCATGGACAGAGAATAAAAACAAGTTTTATTGAGGTAGAGGCACTGCAGGGATTTGGACCCAGGATCTCCTGTTTACTAGACAGGTGCTTTAACCAGCTAAGCCACAGTGCCTGGTTTAGTTCATTCAAACTACAAAAACAAAAAAACAAAAAAAAGACTTTTTTGTGTAGTTCTAGATACCAATTTTAAAGGCTTGTCACTAGTTTTCTTAGGGTTTTTTAAGTTTTCTAATTGAAAATTTTGAATGACAATAAAGTAAAACCATCTACAACATCAACATGCTGCTATTATAGGACACTTTGTAAATATAATTCTGTGATGATTCTATTTCTGTGTTTAGCATGGACAGACAATAAAACCAACGCTTGTTGAGGAAGAGACACTGCTGGGATTTAGACCCAGGATCCCCTGTCTACGAGACAGGTGCTTTAACCAGCTAAGCCACAGTGCCAGCATGGTGTTTTTCAAATTGTCAAAAAAAAAATAGAAAACAATCTACTTTATTCTAGTATGGTTTTTCTCACAAATTTCAAAGAAATGTCATCAGTTTTTTAATGGTTTATATGTTTTTTCATGGATGTACATGAAAGGACATAATGGTAAAATCTTCTAGAACAATGTTTATCTTGCTTGTAAGGGCATTTGAAAATATATATTTGAGATGAGTCTATTTCAGTTTTTAGCATGGAAAGACAATAAACACAAATTTTGTTGAGGCAGAGGCACTGCAGGGATTTGGACCCAGGATCTCCTGTTTACTAGACAGGTGCTTTAACCAGCTAATCCTCAGCGCCTGGTTTAGTCTGTTCAAACTACAAAAACAAAAAAACAAAAAAAAAAAGACGTTTCTGTGTAGCTGTAGAAACCATTTTTAAAGACTTGTCACTAGTTGTCTTAGGGTTTTTTAATTTTTCTAATTGAAAATTTTGAATGACAATAAAGTAAAACCATCTACAACATCAACATGCTGCTATTATAGGACACTTTGTGAATATAATTCTGTGATTAGTCTATTTCTGTGTTTAGCATGGACAGACAATAAAAACAAGTTTTGTTGAGGAAGAGGCACTGCTGGGATTTGGACCCAGGATCTCCTGTTTACTAGACAGGTGCTTTAACCAGCTAAGCCACAACGCCTGATTTGAGTTATTAAAATTGCATAAAAGTAAATACATACATAAATCAAACAACTATTTTTGTGTAGTTTTAGAAACCAATTTTACAGAAGTGTCACCTGTTTTCTAATCGTAATTTACGTTTTCTAATTAATGATTTTGAAAGACATTAAAGAAAAATCATCAAGAGCATTAATATGTTGCTATTAGGACCATTTGTAAATATATTATTTTTGGATAAGTCTATTTCTGTTTTTAGCATGGACAGACGATACAAATACAATGTGTGGAGCAATTGGCACTGCTGGGATTTTGACCCAGGGTCGGGGGGTGTCCGTGTCCCTGTAGTGGGGGTTCTGGTCCTTGCCCCTGAGCGCTGGGCCTCGCCAAATTTCCAACTGTTGGCGAGCCTGGGCGGGCCACGTGTACAACACCTCTTGTGGACCCCCTTTTCTCCTGGGTGCCCTCCTCCTGGTCGGGGATTGCTGGCCCCCGCCTTGCTCCTTTCTGGACCAACTGTGGGCCGGGTGGGTGGTTGCCTGGAGCGCGGGGCGTGTCTCCCTTGGGGGGTCCTGGCACGCACCTGGGGTTGGGGCGAGGGGATGCCCAGAACTCCTGGGTGGTGATGAGGCGCTCCTCTGAGGAGGGACCCTGCGTTTGGCCCTCCCGGTGCGGCGGGGGGGGCTGCTTTCCAGGTTTGGCTGGAGCAGCACTCTGTCCCCCCATGCCTCCCACCTCTCCTGTGGTGGTCCTGCTGTCCCTGGCCTGGTTGGCAGATGTGATCGCCCGGGGGGCGGTTGTTCTATCTGAACCTCACTAATAGGGTTGGGTACCGTTCCCCGGTATTGAACGAGCCCCGGGGCCGCATTCTTCAAGACCGCAGTATCGTTAAGATCTGACCTAACGGTTCTGCTAACGGTACTGGAGAAGTTACTTTTTTTTTTTTTTGTGTCCCACAAAATATAAATATTATCTGCCATATTTAACTCACCAAGTCAGTCAATTTTGCGTTAATTATAGATGATGATATTAATTTCGGTATTCTCGTTGAAGAGGACAGCTCTGTCTGTCTATTTGTGTGCACGGGGGGCGGAGCTGTTGTTCAGACAGCACGCGCCGCGCGCGCACACACACAAGACAAGGCAGCGCACACACAGTCAGTGGCGATCTTGTAGAGCAGTGGTCCCCAACCACCGGGCCGCGGCCCGGTATCGGTCCGCGGGACACTTGGCACCGGGCCGCGGAGCGGTTCCAGGCCGCGGGAAATTTTTGCATCGGGACGCACAGAAAGAAAAAATAATTTCCATTTTATTGTTTTTTTTTCCCGCCAAAAACGTTTTATTTTGAAAAGTGACCGGATTCACTTTGTTACATCTGTCACACTTAACGCACGTCAAAGTCGCGACACCAAACATCAGGTGATAAACCCCACTAAAATTAAACCCAAACAACCAAAATGAGCAAAAAACAAACTTCTTTAGAAAGTTGCTTTGACAAGGGGAAAATTATAATCATTATTGTTATTATCATTACTAAAGAGAAAATACCACCCCCGGTCCAAAATTAAATTAAATTACATTATATCTGTCTTGCTTTGCACCTCACCTCACTGTGCGGTCAGATCCTTTTTGCGCGCTCACATGAATTTACGCTCAGTGTTAAGGGGGCGTTTTTGTCACTTGGGGGCATGAACCTTTCTGGTTGATCTGATTGGCTAAAATTTGAATGTCAAGCAGCAGGGCGGGACTTTCATTTTGGGGCTTTAATAGAAAAGGAACGGCGGCCGTAATTTGGATTAAAAGCATTAAAACGCTAACAAATGCAGTGAATTTCACATGAGAAAAATTTACAGCACAAAAAAACCCGCTGCACTTTCTTACCTTGGTTTTGGGTCGTTGGTTAATGTTTTAATCCACGTTACATCCGCCGCTTTTTTCTATGAATGCCGGGAGGGGGCGAACAAGTTTGACACAAAGAGCCAACATTTCTAACTGTGATAGTCAAAGAGCCACACCACACACTGACCTGCCAGACACACATACAAACACACAATTAAAGCCATTTTATTTCCCATAACCCCCTCCTCTCCTTAAAATACAACAGCACTGGATTAAACGGCGCCGTTTCAGTTTTGAGCGTTTTTTCTGTATTTAACGTTAACACACATACCGCTGAAACATGCATGCTGGTGTGTTTAAAAAAGGCAGCGAGCGCAAAACTGAGTTGGTTGTGATTTATTTTTTCAGTCATCAATCACCATTTAAAATCCAAAGTCCTCATCTTCTGGATCTGAAACAGCTGGGCTACATCTCTATCAAACACGCCTGCTTCCCTTTCCTCATCGTCAGAGTCCGTCTCTTTGCCGTGCGGCTCCAAAGATCAGTGAAAGCAGACACCTCAGGCCAAGTTTAAGTCCTGCAGTCCCAGTGTGGCGTAACTCGCCGGCGCTGCATCCCAGTAAAAGGGGGAGGATGGACAGCTTTTCACCTTCATCTGCTGGAAGTTGCTGCGCTCAGCCTCGAGTCGATCTTCCAACGCAAGCCTTTCCTTTTCCGCGGAAACTCAGCTGCTGCTGCGTCTTCTTGTCTTGTCAGAGTTTGTTTCCAGCTTCCTCACTTGTGAACCATGGATTCATCATTAAATTCTCTGGCAGCTGAGGTTCGATAAGTAGAAAAATCTTCACAGATTCGGACTTCCTGCTTCAATAACTCTTCTGATAAACATTCAAATGTTTCAGCAAGTATCTCAATCCTTTTGTATTAACACAGAGAGTGAACTACAAATGTATTTCAAACGAAAAAAGATCGTTTTTTTTGCCTTTTGATTAAAATTATTCTCTTCGAGCTGTGAATCCAGACATGCAGCGAGCCTGCGGCCAAGGGACCGTCAACAAAGTCCAACCTCTGTGAACTGTGAAACACCATTCTGTAAAAATCAATAATCTCACCAAAAATAATAAATGTCTATATTTATATGAACTGGTAATGAAGACTCGTCAGCCGATTCGTGTTACAATAAATATTTTGGAGGAAAGTCCATCTTTATTTTATCTTGTTGCATATACTTTTTCAAATTTTAATAGATATGAATCATGACTAAAGTTATCAGTAGTTATAAAGATACTGAAGCTAGTGTCACCAAACCTTCTGTACGGACTAATATTGACCTTACTGTCATACTAAAATATGCTCCTCCCCATGCAAAAGACTGCAGATGCTTTTTTCCCTGCTCCTGCCGCTTCCTGCTTTATTTGCTTTTTAATCATTTAATTATTCATTTTTTAGTATTTTACCTCATCCACACATCCTGGAATATCAGACTGGTCATCCTTTTTTGTGACTTCCACCTATACAAATCAATATTTTTACGTCTGACAAGCCGGCGACATGTCCGGAAGAGGAAGAAAAACAAACTCCCACTGCGAACGCTGTCGGATCTACCAACAAGAAATAAAAGAGCTACAAACAAGGATATTTACTTTGGAAACTGAAAATGGACTTCACAAGACCCCTCCAGTAACATCGGGTGGTAAGAAGCCCACTCTTACTACAAATGAGAAGAATAACAGTGACATAGACCTGAGTGATGTGTCCTTTCCGAAAATTTGTGCGGAGGAACTCTGTGTTAAGCCAACGGGTAAAGATGACAGAACATCCAAAACAAAGCTCATAAACAGATTTTTTACCCCTAACACAATGTGATGTTGAAGAACAAAGTGAAATTGGACCACAGAATAGGAGTCATAATGTTGGCAACAAAGCACAGGCAGAAAGAAAATCTGTGCCAAACGTCAAGGTCAGAGATACGCTGCTGCTTGGAGATGGCGCTATCAGTAGAGTCAGCCACAGAAGAATGCAAACTTTATATTGCCCAAGTGCTACTGTTCCAGTGATTACAGGACTCTTATCTAAAGTCTTGTACCAAGGACTTAAACGAATAATCATCCATGTAGGTGCTGTCGATATCAGAAAAGAACAATCTGAACGTTTGAAAAAAGACTTCATGAAGTTATTTGAAGAGATTGACAAAGTAGAGGTTGAAGCATTCATCAGTGGACCTCTTCCTAACATCGATGGGGTGTCACTCAAGTTCAGCCCTCTGTTTCAGCTGAACAATTGGCTCTCCAGAGGACTCCATTACATTGAGAACTTCAATATATTCTGGAAGCGAAAGGACCTATTCATGGCAAGAGGCCCACACCTGAACAGAGGTGGAGCAAGAGACTTAGTGAAGAACCTCCTCCACGGTATAGAGGCCAAGGCCCTGAAAAGGCAGTAAGGAAGGACCGAGCCAGTGTCCCAGGGACCACAGCACAACGGCAACAACAACTACCTCCACCACCACCGGTCAAAGACTTGGATCCGGCAGCACCAGCACCACAACCACCTCCATCTAAGGACTCAGCTGCACCAGCATCACAACCACCCCCATCAAAGGACTCAGCTGCACCAGCATCACAACAACTACCGCCAGCTAAGGACCCAGCTGCAGAACCACAACAACCACCAGATTTGGCCCCAGAAATACCACCATCTGAGCAGCTGTGGGCGCCCCCTGCTACATCTACTCCCAGTGAAGACTCACTTTCCTTTTCGTCCCCCCCACTTTCACCCATAGCCCTACCTAGCCATTTTGATAGCCTCATTAAGTCAGGAATTAAGATGGCTCCCCTAACACCTGTGACACTCACACCACACAGGAGCTCTCCTACCCCTCCAGCGCCCCCTCCTTATCCTTCACCCAAAGTCCCTCCAACACGTCCTTCATCCAAACCCCGTCCAACACGCCCCCTCCGTCGTTCACCCAAATCCCGTCCAGCCCCCGCTCCTCCTGGTCCATCACCCAAACTACCCTCAACTGGACCTCCCCTGCACGCATCTAGAGGTGCTATCCTCCGGAGCTAGGATGAAACGGGCCCCCAGTGTCCTAGGAAAGATTATGTCAAACTGGGGCCCTGTGATGAACAGCATCCTTCTGGTGCTATACCTGTAGTTGCACCACGTAGAATGCAAAAAAGGGCATTTAGACTGTCCAATCAAATAAATCTAGTTCATATCCCTTGCAAGAAGGCTTTGACCAGTCCCAAGGAAACTAATCTCAAACTTGCTGCACTCAATGTCAGATCTTTATGCGACAAATCATTTTTAATCAATAATCTTATCTCTTCTTTTAATCTTGATTTTATGTTATTAACTGAAACATGGCTTGACAAAAACACAGAAAACATAGTTCTAGTCGAATCAACTCCCCCCAACTACAAACATGAATCGGAAATACGAGAAAATAAAAAGGGTGGAGGCATTTCTGCACTGTTTAGAGATAATATTGCAACCCACAGACTATCATTTGGTGTGTTTTCATCATTTGAGTATGTGTCCTTTAAGATTGAGTTGAAACAAACTCCTCCCTCACCCTGCATAGTTAAGTACAAACCTCCTCAGCACAGTCAAAGTTTCATTGATGATTTCACTGAAATGCTCTCAGTTGTGTGCACAGACTTTGATGGTCTAGTCATTACAGGTGATTTTAATGTTCATGTTGATAATGTCAATGACAGAAATGCAAAAGAGCTCAATGCTGTCCTTGAAACCTTTGGTCTAATTCAGCATGTGAGGTGCCCCACCCACAGCAGAGGGCACACTCTGGACCTGCTCATCACAAGGGGGGTTATTATTTACAATGTCTGTGTGGTTGATGTCGCCCTCTCTGATCATTTCTGTGTATTCTTTGACCTGTCTGTTGCTCCAAAACCACCGCCTGGCCCTGCAGTTGTCCGAAGGAGACAAATAAATGAGAGCACTAGGGCACAGTTTGTAGAAATGATAAACCCTGAAAACGCCTCTGGTGCCAATGTTGATGAAATGCTGAATTCTGTGACTTCGAGCATCTTGAATGTTCTGGATGCCATTGCCCCTATGAAGGTTAAATTGAGAAAACATAGACAGAAAGCTCCTTGGAGGAACGATGATCTAGTCAGGGCACAGAAACAACAGTGCCGCAGAGCTGAGCGAAAGTGGCGCAAGTCAAAACTCCAGGTTCATTATGGAATGTATAAGGCGGAATTGTACGCTTACAACCAGATCTTATGCAGAACAAGGGAAAGGTACTTCTCTGAAACCATTGGAAGCTGCAGCAGCAACTCTCGTATCCTGTTCACAACAGTAAACAGATTAACTAACCCTCCAACCCAGCTACCAATAGAACTGTCTTGCACACCTCAATGTAATGAGTTTGCTGTATTTTTTAATGACAAGGTTCAGGGCATTAAAAAGGCCATCAACTCCACAACACATATAAGTATCCAACGGCAACCTACTCACTCTAAGCTGACTCACTTTGTACCTGTCACTGAACAAACTGTCCAAGAGACCATCACCCGTCTGAGCTCGTCTACATGCTGCTTTGATGTGTTACCCACTAGATTTCTAAAGTCTGTCTTGAACAGTGTGTTGCCACCAATTACTTAAATAGTTAACATGTCTCTTCAATCTGGAATATTTCCCGAGGCCTTAAAAACTGCAGTCATTAAACCCCTCCTGCTTTTGCACAGACTCCAAGACTGCGTTGGCATCTCTGGATCTGCCCAAAGTTGGCTCAAGTCTTATCTAGAAGACAGGAAATACTTTGTTGAAATTGGGAGTTGCGTCTCAGACTACATGGCCTTGACTTGTGGTGTGCCCCAGGGATCGATCCTGGGACCCCTTCTGTTCAACCTCTACATGCTACCACTAGGGCAGTTAATACGCAGTAATAACATTTCTTATCACAACTATGCAGATGATACTCAGATCTATGTGTCACTGACAACAGGTGAATATGGGCCGGTGGATTCACTCAACCACTGCCTCCAACAGATCAGTGCATGGATGCAGAACAACTTTCTCCAGCTAAACTCAGACAAGACCAAAGTTATTATTTTATTGACCACAGAAACAAAGAGAAAGTGTCAGCAGCTACCTTCATTCTCTGTCTCTTAAACCCTCCAATCAAGTCAGAAATCTAGGGGTAATCATGGACTCTGACCTAAACTTTAACAGCCACATCAAGTCAGTGACATCAGCGGCATTTTACCATCTGAAAAACATTGCCCTAATCAAAAACATAATGTCAAAGCGAGACCTGGAGATACTTATTCATGCGTTTGTCTCCAGTAGGTTAGACTACTGTAACGGCCTGCTCACCGGCCTCTCCAAACGGGCTGTAAAACAGCTTCAGTACATCCAGAATGCTGCTGCTCGAGTCCTGACCAAAACCAGGAAGTATGATCACATTAGTCCTGTGCTCAGTTCTCTGCACTGGCTCCCTGTACCTCAAAGAATAGACTTCAAAGCAGCTCTGCTTGTGTACAAGTCTCTCCATGGCCGCGCACCAAAGTGCATCTCCGACATGTTAGTACCATATGAACCATCTCGCACTCTGAGGAGTGGTCCGGCCTCCTGTTGATTCCCAGAGTCAGAACTAAACAAGGGGAATCAGCGTTTCAATATTCTGCAGCTAAAATCTGGAACAGTCTCCCTGAAGTCGTAAGACAGGCCTCTTCTGTGTTCATGTTCAAATCTAGACTTAAAACATTTCTGTTTAGCTGTGTAAATGACTGAAAGGTCTTATCTGCACTTTTCTGTCCTTTCCTTCCTTTATTTTTAATCCAATTTTCTAGTTTTATCTTTTCTTTTAAAGTAAATTTTACGTTGATTATTTCTATGATGTATTGTGATTTGAATGCATTTTTCTGTTTTGTTAAGCACCTTGAATTACTTTGTGTACGAATTGTGCTATACAAATAAACTTGCATTGCCTTGCCTATATATCATAAATGTCTATAGTTCACTTAGTTTATTTATAGGGATTTTTCATATTTACAAATGGATCAGATTTGGTCAAAAATCCTCAATAGCTCTGAAGATGCTAGAGATTTTTTTTTACATAATCTTTATTGTAGTAGGAAAATAAGGTCATGATTAGTCAGTACAGTAAGTTTGTGTCAGTAACTACAGTATCTTCAGAGCTACTGAGCATTTATGTTATGATTCATATCTCTATTAAATTTTAAAAACTATAAGCAATAAAATAGATGTTGACTAACAAAATTTAGTATAGTAATAATGTAGCATGACTATGCTGACGAGTCTTCATTACCAGTTCATATAAATATAGACATGTAATAGCTTTTTAAAAGTTTACTGATTTTTACAGGATGGTGTTTCACAGGGTACGCACTTTATTGACGGTCCCTTAGGAGCCGGCTCGCTGCCCTGTTTGCATTCACAGCTTGAAACGAACAAGTCTGATTAAAAGACAATAAAAACGATTTTCTTTAAAAATGCTTTTGTAGTTCATTATGTGTTAATACAAAATGATTAAGGTACTTGCTAACACATTTGAACATCAGAAGAGTTCTTGAAGCAGAAAGTCTGAATCTGTGAAGATCTAACTTAAACGAACTGCAGCTGCTTGATTCCCGTGTTCCTCCGCGTAGCTGATAGCTTGCAGTTTAAACTGTGCCTCTTTGCATTTCCAGGGTTTCCAAACAGAGTTGTTCTGCATTATGCTCATAACTGCCTTTGTAACCTTTGTACTGGGGGGGGGGGGGCTCTTCTTTCACGTCCTCACCTCTCCATATCGTTCTCATGCTGTTCTCTCCTAGGTCCTCTTTACCGAAGTCATACAAAAACACATTAGGGCCGCTCTGTACATGTAGGAGAAAATGTAAAACTTTCACCTTATGGCTGCGAAAGTACTGTATTTAGAAACTATGCCAAGAGGCAGAGAGGTTTCTGCCCACAAAGTGACAAAAACGCTCCCTTAACACTGAGTGTCAATTCATGTGAGCGCGCAACAAGGATCTGACTGCACAGTAAATCCAGGTGAGCGCACAAAAAGGATCTGACTGAGCAAGATCACTGGTCAGTTAGGATTGCAGCTGTGCAATTGTAAAATACGGGGTCGCTTAGTTAGAATTGCGCCAGCGCGGTTGTAAGGTTCACTCACTCAGTTCCTAAATACGCCCGCTCAGTTGTCTTTACGCCCTTTAAATTAACGGCAGAAATGTGATCCCATCCATGCCTAAATTCGATGTTAGACAACAACAATTTAGTTGCATGAATTAATGTCTTCCATCCTCTGCTGCCATCAACGGTGCAGGACTGCATTAAGGATCATAGAGATGGCAAGCGGCGCCAAATCTCCAACAGCTTTGGAGTTAGAAACTGAGCACTTGACCTTGCACAAGAGCTTTGTCAATGTTTCTTTAAAGTTTTGTGTTGTAAGAGAAATCTCAATTTAAAGAATTTGATTCTTTTATTTTTTTCAGTTCAGCCATCAATCCTGAAAAAGTAAAATAATATTTAGACAAGGATCAATGCACCTTAAAACTTCGACCAGCATACTCATTATGAAAGGACCTCAAGATCTCTGGGGATGGCCATGGAAGATCTTCTGCTGAAGCTGCTGCTGTTGAGGACCTTGGTCTTCCGAAACATGCTCCTTCAAGTAGTGGATGGATTGGTAGTAGTCTTTGCCCTTCTCATGGTTCTGGCTGAAGGTGGTGTAGGTGCCAGGAGGGTACAGACCATACAGGAGCCTGTAGTCAAAGCCAGGATAAGGAGACCCCCAGAAGCCACCAAGTCCTTGGCCTGGAACAAGCACGCTGGTGAAAGCAGCTCCAGGCTGCGCCGCCTCAGCCGGGTACCCAAACTCTTCCGTCTGCTGCTGGTAGTTGCCAAGTTCAGCTTCCTTCACAATATTGGAAGTCTCTCCAGACTGGAGGACAGGGCCAGCTGGAGGGGCAGGGACTGGTGGCAGGAAGTCACTGGAGCCCACAGCCTGGGCATCAGCGGCTGCTTGCTCAGAGAAAGAGGGAGGAGCAACAGCCCACTGGGTTTCTGGACCAACAAGATACTTGTCACAAAGGGGAAGAGTCATGGAGAACAACAGTCACAGCAGCTTATTAGAGGAGTCACCTGGCAGACCAGCTTGAGCAGGTCCTGGCAGTGTGGAACCAGCCCCTTCATGCAACACCAGCACAGGGGAAGCAGAGCCAACCATTGCTGGGCCCGTCTGAACAAACTGGGAGAAACCGGGAGCCTGCACAGGGACCTGAACTGCCTCAGAGACTCCTGCTGCAGGAACACCGGAAAACACAGGAACAGTAGATCCTGTCTGAACAGCCACAGGGTATCCTGCCACAGCAGAGCTCAAGCCGCTTCCTGATGGAACCATGGGAACAAACTGAGGGACACTAGGATTCTGCACAAACACTGGACCTGGCTGAGAGACGCCGCTTGAATGAGAGCTGTAATGCACAGGAGCAGAGTGGCTCATCTGAGCTCCTCTGTGGGAAGCAAAGTTAGTTGCTGCTTTTTGGTCACTGTTGCTCTGATCTGTGGATTTGGAGCCTGAAAGCAGAAAGAACACAAGTTCTGAAGAAATTCAACACAACCTCTATGTTGAGGTCAGTAAAAGGGAATGAAGGATCACCTTTGGCAGGAAAGCCACATGATGGAACAACCAGCAGAACAAAAAGGGAAAACCTGAAAGAATGAAAACATTAAAAATGTTGGGTTGATTATGAACATAATGCAAAACAATTCCTGCTCTGTCCTACCCCAGGAAAACCCTTGCTGTCTCCATCACGAAGGCCACAGTAAAGAAAAGCTCATAGGTGAAGGTTTATCAATGTTAGCAGAGACCAGTCCTGACCAATCAGAGCTTAACGGGTTAACAACAGGCAGCTGCTTACTCTGTTCAAACCACAAAAACAAAAAAACAAAACAAAAAATCCTTTGTGTAGTTTTAGAAAATACATTTTAAAGAATTGTCACCAGATTTCTAAGGGTTTTTATGTTTTCTGATTGATTATTTTCAATGAGAATAAAGTAAAACATCTACAACATTAACA